>CM073773.1:111586326-112218826 GCA_037158775.1 Hetaerina titia | reverse complement strand
AGTATTTGGGATTTATGCGAGTAAATGAAATAAAATAAAGTTGCAATAAACTTCACTCTCGTAACTGCATGGTGTGTGTGTTTATATTCTCGACATGTGGCATTTGTACTTATGGATGCCTTCAAGTATTTATTCGAGTTATATTGCGGATAATATTTTGTCATACCCTCATCCAGTCTCAATATCGGTCGTCTTTAAATTGTCCAGGCAACGGCATGGCATATTATGGTGTTTTGATGCACCCAAACAAGTTCCCAATGTGAGCAAAAGATGGCGACGTTCTTAGTTGCTAATGGAGATTGTTGTTCTGCCATCTAATGATGTTACATGATACGAGCGCGTTGTTTAACTCGCGTTGACATAGCAATAGAACACGTCTCCATACTTCCGCTTCTCGAAATACACTGGAGGAATGTAACGTCCTCATACCTCATACTGCATGCGTGTTGAGGGGGAATGTTACTTCCACATGTCACAAGGAGTGCTTCTGAAAGTCATTTTGTTTGTGGTCTACTTTAGCCTACCCTCGTACTTAATCTAGCCTACCCCGCTATTTCCTGTGCCTACCAAGAGGCGTGCCGTGTAATTAGTGTATCGTCTCGGATCGATTCTTCGTATTCTTACGTGCACGAAATGTGATGACGCTTCCCATTCCGATGTTTTTGCGCTTATCTTATCCGCACCGCTCTTGCAGGCATGGGTGAGCGCGTGTGAGAGGTGACCTCTGGCCATCTAAGGGTGTACTTACATATCCTTGAACTAGACACCGCGCAAATGGAGGCGAGGCGACCGCTCAGTATGTCCCAAGGCCCTAGAGAGACCCGGGGAAGGAAGACCAATTATTAATGGGCCCTCCAGAGCTCGTAGTGACCTTAGCTAATTATCCAAAAGTCTAGGCCAGTACAGATTTTACTGTCTTATATTTCTCTCGAATACGGCATACGAATTACCATCAATTGATGTCAGAATTAACCGCGCGAAATTATGATTATTGCATTCAAAGAATAAAACAAGCTACAGATGAAGAAAATAGCAAACAAAAATAAAAGATCTAAGACAAGTTTTCACTAACTGCAAAAACGGCATTAGTTTCTGTCAGCTTTTAATATCCAGTATTTATTTTTTTGATGATATCATCATTTTTCTAGTGTTTTTATCACAACTTTCTTTATTACGTTCTTGGGAGAAGATCGAGATAGCATACAGGTCACCTGACAAAGCCGTTGTATCCTCAGGATCACGGATATCAAGGAAAACTACTGCATCTTCGGCAAATGAACATATTTTAGTGACTACGGAGTCATTGTCGTTGACGTAAAGTAGGAATAAAAGAGGTCCGATGACACTTCCCTGGGGAACACCTGAAGTAACTTCTACTGCATTTGAGCTACCTCCATCTATCACTACTCTTTGAACCCGGCCAATTCAAAAACTCGTTTATCCAGCCCCGGATATTTCTATCTATGCCATATGCCTCTAGCTTTGCGAGTAGTTTACTATGGGTTACTTAATCGAATGCTTTCTTAAAATCTAGAAAATTCTTATGATGGGCGGATCATGAGTAGAGACGGGGTGTAATGTGGTGAATGGGGTCGTGGCAAGGAGTTGGAGGGAATGCTTCCTTCCTCATTCCTTCCTTACTTTCCTCATCTTCCTCCCTCGGTCATACTGTAATATTTTTTGCATCCCTCCTCACCTCCGGCTGAAATGAAACAGAAAAAATAATTCCCAGGTTTGTTCTCTCGTAGAGAGATATCCGTTCCCTTTTGACCGTCTGTGATTGGTGGGTTGTACCAGCACGGAAGTGGATGGGGGCACGATTTCCTTTCCCTCCCTCCCCTCTTCCCCCCTCCATCCCCTCCCCTACGGCCTTTCATTGCTCTTTTGGTTTTTCTCGACTTTTTTGGACAGGGAGAGAGGGAGTGCGGGCAAAAATTGAGTTCCCCAGCCAAATACCTAAAAGTGGTTAATTTTGTCGGCCAGCTTACACTGGCCTGGATGAACTGGCTGAACCTGGCCGTTCTGCAAGGATTTCTTTGGATTCCACAAGTCATATTAGGGCTAAGTATGGGGTGAGTTCTAACCTCGCATATCAAAACTAAAGATGCAGTTGATTACTGTGACGGAGGGCCCTTGCCGTAAAATACTGGTAGCATTATGGGGATCAAGGTGGTGGGGTGGCTAATGCACTGCTTCCCTACCCAATTGAAGGCCAAGGTGATAGGATTTGAAAGTTTACGTAAGTACGCCGTCCGGCGGATGGACTGTTAAAATGTTTGGCCCCTTGGCGCCTTTCTTCGAGAGAGTTCGCTAATTTCATACGCCGGGATACTCTTTCCAACCTTCACATTTCCATTCCTTGAAAATCCTACCCTTATCAACGGACCGCCTATTCGTAGTGGCAATTGCCAGTCGTCTTGTCTAATAGGTACTACTGCGTAGTTGCATCACTCGACCCATACATGCGAAAAGATCCGGGTTAAAATCCAGGTGAGGGTAAGTTTTTTCTGATAAATTTATGCATTTTAAATGTGCATCATCAGATGACTCCGTTAACGTAACTGTCACGACATCTCGCACCGTTACGTGAATGTCGTGAAAAACCGGTTGCAATGGATCTAATCACCTCCTTTTGCTATAATGTGTCAAGTTGTGTGACTTCAATTAGGGCACTTAGGGTTTATCTTGGCGATCCTTGGTTTATTTCAATCGAAGGTTACGTACAAAAATACATCTAGACGAAAACTTGACAAGCGCTGAGTGTATTGGTCGTAAAAAAGTTCAATTAATAATGCATACTTATTATATAAAATTCGTTCAAGGTATGCTAAAGGAATAGGTTTTGGATGGTCCCTGACGACTGCTATCGTCGCCACTTGTAGGTATTTAATTGAGTCCTCGCAATCCCATTTCGGTGTTCCCGATGCAGGAGGCGTTCGGGTGAGAATCGGTCTTTTTCCAAAAATTCTTCATAACGCACTTTTTTAAGTTTATTTTCGTTTCCAAGTGTCTGATCACTGTTTTATAACTGTAAGGTCATCTGAAAAGGCCGTCGGGTCACTAGTTTTGGTGGCGCCGCGTAAATTCACGGTAAATGGAACGACAACATTGTTATAACCCTGTTAAAATACTTTGCCATAATGATGCCCTAACTGATCTTACCCCTCTGCTCCCTCCCTCAATTTCTGTATATAATATGCCTATATATAAAAATATATATATACCATAAAACCTTAAACACAGTAATCAACCCGAAGGTCGGTTTAGTAGATGATGGTAGAGCTCACCCATGTACCAAGCCCTATACGGCGTGTGAATGAATATTCAAACATCAGGGTAGGGGGGCCAGTTCCTTTCCCTGAGCCGGTTATGGTTTCCCAGGAAGATCTGGTACCCGAAAAATCAACTAGCTTGGGTGGAGCTGCAGGTGCCCAAAGTGCCTTCCCCGGGAATCGAACTCGGGACCCTCCGGTTAGTAGTCCAACGCTCTACCCACTGGACTACCGCCACCCACATATTTATTTATTTATATATACATATGTATATAAATATATATATATATATACACAAATGAAACTTCAACTTGATTATTTTCCACACACACACACACACACACACACACACACACATATATATATATATATATATATATATATATATATATATATATATATATATATATATAGATGCGCCCCGTTTTAAAGAATGTGGAAAATAATCAAGTTGAAGTTTCATCTTCAGGTTTATTAGTGCGCACTCGAGACGCACATATTAATAATGTAGAACAACTCTCCGGGAGTAATTAATAAACCATGACCGTGGATAATTCCAATCTCTTCCAATGGTTCAACTCATAATTACATAGATTTCTAAAATCTAGTCATGTTATATTTCGCGCCTGCTGAGCAACGGGGACGCATATGATCATTCATTTGTTTTCCTCTTCGCTCACTTTCTCTCTCTCTCTCCATTTTAAATAAGAAATGTCTGGACTTAATACGGTCGCCGAAATCACGGAGGTCTGCATGCCTATCGATATTATTTTCCCTTCTTATTTTCAATCCGCGCCGCTTACAATTTCGTCCAGAGGTTCGCGTATGTGTCATTACTCCTTGGATGCATGGTCTCGGATGCATGGACACGTGACTTTTCTTATTTAAACTTGTCTCAGACTAAAGTTTGACGTTAGAAATGAAATGTCGATGTCGTTCGAGCGTTCTCACATTATTTTCCTCCCTCCCCCTTTAACTAATTCTTTCTCTCTATCCCTCCCCCCCCCCAACCCCTTCTCCCTCTTTCGCTTCGTTAATTTACTGCGTTTCACTTCGCAGGCATGATTTGTCATTTGGGTCCGATCTCAATCTTCGGAACTGGGTGATCCTGGATCGGGGATACATAAGAAAATTCTACTGGCCGTGAGAAATGGGAGTGGGACCACTTTTTTGCGTCTAGCAGACATCAAAGGACGTCACCACATGTTCTCAATAGCTTTCGCATGAATCGGTGGACGAACCATCAGTCGATTGATGTTGGAAGAAAAAACTAAATTCCAAGTGATTTTATTTGCATTAATTATTCATGATGTATATTATATTCATGATGTTGCCCGCTTAAAGAGGTAATGAATATTGCAGCCATCTTTTGAAAGTATCATTTTAATGCTAAAAAGTTGTTTAATCACAGATCCAAATGATAGTTTGTGTGTAATTTTAAAACCTGACACCGACCAATTTCTCATACATCGTCTTCGAAACAAAAATGGCAAATACCTCATCCCAACTTTCGGGATCGGGCAAGTCAGCGAAAGAGCAGGGCGTCATAGGAGAGGGTGGAGGCAGGATTGGGAGAGGGGGCGTGAAAGTCGCGCGCGACCCATAGGGGGTATGCTACAATAACTATTTTTTATCATAAAATTAGTCCGCATAACTTCAATCGATTCCATAACATGTGTCCCTAATGAATTATTTAAATAGCTAATATTCCAGATATAGCCAGTTATAATCTAGTTATAACTAACTACTAGGTTGCGAGTCTGGAAAAGACATAATTGTTGATTACGCACGCAACGGACGTCCGATCACTGCCAAAGACAATAAACATCGCAAAATCGTCGATTATTTGATTCATAATGACTGGTGAATCACTCGAAAAAGCATATGGAAAACCATATTGGAATATCCAATGTGGAACGTGTCGGCTTCATTATTGAACAATTGGGATACCGTAAAATATGTGCACGATGGGTACCACGTCGTTTCACAGACGGGAACAAACAAAACCCTCCTTATTCCCTCGATGTTGGCGATTTTTATTTTTTCTTAACTCAAGATACACCTCAATGGTAATCATTGAACCTCGGGCGATGAGATGAAGGCAAAAATTCGACAACAGCACACGCTGTTTAACTCGCGATGACGTAGCACTAAAACACGTCTCCATACTCCCCCTTCTCAAAATACATTGGGTGAATGTAACTATCTGAAACTTGCGCATGCGTGTTGAGGGGGAATGTTACTTCCACATGCCACCAGTAGTGCTTCTGGAGGTCATTTTTCTTTGTGGTCTACATGCATGTGTGTGCATTAGGTTTCAGCCTTTTACCCTCGTAATAAAATAGCGAATCAAGTTGATGGTAATCGCCCGGTATTTGATGTAACACGTTTTATTTTCCTTCCTTACGTTATTCTTCAATTTAATTAGTAATTATTTATGCTTCCCTCGCCATGCTGTGCCACCACACACTGCCACCAGTGTGTTTTTATCATTAACGGAGTTATAATAATAATTTCTCTCCGGGAAATAGTACCACTTGCACCGCTTGACTCGCTTTAAACCCGAGGGACCCCCCTCACCCTCCTCTGGATTCCGTACATTTGGATCTAAGCGCCGCTTGCTGGAGTAGGATTTACGTGGCTATTAAGTTTTTTTTAAATTATTCTTGCCCGAAACGACAAAATAATAAAAAAAATTATTATCACAAACAAACAGCTCTGAATATAATATTTTTTCATAAAATTATGGTTTGTTTTGCGTGCATCAACAAATTTACTCAATGTCCAAAAAATGTTGGTGGAAATTTTAAATCATCGATTCTTCCTATATCGTAAAATATCCAATTGCATGAAACAATTGAAGATCTTCCTTTAAGCACGAGAATGACACTTCCTGACTTAATTATGGGAAATAATGATTCGATTAAAAGGCGCAAGCGAGGAAAAAACTAAAAAAAGATGTATTAAAATATTAATAATGGTAGGTGTTTAGGTGTTTTTTAAAATTGTTTATGGTTTGCTTTGAGAAAAGGGTGGCATTGGTTTTAGTAACCTTAATAGGGAAGCAGTTCCGAGAGATAATTATTTCTGAAGTTCAATTTATATTTATCCTGAGACATTGATGAACTAAAATTATTTTCTCTGCTTATTTTACGCGGGTTCTTCCTACCTTGGGTGGAAAGGGGGCGTGTCGTCCCCTGGCACAATGCGAACATCCCCTCTCCTGTCTTTTGAAGGCTCAATTCGTGAAATATTCCGGTCACACGGTTTTTTTGGTTCCAACTCCTAGGCTCGCAAATTTTTTGTTCCCTGAATCACATTAGGCATTCCTCCCTCCTAGCGTGGAAATGCAACGCGTTTGCATATCCGCTGCCCTGGTGCTGAAAAGCTGGTGATAAATCATTTGGTGCGCTCTTACCCTTCCATCGATTAAGTGGCAGGTCAGATGGGCATCTAGGGCATCCGCCCTGCGAGTGGAAGATCCGGCGTTCAAGTCACGGTCAAAGAAATATTTTTACGCCCTTGATCTGCTTGATTCCGCCTTCCCCACCTCTCCTGTGTTCGCCATTTATGTGTGTTCTTATCCCCTTTCCTTATATCTATTTCTATGTGTAAAGTAATATATATTATTATTATTAGATGAAAGAATACAGGCACACATTTATATATATATATATATATATATATATATATATATATATATATATATATATATATATATATATATAAACCATAAACACAGTAATCAACCCGAAGGTCGGTTTAGTAGGTGATGGTAGAGCTCACCCATGTACCAAGCCCGACGGCGTGTGAATATTCACACATCAGAGTAGGGGGGTCAGTTCCTTTCCCTGTGCCGGTTATGGTTTCCCAGGAAGATCTGGTACCCGAAAATCAACTAGCTTGGGTGGAGCTGCAGGTGCCCAAAGTGCCTCGCCCGGTAGTCAAACCCGACTCCGACCCCGAGTCCGTTCCCCACTCGCACCTGAGCAGTCTGAGACATGTACAGGTTACGGATCAGTCTCCTGTCCCTCCAATCCATTCCTATTTTCTGCAATACACGCATTAAATTTTCCCAATTCACTCTATCAAACGCTTTTTCGAAATCTACAAAACAGGCAAAAACGTCCTGATTGTATTCTATATTCCTCTCGACTAGTTATCTCATAACTGCAATGGCATCACGCGTACCTCTTCCTTTCCTGAACCCAAACTGATCATCCCCTAAGTAATCATTTGCCTTACTCTCTATCCTTTTGTTGATGATCCTGAGAACAACTTTAGCTGCGTGGGATATCAAACTTATTGTTCTGTAATCCTCACATGACGAAGCCTTTACCTTTTTTGGAATAGGAACTAACACCGATCTCACAAAATCTTCCGGCCAGATTCCTTCCTCATAGATACTACGAATCAGTCCATATATTGCCTTCTTCCCACCTTTCCCTAACCATTTCAACATTTCTACAGGAATATTGTCCACCCCCACAGCCTTATTTGCTTTCATCTCCTTTAATGCCCTTTCTATTTCATCGTCGAGTATGCCTGGACCTAAGCTATCTTCTTCTACGTCATGTTCCTTTTCTATGTCTAACCTTGTCGGCCTAAGTTCTTTACCATACAGTGTTTCTATATATTCCTTCCATCTCTCTGGGATTTTTCCTGGTTCAAATCCAAGAGAGATGGAAGGAATATATAGAAACACTGTATGGTAAAGAACTTAGGCCGACAAGGTTAGACATAGAAAAGGAACATGTCTAACCTTGTCGGCCTAAGTTCTTTACCATACAGTGTTTCTATATATTCCTTCCATATATATATATATATATATATATATATATATATATATATATATATATATATATATATATATATATATATATATATATATATATATGTATATATGTATATATATATATATTACACACACAGAAACTTAAAAGAAGGACACTTACAATAGATATTTACGTTTCTGTGTGTGTAATATTTATTATTTTAGTGTTTGTGTGTTTGTGCGTTATTATTATAAGGTAATATACCGGTTGAGGTAGGTTTTTGGATGGGCACAACTACCAAATAAATGTTTGGCATTCTAATTCCTAACAAAACCCAATCCAGCAACCTAATCTACATCAGGTCCCTCTTCATCTCTGAGTACTTCCTTCCTCCCTTCATCCCGTCCAGCATCCCTATCCTGTTCCTGCCCTTTCCTCGTTTGCCTAACATTCTCCTCTCTATTACAGTCTTCAACATCCCACTGGCGATCAATACGCCCTTCATCCATATTTCCTGCCCCCATAGCATTTCTCCCAACATACAGACGGATTAGTTGGTGAAATATTTTGTAGTGGAAAAGAAACCTGATCAAAAAAACCTTTCGATGATTTTTTGTAGTATATTAGTAATGTCGTTTCCAAAAGCCTATAGACCGCGAAAGGTGTGCCTAGATTGGGAGGTCAAAAGGATCGCGATGTCCGTATTCAACTGCGTCATGCAGTCCGGTCGGACAAGAGTAACGAGGGACCAAAACAGCCCGAGTTTCAACAATTGATGATACAATGAAAACGTTAATTGCGTGGAGAATGTCTTCACAATGAACATTTTCAATAACTCCCCATTCCATCCGAGACGTCATTTTGGCTTTTCTGAAGACTTTTTGAAATTATTATTTCATTTTATTTTTTTATTTATGTATACCCTGCAAGCCACCGCCAAGGTGTTTGGCAGTGGATGAATACACACAAAACTAATTTTTACCTGGACCCTTACCCTACCGCGGTCGGGCAATGTTATTCTGGAATAAATGATATTTTAAATCTATCTGTTCTACACTTGATCTATCTTATTTTAATTGACATGACCTTTTCCGCCGAAGTACGATGGGGTTAATATAATACATTGTCAAAATCACTGCTAAAGAGACCTCCTTCCAATTCATATGCAGAAAGATCTGTTTTATGATTCAATCTGCTGTAATTTAACCTTCGCTCCATTGAGTGATTCCCAGCCTAGCTGCTCTAATACATTGGATACGATACGTTTATCATTACAACAACGTTTTCCAAATCTAGGGCTCCTCTGAGCTGCACGCGATCCAATTCGGCAACTAATCCAACTTCGTGAGTATCCCATAATATACTTGCAGCACATTCCATAAATGAGGCCTAACCAACGACAGATAGCATTTCTTTTTTACCTTTTCACCATTGTACCTAATCGTAAAAACAACAGCAAATTATTGGGTACTTTTTTGTCACATTCGGTTTATTTAATGCCAGACAATTCCCCCCTGTGCTCCTAAAGCTCACTCTGTTTCTATGTCGAAATAAATCCCGTCGCAGGGGTCAAGACTGCTGCTCCCCCCATCCCATTTGATGAAAGAAATTCGCCTACTCTTTCGCCATCTTGCCATTCTATGGAGACCGAGATGAAATCACGCGGCAAAGTTGGCCATCACGAACAATTTTAATATGCATTTTTATGCCGGATCGTGCTATTTCGTTGGCGGATCCAGGGGTGTGCAATCCGTTTCGTTAATTCATACCGTCTGGACGCACGCACTGCAAACTCACGCGCAGACTCGGCGACTACTTCTTGGCAGACCACACCGATTCCTCTGAATTACTCCCTTTCCCTCGCTGGCCAATGTCCAGGAGAGCCTCCTTCAAGTTGGTTGGCAAGCGAGCGGAGCGGCGCTGGACCGACAACCAATCCACCCGCCACCTCACTCCACCACCCCCAACCCTGCCTTTCTATCCCCCTTTTTATCTCCCGGCAAAACACACCCTCGACAAGACTCATTTATAGACGTTGGGGAGGGAATCGGGAGACGCCGTGAGAAGTGATGAACAAGATCCACGCTCGCCTTCTTCCCTCGCCCTTCTTCTTCTTCGCCCCCCCCTCCCTCCCTCCCTCCACCCCTCTCTCCCTCTCAAGTCACCACGCTCCAGTTGTTTACTCGGCGGCGGCGACTCCTCGCGCCTTCCAGCGGTAATTTGTCTCGCGAAGGCGTAATGGATGCCAGAGCCGTCGGTACGTTGGAGAGTGTGCGAGCCACCAGGTTTGACAGGTCCCGCAGACGAGAGCGCCCCCACCGGAGGGTAGTGGGAGGCAACTCTGGGACCAATCGATAGCATCGTCGTTTCGGTAACGAATACTGCACTGTCCCATAAATACGCGAACTGAGGCCCTAAAAATTTAGTTTTCGAAATTCAGGCACCATTGATTTTGTTTCCTTCAAAATACTCTCCATTAGTTGATAAGCACTGATTCCGTCTTCTCTTCCACTGTTTAGAGCATCCTTGGAAGTCCTCGGCAGTTAGGCTATTTAGTTGTGTCGTCGTTTCTTGCCCTACTGTGTCTTCCACATCTTCCGACTGATGTCCCTTCATCTAATTTTTGCATTTTGGGAACAGGAAAAAGTCACGGGGGGCGAGATCTGGCGAATAAGGAAGATGATAAAGGATCAAGGTGATTAAACGATTTGCCGGAAAATCAACGCTGAATGTTCAGGTTCATTGTCATGGTGAAGGATGCATCCATCATGTTCGGTTAAAAAAGTGTTCAATTATGGTTTTCCTAAATTCAGTGCATCAGCTATCATTCGGACAATTTTTAGACGATCTGTAAAGACAAGGGACCACACACGATCAATGTTGTCGTCAATACAGGTGGTTGAAGGTCATCCCGGCCTTGCATCATCCGTGGCATCTTGTCGGCCATCTTAACAACGATTAATTCACTTGAAGACGGATGTTTTCTTCAGAACATTATCACCGTAAACAGCTGTCAATAGTTCAGTAATTTCTTGATAACTTTTATACCGTCCTTCTCCAAAAAAACTTTATGTTGATTCGTTGCTCCGTGAATTCGTCAATTTCCATTGTCGACAGGCAGTAAAAACAAAGACATATCGTTATAGAATACGATAAAAAATCAATAGGGACAGGGATCGCTATTGTCTCGATAAGGGATTTTATGGTTGGCGTATTCCGCACCCTGAGCTATTGTTTTCACTCAGACACGTGGAATGAACCCTTTAGTGAATACGTGCGTGTGAGGCCGTCGTCATGTTGGCGCAGTACCTGACGACAGTGGCGTAGCGGCGGTTGACGCTTTCGAACTTTTGATGCCCTGGAGCTCGGGTGAGTTTGACGGGAAGTTACGTTAACTTAACATAACACGTGATTTACATGTTTCGAAGGTCTAAAATGTGCTGCGTGTATTTCGCTCCCAGTTAACCTCACGCGTTATGCAGGGCGTGGCTATGTCGTAATGGCTTGAGAGAACTCCAAGGATGTTTTTTTATGTTCTGCTTCAGGACAGTGGAAAATCCTTTTGAGTTTGAGGCACGTTAAGAATGGAGCCGGCGCCCTTGTGACATTATTGATTGGCCGTTCCGTCTCGGCTGTTCCTACGAATAATGTGAGCAGTAATCTTTTAGCGTAAGGGAAATGCTGCTGAGTAAGCTGCTTCTTATGAAAATGAAGTAAGTTACGTATTGACCTCAGTGAGAAAATGACTTCAAATGGTTATGTGTTTGGAAATTTAACAAAAAATTCAAGGTTTGCAAAGTCGTACTGAGAATAAAATTAATGACTTTCTTCGAGCGGGTTATTAACCTCAAGGGCTTAAATTTCGTTTAAAATGTGTTGTCTCAGGCGTAACTTTATGGAATTTGCATGGCATATTGAAATGAAATACTTAACTTTGTAATTCCACACATTTTATTTAAAAACCACGATTCAGGTTTCGACGTCGAACGTCGTCATCACGTTGCCTAATGATGACGTACAACGTCGAAACCTGGGACATCGTGTTTTTTAAATAAATTGTGTGGAATTACAAAGTTAAGTATTTCATTTCAATATGTAGTTAAATTTCGTTTATTTTTCATTGTCATTTTTGGGAGAAATCCATAGGATGCAGGAAAGTTTGATGAAGGGCGTTCTGATTGGCACTGGAATGTTGAGAGGGTAGGACGTAATTGTAGGTGAGGTAGGGGTAGGTATAACAGGATAGGGATGTGGTACACGGACTGTAGGGAGGAAGGAAGTGCGGATACGGAAATGAAGAGGGTACTTTTGTAGTGTGTGGTCAGGCGAGCTTTAGCGTGAGGCTGTGATGCCTATGAGGTTTTAAGTTTGTGTCCATCCAAAACCCACGATCACCGTAAACAACCATGGACTACCATATAATGATAACATACATATAACTCAATATGTAACTTTTTTCTTTATTATTGACCTTTTATAGACTCTTCACAGAGAATACAGGTCTTAAACCACTCATCTAATCAAATATTGGAATAATAATCAGTTTCAGGAACAATTCATTAGTATCAGACGCTTGCGCTATTTCCACTAATGTATTCAGCTGATTGCTATTGACAATTGACCTTGTTAATTTTCCTCCGAGGAACCTTATTGTATTAAAATATAAAAATACAGAGAATATTAACATTGTGCATAAAAATGATACCTAGGGCGTAAGAAGTGATGTCATATTTTAGTGTAAACATATCGCGTAAAAAAAATCTGGTTTGCAGTTTTAATTCAAGTGAAATTTGATTGAATTTTCTCGAAATTTTCATATCATTATTGTTTGTTATTCAGGAACATTATCTTTTTCTAAGATGGAAGGAAAATATTGGATAATATTTGAATCTGGCTATGTCTATGGGTTTTTTAATCCCCTGCCGTTAAGGTATTGCAATCATATGGCCAGTTTAAGTATTTTGATCTTCTCGCGCCTCAACGGCGGTTTTTTAAGGAGGTCGAAAAAACTCCCTCTGGAGAAACGGCGGCATTGGATGCGACGGGGCCTATTTCCTTCCCACACGCAGTGAGCATTTAATGCGCAAAAATAAATAAATCACGAGAATAAAAATATGGTAAACTGGAGGGGACTGTACCGTGCGCCCAAAATGGCAGGCCTCGGCATGCCCCGGCTCGCCTGGCGGCGGAGCGGAAGTTTACCTTTCGCCATATTTATTATTCATTCGCCAAAAAAATATGAGTGGCGATTTTCCAGAGTCCGATTTCAAAGATGGAGGTGTATATATAATAAAAATAAACGCTCCTGTATCCCCAAGAAACCGACGAGTCGACAAGGAAAGAGGTAAATCTCGAAGAAATGTTCACTTGGCATTATTTTAAGAGCTAATTTCTCGATCCATCGAAAAAATTGTCAAATACCAAATAATTTGAAGTTTAAGTGCCGTGTGGCTCAGAAACGTGGTCATTAATGCAAGCAGATTTCGGTGTGGAGCAGGAATTCATATCGCAAATAATGCTGTTACAAACAGTTACTCGTAGCATTAATTGTCGTTTCTGTGGGCGATTACTTTGTCTTATTCAAAAGTCGGAGTGACTATGTTGAACAATATTTCCTTAAGCCGTAAGGGTGTAGTCTTTTTTAATTATTTTACTTACTTTTATATTTTTTGTTTACCTTAATTTGTGAACTGATTAGTTTTTCAGAGTTATATGTTATGTAATGTAAATGTTTAAAAAAAAACGGAATGTCTTCAGAACATTGTCCGAATTTTGTTCTCAATCACATTTGTTAAGGTCCGATCACTGGAAAGCCATAATGAGGATAAATATAGTTTCTTACGACCTTTTTTAAGGCTGAATATTATTATTAAGTAATCTACCGTTTAAGGTAGGTTTTCCGATGGGCACAACTATCAAATAAACATTTTGTAACTCCAAACAAAACCCAATCCAGCAACCTGATCTACATCAGGTCCCTCTTCATCTCTGTGTACTTCTTTCCTCCCTTCATCCAATCCAACATCCCTATCCTGTTCCTGCCCTTACCTCGCTTGCCCAACATTCTCCCCTCTATTACCCTCTTCAACATTCCACTACCGCTCAATACGCCTTTCATCCAGTTTTCCTGCCTCCATAGGATTTCTCTCAACAAACCCCTCTCCTCGCCCACCATCTCCAGCACTTCCTCATTTGTTTTCCTTTCGGTCCATTTTACCTTCTCCATTCTTCTCCACACCCACATTTCAAAAGCCTCCAATCTACGTCTATCCTCCTGCTTCAGCGACCACGTTTCCGCGCCGCACATAGCTACGCTCCATATCAGAGTTTTTACGAGTCTTGTCTTAACATCCCTACTCAACGTTCCCGTCATCAATTCCCTCCTCCTTGAGAAAGCCTCCTTGCCTAGCCCAATTCTTCTCCTTACGTCCCTACCACTTTGACCGTATTGGTCCAAAACACTTCCAAGACTAGTAAACTGTTCTACCTGCTCTATTCTTTCCCCTCCTATTTTAATGTTTAGCTTAGCCTTTTTCTTTCACTTTCTTTTCTTCTTTCTCAACCCTGCCTTACACCTCTTCATAACACTGCCCGACCGGACTCTCCGTTCCCCACTCGCACCTGAGCAGTCTGAGACGTAAACAGGTTGCGGATCAGTCTCCTGTTCCTCCAATCCATTCCTATTTTCTGCAATGCAATCAGTTCCTCGTGCAGATATTTTCCAATTTGTTGGACGTTATGCAAATATCCAAAGATAGTTTCCAGTTCGCATCTTTCCTCGGTACAAATTGGGCACTAAAGGACCATGTCTGTGTATTGCTGCGCCCTCCTCCGTCATGCACTCACTCGTCCCCACCTTTTTCTTTCCCTATTTTCTTGAGGTATGGCTTAAACTCCCCGGGTCCTGTTAACATTTGCGTGGAGTCTTTGTAAGTTTTAAAGCTGGTCTTCATTCTTTCCTTCACGCTAAGTAGGAATTGTCTGGTTGTTTTCCCCTTTTCTAATGTTTACCATTCCAATTTATCCAGGAAATGCGCTCTTATAACCTTCCTGTTCCTGCTCCATATCTCAGTCAGAGACAAAGTTACATCTCCTAGAGTGGTCTCTTCCATCTTGCTCATCCGTGACTTGAGTAGAAATACGAGGGTGGGCTGAAAACTAATGCACACATGCTTGTAGACTACAAACAAAATGACCTTCAGAAGCACTCCTCGTGGTACGTGGAAGTAACATTCCCCCTCAACACGCATGCGCACTAGAACACGTCTTCATACTTTCGCTTCTCAAAATATACCGGACAAATGTAACTACCTCACACCTGCGCATGCGTGTTGAGGGGGAATGTTTCTTCCACATGCCATCAGCAGTGCTTCTGAAGGTCATTTTGTTTGTAGTCTACAAGCATGTGTGCATTAGTCTTCAGCTTACCCTCGTATTATTTAGCTTGCCTCAGAGAAAAGCCGCAAGAATCTCAATTTCTCCCTGCCATGAGGGGGAGGGGTAATATTTTTTGTTTGAATGGTCGCCGGCTCCCCGTTGCTCGTGTTTTCGGCTGTCCGTGTGTGTGTGTGTGTGTGTGCATGGCGGGGAGGGGGAGCAAGGGACTCTGCCCCTCCTCGCTCGCTTCTTTGCCGCCCCCCCCCCCGCCGGGTGCAGAATCGCCGCGGGACCGGTGATGCGACGGCTCTATAAAGACTGTGGGGGGGGGTTGGGGAACGTCCCCTTTCCACCCCCGGGGGGGTGGGTGTTAGGGAATTCCCAATCCGGGCAGCTGGCTGCAATATAATCCGCATCGCGGAAAATTTATGGAGCGGTAGTAATAGGACGGTGTGGAGTGAAGCAATCCTTTCCGCCCTCCCTCCATTGACCTAGACTTTTTAACGACCCGTCTCTCTCTCACTATAATGAGTTTTCATTAATAATGTGTACCCTGGAAACAGTTGCCGTGGGGATTCCGAAAATGTGCAGTGAAAGTAGGCGGAAACAGTAAGCAGTCTAAGACGGGCAAGTGCTAAGTGTCTGCAGTTTGAATGAAGTGGTCTAGACGAGGTCATTACACAATAGAGGAATGGGACGAGAATTAAAACAAGAAAAAAAGACAAGTAAATAGGATTCTCGATTAACGTCCCAAGTTTTAACCTGTATATAAAAAAAACAAAAGTTTAATGATAATGACGAAGGAATAATTACAGTCACACATGTGAGACCAGATTCGGAACTAAAATGAATTCCCGTCAGGCAAACTGACGATGTTATGGGATAATTTGGACCATTAGCAAATATGGGGGAGGATATGAGCGGTTAAAATAAGCATTGAGGGGAAAAATATTAAAACTTCTTGGCATTCGCCAAATATTAGTGAATTAACAATTTTCCAAGTGTTCACGACAAGTTTATTAAGAGCAGAGAACAAGATTTTAGCATGGCACAAAATAATTGGAACGGAATGGGAAATAAAATACCAGAAGTAGGTCGACCAGGTGTGCTTAAAAACGGAGGGAATGAAACCAAAGCATTTGGAGCAGTTCAGGTATTTGGGAAGCATTTTTGAATATGTAAAGGGACATTGTGAAGGCGACATAAGGAGAGGAATAGCGACAGGAAAAAAAGAAGTAATTGGCGAGAAGTAAAAGATGAGACACACGTGACGGCTAAACTTAAAGAGTTTAGATGCGAAGAAACGCTGATATGAACTCTCAGGAAACTAGCGGCGGTAGTTGACGGAGTAGACCCAAGGAGCCGTATGTGCTTGGCGGATCGTCGAGCTGTCTGTCTGGTGTTTAGAGACAACTAGAGGAGGAACTTAATTTAAGAGTCTTTTAAGGTATTAGTGTGTGGCGGAAAAGAATTGAGGATAGAATTTGGAGAAAGAGAGAAATATGGACGGTAATGTTTTTAAAAAATATGAAGCCGAAGTGAGGGCGTTACCGAGGTAAATCCGAAGAAGGTGGAAAAACTTGGGATGGAAGGTATGCTGAAGAATTTTTCATAAGGAAGGGAGAATAATGTCTTCTGAACATCCTTATCCGACGACTCTACCATCAATTGCAGCCACGGAAAATCTTCCTTGCCTGACTCAATTCTTTATTATAGTAATGTATGCATTAAAAAATGAATTATTGTTCATATGTTATTCAAGTAATGGGTTTCCACTCTTTTGGAGGGAATGTCCTCAATATACAATTTTTGGTTGATCGATTTCACTAATGCGTCAAAAATTGAAGAATGGTGAAGACAGGTTGTTCTGACGGGGGAGTGTGGGGTCTTTGCCGCTTGTGGAGAGCAGGATGTCGGGGGAGGACGGATGGGAGCGCCAATGGTATCGGGAGGAGCACGGGTTGGGAAAAGCGGAAGTTTGATCTGCAGTGGGGTTGTTTAGGGAGAATTGGGGCAAGAGTGACCCAATAGGTCAAGGTCACAGGAATTCTCCTGGCGGGTGTAGAATCTTAAGTAGGAATTGATACGAATGTTTCGAAGGCGAGGGAATAAGTTTGGGAATTATTCAGAAGTAATGGAAGGATCCAATAGTGGTGTGTACTTGGCTATTTTGTCTGTTGCTAGATGTGCCTCATTTATAGATTATGCTGCTTGTATTTTATGGGATCCTCAGGGAGTTGAATTCATTGCGTAATTGGATTGCATGCAGCATAGACAGGAGCTATATTTGTAAAACGTTGCTGTTATGATAAACTCAGTGGTGCACCCAAAATATTAGAGGAGCCACGCTGGGAATCACTCAATGGAGCGAAGAATAAATTACAGATTACAGCTCTTATATATGCATATAAATTTGAAGGGTGTGTCTTTATCAGTGATGTTGAAAATGTATTATCACCCTCATCGTACCACGGTGGGAGAGATTATGCCAATAAATATAGTGAGTTTAAGCGTAGAATGGATAGATTTCAGATTTCACTTTTTCCACGATCGATTAATGGGATCAGAATAACATTTTCTGATTGCGGTAATGGTTACAATATTCTGGTCAAAAGTAGTTTGATGTTTATTTACCCCCTGCCACACACCCCATCGGTGGCTTACAGGCGTTCACAGAAATATTAAATTACTAAACCTTCGTTTTCCAACATTTTTGTCGAAACTGTGGCTTGTGGAAAAGTGATTCCAGTGCATGAATTGTCTCTTTTCATCATTTCGTGGCAATGGAAGAGGAACATTTTGAAACAGGCGTGGGACACCTCTCTACAATGAGTAATGAGTGTGCGAAATGTGTGTCTCCTTAAGTTTGTTCAAACTGAGCGTCACTTGTGCAGATCCACTTAACCTTTAAGCATATGCACGACTTCGTGCTTTAAAAGACAAGGAAGCGGATGAATTGCTCGCATTTCTCAAGAGATCTCCCCTGGAGAAATTCCAGTATCCTGCCTCTGCCCCCGTCGCCTCCCAGCTGGGGTCCCCCCCTCTTCGACTGATTATTGCAGATACGCTGGGGTGCACCCGCGACCCCCGTCAACCCCTCCTCCACTTCCCTCGCGGTCCGGACCCCAACCCAAGGATGAATCGATAAGCTGGAAGTGGCGCCTCTGCTGGCCTGGAGTATAGTCCCGCCGCGGCGTTTTTTTGTTTGTTTGGAAGCATTCGGCAAATATCGTTTGGTGCAATTGCAGTGCACCCACGGGATGACTTGCTGGCGACACTTCGTCTCCTAGTGAAAAAATAATAATCCATATCTGGCATTCTTCTTTTCCGTGTCGGCGGCAAAGGCGTTAGTTCTCTTAGGAAAATTTCTGCTCTTCTGAAAAAATCTGCAGGAACATAAGTATTTATGAATGTATTTGTTTTTACATATATTTTTCTATATATATACACACACACACACACACACACATATATATATATATATATATATATATATATATATATATATATATATATATATATATATATATATATATATATATATATATATATACTACCTTGATCAAAAGGTTCCCGGAATTTATTCATAAAATTAAAAATACAAGTTTATTCATCTAAATCTATATTGTCCCCTTCAAAGTAGTCCCCATCGACTGCAACACACTTATGGCAGTGCTTGATCCAATCCTCGAAACATTTTTTATATTCGGTTTTCGGTATGTCCATCAGTGCTTCCTGCGATTTTTCCATTACTTCCTCTCGGCTGCTAAAACGCGTTCCCCGTAATGGTTTTTTAACTCGATTGAACAGAAAGAAGTCACAGGGAGCCAAATCAGGTGAATTCGGTGGCTGTTGGATGGTATTTGTTGCATTTTTCGTCAAAAAATTACGAATAATGATAGCACTGTGCGACGGTCTCGACGCACTGTGCGACGATTTCTGGTCTCTTTCGGCGAATTGCTTCACGCAAACGTCTCATAACGCCCAAATAATACTCTTTGTTTACTGTCTGGCCTTCTGGCAAAAATTCATGATGCACTACACCGTTGTAATCCATGAAAACCGTCAGCATTGCCTTCTTTTTTGACTGAAAACGACGTGGTTTTTTTGGTCTCGGCTCATTTGGTGAACGCCATTCACTTGCCTGATGTCTGGATTGCGTGTCGTACTCATAAACCCACGTCTCGTCTCCAGTAATGATCCTTTTGATGAATGTGGGATCGGATTCAGCCTCGCAAATCATGTCTTTTGCGACGTCAACACGGTCTCTTTTTTGCATGAAATTGAGGTCTTTTGGCACCAACTTTGCTGCTACACGACGGAAACCCAAATCATTAACCACAATGTCTTGCGCGGATCCATAGGCAATGTTCAAGTCCTCCGCTATTTCTCTGATGGTTAATTTGCGGTTATTGACCAACATTTCTTTTACTTTATCAATTTTTTCACCGACTTTCGATGTCGATGGTCTGCCACTGCGTTCATCATCTTCGATTGACTCACGACCACTTCTGAACCGCTCGTGCCACTGGTAAACGACCGTTTTTTTTAGAGAATCGTTGCCGAAACACTTTTCCAACATTTCCAACGTCCGTGCGCCACTAAATCCGTTTTTTACGCAAAATTTAATGCAAGTTCGTTGTTGCAAATTTAAATCCATTTCTGCAATTGTAAAAAATCGCCAACACACACAGAGATAGATGTACTCTTGGCTACGTAACTTTTGCAAATGTCAAGTTATGACACTAAGATTTAAAGGGAATATCAACAACAGATGTACCAATTTAACAAAAAAAACAGAACTCAAATCGGAACGATGGGAGCGCCACACGGTGGTTATTCCGGGAACTTTTTGTTCAAGGTAGTATATATATATATATATATTATATATAAACACACAGATGTAGATTTTTAAAATATAGAAACACAAAGATGTGCGGGGTTAGACCAGAGTTAGCGTGTCTGCCTGTGGAGGTCTCAGGTTTGACTCCCGTTATAGGCGAAAAAATGTGTGTGTGTACATATTTTTAATTATATAGATACGAGACTCGTACGTTCACACACACACACGTATATGCATATATACAAAAATGTATAATGGTAGGAAATAAAGCCCTTCAGTCAAAAGAAACGAAAACGGAAAATAAAGGAGGAAGCAAAAAATCACGTTAAAACGAAGGATACGAAATGGCGTAACTAATCTCTCTCTCTTTCCCCGTGCCCAGAACTTCATATTTAGTTTTCCTCTGCTTCCATTTTATATTCACCTATAGCCAAGCCAACGTAGAAGTTGGGTACGGATCCTTTCCTATCGCCAGTGATCTTTTTTTAAAGATGTTTTCCTGTCCACATGAAAAGAAACAGGCTTGACGCTTGAGAGCAACACAGGTGGGCGAAGGACGAGGGTGGACTTGGAGGGCTGCGCGTACCCGAGGTACCGCTCAAGGGAATCCAATCGGGTCATCCGCGTCCTTTATCGCTTCCGAAGGAGAAGGGCTTGGAGGGTGGAAACGACGCACGAGTAGGGATACAGCAGCAGCATTGGCCAGGGTGCGAGACGGGATCGGAGGTAGACTGGGTCATCGGTTTCATTCGCGGCGACCCATTAGAAGGGAGAATTTCGGATCGCGAGCCGACGACAATAACAAAAACATCGGCGACACGTTGGGAAGATTCAAGGTCACCGCAGTAGTGGACCCGGAGGTGTCCTCGGGATGGAGAGAGAGGGAGGGCGATCTTTAGTGTAGTTCTTTTTAATATTCCTCCTTTCGAAGTGACTTGATCGGTCGGTTGGCAGGTGACTCATGGCGAGCCGAACGTCTTAGAGTGCTGCCTGAGCCTCCAGTTCCTTTGGATGCATCTCCGTTCCTTTTCGCGTTCCCGTAGATTCCGTTCTCCTCTTCCTTTTCGTGGTGCATTACTCTTTGTCAATTACGTTCGTCGATGCCAAGAGAAACTGATAATAGGATAATACGTCCAAGCATAACTTTCGCGTATTTTCTGTCTTCTTTAAAATAGTCATTTAATTTTTTTTCAGTCATTTGATGCATGAGATGAAAATCATCTGATGATGACGGTCGTGCCGTCGAAACGACAGCTATGTACGAGGTCTGTCCAATAAATACGCGACTTCTGAGGCCATAAAAAATATATTTTTCAAAATTTAGTCTGCACATTTGTTTCATATTTTTTATACAGTAAGGCTCCTCAAATCATTACCGATTTCATCGGTGGTTACGGAAATTCTCTTCAAAGTTGACGCAGAGCGTTATTCATTTTTGTGTTCTACATTCGTCAGTTGAATGTGTGTGCGAGCGTCGGTGGTGAAAAGAACACTAATCGGGAGGACATATTCGTAACGAAACGGTAGACATATTGTGGGATATTCTGCACCACATTCCGAAAATTTAACAAAATTAAATCCGAAGTGCACTCCTTTTATTTGCGGTGTCCCCTGTCCCTTAAAAATGTGTGTCCAACCCCGAGTGACCCTTCCCGTCTCCAAGGCCTCGTGAGCGTTGTTACGAAACTTTGAGAAGCTGTTGTTTGAAAATTTGAAAAGCGAAAGGCGCCTTGAGGGAGAGTCCTTTGGGGAGGAGAAGGGGGGGAGATATCGCCGAGATAAGGGGAAAACTTTGTTTTTTAGAATTCTCTCGCTATTCTCGACGTCCTGCTTCAGTCACCGATCCAATAATGCGTCATTTTTTATTACCGCCTCCCTTCTTTCGTTTCTTTCACCGCGGCTGTGTTAAAAAATAGAACATTTGAGGAAAAAAGGCAGCCTCACCGTTCCGACGTATCAAGGGACATTTTTAAAAATGAATTTGTCTTTTTGCCGGAGGATATCTCCTCTTTGAAGGAAATTTATTTTTTATCAGCAGATATCTTTGTAGAAAAACGGTGACAAAAACATTCTTCTCTCTATATTACATCTACATTTTTATTACAATTCCACGGGGATCAATGGCAGGGCACGAGTAATCATAGCAAGGTTTTCTAAACCGGACAATAAAAACTAAAATGACTTTTGTTGCCCAAATAACGCTTAGTGCGGCAATTGGTGCAAGCGGTGGCCGAATTGGATAAAAGGCCTATACATTGTAGGAGGGAAAGGGAGTGACAGGGTTGCTGGGAGAAATTCAAAGAAGATCTGGTCATTATTATGCGAAAATTAATTTTAAAAAATACGAAGTCCCATGACGAAGTTAATTTTTAATTTTATGAATATTAAGTGCAGAAAATTATCCTATTTGTATCATTAAAAATCTCTCTAGTTATATCTGAGCGACGAAAGAATAATTGCAATTGCACAATTACACCAAACCAGAGTCCCAAGCCAAAGTAATTACCCTGGGGCAAAGCGATGTTAGGAATTTATTTTTTCCAAGGACAATGTTCGTTGGCAGCGATTAAAAGAAAGCCATTTAGGAAGCATAATGTTTTTCAATATTCGTGGTTACCGTTATACACTTGTGAACCATTGCCTCCTCAAATGCCAACGGCAGGTTTTTTGTAAATGCAGAGAACAAAGTACAAAGATGCATGAAACAAAAATATTCGGAAGAGAATGCGAAATCAAATGTTGTGACTGCCCAAGTGATGGCTCATTCCGTTGCTAGGGTAGCCTATGATGGGAGGTGTTGAGCTGATTTATCTATTCCACTTTGGCGTATGGCGTCACGGATCGTCACGTTTGCACCAAATGACCTTTCCGCGTGGTTAAATCACAGGCTCCCCGCCCTTCTTTCAAATCACGATCACGTTTTTTTTAAAGAAGATCGGTGACCCACATCTCCGTCCGATGTGTAAAAAGAATGCGGATATTTATTGAGAATTCCGTTAGAGACAACATGTGGAAAATAAAATTTTCAATGGATTACAATTGCTTTTTTATGCGTAGTATATCGATGATATTCTTCAACACCTTCGAGTATCTCAATACTAAGATTGGTCCAAGGTATTAAGGAATCATCCTTTTTTTATATTCAGTGTTCATTCTCTCTCACCCTCTGCCTGACAACTGTTCTATATTTTACTCCCTTCATAATCCCTCCAATTTCTTTCGTACCCTCGGTCTTCCTTTGAAGGATCCTGCCTTTTATCATGCTTCTTAACTAATCCACTTAAGCCCCTCAAGGTGTATATGTCCATCCAATGTATTGTTCATCTTCTTTGTCGCAGAGTGCTCTCCATACATTCCGTTCCTCCTCTTTTTGCTACTCCCTCTCTTTTCTCGCTATTTCTATTTGCTTAACATTCAGCATTCTCCTCTTCAGAACCACGTTTCAGAGGCTTCTTTCATAAATGTATTCTTCCTCACTGGTCCACGCTCTTCCAATGTTTAATGTGTCTATGCTCCATATGCGAGGGCAGGCCGAAAACTAATGCACACACATGCTTGTAGACCACAAATAAAATGACCTTCAGAAGCACTCCTGGTGGCATGCGGAAGTAACATTCCCCCTCAACACGCGTGCGCAGGTTTGTGGTCGTGTTACATTCAACCAGTGTATTTTGAGGAGCGGAAGTATGGAGACGTGTTCTAGTGCTAAGTTATCGCGAGTTAAACAGCGTATGCTGTTGTCGAATTTTTAACTGCTGAAAAAGTGACTCCTACAGAGATTCAACATTCTTTAAAGGGTGTTTATGGTGACGATGCTGCTGATAGGTCTACTGTAAGTGGATGTGTGGTAAAATTTCGTGGTTACGAGCCTGGGAAAGCCATAATTTTTTATGAGACCCGCATCCGATCGTATGAACGTTTTGACGAACTGCTTCTTGGAATGCAAACTCAGGTGTTATTTGAAAGTATTAGATGCCTCTTTTTAAGAAGAATCTTCGAATACTTTCTTAAGAAACCAAGACCCTTACTTTTTGCGTGCCGTCATTCGAACTTCTTCAATCCCCAAGTGAAACTTTAATTTTACCGTAAAATAATAATTAAATGAATTATTTTATTTTATTAATTCATTAGTAAATAATTTAAAATCAATACTTTTCAAAGTGTACTCTTAGAATACAGCGCTAGAGAACAAACTCATTCGCGACTACTTTGGGTGGGCACCTCGACTGATGTACTTTACAAAATGTGCCGAATTGCACTCAGAGGGTCCCTCATTCGGGAAGAATTTTAATACTTCAAAGGGAATGACGTGGCGCAGGGTCACGAGGCCATGGATTGACATTTATCGCAGATGGGGTGGGGGAGGGGAGTCCTATCGATTTCTTGCAAAGGGCGGAGTTATTGCACTTTCACCTGGAGACATTTCACTCCAGGGTAACGAGGATTGAATAATTGGGGTGGAGAATTTGGAAACGGTACTCGTTTTCTTCAATCGCTATTCGCATTCTCCGCTATTTAAATGTCATACGTATTTTTGAGGACATGCTTGACACGAAACGTTGCTCAATTTTTAAAAAATCGTCGATCACGAGAGGGAGAGAGAAATCTGAGATATATCACTACGGGATCGAGAATACGCGGTCTATCTTATAAATACGCGAACTGAGGCCACAAAAACATTATTTTGCAAACTTTTATCTGCATTGAATTTGTCCCCTTCTTTAAAGTACTCTCCATTCGTAGGATATGCACTTGTTTCATCTTCTTTTCCACTGTTTAGAGCACTCTCAGAAGTCCTCGGCAGGAAGGCGTTTTGGTTATCTCGTCTTTTCTTGCTCTTTTAGGACAAGGGACCGCACACGATCAATGTTGTCATCAACAGAGGTGGTTTTAGATCGTCCCGGCCTTGCATCATCCGTGGCGTCTTGTCGGCCATCTTTAAAACGCTTAATCCACACGAAAACGGATCTTTTCTTCAGAGCATCATCACCGTAAATAACTGCTGACGTTTCAGTAATTTCTTCATAACTTTTATACCGCACTTCACCACAAAACTTGATATTCATTCGTTGATCCGTGATTTCGTCAACTTCCATTTTAGACAAACAGTAAAAACAAGGACAACAGAAACTAACATAACTGGCACCATGCGCACAGCTCGACGATCCGCCAAGCACAGAAGGCGCATTGGTTCTCAGATAACTAGCTTCGCTAGTGCGAGGGGCTATAGTCCACGTCATGGCCGCTATATTGCACCAGTTCGCGTATTTATTATACAGACTCGTACTTAGCCTATTTTAAGTGTATCGGAATTGTTCCCAAGGTCGTCAATCAGTTTGTCCCAAGATTGTGTCAATTCACACACTCGTTGTTCACTCATTGTTTCTTTCGCTGGCTTCTTCATCTACGCTGACATTTCTCTCTTTTTTCTTCACTCCCGTTCATCATTTCTTCCTCACAAGTCCCTCATTCAGCCTCTCCTCTGAATTATTCAACTTCAATGTCACCTTTTGAACTTAGTAAAGTTCTCGATTATCTTCTCTCTTCCTTAAGAATCTTTTTGGAAGCAATTGCGAGTGATGTTTATTGGAGAAGTAGTCAAAATTTGTGTAATTGTGGCTATGGAAATAATAAATAAATATACTCACACACTCAAATGCATACTAATTTAGAAGGTTACTATAGTAAGTATCGGGAAAGGTTTTGGAAAAATTGCTTCATTTCGCTAGATATTGCTGCAATGTCTCTTGAAATTCGTCAAAGTACAGCCCTTAAGAGCGTCGACCCCCTTTTACCCTCCCGGCTTTTCCGCGACTCGAAAACTCCCTGTTAGGTGGAAGGTCCTTTAAGGGTATAAGAGTGCAAGATTCATTGACGGCACTTCGGGTCCCGGGGTGGTGCCGTCCTTTGAGGGAAGGAGGATTTCACTTTTATAGGGAATAGGAATTATAGTCTGGTGGAGCCATTTCGCGTCTGTAAGGGGGTTGGGGAATCGTCGCGATGTCTTTGCAGAAGGTCTTCGCAAGCAGACAGACACTCGACTCTGTTCTATTGGTCATCGCTGAAAGGACCTTCGTGAGGACGACTTCAGCGCTGACCCTTTGCATCGCAATATTTTCAGTTTTGTAAATTGTGTTTTCATTGTCATCTTGTATCAATGACAATAATTCGATCTCTGCGATCTTTCGTTCACTTAACCGACGACGGTCTGAATTCAGTACCTCAGGCATTACACGTCAGGAAAACATTGTCACCGATGCTTTTAATATACAAGCCTTGCAGTATTAAAATGCAGGATTTTCAGTTTGTAAAAATCATTCCCCTCGAACGGGATTCGAACCCGGATTCCTCGATGTACGACCGAGTACTTAAGCTAGTTGAACTACAGACACGTTCTCTTAAACTCTGAAAATTTGTGGGTTTTCAAGGAACAAGATGTTTTGACGACACGCACCGATTAACACAGTGCCGCATAACTCGTGCCATTCGTGGTCGTGAGGTTCACGGGGTTAAAGCAAACTGGAAACGTCGAGGAGGCTGTTTTACCTTTGAGACGAATTCCAAGAGACTGCGGGAGATGGACCGCCACAGTAACTTTTTAACTTTGTCACCAGCAATGTGCGCATATTACCTCGTAGTGTCTTGGGTGATATTTCTTTGTTTGACTTAATTAATCGGCAAAGCGTTTTATTCCTTTTTTAATAGAATTAGAAATGTAAAAAGTGACGGCTGTAGGAATCACTATTCGAAGGGAACTATTTTGAATCGGAACAGATATGCGCGTTCAGCAGTGCTGTGACCGCAGCCGAGGTCGATTAAGAGAGGTCTAAGGTGCCCTCTGCTCGTTGGCGAAATTGAAAGCACAGTCAGCGGCACTTGGCGTCGCTCCGACCTCCCAAGGCTTCGCACGAGGAAAGCGGCGTTCTTTCTGATCACTCTGTATGTTGTTCCGAACTTTGCGATCGCGCCTTCGACAACGGACAGTTAACTTTTCTTGAGGCCGCAATTAATCTTTCTGGAATTGGCAAAATATAGTTCGTTGCTGAATTCGAATTGTTCATTCGATTCAATCAAGAGTTGAATTTTTTATGGTTGTTACGTAAGCGTGCGTGTTCAACGGATCGAAATTCTTGTCTCATCGTAAATTATGTTTCTGTCTTCGCGCCTTATCGATGACGGATCTTCTCGAAATTTCACGAAAGCATTTCTGAAGAGGGAGCTTAGTATGTGCATTTCTAACGGTTCAAATTACTCGGCTGTCCCGCGTTAGTTTTTCTGAAATGTTCGTTTTTGCAAAATGTTTATGTACGGATGTTTGACTAGGATCCACATGCATTGTGTTGATATTTTCGGTGGAGGATAATATTCAACAAATGGAAGAATATTTTAGTTTTTGAATTACTGACAATATAATAGATTGTAATATAATTTGACTGGACTGAAATACGTTTGGCAATTGTTAACATGTACCTAAGTTAATAATCACTTATATTATTCAACTAAGTACCAATTTATAACTTATTGATTGAAAAAATAAAACAAGTGCATGTTTTATGACTAACCTTCCACTTTATGTATGAAATTTAATTTAATGGTCGATTTTTATCTTCAAATGAACGACGATTTGTTGAAATTTCCTTGACAGCGGCAAGTCAACTTTCACAAAACGCCAACAATTTCATTTTATTCATTGTTTTTTGAACAATGTAAGCAATAAAATGTAATCGTTATAGTTTAAAAAATACAGTGCTGCAACGATACCCGATTATTTTGATACATACTCTTCTGTTACATCCTGTGCACAAATTCAGAGAAGGGGCATTTATTTCCACCAAGTCTCTAGTCAAGCCCGAAGTGCCCACCATCATCGGTGCTTTGAATTTTCTGAGCTGACGTCGGTCCACGGCGTCCCGGGAAGGAAATCGAGAATGCACGTCCTGCAATGAGGAGAGGAGATGGTGTCTATACATTCGTGGGGTGGGGGAGGTAAAGAGGGAGGTCATGCGAAGGTATCTTACTCCCCGGAGGGGGCTGGACCCTCTCCACCCTCTCTCTCTCTCAGTGCTCACGGAAGGGGTGGGGAATGAAAGGATATCGAAGTGCTTTTTTAGGATTTCTTTTTTCATCATTTCGAAATCAAGATGGCGGAACTCTGACGCCAGTCGTACGCGTAGAGCTGATGAATTCTTCTTCTTAGTATTGCCTCTATTCGCGACGTGAGACTGTGTTGGAAGAATGTTGGAGGGACCAAAGAAGGGAAACAATATTTTCGATCGAAGTTGGATCCTTCTCCGTACGAAAGACTTTCGCGAAACTTTTCCTTCGCTCCCAAGACGCCGTTTCCAAGTTCCATTCTTCGAGGTCTCCTCTCAATTCGTTGGAAAGTTGGGATTTTCCAGCATTGTCCGTCGCTGGAAGGCGAAGATGGTATGCATTCTATCGTGATTATATTAAAGTATAAACCGTTGTGTTTTTTCTTACTCGGTGATGGCTACGTATTTCTGTATAATTATTCCTTGTTCTAAAGGGGCGAGAGCAGTGCTTTCATATCATTTGCAAATAATACTGCGGAAGTACACAAAACGTTAATAATTTGAAGAATCCGGGTTCGCCTCCGGGTCAAGGCGAATGATTTTTACAATTTGCAATTGTTGATTGTAATGCATAGAGGCGGATGACCCCGTCAAAAGGTTGCTGTCGCGGCATCTCCCGCCGTTACTTGTAATTTTGCGAAGGTTAAATTATATAGGTTAAATCTCTTGAATATAATTTGGAAGGACGTCTCATTGGCATTGATGTTGTAACGTATTATATTACCCCCATCGTACTTCGGTAGGAGAGATCATACTGATGAAATTAGAGAGATGAAGTGTATAGATACAGATAGATTTAAGATGACATTTTTCCCACGAACGACATTTGAAATCAGAATAACATTGTTCGACCGCGGTAGGGTCTCATTCAGGGTAAAAATTACTCTGGTGTGTATTCACCCCCTGCCACACACCCTAGCGGTGGCTTGCAGGGTACACAAATAAATAAATTATATATACAGCATATTTATTATGTATTTAATTCATATCAATATTATATATTATTATTATTATTAGCGGTGGCTTCCTGGGGACTAAAATATCAAACGTTTAAGATTGGTACGTCCATTTTTCAGTCAGCCGAAAGTTAAAAATTTGTCAGCGCTAATCAGAATACTTTGAATTAGCCAGTAATGTCTGAACTTAAACGTATTCTTATTGGGTACGCTAAAGTAAATAATTAAACTCCAAAGACCCGTGCGGAATTGAAATATTTCACGGGAGTCGGTCTTTGCGGGAGGTCGGGCGGAAATAATGAATCATAGAGGGAAGAGAGAGAGAGAGAGAGAGAGTGTACAGGGAGGAGAGGGTGGCTGAAATTTTCCCTCCGTGAAGCAAAGCTGAGATTAATGTTCGCTGAACCTTGCCTTATAAAAAAAAGATAAAAAGACGGCCTTTCCCGAGTTAATAGGGAAGAATCCTCTGCTATTCTTGGAAGCAACGCCCAAGGTGATAAACAGGGTCGTAGGCCTTCTTAGATTTACGGATGATTGTGATAGCGTTTTTGGAGCGATGTTTCGCGAGACGCTAAATCTTCGCCGAAAGCTGCCGCTGATGCCTAGACCCCTCCCTGGCCATTTTCGCCAGAGGGTTGATATACGACGAAGGAGAAGGTTAGTTTGCGGAAAGCGGGTCTCATCACCCGAGCTAAACTTCCCTCCTCCCCTCACGTAAATATCGCTCGTTTCGTCTCCAGCAGTCGTCGCTGAACACGGCTTTCGTCCCAAAATCTAATTTCCCCCGAAAGTTAATTCTTAACATGCCGACGCTTATGACCTTCAAGAAAGTTCCCTTTCTTCCGGGATGCTGCGGTCATAAGTTCGCGCTTATATAACTGGAATAATTCAATAGGTTTGAGTTTAATCCGAATTTGTTGTTTTTATTCAACAAAAAGTGCATTTTTTTATTTTTTTTTTGGTGAAGTCCCCCAACGACTTCAAAATTAGAACGAAATAATTTTTTTGTCTCACGTTTTTTCGCAAAAAGGTTAAAAGATTCACTTAATCCCCAAACGGCTCTTGCTCAATCTGACATTGTGTTCATTAATGCCTCACGACCAAGCACCTTCCCCAAGGTGCAAAAGCACAAAGTGCTGCTCCTAGGGCCCAGATGTGGAACTATTAGACTTCTGTCTGTTACAAAAAATAAAAAGGAGCTTGCAAGGTAGTCATTTTGGAACGCTGGGTAGCGTTAAATATACCGTGACAATAAATGCCTGTACGAGATTCCCTTCGACGCCTTCCAGGAAGTGTGCCGCAACTGGTAGAGGTTCTAGTGTCGATGTGCTGCTGCACAACGGAGACTTTTTAAATAATTTTATCTATTTCTAATTTAATCTGCAATTAATTTTTTCTCAGATTTATACTTCAATTTTTTGTAGGATCCTTTTCATAGGATTCCTACAATCCTTTTGTAGGAATCATCTTGTAATGATTTTTTCCTCTCGCTTCTAAAATTTCGATAATTAAAGCTTTAATGGTACCCCAAAGGTTATCTCATTTGCGTAGATGACGCTCTTTATCTAGGCGTTATGTTACGGCCTTAAGATGTCTCGACGGTATTACCTTTTAACGGTATACTTTTCCTTATATATACTCTCTGCCGTGCGGGAGAACAAATTTCTCATTTGTAAAATATCCGCACCGATTCTCGCTTTTTCTGGAAACCTGAGGCGATTTCCAACGAAATGAAGCAATTTTATAAATTCCCATCTATACTAAAGATTGTGAGATGGGGAAAAATCGATGGGAATATTTGAAATTCCTTCTTCGTGCAATGCCTGCAAGCGCGGTAATTATTACACTTGTTTGCTGGATGACTTAATTTCTCAAACGGTTCTATTTTCAAAACTAGGCTGGGAATCACTTAAAGGAGCGAAGGCTAAATTACACAGATTGAAGCTTCTTGTATCTATTTCCATATGAATGAATATTTGTTCGTCATATGTCGGGTTTCATGTTTGAATGTGTGTGTGTATATACACATATACATACATATATAAACATGCACAATCGTTCAGTTCATTCTCACCCGCAATTCCTTCTCCTTTAACGATAAATTATTCATACAGATCAAGGGTTGTGCCATGGGTAGCAGGTTCAACCCCTCCTATGCAAACCTCTTTCTTGGTCTCGTTGAGAACAAATTCCTGTCAAAACCACCCCTGAAACCGCCATTGTGGCTCATATATATCGATGATATATTCCTTCTCTGGCCACATGGTCCTGATTCCCTGAAAACTATCATTTCCAACCTCAATGCTCCGTCCTCTTGTCCCCTTCACGTCTACAGTTTCCTCCTCCCAAATCACCTTCCTAGATGTAAACATATTATTAATAGACCATACATTTCATACATCTGTACATATAAAACCCACAAATAAACAACAATACCTACATTTCAACAGCTGTCACCCATACCACACCAAACGTTCCATTCCTTATTCCCTTTCCATAAGGGGACACAGAATTTGCAATGACCTAGACTCCCTAGATAATTTTCTCTAAAATTTACACCATTCCCTCCTCAAACGAGGTTATCCTGAATCCCTCCTGAATAAGAGGATCCGACGACATGCTTACACTCCCAGACCTTCCACCACCGCGAAAAACCACCCTCTTTCAATTTGTACCACGTTTCTCCCTGGCCTAGAAACTCTGCGTTCTATCCTAAAGGACCTCTATCATATCCTCAAAAACCATAATTCCACCGCCAACCTTTTCCCCAAATTGTCCCAAAAACTTCGAAACGTCCCTCCAATCTATCAGATCTTCTCAAATCAACCAATCCACCCCTTGAATCCCCACCCCGTCACAAAATCACTCCCAGGCCCTGCAATAAACCTAGATGCAAAACATGTCCTATTTTCAAAACCAGAACCCCATCCCTCTCCCACCCACTCACTCTTCATCTCTCTCCCACCAATTCCCTACTCCTCATATTCTTCCAGCAATGTTGTCTACCTACTCAAGTGCCAACTTTGCCCTGCCTTTTACATTGGACAGTGTACCACACCCCTTAATATTAGAAACAATAATCATCGAGCCTCATATAACAATTCCTCCCTGATTGGTATGCTTCCAATCCCCAAACACGCCTCCGAACATAACACTCCCTTTGACCAATGCTACGAAGTAACCATCTTAGCATCCCTTCCACCCTCAGACCCTCCGCTGAATTCCTGGAATCGCCCAGGTATTAATGTTATCCACTAATCGCCCCCTTAATACACATAATTTCATCCCCCTCCGCCCCCAACACCTTCCATATCACCCCCATCTTTTCTAAAATTCCCGCGCCTAACACCACCCCTTCAAACCCCTCCCCTCGAATACCTTTCCCCCCCTTCTTCTTCCATCCAGTGCTTCCGGGCCCTCCTTTGCCTCAGTTCTGTTCCTACTTCCTCTTGAGAAAGGTGGTTGTACCACCGAAAATTCGAGACCCAGTGAGTCCCTCTTTTATGTGTTTCTGTTTCTACTAGTGTTAATTCCATTTTCATTATATATAATTATATAATATGTGTGTAAGATATACTCGATGTCTGGTAATATTTCACTCTGAAACGGCGCGAGTGATGTGTAAGGGTGAATTTTCGTCCTGTCCATATTTCCTTCGCCGTGAGCGTCGTCCATCTGTAATCCCCTTCATTCCAAAGAGGGACTGCTGGGTGGAACTCAAATGCAGGGATTCCCCGCTGGAAGGAGCGCCCGAAAACAAATAACGATCGACGTGCGTATGCCTGTCTGCTAAGGTAGTCCGACGTTGGCAAGGCGCGTTTATGGCGGTCTCTCCACATCGCATCGAGGGGGTACATTGATTGCGGTGTAAGACGTGTTTGCCTCGAATCAAAGATGAAGAATGAGACTCGTTGCTTGGAAACTTGACGACTAAAGCGTTCGCATTGATGAAAACAATTGAAGGATGGAAGGACTGCCGACTCAGCCGTCGATACATCAGATAAACCGGAGCATTAACCTTTTTGAAGACGAATCTTTCTTCTATTCTATTGACAAGAACGAACCGGGATAACTCATTGTTGCTGCGGGCGAATTGTTGGACGGCAATTGTTGCGAAGGAGTCTAATTAATACGGATGAAAAGTGAACTGCTTAGACCGAAAATTGTTGCCACCTCGTTCGTCGTTTTGACAACTTCTCTTGGGGTTAATTTATGACACTGTAGGAACAAATGAGCCCCACTTTGGTGCAAATTTCATTCAGGGTGGTGGGAGCGTTGCTTGGATGTCGATAACTGGAAAACACAAAAAAACACTAATTAGGCGTGTAAAGTGAATTGATGCTAGGTTAGAAAATGGTAAGACTTTTAATTGGATTAGACAGAGAAAACACTCCAATATTATGTAGATTTACATAGATTTTACATGGAAATATTAATTTTAATAAAAGAAAATACGTGCCATATGCGGGCAACGGAAAATACGTACTATATGGTAGGGTCATGTTTGGGTAACATTATTATGGTGAGTAATCACCCCCTGCCACACACCCTTGCGGCGGCTTGCAGGTTATATATAAATTATATATTTTTATAAATTATAAATATATATATACTTGAAAATAAACTTATACACAAAGGCATTAGGTCTTAAATCTGTCCATATTCAGTAGCATTGGAAATAGTTATCTCTTGTTCAATTTCCCATTTCAGTATTATACGCTGTTACCTACTATCGACTTTTGTTTGCCATTATTCCCATGCAAATGCCACCTGCCCTATGCCTAATATCGATTGACTCCGTGGATATTCTGAAGTTAGCTATCACATATGAATAAGGGCAATTGTCTAGGAGGATTATTTTTTCAAATCCCCGAACAGCATGTAATAATAATGATAGACCTTCAACACGCAAGCCATAGATCTGCAATGCGAGAATGCTAGATTTATAGTATGTTGTATACGACATGGCAAAGAGGAAAATCCGTGTAAGAGTGGTGGAAGACCCGATTCAGCTCCGTCGGAGAGGCCTTTTCTTCCGCGCGATTAAGACAAATCGATAGCAGCGTAAGAATCGCCGGCGTGTCATGCAGGTAGCGCAAAGGGATTGCCCTGTAGGTTGACATCCCTCACCTTTTATGCCTTTTCTTAATATATCCGCCATTGCGTCTGTGTTGCAGTTTTGGTGGCAGTAATTATTTGAAAAAACAGACGAAATTATATTAATATAGAATCATACCAATTTCTTACGTTGAAACAGTGCGACAGTCCTGATGTACATTAATGCAATGAAAAGAATTGCTGAAATAGCTTTAGGAAATAATCTCAAGGAGTGTAGTGTAGTTGAGGTCCTAGTGCTTTGACAGCCCATGACGACTTATGTCTTCCACGAATTTCGGCAACACTATATTTTTAGCTTCTTAGATTGCTTCCTTCTTCAGCTCTTCGGAGCTTACATCTTAACCTGCTGTCTACAATGCCTACTCTTCTTACTTCCTCTTTTCCCCGTTTAGCTATCACCCTCCCTTTCATATCACGACCTCATCTACATTGCTCTCTCCCTCTCAATAATATACGTACGATAAATACGCGAACTGGTGCAGATCATTATCACCGTTAACAGCTGTCAACATTTCAGTAATCTCTCGATAAATTTTACTGCAATTTACCAAAAAACCTGATGTCTATTTTTCGCTCTGTGATTTCGTCAATTTCCATTTTCGGCAAACAGTAAAAACAAGGACAACAGAAACTGACATAACTGTCTCCATACGAACAGCTCGACGATCCGCCATGCACAGACCGCTCATTGGGTCTCGGGCAACTAGCGCCGCTAGTGGGCGGGGTTATAGTCCGCGTCATGGCCGCCAGATTTCACCAGTTCGCGCATTTATTGCACCTACCACGTATTTCTGGCAGTGGAAAATAAAGTAATGGCGATAAATCAAAATTAGGTCTCGACAGGTCACACACATTGGAAGAGTAAACCAATTTTCATTATCTACGCCGGTATTACATGCAAAATAAATTGATGAATTATTTAACGACGGGATAGTACGTAGGAGAGTAGCAATGGTTGAATGGCCTGTTAACTCCTAAAATCGGATCGTTAAGGTGGCGTATGCGAAACAGACACGTTACTTCTAAAATATTCAGTCAAGTTGATATCTAGTATTCTCATCAACTAATAACTTTAAGACCTCTTGCGTCACATGGGCGTGTTCCCTTATCTCCCTTCCTTGCATTTTAAAAATATTTTTAAGATATGGCCATCAGCTTAATTGGATCGAATGAGTCGATCTGCTCGAACGAAGGAATTTCGACCGGAACTAATTGCTAAAAGATCCGGTTCCGGGTGCCACGATATCGAAGGATGGCTTTCCCGGCACGAGCATTGTTGCCAATTCATTGATGTAGATCGGCGTGTTTTATGGGAACCGATCGTGGGAGATTACTTTCCCTTTTATGAGAATGGCCGAGTTATTAAGGTGACTGATGTCGGGGGTACTCTGAGCGATAGACCCGAGTTTCCTCGAAGGAGCGCCCTCTGCTGGAATTCCCCCGATCAATACCCCGGGGTGAATCCTCCCCCCACACCCCCCCCGTACGAAATTCTAGGACGGCGGTTTTACCAGGCGGCTGGATATCGCTCACCCGGCTATGTACGCAGCAACTTCTCCGTGACTCCAAAACGCGTCCGCGGCCAGTCTGTTAAATGATTGGTTGAGAAGCAAGTCGCATTTGATTTCAGGGTAAAGTGTGACGGGGGCCGAATGGAAATTACGATCCGAAGGTTTTCACGAGTGCTACTCAAGGCAGGGCGTAAACATTAAAATATTATCCCTAATTTACGCCTGCAGGAGCTCACTTACAAATTGAAAATAGCGCCTGTGTTGAGCAGATGGCTATATTATTTATGCAATATCCCTCTCCAGGAGATCTGATTGGTGGAGAAGTTTCTTTAACTTGGTGCCCTTTTGGGCCGATAAAATTAAAATTCAACCATTATATTTCAAGAGGGTAGGTTAGTCAATTAATAAGTCGAAAAAGTGAATCATCATCATCGGTATTTCAATCCTGGGATTGGTTCATTGCAGCCTTCCATTCTAATCTATTTAATGTCAATTCCCTCAATCCCTGATACCTTCTCTGTTTTACGTCCTTCTTAATTTGTCCTATGTACATGTCTCTTTGTCTTCCTCGTGTGATCTTTCCTTCTATTTTTCCTTCAATTATATTCCCAATCAATCCATTGTGCCTCAATATGTGTCCAATCCATATATTTCTTCTTTACCGTAGAGTTCTCCATATGGTCTTATCCTCTTCTTCTCTTCTATATACGTTCTTCCTCGTTCCTTGATTTGTTTGTCCGTTTAATCTTGAGCATTCTCCTCCAGCACCATGTTTCAAAGGTTTCTATTTTTCGCTTATATACTTTTCCTATGTTCCAAGTCTCGGAACCATAGAGTCCCATGCCCCACACGAACGTTCTGACGAACTGTTACCATATTTGCAATCTTATGTTCTTTGAACATAGTAATTGCCTCTTCTTCATAAAAGTGTTCTTAGCTTGGGATATTCTTCGCTTGATGTCGGTCGAACTTCTTCCATCCCATGTTACGCTGCTGCCCAGGTAGATTCCACTTGCTCTAGTTTCACCCCTCGAATTGCGATATCCGCATCCAGCTTCTCTTATCCACATATTAGGATTTCCGTTTTCTTCTCATTGATGTTCATATTGTATTCCCCCAGTAATTGATCCTCGACACGAGTTGCCATTAAAGATGTCTTTTGTTTGCTGTCTCAATCGAAGAATAACCTCTCCGCGACATGCGACTTCATCACCATCTTCAAGACGCCGACGATTGTTTAGGGGCTCGAACAGTGGCTGGGTAAGGCCCAAGTGTGGACCGTACTACGGTTGGATATTTCAAACGTTCTCAACAAAATATTCGTAACAGCTCCTCCGTTTTTCTCTTGACGACGTTTGCGACTTATTTATTGACTAATCCTTAGCTCTTCAGAGTACATCAAAATGATTGAATTCCCATTTTTTTTACCAGAAAAGCCACCTGAAGTGAAGTGTTTTTTTAGAGCCTTTCGCTTCATTAATGCATGTGTTCTGGCACGGATAAGTATAAATATGCTCATCGGCTGTATTTTACGTAATGTCATTGGCACTTACTAGAAGAGACACCTCGAGGGAAGATGTAGTAAATAAAAGATAAGTGAAAATATAAATATGGAGCCTAATTTGTTTATGGCTCGGAAACTTGGTCTTGGAAAAAACAGGAGGATAGGTGTAAGAACGGAGGCTTTTTTGTAATGTGGGTGTGTAGGAGAAAGGTGAAATTAAAAAGGATTTGAAAGGGAAACAGACGATGACGTTCTAATCATGGAATAGAGGGAGTGCGGCAGGGTTGTTGGGAGAAATTCGAAGAAGGCAGTGGACGAATTGGATTGAGGGTATAATGCTGAGAGAGACAAACGACTCCTGGTGACTGTGATATATATATATATATATATATATATATATATATATATATATATATATATATATATATATATATATATACATATATATATATATATATACGTAGAAGTGATAATGCTGGAAAAACGAGGCGTAGAGGGAAAAAACAGAGAAGAGACCAATCTAGAGTCAGTCAATCTTCAGATTGGAAGTCTTAGTGAATGAATGAGTAGTGATTTGCCCTGGAATTGTTCCCTTCTTCCCCCTTCAATTTTTCCAGTTTCCTCCATGTGGAGAACATCCCTCCCTCCACCCCCGAGTGTAGTTGCAAAAGGGGGAGAAGAGTTGTGCGTCGGGGGTGGGGGCAGATTAAGAGTCGATCGTCCAATAAACCGCCCTCCACCCCACGAATGGGAGGGGGGCGGTTTGGGGAAGAAAAAATAGGCACGAAAAGACGTTTCGCTACTCGTTTGACGACCTCGTTCGTTTTTGAAACGCCAGAAAAGTGTGTCTGCGGTGGTTGAGCAAGAAAAAAAGAAATGAAAGAAAATAACACTCTTGTTTGACCAATCTCATAAAGATGTTGGATATCCGATCGTGCCCGGCGCCGCGGTTATAATCCTAAAAGTGATAGCGACTTGCCAGCAGGGTTATGCAAACAACCGAGCGTACTTCCCCGTCCAATAAATAAGCGAACTGAGGCCCCATAAAAACTTAATTTTGCAAAATTTAGTCTACGAGATCGATTATTTAGTCTCGTAGATCGATTTTGTCCCCTTCAAATCACTCTCAATTCGTTGCTATGCATTTATTCCATCTTTTTTTCTCGGCAGTGGTTGGGCTTATTAGTATTCTCATCGTTTCTTGCTTTATTGTGTCTTCCACATCTTCCCAGTGACATGTCCCCAAATCACATTTTTGCATTTTGGAAATAGGAATATGTCACGTATGTGATTCTTAGTTACTTACCAAGTATTTTCAATTAAATAATGTGATATTTAAGGCGGCTGCAGATTGTTTTTGGATAACGCTGCGATGCTGAATACTCTGATACTTGTGTAGAGGGGAGAGGACCTTAGACAAGCGAGAGGCGGAGGAAATTAGTCGGAAATGAAGAACGGTGTACTATGTTGTCAGTCGTATGGTTCTGCCTTGTTAAAGAAGAAACTTAAGAAATGTCCAAGTATAGGTCTGTGTTCATCCAAAAATCTACCTTGAAACAGTAGACTACCAATTATATAACATTTCTATTGAAGGTATCGGTAACTATTTTTTCCCTGGCGTGCATTGCATGTAGTGCTGAATTCAGACCGTCCGTGGGTTAAGTGTGCGCATGATCGCATATACTATTATTGCCATTGATATAAGACAGTGACAGTGCACACACACCAATTAAATCACTGACAATTTGGCGATGCGAAATCTGATCTGCACTGAACTCATCCTCTCGAAGGTCTTATGGAAGGACGACCAAGAGAGAAGAGTCGAGTGTGTCTGCTTGCGAAGACCTTCTGCATATGGCATCGGGACGATTCCCCAACTATTATACCTATTCACAGCTGAGGTCATTTGCGCCATTAGGGATGGGTGGGAAAGGAAGGGTGGAGAGAAACCTGGCGCCAGCATAAGCCTACTCTCGTCGAAAGGCACCAAGGGGTCAGCAATCCAACTTCCCATCCGACGGATGGCATACTCACTCCAAGTGCTCTCCACGAAGCACCTCAAGTAGGGATCGGGATACCACTGAAAAATATTTGTTGTCCACGGGACTTGAACCCGGGCCCACTCGGAGTTTCTTCTGCTTTAGTTATGGCTTAACAATACCGTAGCGCGTAGTCGCAGGGTCAAACAGAAACCTACCCTAACCCGGTACGTTTTTACCAATAAAAACAAACTTGAATGCCTGACGCAGGGGTCACGGGGTCGGACTTTTATGGGTCAGAGCCGCCTTCCAAGAGAGGGACGTGGGAGTGTGCGTGTTCGACCGGGGGGAGAGGGAGGGCAGTGAATGATTGTCGTACGTGTGTCATCGTTTCGTGCGTGCGTATGCGTGAACGTCCATCGATTCCGCGGCGGGGGTGAGAGGTGTGACCTTGGCTGCGGGCCCCCGGAGGGCAACGCCGCCGCCTCATTCCTCCCTCCCTCTCTTTCCCTCCACCCCCACCGCCCCAGTCACTGTTTATCGGCGCCAAGGATGTCGGGCGCCCGCCCCCGTTTCTCTCCTTTGGATCGATGCCGGGCGACGCCCCTTTGGTCCGAAGATCGCCGCTTGAGGATTTCCTTTTCGCTTCAGCGTGATTTCTGCCCGACTCGCGATCCGAAGCAACCGGTCAAGTATCGATCTTCCATTTGGGATTCACGCTCGTCAGGGGAAAAGTTTATGTGATTAGGTAGAATTCACTTTTCATATTTCCGTGCCATCTTGATATCCTCTGGAAGAAATTCGCGACGTGGGGTCATCGACAACATCGAAATAAAAAGGAAGAATTACGAGGGCGGGCTGAAAACTAATGCACACTTGCTTGTAGACTGCAAACAAAATGTCCTTCATAAGCACTCCTGGTGGCATGTGGAAGTAACATTCCGTCTCAACAAGCAAGGGGCAGGTTTGAGATCGTGACATTCACCCAGTGTATTTTCGGAAGCGGAAGTATGGAGACGAATTCTAATGCTAACTCGAATCAAACAGAATGCTGTCATCAAAAGATCTGGTGTTCAAGTCCCGGTCGAGGAAATATTTTTGTGTTTGTGATCTGCTTGATTCCGCTTTCCCCACCTCTCCTGTGTTCATCCTTTATGTGTGTTCCTATCCCTTTTCCTTATATCTATTTCTATGTGAATGAATATTTGTTCGCCATATGGCGGGATTTCGTGTTTGAATGTATATGCACAATTTGTATATATATATATATATATATATATTTATATATATATATATTTATATATATATATATAGTTCAACTGGATAGGGATGTTGGACGGGATGAAGGGAGGAAAGAAGTACACAGAGATGAAGAGGGACCTGATGTAGATTAGGTTGCTGGATTGGGTTTTGTTTGGAGTTACAAAATGGTTATTGGATAGTTGTGTCCATCCAAAAACCTACCTTAACCGGTAGATTACCTAAAAAATAGTATATATATATATATATATATATATATATATATATATATATATATATATATATATATAGCGCTTACGAACAAAAACACAGAGAAACGCATACAAATGAAACACGTATTCCAGAGTTTAGATGGGCCTTCCTCGTCCTTGACACCTCTCCTCTCGTCTTGATACCTTCTTTTTAGTTACTTCTTTCCATAGAAAAAGGTGGTTTGGCCACAGGAAATTCCGAATACATGTGAGTTTCGTTTGTGGTGTTTCTCTGTATTGTATTGGCTAGCGCTGTTTCGGTTCCCCGTTTAACGCACTTATTCACAGCAGTGAGACTTTCCTTCAAATACGAGGCGTATTCTTAAAGTAAGTACCGTTTGCTTATATTTAAATATTGGCGCTTCAGAACACAGTTTTGCTCCTGCAGCGCCATCTACTGATTCACTGAGAAGCTATAGCAGCATTTTTTTTGTTTCAGAAGTCGTTTGCTTGTCCGTGCATGCAAACAACAATGTCCGCGACAATCGTTGATCCCGCCAGCTGTGAAGTGCGTTCTGTCATACGATTCTTGTATGCAAAAGGATTGTCGGCTGCTGAAATTCATCGGGAATTATGCCTAGTTTATAAACCTACAGTTATGAGTGAAGGAAAGGTTAGACAATGGTGCTGTGATTTTAAAAATGGACGAACAAATGTCCATGACGAAGAGCGAAGTGGTAGGCCCAGTATTCTGACCGATGAAATTGTTTCGCAAGTGGAACAAAAACTGCGATGTGATCGTCGATTGACAATTAATGGCCTGGCTGAACAATTTCCTCAACTTGGACGCACTAATGTCTACAATATTGTTACGGAAAACCTCGGATACCACACATTTCGTGCAAGGTGGGCACCGAAAATGCTCACCGACCACCACAAAGAGCATAGAATGTCCAGTGGACGAGAGTTTTTCGGTCGTTGGGAACTCTTTAAACCACCCACCGTACAGTCCTGACCTTACACCCAGCGACTGCTTCCTCTTCTTGCACTTGAAAGAGTGGTTCGGTGGACAACGTTTCGAAACCGAAGAGGAACTCAAGAATGGCGTTGTCGATTGGTTCAACCCTCAGGCGGCGAGTTTCTATGCAGAGGGGTTAAAGAAGCTGGTGCAGCGGTACGAAAAATACTTAGAAGTGAACGGCGATTATGTAGATAAGTGAAGTAGGTTTGTAGCTAACTAAAAGTGCCAATAAAATGTGTTTCATATGAGTATATTTTTTCCTGTGACCAAACGGGTCTTACTTTATGAACACGCTTCGTATGTGTATCTATTTATTTATTATATATATATATACATTTATATTGTTTTATTGAAGAAGAATTAAATATAATTCCAACGTTCAGTCGTGTCTTTCTGCAGGTTTCTGGGCTCTTAGTAAGTCCTCGATCCTCTGGTTTTTTATTAGCACACTCTGGACGGATATCGACTTGATGGAAAGGCGCGGCCCAAATAAAATTGCCATTCGGTTTATGAATGGTCCCGGAGGTCCTCTCGATCGTGTTGTTAAACAGTGCCATCATCAGGGTTGATGGGATCAAATTACGTCCTTCCCACGTGACGCGGCTGCAAATTGAAGTGCGCCTGCATTTTTTATTCTTCATCCCCACGTCCTTGAAATCCGCTGACCCCCAGTGTGCCTCCTCCTCCTTCCTGCCCGCTCATTCATTTTTTCCATTTTGAGCATTTTCGTGTGACGAACCCATGATGTTCTTTAACCGAGTCTCAGTACACGGGAGCCGTTCTTCGTCACAATGGACGATTTCCATTTCCACCGAGATGAGTCACAACTCCTCTTGAATTTTACGATGGTGGCCATTATATTTTCTCAAGAAAAGTCGAGGAAGTTCACACATTGATATCTTATGAGACCCTGATACATGACGTGTCTACTCTTCGGACGTAAATTTAAAAAAATAGATTTCATTCCATTATTGAACGCTCTGCACGACCGTTGGAACATTCACTCATTCGCTACAACGTTAATTCATTCGTTAAAATGTTCATTCTTTGGTTACGAGTTTTTGTGGATTCGGTACAGCGTTCATAAATTTTTTAAAGCATTCGTTACATCATTCATTCATGCGTTTGAACTGGAATTCGTTCCATATTGCGGTTGTATATGTGTTAACAAGTTCGTTCATTCACTACGACGTCCATTTATGTCTCACCTGAAATTAATTCTATAGAGAGCGTTCCAAAAGTAATGCAATTATTTCTTCAAAAGTATCTATTGAAAAGATTTACAGAAACACTTAAAATCGTTCAAAGTACTCTGCATGGGTCTCTACAAATTGTTTCTAGCGACCCTTCCTTAACCGGTACTCGCCATGGAAGGCGTCTTCGGGGACCTATCGCAAAGTCTTCGTCACGTCTGATTGTATCTCTTCTATGGACGAAAAACGGGTTCCTTTCAGGGCTGCCTTAATCCGAGGGAGCAAAAAGATGTCTGCTTGGGCGGTGTTTGGATGGGGTAGCATTGGCACCTGATGTTGGGCCAGGAATTCGCGGACTCATAACGCGTTGTGGCAAACACCTTGGGGCCGAGCTTGGCGTACACTTTCCTCATCGCTAAATCTTCAGTAAAAATGCGAAACATAGCAGTAGACGACAAGTTTACTTCATTGGCAACCATCTTGACACTCAATCGACGGTCAGAGTCCAACAATTTGTCGAACACGAGCTACAATGTGGTCGGTTTTGCTGGTTGACGGCCGCCCAGCGCCTTGTTTATGATGAACCTCTTCCAGGCCTTAGAACCACCTATAAACTTGTGAGTAGGACAGAGCAGAGTCCCCGTAAGCCTTACGAATCATTTTGTTAGTCTCCTCAAGAGATTTGTTTTCAGTTCAGCACAAAACTTAGTAATCTCGTAACGTTGCTCGCTCATTGATTCCATTGTTTCGTGACACTGTCGGCGCGCAGAGGTTTACAATAACTGATGTCCTGCCGCTTCCACAGCACTTGCAGAGCGCTGAGACCGGTATCGTAGAAAAGCGTAGCGTCTCCCCCCCCCACCTACACCCAGTGGTTTGATTGCACTTCGACCAATAGGAGCGGTGTGGGAAATTTAATTGCATTACTTTTGGAACGTACTCTTCAAATTTTCGTTATTCATTTATTTTGACGCTCCTTCGTTCTTCTAAAGGTTTGTTTCGCTGAATGCAATTTAAATTCATTTATTCGAGCAAACATTTAGCATTTTTTATTTTGAATAAATTTTAGTAAATTAAGCATTGAATTTCTCGGTGACAAATCCGTAAACACACTGCATGCTAGAAGTTTATTTCGCTTTGAAAGGGTTTATTTTTCCTTTCGAATATATAGCCTCCTAGTCAGATGAAGTTTGGCAATTTTTCAACTCACTGAAGAAGATTTTCTCTGAGAGTGCAATGTGCTCGACGTTGAGAATCTTTTTCTGCCGCTGACATTTATAAAAGCCGTTTCAATTTAATAGCGATTATTTTGTGTCGCACATCGACATGCATTTGTTCCTCGATTTTGTTTTTCCTTATGGTGGTTAATCGACGCATAAAAGGGCAGTCCTCGCATTTTCGAAGGGAGCTTTTTTGTGCTTACTCATTTCGGCGAGGCACGCAGACAGAGACATTACCTTCCTCAAGGTCGCGATCAACAAAAAACGAACAAGAATAAAAAAATGTCGAAGTTTCCTTGAATTGTGCATTTCCGTCATTTTTACCCACACATCATCCACGGAAAACATTTTTTTGTATTTGAAAACATTTTAATTTATTTCGGAAATTCCAGCGACCATATTCGCCAAATAACTCTGTAAATGATTTCTCATGAAGTACTTCTTTTCGTATTTTCTCTTTTTAATCCACGCAAATGAACATTTTCACTCAAGTGAACTATCTTTCGAAATTTAGGAGGGTAGGCTGACGCACACGTGGTTGTAGACCACAAACAAAATTAGTTTCAGAAGCACTCCTGGTGGCATGTGGAAGTAACATTCCCCCTCAACACGCATGCGCAGGTTTGAGGTCGCTACATCCGTCCAGTGTATTTTGTTACAATACGTTACATTAATCCAATGTTATTTTTTTGGAGGAAAAATACCAGCTCAACAGGTCTCTGTTTCATAATATCTTACTCAGGGGAGTTTTCTTCATTGTCTTGAGATTCTTCTCCCAAAAACGTTGTGCCAATTCGCTCTCAAATTTTCAGTTTCTCCGCGTGATTTATCTTTGCTTCTTTTAGTATTAAATGTAAAATAAACTGTTAAAAATAACGGGGTCACCATGTGTAGTGGACTTTAAATTCGTTGCCTTACGACAATAATTAATGATTATTACACCTCGGAGAAGATGGCGTGCTTGCGTTGCATTCCAGCCTGCGTCGGTCTCTTCTGTGTGATTATGACTTCCATTGGTCGTAATTCGCGAATATCCGAATCGCGTGGAGAAAATAAGAAGAATGGCGTCGGCCGCGTGAAATTGTCTCTCTACTCCCGCGAAAGTGTCGAGAGCGCTTTGCGCCTGTCTTTTATTTTCGTTGGCCGTGAATTTTGGCATTATCCCCATGACGATAGCGCCCTCCGCCTCCACTGCCGCCGCCTCGGTGCTATATCAATCGCTCTCACCTTTCACCTTCTCGACACGGGGGGTGGACGGGGGAGGGCGGGGACCCTTGGCGATGCGTGGGGACGCCCCCGGGGCCGACTGGGGTCCTTGAACCTTTTCTATTCAACCTTAGAGTTCGAGGAGGCAATCGGAATCTAAATAGATCTCTCGTTTGGCTACCATCACGACCGAGGCATTCCGCAGTCTCCCCCCGCCGCAACTAGCGCACCCGATGCAGTTCACGTGGTTAGGTCGACGCGATGCGTACATACCTGTGCATCGAAGTTGTGATTCTCGAATATCGACGCCTAAATTATTTAGAAGGCTAGATTGCAGTTTCAGATGTTTTATCATTATTTTATCACATGTGATGTGAACAAAAATATCTTAAAATTAACTAACAATCGTATTAGCAATTGTTAAAGCCACGTATAGAAATAATGAAAGCATGGGATATGATGTAGTATTTGAAAACACATGATGCAGCATCAGAATACGTACGCGTACTTCAACCAATTGTCAATCCATCTTGTTAAGGCAATTCATCCAATCCGTCCAATCCGTCTTCTTTGAGGTATAGCGATCTCCGTATGGTCCGTTTCTCTCCTGTACCTCTCTGTGTAGTGCTTCCACGTTCCATGTTCATCCGAACATTGCAAAAGTAGTACCCTGGAATAATCGAACTTGATCTCAGTGGTCGGATTCACTCACTCCTTTCCCCTCCGCGTCCTTCCCACGGCGCTGTTCCCTCTCGTGCGGGTGTGCGAGAGGGGGGGTTGGGGGGGTAGATGTCGGCGTGCCGTTCTTTCAAGACACTTTTAGCTTACTAGAAAAGATTGACATTTGTCTCTCCTCCGTGTGCCACTTTCAAGGTGAATGCTCATCTTCCAAGAACAGTTCATTTCTATCGCGTCCACTTTAAATACAAGTGCATATTATACATATTTTGGATGCGCTACTAAATTTATCATAACAACGTTTTACAAATCTAGGTTTCCTCTTAGCTGCACGCGATCCAATTCGGCAATCAATCCAACTTCGTGAGGATGCCGTATATTATATTACTAGCGGTATGTCCTAAATGAGGCCTAACCAACGACAGATAGCATTTCTTTTTTACCTTTTCACCATTGTACCTAATCGTAAAAGCAACAGCAAATTATTGGGTACTTTTTTGTCACATTCGGTTTATTTAATGCCAGACAATTCCCCCCTGTGCTCCTAAAGCTCACTCTGTTTCTATGTCGAAATAAATCCCTTCGCAGGGGTCAACACTGCTGCCCCCCCCCTCCCATTTGATGAAAGGAAATTCGCCTACTCTTTTTCCATTCCCTGGAGACCGAGATAAAATCGCGCGGCAAAGTTGGCCATCACGAACAATTTTAATATGCATTTTTATGCCGGATCGTTTATTCAGCTTCGCGAGAATCCCATAATATACCATCAGCGTATTTTATAAAGGAGCCCTAATTATGTATGTTGAACAACTGGTTCATTGATGTATTTTGAACTTGCCGTTTTCGGTAACCATAATGAAAAACAGCCTCGTCGTACGAAAGTGAGGGAGTAGGAACAGGAATATCAGATACCGCGAACTCATTTTCAAGTCTCGGCGCGGAGTCGACTCTCTCTGCGAATGACTCCCGTCCCTTTCCTTCCTTCTTTTTCTTACATTCTCCCATCTTCTAAATGACGGAGGAAAAGAGAGGAGCATAGCCAAACTAAATCACGTTTCCGTCCGTTGGACTTGGCAGGCAAATTGCACTGAGCCACAATTCCAGCTAGAATAGTATCGGCGTGACTGGAGTCTTTCAGGACGCCGTTATGAGAACTCTCGAGCGAAGGATCGCCTTGAAAAGTTTTCCGGCCAAAAGGCGAACGGGAAAATACGCAAAAAAAGGTATGCAAGCGGGGGATGATATTCCTGAAGGGGATGTCGGGGGAGAGGGAGGGGTGGACTAAATTCGTTCCCTGGATAGCATGCAGGCGCGAGGGTAGCCTTTTTATTGTCCGTCACCAACTATCTCTCAGCAATTTAAAGCGAACATTCTCCGTGAAAATATCCTCAAACGAACATGGATGAATATCTGTTTCACCGAGCATATTCCCTCCGAAAGGGCATTCGACTCTAAATCCGAACAATCGAGTTCCATTCGACCATCACCTCGTGTCAGCGGGACACAATTTCTATTATTAAATTTCCCAAAACTCTGAAATCAGTCAGGAGGAACGATTAAACTCCTCAAATAAATTAACTCTTATCAAACCCGATTTTTAAATGGCTGGTTAAATCTAATCAATAGCTAATGTTAGGCAGCCAGTTAGGAGTTCAGTGAACGTATAGGCTAGCAATAGGTCTCATTTCACATACACTATAGACTGCTCGTTAGTGTACGTTGACATTCTAATGTGACCAATGTCTTCTTCAGGTTAACGAGTACTTTAATAGTCAGTCAAATGCGCTCACGATTGTAAAATGCCTTCTGAATTAAACGGTAGGCTAACAAAACATTCAGTTTAACGTGCGATTGTTAAACCTGGTCTTAATATTTTCGTCAAAGTGAACGATAGTGCATGAATTCAAACAATCCGCCTCACCATTGGTTGGTTATGTTACTTCGTTTTGTTTTTGTTTGACTGCGCAATTACATAAGCACACATGCATACGATTAACGTTTGAGCCCGGCATTCTGAAGTCTCATTAAATCCAATCGTAACTAAACGTGGACGTGTGCGTAGCGTAAGGAGTTTCCCAAATTTGCCGTGGGTGATAGGTTAATTCCTTTTGTTTCTGTTTAACTATTCATTCAAACATGCACAAATTCATGCGACCAATACTTAGACCTGACATTATTACGTCTTGATAACTCCAATTTGTCACTTAACGTGGAATTTACTTAACGTCGACGTGTACGTTACGTCGAGGAAAACAACATGCCCGATTGTACTTCGTGTGAATTCAAACTGTTCGTTATTGGACGCGGACAGGAAAGCTGGTTGTAACGTCAAGCGGTGTAGTGAGTAAGTGCAATATGATTCATCAAAAAACTCGATGAGATCCTGCCAGATCCGGTCATTAACTTCCCGTTTCACGAACAATGCTCGGCTTCCGTGCGCTCGATTTGGCATAAAAGGGATTTCAATCACTCGGGAGACAAAGGGTACGTATTGTTCCAGCGCCGGCCAATATTAGAAACGAGGGCCTCCGCGAGCAAACCGCCAATCGAAAACGCAATCGATGGGTGTGCATCGGCGTGGAGGCATTGCGTCGAAGAAGGCCCTCAGCCGTATTTCCCCGTCGCCCTAACGTAAAAAGGAAATGAACGAATCACATTTAAAGTCAAGGAGATGAAAGGACAAGGGGAGCGCTCGACGTATGCAGCGCTCTTGTGGGCACCCCGAGATTGAGGGAGTGGGTCGACGCGGGGGTGGATGTGGGCTAACACTTCCAAATTCCCCCGAAACCCTCGCGGTCGATGACCCGAATTAGGATCAATGCGGTGCCTGTCTCCTCGATTCAACCCAGGGGGTTGGTTTAGGAGATGGAAAGGGGGTGGGAGGGGTGGGAAGGGCGGGCCCTGGCGAGGTATCAAGAGGACCTTCACCTCAGAGCGTCGGGTCCGCAAATAAGCGCTCCCAACTTGGCAGTTGGGCGCAAGGTACCCTTAAAGCCTGGTTGTCGACCGAGTCAGGTTAACCCTTCGACAGAGCGGTGACGTCGACGCGAAGGAGGGAAACAGGGTGGACGGTGGCGCCTTCTTTCTTTTTGGTGGGCAAAAGTCTGCGGAGGTGAGCAGATCTTGCAAACTCGAAGAACCAACTCCGATTTCAAATCTGTGTTCACTCTTTCTTCAGCTATGGCTTCTTCTCTCGAACTAAACTCTCGCCAAAGGAAGACATCGTTGGCCCCCACCGGGATTCGAACCATCTCAATGCGACTTAATGTGGCAGATGAGATCACTTGCGTAAATTTGGGGAGATATGTAGTAAAACGGATGGATTAAAAATGTAGTTTTCTCCTCTAGCCATTAGAGATATCAAAATAGACACTAGACAGAAATCGTGTAGGAGATGAATTAGAGCTCTTAGTGTACGATATATTTTGTCGATACCCTGCATGTTATTTTTTTATTTAAAAGACCCATATTTTTAAAAGTTTTACAGCCGTATCTGAATACACGTATCCTGTTGTTGAATATTATTTTATTTCAGTATTTTCTTTCGTGCGGTTAAAATTTTTCGAGTGCATTATCAAACTAATAATAGTATAGAGGTAACATGATTGGGATTCTTCATGCATGGCTGCTGACCTAACACCCTCCGCCACACGCCCTTGCGAGGTATTGTAAATACCTTAAGAATGGTTAAAAAAAAGTCGACCGGAAGTCGAAAAGGGAGGGGATCGTGATGATGCGGAGGCTAACGCGAAGGCCCGGGTTCAAATCGTGGAGACAACAAATATTTTTCACTGGTATCCCAATCCCTACTTGAGGTACTATTTGGAGAGCACTTTGAGTGAGTGCGTCGTCCGTCGGATGGGACGTTAAACTGCGGACCCCGTGGGCCCTGCCGTGAAGAGTAGGCTAATGCTGACGCCGGGTTCCTTCCTTTCCTCCTTTCCCATCCATCCCTAATGGCGCAAATGGCCTTAGCTCTCGGTCGCCTCACATAAAAAACTACTACTCGAAATGGGAGTTCCGAGTTCGAACCTTGGTCCGAGCGAATGATTTATACGCTGTGCAATCCCTGCGTTTTTTTCTCGATGAGCATATCGGTGTACGTATGGCCACGTTGGGGTGAACTGTCCAAATACGTAACTCCGTAGAGTTCTTTGAATTCGCCAAAAGGAAAAATATCTGTCAGTTCCAGAGTCGGTTTAGACCTCGTGGATTGTTGAGCAGTGCGTAAGACTCCGTGACATTGAATTAAGTTACTCGTCATTATAAAAAATTGAAACACTGTAGACTTCCACATATAGAATTTATTAAACGACCCGGGTTTCATCGCTGAGCGACATCATCAGGTAACATTTTTTCCGTTACATACCAATATATACCCTCTGAGGCGAGGTAGGAGATTAGGGGAGGCAGCGAGGGAGGAGGAAGGGTCGGTGGGGGGGAAACCCGGGTCGTTTAATAAATTCTATATGTGGAAGTCTACAGTGTTTCAATTTTTTACCATGAAGCAATTCCACAAAGTTACGCCTGAAACCATTACTTTTACTCGTCATTATGTTAATCGTTACATTACATTACGTGACTCGTTATATTACATTACGTAACTCGTCATCTTAATCCCATGAGACCTCTTAAAATTCACAGTTTGAAATAACGCCTCGGCAGTTTAACTGGTTCAATTCGCTTGATCGGAAATCGATCGCATTGAGTGAATCGGTCCCTCAGCAATCATTGCAAAACCATCAGACCACTGTAGAAATTAGGAGCGGAAATGACTAAATAAGAGTTCCCGTTCTGTTTTAAACAGTCGAAAGTGTTCTCCTTCCGAGTAGCTAATTTACATCTTGTCACCTCCCAAACTTCACCTTGAAAATGCAAGCTGCACCAGCCACGCAAAAAAATTAACTTAAATACAACATTATAACAATGACTGGCAATAAATTCAAGGATATATACAGGATAAGAATAAAAAAAGGTACATCGATTCTTAGTGAATATCAATATTTGGACAGATTTTTTACAAGAAATTGAAAAATCTTGAGAACTTCGTTGAGTAATTTTTTTGAAAGCACAATTATAAAACGGTGGGAAATTTGGATTATGACACATAGCTAAAAAACCAAGTGGAAAATGTTCGACTGAACATCTTTAAAACCCATGCTGCCTCCCAGACACAGTCCGTTCTTAAAGTGTGACAAGAAGAGATAAACAGATTGGTGACCGTAAATATTTAATAGTCCGGTGGTAATTCATCTCCTGCCACACACCCTAGAGGTGGCTTGCAGTCCTGCCTTCTTGTCTCCCTCTCCTGCCGCGGGAGGCGCCCTTGATTCCCGCGCGTTCGCCAGGAGAGGCGGGTGGTCAAAGTCTCAGGATCAAGGTGAAGGCCGGGACTCCCACGAAGACGCCCAATCCCTGCGCCTGTCCTCCTCCTCCTGTCTGCTTCCTGGCAATCTATCGATCGCGGACGTCATTGCACGTCAGCACTCCCGAGTTTCGAGTAGCCGACGTAAATTGCCACTATATTATTGCGATGTTTTCTGAAAGTATCGGGACAAGGCCTCTCCTATACGTACATACATAAACCATAAACACAGTAATCAACCCGAAGGTCGGTTTGGTAGGTGATGGCAGAGTTCATCCTGTGCTATAAGCCCTATACGGCGTGTGAAATTCACACATCATGGTAGGGGGGCCAGTTCCTTTCCCTGTTATGGTTTCCCAGGAAGACATCTGGTACCCGAAAAATGAAGGTGAGGGTGCCCAGAGAGGCTTCCCCGGGAATCAAACCCGGGGCCTTAAGTCTCCAACTCTCTACCCTTGTACTACCGTAACCACATTGCATATGTAGATGTGTGTATATGTATGGCGAAGAATAGCCAAAGCTAAGAACGCATTCATGAAGAAGAGGCAATTAATATGTCCAAATAACCTAAGGCTGGAAGCAGTTCGTTAAGACTTTAATGTGGAGCATGGCGCTCTACGTATGGTTCCGAGACTTGGAACATTGGAAAAGTGGACCAGGGAAGAATAGAAGCATTTGAAACATGGTGCTGGAGGAGAATGACAAAGATATTAAATGGACAGATAAAGTGAAGAACGATGAAGTATATAGAAGAGCAGAAGAGGATGGGACCATACGGAGAACTCTACGGCAAAGAATAAATAGATGGGTTGGACGCACATTGAGACATTGGAGACACATTGATTGATTAGGAATATAATAGAAGGAAAAATAGAAAGGAAGATCACACGAGGAAGACCTAGAGATATGTACACAGGGCAAATTAAGAAAGACGTGAAACATAAAAGGTGTCAGGGATTGAGGGCATTGGCAATAAATAGAGGCGAATGGACTGCTGCAATAAAACCAATCCTAGGATTGAAATACTGATGATGATGGCATGTATGAATAGCTATATATCATACATATAAACGAATATAAATAAAAATATAATATTTTTATAAAAATGTATATAAACACAGTAATCAACCCGAAGGTCGGTTTAGTAGGTGATGGTAGAGCTCACCCATGCACCATTTATATATATATAATTATGTATAATCTGAAAATGACGCTCTCCGGCGACGCACAAACACACAAACACAAAGATAATAAATATTACACACACGGAAACATAAAAGAAGGACACTTACAGTAGATATTTACGTTTCGACGGCACGGCCGTCGTCATCAGATTCTGATGACGACGGCCGTGCCGTCGAAACGTAAATATCTACTGTAAGTGTCCTTCTTTTATGTTTCTGTGTGTGTAATATTTATATATATAATTACATATATATGAAACACATATGCTCGCGGTGTCAAATAGGTGACCATGGTGTCAATCATGGTGGATTTATCAATTTTTTGCAAGTTTAATATTTTTTGTTATTGAAAAATTGTCATTTTTACTTCATATTTATGAATATTTGTGTCTAGTCAAAACGTTAAGGAGTGCTGCCTTAAAAAATAATCAATTTTGTAGTCGTAGGATTTGGAAACAGACGTGATTAACGACCTATTTTGTTAGAAATATCTACAAAGAGCAAAAGTATTAATTACCTTTGGTAATACGAATGGATCCCATTGGTACCTAAATTACCTCATTTAATCTGATATCGTTTGTCTTTTGTTTACATTATCTCGAAGCGCACGTTTCCCCTTCAGTTTTTTTTTCTTCTCTAGAATCGCGAACGTGCACCTGCTTCGAAAAGTGAGTGGTACGTGACTGGGGTGTGAAGGCTGAAAGGGAAAGGGCCCTCGCTTCCTGCTCGTGCTGGGGTGATATTTAAGATTTACGGCTCCGGGGGAGGAATGAAGAAGGTTACGGCAAACAAGGAAGCCAAGCACCCGCCGCCTCCTCAGATGTTTCCACACATTTTGAATTTCAGTGCTCGCAATGCGTGTGGAAATGCTCTTTTCGATGGCTTTCACGAGTCACTCCCCAGCGTCCCAAGTCACGGTGCTTTCAATTGATTCGTGACTGCGGAGACCTCGGGTTTTTATGTAACCCTAACTCATTTATCATCCGACCTCTCTTGTCATTTGCGTATATATATATATATATATATATATATATATATATATATATATATATATATGTATAGTGCATGTAGTATGCATGGCGAAGGGATACACAATATATTAATTGACAAAGAGCGAAGAGCCTCATCGACACCACCATGGTCATTATATTTGAAGGGAAAAGTATTAAACTTTATGGAAGGGTTGATTTTGAGTGTTTGAAAAATTCCCATGTTGGCACCAATGCCGTGTGTGTTGGCACTGTCGGAATTCCTTTTAAGTCCCTCTGAAAGATAGAGAACAAAAACTATTGCCGTTAATTACATGGTTTGTAGAAAAAGTTGTATCGGGAAATGTTTCGGAAAAATGCACGTGGATTTAATATTTCATTTATTGTTGCAATGCCTCAGAATTCCTTAAAGTATTTCCTCCCTTGAGAGCGTCGAGAGACACTTTTGCCCTTGCGTCTTTTCCACGACTCAAAGGATCCCTGGTAGGCGGATTCCGGAAGGTCCTTAAGGGTACAAGCGTGCAAGCTTATTTGAAGGCACTTAGGGTGGTGTCCTTTGAGGGAGGATTTCACTTTACTAGGGAATAAGAGTTTTAGTGTGCATGCTCCGCCAAGTCGGAGGACTGTAAGGACGTTGGGGAATCGTCGCGATGCCATATGCAGAAGCTCACCATAAGCGGAGACATTCACTCGACTCTGCTCTTTTGGTCGTCCGTCCGTCGGGAGGACGAGTTTAGCGCAGATCTTTAAGCATTGCTTAATTGTCAGTGATTTAATTGGTATGTGCACTGTCACTGTCTTGTATCAATTTCAATAATGCGATCTCTGCGATCATGCGCACTATTACCCACGGACGGTCTTAATTCAGCACCACAGGCGATGCACGCCAGGGAAAATTGTTGACATGTTTTAGCATAAAGGTGACGAAACGAAACGTTTTCGTTTACTTTTGCGGGTGTTCTCTTTGTCTCATTCTTAACCTTTTGGTGAACCGAAATCGCAGCGGCGTATCCACTCACTGATCGGCAGAGAGAGGGGCGGCGTTGGATCAGGGGGTACATCGTGGGGGAGGAAGGAGCACGCGCGGAGGGCCCTGGCGGAAGTTTATGTGGGGTCGGGCTGTAGGGGCGACCACTCCACGACAGCGGCTGAGATAAGCAGTCGGTGCCTCGCCTTATATTTATAGTGCGCCCCGCGTCTTTTGAGGAGGGGGGGTCTGCCGTCAGAAATGCCCGCACACTTCCGCCACCACGCCCCCTCCTCCAACTGATTCGCCGCCTCCTCGGCCCTTACTGAAGGGTCTTACGCGCCTTTCATTGGCGCCTGGCGCTTCCCCCGCCCTCGAAGGCGACTTGCGAGGACGGATACGATCTTCACAATTCAAGTTTCAAAGGGAATCACTTTCCCTTCTCATTGTTTCTCTTCTTGTTAAACGGATTAAAAACTACATTCATTTGGTTGTTATTGTATTTCAGTTCTTAGCAACCATTGAGCTCGATTAAATGTTAAAATAAGTAGTACGGTTTACTACCCTGTCCAATTAATACGCGAACTGATGCCATAAAACCTTTATTTTTCCTAATTTAGTCTACATCGATTTTGTCCCCTTCTTCAAAGTACTCTCCATTCGAAGGCTATCCCTTCTTATTCCAACCTCTTTCCCACTGTTTAAAGCACCCTTGGAGCCAGTCCTCGGCAGTAGTTAGGCTTATTAGTATTCTCATCGTTTCTTGCTTTATTGTGTCTTCCACATCTTCCCAGTGATATGTCCCCTTATCACATTTTTGCATTTTGGGAATCGGAAGAAGGCGCAGGGGACTTTAAAACGCTCAATCCACCTGAAAACGGATGTTTTCTTCCGAGCATTATCACCGTAAACAGCTGTCAACGTTTCAGTAATCCCTTGATAACTTTTATACCGCACTTCACCAAAAAACTTGAAGTAGGTTCGTTGCTCTGTGATTTCGTCAATTTCCATTTTCGACAAACAGTAAAAACAAGGACAACATAAACTGACAGAACTGGCACCATACGCACAGCTCGACGATCCGCCAAGCACAGACTCCGACGATCCGCAGAACACATTGGGTCTCAGGCAACTAGGGCCGCTTGTGTTACAATATTTCGCGTCATGGCCACCAGATTGCACCAGTTCGCGCATTTATTGCGCAGACCACGTACAGTGGTTGAATTGTAGGAATTTTACTTTGAGAAATTGGACGTGGAATGAAGTGAGGAAGGAAGTATGCGGAATTGAGGAAAAGTTTATTTTACACAGCGCACGAAGGTCATATTGTGGTCCTATAAGACGAAGATAAGAAATACTACGTTGGACAATTTCTTGTCCACCCAAAAGCTGCCTTCAACGTTAAGAGTACGATTGGATGACAATTAATTCGGACAAATAACCACAAGTAGCTTTCGGTTACTATATATCATTACGTATGAATTTGGGGCTACGTTGAGTGTGGCGATGGCGATTCGTAGCGTTGCAGCCGAGTGCGCTTCAGCGGTGGCGGCGATCTCTATAAATCTCTCCCGCTTATCCGCATTGCAGATTAAGTGCAACCGAGTGGAAAACGATCAAACTGGAACAAATTTTCCAGCCCAATTAATCCATTTGGAATGCCTATGAAGGCAATAATCCCATATGTAATGTCAGGTGGTGTAATCACTTTTCTCATTAATTAGCTTCGACCTCTTCCTTTAAGTTATATTTTAAATGCTATAATTCATGGACTCATTGCATTGATTGATAGATTGCCTTTTAGTGTGGTAAAAATTTTTTCATCTTTTAAAATTCGGTGGTCCACCGTTTGAGGTAGGTTTTGGATGGACACAAAAGTAACGCTTCTAAATCCATAACTTCGTCCTGGAAAGACGACACGTGACACCCTCCAATACGAGTGTAATACGGGATCCTTTATTCTATTCCGCATACCTCCGCACACTCGTACTTGACTGCAAGTCGTCCAACATGCCTGGCTTACTTCCACACCTTCCTCCTTTGTATGGCGACCTACTCTTTCATGTCACAGACGTCAATATGCCATTCCGATAAAAATCTCAGCATCCATCTGTCTCCTTACGATTTATCCCAACAATCGTCTTTCCTTGACTCCTCCGCCATGGCTAGCACTTCCTCGTTTGTTTAATTTTCCGCCAATTTCACCTTTTCCAACAATCTCCAAACCCACATCTCTCAAAAGCCTCCAACCCTCATCATGCTTCCCCTCCGTACAAAACCACACTGTGGACCGACTATTAACGAGTCTTTTTCTGACTGAAAAACTACAACATGCTCATCGGCAAATCTAACCGATTTTACGAACTTCCCTCCGACTTTCATTCCTACCTCCAAGAATCCCCTCGATTCCTCTTAAATCATTTCCTCCTCATATACGTTGAACAGCACCGGTGATAATGGACACCCCATGCCTTACACTTCCTCATAACCCTGCCAATTCGAACCCTCCGTTCCCCACTCGCACCTGAGAATTCTAAGGCTTGTGCAAGACGTCTTGATAATAACTAATGTAAGCGAATGTTATAACAATTAAAAATGTTTGATTTTTTCCTCTTCTGGCATTGTTTACGAATTTCATCGTGATCAGGTTTCCGATTCCTGGTTGATCGGTGAAAATGGCACTTAAACTTTAGTCCAACTTGAACTCCGAAATTTCCAGTTGAAGTTTCCATAATAAAATTTCGATGGAAAAAATAAATTCCGAATAGAGTTCCGGAATAGATTTTAAGTTCGCGTAAATCAAACGAAAGTGCTTAAACCCTGTGTCCGTAGAGAATGTATCCTAAAGTGTCCCTCCTCTTTCCGTTCCAGGATCATCGAAGAAGAGGGAGGCGGATCGGTCGGCGAGTCCCTTCAGCGATGGCTCCAGCAACTCCGGGGCCTCCAACATCCCCCGGCCGATGCGACCGCACCTCGGGGCGATACCGCGACAGCCTTCCCGTGAGTCCCAATCTTTCTCTCTTTCGTTTCTCCTACCCCAACCTCTTTGTCGTTTACTTTTGCCGTTGCTTCTTACATCGCTGAATAAAGTGCTCCTTTGATTGATTTAAGGAGATTGCGTCGACATGTCAAGCATGTGTGCCATCTCGATAAGGTTTTCTGTGTTTTGCGGTCTTAATTGCCATCTGTCACGTGGCGATGATAAGACAGGATATATACGTGATATTTTTCATACAAAATGGACGTGTTATGTCCTAGTTATGCCTCTTTAGTGGAGGACTATCACTGGATGTTTTCTGAATTGATGTTGCTAAAGAACGTGTCGTTGTTACAAAAAACTGATATTTTCTGCGAAATTAGGCAAGGATCGTGGGATTGTAAATTTATAACCGGCTTATTTTGAATGACATTCATTAATTTTTGTGGAAAAACAACCTAATTAACATAATTTCCTTACAATACACTGTCCAAAATAAGTTTTAGACCGCACATGAGTACATTAAGGACTGAGCAGGGCTAAAAAACCGACATTATTGATTTCACGTGTATGTTTCAGAACTACGTATGATTGGACATAGTATCAATCACACTCGCCATATATATATATATATATATATATATATATATATATATATATATATATATATATATATATATATAGTGCATAATTTAATGCGTGTATTGCAGAAAATAGGAATGGATTGGAGGGACAGGAGACTGATCCGCAACCTGTACATGTCTCAGACTGCTCAGGTGCGAGTGCGGAACGGAGAGTCCGGATGGGCAGTGTTAGGAAGAGGTGTAAGGCAGGGTTGCCCATTGTCACCGGTACTGTTCAACGTATATGTAGAGGAAATGATTAAATAGGCATGGGAAGAACTGGAGGTAGGAATGAAAGTCGGAGGGGAATTCGTAAAATCGGTTAGGTTTGCTGATGACCAAGCATTAGTTGCTCAGTCAGCCAAGGGGTTGCAAGCATTGTTGAGTGAATTGGAGGTTCAGTGCGATAAATATGGGATGAGAATAAATATTAATAAAACAAAGGTTATGCGATTTTCCAGAAAGAAAAAGGCTAATCTAAATATTAAAATAGGCGGGAAAAAAATAGAGCAGGTAGAACAGTTTACATATCTTGGAAGTGTTTTGGACCAATACGGTCAAAGTGGTAGGGACGTAAGGAGAAGAATTGCGCTAGGCAAGGAGGCTTTCTCAGGGAGGAGGGAATTGATGACGGGGACGTTGAGTAGGGATGTTAAGACAAGACTCGTAAAAACTCTGATATGGAGCGTAGCTATGTACGGCGCGGAAGCGTGGTCGCTGAAGCAGGAGGATAGACGTAGATTGGGGGCTTTTGAAATGTGGGTGTGGAGAAGAATGGAGAAGGTGAAATGGACCGAAAGGAAAACAAATGAGGAAGTACTAGAAATGGTGGGGGAGGAGAGGGGTTTGTTGAGAGAAATCCTATGGAGGCAGGAAAAATGGATGAAGGGCGTATTGAGCGGTAGTGGAATGTTGAAGAGGGTAATAGAGGGGAGAATGTTGGGCAAGCGAGGTAAGGGTAGGAACAGGATAGGGATGTTGGACGGGATGAAGGGAGGAAAGAAGTACACCGAGATGAAGAGGGACCTGATTTAGATTAGTTTGCTAGGTGGGGAGTCATAAAATGTTTATTTGATAGTTGTGTCCATCCAAAAACCTACCTTAACCGGTAGATTACCTAAAAAAATATATATATATAAATTTAGTTTAGAATTAATAACGCGTTAAACGGCATTAAAAATGTCGATGTTCCTACGACCTGTTGATATTTATTCGATATTATATATCTTTGACGCTCTTTGAGCTCAAAGTTTTTGAGAATGTTTGACGCTCATTTGAGTATCAATTATCACGAAGTTTAAGCAAGGTAGGGCGAGGCAAAACATGGAAGAAAGATGGTTCATCGAGATTCTCGAAACATATATAAATATAAAATTGTCAGTTTTCACACAGCTGCCAAAAATTTAAAATGAAAATTTCGTTATTTGTTCGACATTTTCGTATTACTTAATTCTTACTGTCCTGGGAAAAGTTCATTCGGGAAAGACTCGCAATTTTCGAACCACGACCATGTCATTTAAGTCACGACAATGACGAAATTCGCCGTCACAACAGTCGGGCGCGCATTCGGATGCCTGCATTCAACAATCGGGATTTGTCCGGGTGCACTTGACAACCTCGCCATTGTCGTGTTTCGACGCTTAGGAGGTCTTTCTTATCGTCCTTTTGAACTTAACTGCTCCTTAGAATTTTATTTAGAGAATTATCAAAATAATTGTGTATTGCTCTCTTTGCCCGAGGATAATTTTAAATTCGTCCAATGCTCACTTTACAATTCGCTCCATTCCCTGGAGTGTGTCGTTTAAATCTTCCAAGATTGTAGAATTTTCAGAATGTCTCGTCTTTTACGAGAATGATTTTCGGTTGAGAAATCTTCTTAAAAATGGTACATAATAATATTGACGTGACTTTATCATGCGTCACACCTGTGCCTTCGTCATAAATTCGTCCGATTCGTGCGTCACATCCCCACGAGGTTTTATTTATTTATTCAGAAAATTCCCAATGGCAACTAGCTAGTGTTTTTAACATGACGGGAAAATATGTGGGTGACATTAATTTTTATGCGTTGAACTGATTTCATTTTATGACTGCATTCCTCGAAAGGCTGAATTAATTGAAGTGGGTATGTATGTACACATGGGTAATGTTTTATTCTTTTTGGCGTTTCCTTGCCGACCCGAAGGCAAAACTTAAAAAAAAGGTAGATTCGAGATGTCGTGATTGTTTCACGCGCTTCGAGGCGATAGTATCGAAGCGCATCATTGGATAATCGGAAGATTCGATGTTATTTCGCCGGGAGTGCAAAAGGCCGTCGAAGGCTCCTGCGAATATCTTTTCCCCTTTCATTTCCCTTTTTTAATATATTTTTCTGTTTTCTTTTTTTAATGCGACATCGACCCTTAATCGATGTGGTCATCCTTCGGGCAATTGCAAACCGCAAAATTTCTTTCTTCTTCAAGATCTCCTTTAATTTTTGTCGTCACACCCCCACCCCCTCATCGATTTTCTCCTCGCCGCATTCACTCCTCTTTTGTTTGATTTGTCGGGAGTAAGACGGCCACGCGTGAGTTGACGCGGAACAGAGACATTTTCTCATCTCACGAAATCTTCTTCTTCATTTTCTTACATGATTCATGACTCCTCCTCGTCATGAGTCAATTTATTTTTTATGTCATCCTCGTCTAAATTTAACTGAAATGTTGTGTTTTAGTCCTCGGGACATTCCACCCTCTTAGTAAAGGTGGAAGTATTATTTTTTCAACAAAAACCGCGCTTAATAATATAGAACCGATCAATTCTCATTGGATGGGATTACTTTTTTCATTTGGAAATATCCACCTCTTGACGCGAGCTTAACTTTTTACTTCAGTGCCGTTGAAAAAAAAAGATGTTGCTGGTCCTTGGAAGGTTTTTTCTTAAATCGTCCTTGGAAATTAGCGGTTGGCAAAGCGGTCTCCTTCTTTTGGACGTCCAGAGGGTTGGAGTCTATTCATGTATTTCCGAGGAAATCCACGGTGATCTGTAGCAGTTTCCATGGAATCGCGGGCATATCCACGCAAACCCCCGCCCCTTTGGTGCCTTTCTTTGAACTTTTTCTATCTTTTTAATACACGTTTGTCCCACCTCATCCATTCTATGGGCGAGTATTCTAGGATAGAGCCGACCAGTACCTTAGATGCTCTTTCTTTTGTGGCCACGCTACTTGCTTTTAAATTTCTCATTGCCCGATGAAGTACTTTGAAAGGCTCCCTTGTCTACTTTGTTGGGAGAGATGGCGGACGACTGTTAACCGGCGGTCGCTGCACGAGAAGGTATTTTCGCGCCTGCGCACTCGGGGATCGAACACGTGTAAAGCAAGATTCTCGTGCGCCGGCATGTTATTGTGTGCGTTTGTTGCGTGGAAGGAAGAGGGATAAGAAGGAGACTCGGACTCACCTTTTCTTCTCTCGCCTTCCAGTAACCCGTTCCTGGGCAATTCACACTCTTCCCCTTTGACTTGTCGGTCCATTATTTTCTTATTTTTTTATCGCGTCCTTTTCCTACACCTCCAGCGGAGGATATTTTGGTTGTAATAAGGAGACATTACGCCGCCGGCTGGTTGGGAGACTGGGCGCCCGGGGGGGGGGGGGTCGGGGAGGTTGAGGTGAGAGGTTTGAGGTTTGTAGCGTAAAAAACAGGAACCAGCCGAGGGAGTCAGCGGAGGAGAAAGATGTTATTATCCCCTCTCTTTTTTCTCATTCTTACGTCTCGCACTTGAGAGATTTCCATCTTTCACTTTTTTGCCTTTTCCCATCCTTCTCATTACTTTCTTAAAATAGAACCAAGAGAAGATGCAGTGGGAACCAAACAACCGTGTCTGGGGATTCTCCTCCTCCTCCGGAAAAGAGTGAATGGCCTATAGCCCCAAAAACTCGCATTATTCATCCTGCTTCCCGTCTTGCCCGCCGAGCAAAAAATGAAATGAGGATATCCCTCAGATCTGGTGCGTATTTGCTTGATGGAGTTTTCATGGGTATTCCACCGGGTCAGGGGTTTCACATTAGCCGACGCCCGATGTCTTCATGGCGGGCTCATCCACCCTGAGGACCAAGAACGAGTCGATCATGGAAACGTCGGCCAACATGGAACCCCTGACCCGGTGGAAGACCCAAGTAAACTCCATCGAGGATATACCTCCCATCGGTAATTTTCATGTCGCGGGGGATTGTTGGGAGACATTACAATGGCGACATAACGCGACCTCTTCTTCCTTACTGCGACACTGCATCAACAATCCATCATTTTGAATTCGATACTCGGGGATGTTTTAATTGCATTTACTACCTTGATCAAAAAGTTCCCGGAATTTATTCAGAAAATTAAAAATACAAGTTTATTCATCTAAATCTATATTGTCCCCTTCAAAGTAATCCCCATCGACTGCAACACACTTATGCCAGCGCTTGATCCAATCCTCGAAACATTTTTTATATTCGGTTTTCGGTATGTCCATCAGTGCTTCCTGCGATTTTTCCATTACTTCCTCTCGGCTGCTAAAACGCGTTCCCCGTAATGGTTTTTTAACTCGATTGAACAGAAAGAAGTCACAGGGAGCCAAATCAGGTGAATTCGGTGGCTGTTGGATGGTATTTGTTGCATTTTTCGTCAAAAAATTACGAATAATGATAGCACTGTGCGACGGTCTCGACGCACTGTGCGACGATTTCTGGTCTCTTTCGGCGAATTGCTTCACGCAAACGTCTCATAACGCCCAAATAATACTCTTTGTTTACTGTCTGGCCTTCTGGCAAAAATTCATGATGCACTACACCGTTGTAATCCATGAAAACCGTCAGCATTGCCTTCTTTTTTGACTGAAAACGACGTGGTTTTTTTGGTCTCGGCTCATTTGGTGAACGCCATTCACTTGCCTGATGTCTGGATTGCGTGTCGTACTCATAAACCCACGTCTCGTCTCCAGTAATGATCCTTTTGATGAATGTGGGATCGGATTCAGCCTCGCAAATCATGTCTTTTGCGACGTCAACACGGTCTCTTTTTTGCATGAAATTGAGGTCTTTTGGCACCAACTTTGCTGCTACACGACGGAAACCCAAATCATTAACCACAATGTCTTGCGCGGATCCATAGGCAATGTTCAAGTCCTCCGCTATTTCTCTGATGGTTAATTTGCGGTTATTGACCAACATTTCTTTTACTTTATCAATTTTTTCACCGACTTTCGATGTCGATGGTCTGCCACTGCGTTCATCATCTTCGATTGACTCACGACCACTTCTGAACCGCTCGTGCCACTGGTAAACGACCGTTTTTTTAGAGAATCGTTGCCGAAACACATTTCCAACATTTCCAACGTCCGTGCGCCACTAAATCCGTTTTTTACGCAAACTTTAATACAAGTTCGTTGTTGCAAATTTAAATCCATTTCTGCAATTGTAAAAAATCGCCAACACACACAGAGATAGATGTACTCTTGGCTACGTAACTTTTGCAAATGTCAAGTTATGACACTAAGATTTAAAGGGAATATCAACAACAGATGTACCAATTTAACAAAAAAACAGAACTCTAATCGGAACGATGGGAGCGCCACACGGTGGTTATTCCGGGAACTTTTTGATCAAGGTAGTATTACCGACGCTGAGTAACTTTGGAGCAATATTCAGTTGTAAATGAAGAAGAAAATAAGTGTGTTGCAGAAAATGTAATTATTTGCACACATTTTATCCTACCTGCATGCATATCTTACGTATATCATCAAAGTAGGCGTTCAATTCCATCGTCGAGGTGAATGGGTTCACTGTTTCCATGTCAACGATTAAATTATAGTGTGTTCTTAATCATAATCTTAAATTTTCCCCGAGTGTTCTTAGCATTTCCGCTCCCGCCAATTTTTTGTACTAATTTGACGATCGGCAAGTTCGTGTCAGTTTCTCCCGAGCGGCGCTGAAGTCGCACCGCTAGAGTACGCCGTCAGTGCAAGCGGCTTCCGCCAGGATGCGCTGGCGTCTCCTTTTTCCCACTTTCTTTCACCCCGCGTTTATTTCTCCTCGAGCCGCCGAAACCCATAAAGAAACAGATGAAGATTGGCGGGCGCATTTGAAACCCCCGTCCCGTCGTCGCAACTTATTTTTCTTGATTTTTTTATTTGATTGTGACGTGTGTTTCGTCCCGCACCCTCCCCCTTCGTCCCCCTCCCTCCAGAGATGTTAATGTTGTCATTGTTTTTTTTTGCTTGTCTCCGAAATCGGAAATTGCTTAATTGCTGACTCGCACTCCCAACCCGTCTTCTCTTGGCGCTCGCACACAGACCCTCTCGGGGACCAAAGGGCCAGGGACAAGACGCCAAGCAACAATGCTTTGACCACGGCAACCTCCTCATCGACCTCTACCTCGGCCGTTGTCCTCAGAAGGAACCAGCGCACCAGTCACCACCTGACGTCATCTGCGACGCCTTCAGCGAAGAGGGTGAACACAGGTCACAGGAGGACCGCCACAGGTAGAGAGACATGAAATACATGTGAACAACCCATCAGCATACTGTCTAGTGTGACCCGTTAGAAAAACTCGCTCGGTGTCCATGAATGACGTCACGCAGCTTTCTCCCCCTCGTTCGTATTCGACCTCATCTGATATTCACTGTCATATGCCATGTCACGTCGCATTGAAACTGACATGCGATACCCGTCACGCTTTGCCACTGAAATCACCTTTTCATTAAAGATCTTTGAAATTGAGAGTTACAATTGAGTTTCGAGTGATGTTTCTTTAGGTATTTTTAGTTAGGCCTCTGGGATGGTCAATGTAACGCCGATTAGTATTATAGAGTTTCAATTTAATGCTATCTGTCGCTGGTTAAGACCTCATTTAGCATAATATACTGCAAATATATATTATGGGATCCTCACGAAGTGGGATTGATTGCAGAATTGGATCGATGATAAACTTAGTTGCGTATCCAAAATATTAGAGCAGCAAGGGTGGGAATCACTTAACGGAGCGAAGGCTAAGTTACACAGATTGAAGCTCTCTTGCGTATGGATTGGAAGGAGGTCTCTTTAGCAGGTGTGTTGGCGATATATTATCACCCTCATCGTACTACGGTAGGAGAGATCATGTCAATAAAATTAGAAAGATCAAGTGCAGAACAGATAAAGTCAAGATGGCATTTTTTTTCATGAACTATAAGGGATCAGAATAACATTGTCTTACCGCGATAGGATCATATTCGGGTAAAATTATTTTGGTGTGTTATTTTTCATCCCCTGCCACACACCTTAGTGGTGGCTTGCAGGGTATAAACATAAATAAAAATAAATGAATTCCGTCAAGCTACTCCATCTGAGATCCAGATTTGCAATTATATCGCCTAAAAACTCGGGAGTGATGAATGATGAGGTCTCAGGCGTGATGTGGTGGAAGCGTAACATATTAAAACCACAGGTATTGCAATTTTCCACTAGATATCTAGTGGAAAATTGCAATACCTGTGGTTTTAATCGGGAGTGATGGTTTAAATTTGTCTAGATTGTCCGTTAGTTTGTTTTAAATTCTCGAACGGTCACCATCGCGTCGAAATCGGACGTTACCCATTCTCCTCTCTCGAATATTTGTCACGCTGATCCCCTACCACCGTGACAATGAACAATTTTATTCGAAAATGCTAAATGCAAAAATGCTTTGGCATGTGATGGCCGAAATTTGTTGGATATTCCGTTTTTTCTATTTTAACCATTCACCATTACTATGCATGGCAAACCCTGAACTCCGTCAATGGCACCCTCCCAATGGTAACTCGTTTTAAACCCTTGGCTTAGCGTGACAGGCCTAGCTCGCTAGATTTTTCCGTTGATTTGGGTTGCCATGCTTGTAAATACGCTGACCGAAGGAAAAAAAATGAATCGCAATCGGAAAATAAATCGCACAACTGAATGTGGAGAAAAAAAACTATATTTATTTATGTTCTCCCAACGTTTTACCAAGCTGATTGTTGTGTGTAGGTAGCTGAGTCACACGTATAGTTGGGTTCTCTTTGTGGGTTAAACGTTTCGGTATTGAGCAAACGGTCAAGTTTCAATCTTGGTCACCTCTCAGGACGCCTTATTCCTAAACCCTAGCCTTGTACTGATTTTTTCGGATTAAATACTACCTGGTAGGGTTCAAGTGGCACAGGGGAAGTGGCTACCATGGTAGGGGGCTCTACCGTCACTAATAGCAGACACCTACCTTCTCGAAATACGCTCCGCTTCACGAAGAGTTACGGTGATCGTAACAATCCAACTCTTATCCCTACTAAATTTGCGTGACGTCATTTCTGGACGGTGCGTGTGTAACTCATGTTTAGTCTCAGTCTACTGTCGTCTTTCCATCCCGACCGATAAATAACCGTACCCCGGAATGCGTATGAACACATATTATTTACATGTCTGTAGTCAGTGGTTGTTTCACCAGTTGCCTTCCATAACATTTCTTTAGGATCTCCTCTCTCTCTCTCTCTCTCTCTGTCCTTTCTCGATGTCGTCTTTCATGTAGAAATTACCCAAAATCTTGTTTTGTTTTTCAATTAAACTAATGTCGTTCCTTCCCGTAGTGCGTCTTTCTTCCGAAGTACGTTACTTGAAGATTAGTTGTTTCTCGTTGCCCCTCTTATCTACCTGCTGTCTCCGCAGAAGTTTACCCCCTGTGCAGTACTTCCTCTAAAAAACCTATTGCATGGTTTCCATTAAACGAAAGTTGTTGCATGGAATGGGTATAAGCGCTCTTTGACGAGCAAATGATTGATTGAATATATCCGCCATTAATGTTGTCTAACCTTTGTTAATATTCTACTGTTTACTCTATGAATGTTTAAATCGATGTTAATGATTCACAGGTGTTTCACGAGCACTCGAGAATTGTATCGAAATGATTTATGTATTCTTTTTTTCTTGTCATCAGTTTAATATGTCGGTCGTTGTTGAATTTTCGAGCGTCGTTCGGTAACCATGGTTGCCAGTGACAATTGCATCGCGATATTCGCATTCCATAATTATTCGCGAGGCTTTAAAATGGAACCTTCTTCTAAAAATGAAAACTGATGTCTCGCGGAATGGAATGAAAGTGTTTCTTGGGCAAATCTTTGAAAGCTTTGTACAAGAACTTTTGGAGACTGAACGAAATGTTTCATTCGGAGATATCCTTCATGGCTTCTGATCGAATTCCGCTGCTCAGTTTTATTTTGCGCGCGTCTCGGAAAAACGCATGAGGTCTCTGAAGCGAAGTAATTGAGGAAATTTAAATGGAAGTTAGTTTCACACCGCGATCCACTCTAAACCGTCGTGCCAGAAAAGATGGCCTTTTTCAGTTCCTCCTCACGTCATCTGAATTTTATTCTTGCAATTCGGACCCACTTAAGAACTAATTTTTCTAGCAGGGCGATTCGCATTGGATGGGAACTTTTAATGTCTCCCAAACTTTCAGTTACTTCCAGGAGATTTAATGGCAATAAATTCTTCCATTTGGTATTCTATATTATTTGATTTAAGTTGAGGATTTTCCGAAAATGACCTCTTTTTTAAGCCCTTTGCCCTTGTGATTCCGTAAAAATGGTTGTGGAAGTTCCTGGGTGCAGACCGACGTCGAGGTGAGACTTAAGTTTAGAAGGAAGAAATATTGTTGAAAATGTGCAAAAAACACCCTTTTATCATCAAATGCATCTAAAATTAAGAAATATATTTTTCTTTGGAAGGCCAATGGTTTTATCGGTCAAATCAGTGAAATTGAAATCGTGGTCGTTACGCTAACCCACTTCACTTATTAAATCCTAACGTGTAGATCGTCATTGGTTTACAATACTCTTAGAAGATACATGCATGTAATGCTGAAATAGTATTTTTTTATGAATGAGACCGTAAATTTGGATTCTCACTCACATGGTCGAGAAGCTCTTGGCTGGTCCGCGTGCGAGTTTCCTTTTGTCCATCCGAGAGCACTCGCGGCACCAACTTCTGCACACACCTTTTTCATGCCCATATTTTCACTTTCAAGTCGATGTACATCACTTAAAGAGATGCCTAGTTCATCAGAAACAATGCAAACACTTAATCTGCGATCCCTGTCGAACAAAGGTGCCTTCACTCTTGCAAGATTTTCGTCACTTTTTGAGGTCGAAGGGCATACTGAACGTTCGGCGCCTTCAACTTCTTCCCTACCCTCATCGAAACAACTTGTGTCACTCAAAATCACCCAATTTACCCATGGCGTTATCACAATAAGCTGCCTTGAGTATGTCACGAGTCTTTTTCCCCTTATTCACCCAGATTCACGCAAAATTTGATGGAGTGGCGCTGTTCCAATAGCCCGTTTGTGATGGAACGTATCGCGGTCACGTTATAGAGGTTTCGCAAACTAAAGATCCGCACTCCGCAAAGGCTGGGAGCCAACTGCCCAGCGGCCTCCAGCCTTTCCTGAGACTCCCCTTCCTCGAACCCAAATCAGAGAACTCAGTGGCCCGTCCGTTCGTCTATTCGACAAAAAAATAAGCCCCACTGCTACCTTTGGAACAGGCCTTGTACATATCCATGGATATATTTTCTTCAAATTCATCCGCATATTCAAGTTTTCAATTCTAATAATGCCAAATATCTTATTCAAGTCTTGATTGCGTGTTATATTTTTTATTTATCTTTTTACATTATTTTTTACGCTGATATCTGTATATTTGCGAGTGAATTTGACCACGTGAAGACAAAGAGGTGCAATTTAGTTAAACTGAATGTGAATATGTTAATTAACCATTCTATAAGACGTTGTAATTTTCCACAGACTTTTATCGTAAGGTGCAACCGACTTGCGGCATCATCAGGTAGAGACATCCTTAAAAAACAGTGCGAAAATACGTATACGCCCAGGACGCAGTTGGGTTGGAAAGGGCCTGAGGAGGGTGGAGGCAATTTTGTAATGAAAGCATGTGGACTGTCACCAGTGAAACTGGTGCAATCTGGCGGCTATGACGCGGACTATTGCCCCGCTCACTAGCGGCGCTAGTTACCTGAGACCCAATAATGAGCCGTCTGTGCTTGGCGGATCGTCGAGGTGTGCGCATGGTGCCAGTTATGTTAGTTTCTGTTGTCCTTGTTTTTACTGTATTTCGGGATTGGAAATAGACGAAATCACGGAGCAACGAATCAACATGGCATAGAATGCATAGCCTACGAATGGAGAATACTAGAATGGGGACAAAATCGATGTAGATTAATTGTTGCAAAATAAATTTTTTATGGCCTCAGTTTGCGTATTTATTGGACATATCTCGCACTTCCACGAAGTGAAGCCTGAAACATATGAATATGTTTATATCTGCGGGTGTATGCGCGAGTATGTCCGTTTAAATATCTTCACCCGTGCGTGACTGAACCCGCCTAAACTAGAAGGGTCAATTCTACACAATTGAAGTTAAGCCACCGGACATCCTCTGCCTCGGCCTGATTGCCGTCCTGCAGCCTACACTACTCCTTCTTTCTCACCTTCCGTCGGCTTTCTTAATCTCCCTCGGATCAATCGAGGAATCTTGCTCCCCATTCCGCGTTTCCCTCTCGCATTCATAACTTCATTAGTATTAGCCCAAATGCGGAAAACGCCTTCGTAGCAGTATTACTTGAAATTTGCGACAAACGACGGCTGAGATCATATGCGCCATTGAAGGGATAGGTCAATAACTGGTTTGGCGATAGTCTATTCAGGGAATGTTGGAAGAACCAAATACAATAAAAAACTTTAAGGCGTTACCTTCACTCACGATCTCTCCTGGGTGAAGCACATACTATGGGGAATATATGGACAAGCTAACTCTGGCCTCATTTATAGAATATGCTGCTAGTATATAATGGGGTCCTCACAAATTCAGATTGATTGCCGAATTGGATCGCGTGCAGCGTAGAGGAGATAGATTTGTAAAACGATGCTATGATAAACTTAGTGGCGTATCCAAAATATTAGAGCAGCTAGGTTGGGAATCACTCAATGGAGCGAAGGTTAAATTACATATTAAATCTCTTATTGCATATGAATTGGAAGGAGGTCTCTTTCGCAGTGATGTTGAATGTGAAATATTACCACTATCGTGCTACGGTAGGAGAGATCATGCCAATTAAAATTAGAGAGATATCAAGTGTAGAACGAATAGATTTAAGATATATTATTTTCAAACAACGATAAAGGATCAGAATAACATTGTCCGACCGCGATAGGGGTAAAAATATTCGGGTCAAAATTATGCTGGTGTGTATTCACCCTCTGCCACACATCATTGGCTGTGGCTTGCAGGGTATATTTAAATAAATAAGAATAAATGGATTGAGAGGGAAATCTATCCGCGACATCAGCCTACTCCATTGGCGAAATGCGCCTAAGGGTCACACAATCTGGCGTCCCATCCGACGGGCGGCATACTGCACTAAATATGCCGTCCAAATGCCTACCCCAAGTAGGTATCGCAATCCCTATTAACAGTTCTGCCACCGCCTGGACTCGAATAATGGTCTCTGCATTGAGAAGACAATTAACTAGCCACCGCACTGACCCGATCGCCCCAGCATTTTTTTAAAATCGTTTTTTCTGCGTTCTGGCACTCACTCTTCCTCCTGAAGTTTCCGCTTCCGCCACTCAATGCATCTAGGATGAATTCAACTTTCACAGAGCGCCCTCCTTTCATCCGCTCACTTCTTTCGCCAGGAACGCCGTCGAGTGGAATAATTTTTAGCCTCTGAATGGTGAAATGCGCCGATAATTGCCCCTTCCGACTGCAAACCGTGCTTCTAGGAACTTTTCAACCTAGCAATTCCTGATTTCAATTCAATCGCTTGCGCGGTGCCTATTCTCGTTCTCCTCCCGAGTCGGGATAACTGAAATTACACGTTACCTAGGTTACGTTTGTTCGCTGCTCTGCTCATATCAAAGGGGAGGACGTTTTTTTCGCTGTTGTCCTATCCCTTGCGAGACAAACGGATGGCTCGCCGGCCTCTTGACTCGCACCAAAACAGAACGGGAATAGATTCGCTGGGGATTGTGAACACCATTACGCTCTTTTGCAGAATTTCCCGCTGACACCTTGAGACGACTCCCAAACCTCCAACATTACCCGCCACGCAATCTTCCTTCAATTTTGCACTGGCCTCTAAGGCCGTGTTCCGGGGTTTGATGGTAGCAAATATTTGTTCTACTCATAAAATAGGAAGAGATAGATTAGGAATCACTCACGTATACATTTTCTATCTACCGTATGTGTTTAATCATGTCAATAAAATTAGAGGGATTTAGGGCAAAAGAGATACATGTCATTTTTTCCACGAGCAATAAGGATTGAGAATAGCATTGTTCGACCGCGATAGGGATAAAAGTATTTGGGTAAAAATTAGACTGGTGTGTTTACACCCCCTGCCGCAAGCCCTAGCTTCCAGGGCACTAAGGGTATTTTTTTAAATATCTATGGTTAAATTATTTGTTCCACGAACGATAAGGGATCATTATATCATTGTCTGACCGCGGTAGGATCATATTCGGGTAAAATTATTCTGGTGTGCATTCACCCCCTGCCACACACCCTAGCAGCTGCTCGCAGGTTATTAGATCAAACCAAATAACCAATAATACTAATAGTGTTCCGTTGGTGAGAGTTATTAATTAGAACGTGAGCCGACAAAGGAAACCGTTGCGTGTTTTGGCAAAGCGATCCAATTATCTACATTGTTGCCGTTCGAACTAACAATCCGAAAGGTCTTTGAATGGCAAATCGTCAAACAATGTGTGTGCAAGTGGCGGGAGGGGGGAGGGGCGGGGGAGTGGGGGGGCGTTCGATGATTATTCCATACCCATTTTATTTGTGTCGACGCCCGCACTTAACTGTTGTCTTTCGCACCGCTGACATTTGCGCGTCGGGAGTCTTTCCTCGGCCGAGTGGGCTCCTCTTCCAGTTCTCGTCGTCTCCCTCTCCCATCATCCCTCGGGGTTGACGTTTGCACGCGCGAATCGCACCCCTGCCTCCACCCCGTCTCTCCCCCAACCCCTGTGCTGGCGGAGTGCGGCCAGGGAGATCGTTGGACTTGGTGCCGCTGAAGAGCCATCGGCGCCGTTTCTATCTTGGATCTGCTTAGTCACCGCGTCAAGTGGACCTTTTTACGGGCCTCCCTCAACCGCCCCCTCCCCCCCTGGACCACACTTGTGCGAAGGTAGGTGAGAGAAGTTTCTTTTTTCTTTGGTGGGAGGGGAGCCCCCGTGGGGGTTGGGGCGGGGGGGGGACGAGGAGGACGGGTGAGCCAAGAGGGAAGTAAGTGAGCGAGCAGTGCTTCTTTATTAGAACCGACGGGTGGAGGAGATCGGCCGCAGTCATCCCTTTCCTGGTCCATGAGGCGAGGAGGGGTCCGTCCTGCCGATTCCCTCTCCCCCCTTCTTCTTGAGTGGCGAATCCGTGCCGTAGGTTCCCGCGAACTTCCGTCATTCCGCGGTAATCACCGAATTGTCTTCCTCGCCCGGCTATTAGCGAGCGAAAACCTCGGTTCTCGGCAAGCAAAACGGATTAAATGCAAGGGTCTCTTGCATTTAATCCGTTTTAAAATCGAAGAAAGCTGACTGCCGTGTGGCGCAGTGATTTTGCAGCTCACACACAACAGGTGTTCCGCGGAGCCTGCTTGATAATTGCATTAAAGCGTAGTGTGGTTGTTTGTTCTGCATACGAATTCATTAAGGATGCGAAATGAGGGCAAATCGTGAGATTCTCGTGTTTTTAAGGTCGTTGGCCCTTCGCGAGTTCGCATTTCTCTTCCATATTTTTTGAATAATGTGAAGATATTGCGGAAAAGTGAATTTATGCTTCATGATTAATGCATGAAGTGGCATACCAAACCGCTCAACTGTACCGAAAGTATTTATGATGATGTTACTCCGTTTGGTGACGGTGGTCATTTTGCCTAGCCCCGTCATTTTTATGATTCCCTTTCCAAAATATGAGTATTCATGTGATAGGAGATTGTAATATTTTTAAAGCATATTATTCCCATGCGAGTAATGTATTTTTAGAATTAATCGGCAACACTATATATTTACCTGTCGTTTCTTATTACTTGGTTTTTATTGCTATTAATGATTTTTCGATCAATGCCGGAATTACTTGACTAATAAATTGAAGTCTATGGATTTGTCTTCTCTTAATTAGAACATCAATGCTCAAATATAAACTTAGGGTTTTAGCTTGCTGACATTTCATATCGTTTTATTTTCATATCGATGAATAATTAGGACGTCGAAACGTTGACAGTGATATTATTTTATAATGAAACCTGATGCAACGAGTTGATTTGTTAGCTTTGAACTTATTATGTATAAGTAATCAGTTTCCTCAGTGCATTGTGCTTTCGTTCTTTCGATCGTGGATCTAGCTTCATAAATTGCGTCGGATGTAGAAATAACATTTAGGAAGTCGCCGGTAGATCACAAGGTTCCCAGAGATTGGAAAACGGCCAACGTAACACCAATATTTAAAAACGGAATGGGAGAGGAACCGAGTAATTACAGACCAATTTCCCTCACATCATTTTCGTGTAAGGTTATGGATAATATAGTTGCAAGCTCGGTCATGAGACGCCTCGATAATCAGGAATTATTAATTAAAAATCAGCACGGTTTTCGAAAAGGTAGATCCTACTAGACACAAGTTGCTTTTTTCCTTCATGATATTCCTACTTCGGGAGCTAGCAATGTTCCAGTTGACGCGATTTATCTAGATTTTAAGAAATCCTTCGAAAAAGTACCTCATAGTAAAATACTCGCAAAACTAGAAGCATATGGCATAGAATAAACATTTTTTTTGAATGGTCGGTTGCAAAGAGTAGTGATAGATGGAGTTAGCTGAAATGCAGTAGAAGTTACTTCAGGTGTTCCCCAGGGAAGTGTCATCGGGCCCCTTTCATTCCTACTTTACGTTAACGACATTGACTCCGTAGTCACTGGTAAGATACGCTTATATGCCGCGATGCAGTGGTTTACCGCGATATCCGTGATCCTGAGGACACAGCGGCTTAATCAGATGACCTTGACCGGGAACCCGGATCCCTCGATGTCCGGCCGAGTGCTTTAGCCAGTTAAGCTATCGAGGACCTCAAGGAATCCGGGTTCGGATCCCGGTCAAGGCGATTGATTTTTGAACTCTGAAATTGTTGTATTATATTACATTTGTGAAGTCATTTACTGCAGTTTCCTACGTATTCCCTCAATATCACTCTGTTTATGCAAAGATGATGTGCATGTTCCCTTTTCACTTGTTTCCAACATCGATATTTTTGGGCGTCTTGGAGCGGTGTTTCTTTTCCTCTAGTCGCACGTCGCTCGCGTCAGTATTGCCGTGAGCCAAAGGTCAATTTCGCGGTCGGTTGACCATGGGTTGTGGCGATTGGCTTGTGTAGCGGGGGAGTGAGTGATTTGGCGAACGTGAACATGACGTCCGATTCACCGCCGAAAGGAAATCGCGCGGACCCGTTCGTAAGTGTCACGCCTACCAATCGACGCCACCAAATTCAGCCGGACTGAACGGAAAAGTTACGAAAATCCGAGTTTTTCCCTTCCTCCGCCACTCCCACTCCTCCCTCCCTCTTCCCTCCCCCATCTCATCCCCCTTCCATCCATTAGCCGAAATCAGCGACGCTTCGAAGGGTTCCTACCCCGTAATGAATTCTTCCACCCCGTGTCGGCCGTTAACACAACTCGCTGAACTTTCCATTCGCGTTACAAAGGGTTTTTTTTTAGTTCGGTCAAAAATCATTTCCCGCTCCGTCGCTCGTGTAATAACAGTTGAAGGCGGTCGCTCGTTATACATTTTTCGTCTTGGATGGTTTCTCGTGTGTTCTTACCCGAATTCGAGTCATTCCTTTGATTATGTCACTGTGAAATCAAGACCCGCTAGTTTTCATGCATCGCCTCCGACAGAGGCAGGATTTACGTATGTACGCCTCTGCGTGTATCGGACCATTGACTATTGTGCTGTGGTGAGTAGGTTATTGCATTTAACTGTCCGGAGTTACACATATATTGACATTAGTGCAAGAAGCGTTCAAATTATAAGGTCTCAAGGTCTCTTTCCTGGCGTAACTACTTACACGAGAAAGTTTTACCTTCCACCACCTTTAATTATTATGTTGAGGCACAAATTTTTCTTTCACATTTTCTCTATTGCTAATGATTATGATGGTGCGGTGGCTAACGCACTAGCTTCCCACCGAGATGACCCGGGTTCCAATCCTGGAGATCATCAGAACTAATATTTTTCAATGGTATCCCGATTCCTACTTGAGGTGCTTTGTGGAGTGCACTTCGAGTGAGTACGACGTCCGTCCGTCGGATGGGACGTTAAACTGCGAACCCCTCGGCGCCTTTCGACGAGAGCGGGCCAACACCGACGCCGGGTTTCCCTCCACCCTTCATCCTTTCCTGTCCATCCCCAATGGTGCAAATTACCTTAGCTGTCGGTCGCCTTTCGTGAAAACTACTTCTACTTTTAGTCGCCACCTCTAAAGAGTGTTATAACACGTATAAGGCGTCACATACAGTTGGTTGGCATGACTTCACGTTGATTAAAGAGTATTGTGAATGCGATTATAATTTGAGCATCCACAGGAATAAAACTAAAATTCTTGTGTGCGTGGAAGAGAGAATCTGAATGCAGATATCACAATTCGAGGGGTGAAACTAGAGCAAGTGGGATCCTTCATCTACTTTGGCAGCAGCATAACATGGGATGGAAGAAGTTCGGCCGACATCAGGCGAAGAATAGCCCAGGCTAAGAACGCATTCATGAAGAAGAGACAATTACTACGTTCAGAGAACATAAGGCTGGAAACAGGAAACAATTCGTCAAGACTTGTGCGTAAATCGTGGTTCTCTATGGTTCCGAGATTTGGAACATTGTAAAAGTGGACCAATGAAGAATAGAAGCCTTTGAAACATGGTGCTGGAGGAAACAGAATGCTGAAGATTGAATGGAGAGACAAAGTGAGGAACGAGGAAGTATAAGCAAAAGAGGTGAGGACCATCTGGAGAACGCAATGGCCAAGGATAAGTAGATGGATTGGACGCACATTGAGGCACCATGGATTGATTAGGCATTTAATACGAGGAAAAATAGAAGGGAAGATTCCACGAGGAAGACCCAGAGACATGTACACAGGACAATTCAAGATGGACGTAATACAGAGTATTACGTAAGTTGAGTAAGGTATCATGGATTGAGGGAATAGACATTAAATAGAATAGAATGGAGGGCTGCGGTAAAACCAATCCTAGGATTGAAATACTGATGATGATGGTGAATGCAAGCAGTTACCGCAGAATAATAGGTTGGCATTTAAATGAAAATAATTCCTTCATCGAAGATGAGATGACCTCAACCGCCCTCGCTCTAATCAGCTTAGTCGCGCGGGTTTCGCATGGCGTTTCTCGTTTGTTTTTGATCCCCTCTCCCTTGCATTCCTCCTGAGGATCGAGCCTTACGTCGCGCAGCAGGAGGCGACTTGATTGATCATGACGTCACGCGGCAGGTGTGAAGAATCCAAAGTTGAAGACCGGAAGCGAATCCCTTATGCGCCACCGCTGCATATGTACCCGTTAATTAGTTATTCCCCAAGGCCATCCGTTCTCCCCCTCCCGGGAGTGCGTGAATTAATTTAAAAGCCATGCCCTCCCTTTCTCTCTCTCCTTCTTCTCATACTCTTTCGTGCTGTACTTGGTGGGATAGATCCTTCGTAGCTTCCCCAGTTGAATGAGAATGGGTCAAACCATAAGGTAGGCCTCTCAAAACAAAATATTAGGATTTGTTAGAAGAGTACTTGGTAAATATTAATGAAGATGTCAAACAGAAAAGTTATTTGTCGCTGGTTTAGGCCTCACTCACAGAATATTCTGCGATTATGTAATTGGATCCTCGTGAAGTTGGATTAGTTTCTGAACCACGCGAAAACAAAACTGACAGGAGACCGAAAGAGGGCATCACATTAATCCCCGAATTAATGTGACAGAATAATGGATAATACTCACTGATATCGAAGAACAATGGGAAACATTAGAAGTACATTGAAGATAAGAAGATAAAGGCAGAAAAAGGAAAATGAAAGTGAAGTGACTTACTTAACTTTTAACAATTAAAAAAATGTTTAAATAATCCCCCACAGTTAGAATCATGCTTTAAACAGCTGCTAGCTGGACGCAGCAGTTCAGGCAGTCATGTAGACTGAGACATAGGCATCGAATGGGTTGCGAGCAACGTAGATAGGAGCTGGATTTGTAAAACGTTGTAGTAATATTAAACTTAGTGGCGTATCCAAAATATTAGAGCAGCTAGGCTGGGAATCACTCAATGGAGCTAAGGTTAAATCACACGGATTGAAGCTCTTTCTGCATATGGATTGGAAAGACGTTCTCTTCAGTAGTGATGTTGAAAATGCTTTATGTTACCCCAATTGCCCTACGGTAATTGAGGTCGTGCCAATTAAATTAGAGCGATTAAGTGAAGAAAAAATAGATTTAAGATGCCAATTTTTCCACGTGCGATAAGGGATCATAGTAATAACTTTGTACGACCACGGTAGGGTCATGTTCGGGTCAAAATAGTCTGGTGTGTATTCACCCCCTGCCATGCACCCTAGAGGTGGCTTGTAGGATATATAAATAAATCCCTCGTCTATCCCTGTGGGAGGGGGGTTTCTGTCCCGCCTCAAGCCGTCCACTGCTATTCCCTTTTTTCGCATAACAAGTAACTAATTTATCGGCTGAATATTGTCCTTGTTTTGACTGATGTCTGCCAACAGCACTTCTACAAATGTTCACGTTACTTGACAGTTGTTTAACGAATGTTTTCCCCCTTTCCCTTCTTCTCCCATAAAATTATAGCGATCAAGTCTAGAACAGGTAATATGAGTATTTCACTTTTCCCACGGACGACGTTTGACAATACGAACATTGTGTTACTGTCTTTTTTGCCATCGTCGTTGCAAACTAATTATAGTAATCATTCATGTGAGTGGCGGTTGTTTTTTGGTAGCGATGGAAACAGTTCCTATTAGGTAACCGAAGGGTGGTTTTGGAAAAGAAAGCCGATCTTAAGCGCCACTCTTGAATGCCGTTTGGAACACATGAATTATTTCTCTAACTGTTGGTAATATTACAGCCTTTAGCGATTATCTTTCCTCCAATTCGCACCTGAATATACTTGTTTTAGGCGATGATGGCTGCTGTCGATTGGATGAAATTGATTGATTTTCATGCGAAGCTGTGTTTAGGGATTTTATCTAGCCAAATAAAATTAAGTTTATGGTCAAGTGAAACAACGTCCATCACCAGGAGGCCCTGATTTTGACAGGTTCTCTGTGTTAGCATAAAAAATGGCTTGATAAACCTTTTGCTTCTCTGTGTTTCACTTCGAGAAGCCAGCACAACATACACCGCAACAAACCGAATCCCTAATATGAATTTTATTTCATTTAGCCGCACGAAACAGTAGTTAAATATGTTCTTTTTAATTATTAAATCAAAATCCATAAAGACATACGCGTACGAGTAGAGACATTTTTATTAAATAAAAAAAATAATAGCAAATATTTTTAATTCCCAATAATCATAATTTTTCTCAACGCTGATGACAAACAATGGATTGTTGAAAACTTTATTTTTCAAAATGTAGCCTACATCGATTTGTCCCCTTCTTCAAAGTACTCTCCATTCGTAGGCTATGCCTTCTTATTCCATCTTCTTCATTTCCATCGTTTGAAGTACCCGGGTGGGAAGTCCTCGGCAGTTACGCCATTTAGTTGTGCCGTCGTTTCTTGCTTGTCTTCCACATCTTCCCAGTGATATGTCACCTCATCACATTTTTGCATTTTGGGAACAGGAAACAGTCGCAGGGGGCGAGAGATCTGTCGAATAAGGAAGATGATCACCTGGATTCATTCAATTGGAAACATTCAATCACCTGGATCCTTATCCAGGTGATTGAATGTTTTCCCAGAAACTGGCGAACAATCAATGCTGAATGTGCATTGTCATGGTGAAGGATCCATCCATCATGTTCGGTTAAAATAGTAGTGTGCACTATTGATTTTCCTAACTTCAGTTCCATCAGCTATCATTCGGACAGTTTTTCGACGATTGGTAAGGACAGGGGATCGCACACGATCAATGTTGTCGTCAACGCAGGTGGTTGAAGGTCGTCCCGGCCTTTATCATCCGTGGCGTCATGTTGGCCTTCTTCAAAACGCCTAATCCACCTGAAAACGGATGTTTTCTCCAGATCATTATCACCGTGAACAGCTGTCAACATTACAGTAATTTTTCATAACTTGTACCGTATTTTAGCAAAAAACTTGATGTTGATTCGTAGCTCCGTGATTTTGTCAATTCCCAATTTTGACGAACGGTAAAAACGAGGACAACAGAAACTAATATAACTGGCACCATACGCACAGCTTGACGATCCGCCAAGCACAGAAGGCTCATTGAGTCTCAGACAACTAGCGCCGCTATTGAGTGGGATTATAGTCCGCATCATGACCGCCAGATTGCACCAGTTCGCGCATTTATTGCTCAGACCACGTATGTCCAAGGGAGTTTCTATTAGGGCTCTGGGAGGTCATCTTGTTTGGATGACCGCGCGAGAAAGGGATTCGAGAATACCGGCGCCCTTTCGACCCCGTCTTCCCCTTATCGGGTCCATTTCGAGGTCATTCACCCGAGCGACTATCCTCCGCGCTCTAATTGCCAGTCTCCCCCTTCCTGTCCCCTCTCTTACACGCATCTGTGGCTGCTTCTCCCTCCCTTTCTCCGAATGGTCTTTCGCCGACCTTTTCCCATCCAAGGGCCCGGAATTTCTCCACCCGAATCGGAAAGAAAAGTCTTCCTTCCAAATGGATCGATTTAATGGGTAGATATCTTCGCTTGCCCTTTCCACGCCTCCACTTTCCCCCCGCGACGCTCGGGAACGTGGTGCACGTATCTGAGGTCACCAATCCGAGGAAATAAATACCGAAATTAGGAAAGAATTAATGCATCCATACGATTCAGCGATTGCGCGCCGCAAGGTTCTCGTCGATCGTGCTTGGGAAGTGCCGTATTTATTCTAGTATAGTGGGTTTTGGGGTGAAATGATTCTCTCTAAAAAATCTCATTTTTTGGACACGTTTTCGGCTAGTTTTGGAAAAAAATTGGGTGAATTTAATGAAAGTATCACCACAGTAATGCGTGGATCTTTCAATAAGTGCTTTGGAAAAAAATGGAAAAACATTATTTGTTAGATTTTTTTGTTTTCAGCAAAAAATCTCCTTACATCACGATACGCTTTTCACACAGCGTTCTTTTCAACTTTTTTAAGCCCTTCAAAAAGTAGAATTCCTGGAGGTCCTCAAAATAGGCATCTGTGTTTTGCCCTCGTTCCTCTTTTGTATTCCGCCGAGCCATTTTTCAAAATCTAGGAATCTATAAAAAGGTCTTGGGTGGGGGGGGGGTTATATCTGGTGAAACTCGTCAATGTTGTAATACAGGTAATTGAAAAAACCATATTGAAGCCGCCACGCATTTTTATCAAGTTCATGCCAGATTTAATTAAATGTTTTAAAAGATAGGAAATTGCGAGGGGCCTTGCCTCCAAGCTTAAGCGGCGTCAGAGTTCTTCTTGGAACATCGTTCTAATTGGTGGCAACTGTTCGCGACATTGACCCTTTTTAAGGAATAATGAGGGAAGATATGAATTTTCCCCTCCTCCTTCGATGGTTATCAGTAGGTCGGATGGATTGCCGTGTTTCCAATTATGCAATACGCCAACGAAAGCCATTGCAGTAACCGCTTAAATGCTCCATATGCACCAGTCTCTCTGCCAATGGTCAGTTTTGACCTTTTTAAGCAGCTTCGTCGTTAGAAATCTATTTTATTTATCTTCTTGTTTTTCTTTTAATTGTATAAGAAGTCAGATGAATTATTTAAAAACGTCCCAAAGCATAGAAGGCAATATATCAAAACCTTTTTCAATGTTGTAATTAAATATTCATATTAGAAAAATGAGTAGAAATACTGTCGTTGTTTAATTAACACTGTCCTACAGATTTTGTCGAGAAGTCTTCCGTTTCCACTGAGTGCATCTTTCGTCTTCAAATAGTTAAGAACAATAAAATTTTTATCTTCAGCCCATTTGTGAATTTCTCATTCCTCCACTTTCAACGCTGCGGTGTTATCAACACATTTTCTCGATAATTAAAAATCAGTATCCTGCGTACGGGTCGTGGAATGCAAAGCAGGAACATTAATGAAATTCACATTAATATTAGCAAATTTATTAAAAAGTAGCCTCAAGAAGTTAAGAACGCGTATTAACCACGGAGAAAGTGGAGAACAGGTATGTGTTTGCATATATTTTTCCAGTCAGCCATGGAGTTGTAAGGATTCCAGAGCGAATTGAAAATTCAGTGCGATAAATATTGGATGTGAATCAATATTAATAAAACAAAGATTATACGATTGTCCAGAAAGAAAAAGCCTAAGCTAAACATTAAAATAGGAGGGCAAAAACTAGTCTAGGTGGAACAGTTTACGTATCTTGGAAGTGCTTTGGACCAATACGGTCAAGATAGTAGGGTCGTAAGGAGAAGAATTCCCCTAAGCAATGAGGCTTTCTCGAGGAGGAGGGAGTTGATGACGGGGACGTTGAGTAGGGATGTTAATAAAAGACTCTTTAAACGTTTTATATAGAGCGTAGTTATGTACGACGCGGAAACATGGGCACTGAAGCTGGATGACAGATGAGGATTGGAGGCTTTTAAAAGATGTGGGTATGTTGTGAAGAATGGAGAAGGTGAAATGGACCGAAAGGAAAAAAAATGAGGAAGTACTAGAGATGGTGGGTGAGGAGAGGGGCTTGTTGAGAGAAATCCTATGGAGGCAGGAAAAATGGATGAAAGGCGTATTGAGCGGTAGTGGAATGTTGAAGAAGGTAATAGAGGGGAGAATGTTGGGCAAGCGAGGTAAGGGCAGGAACAGGATAGGGATGTTGGACGGGATGAAGGGAGGAAAGAAGTACACAGAAATGAAGAGGGACCTGATGTAGATTAGGTTGCCGGATTGGGTTTTGTTTGGAGTTACAAAATATTTATTTGGTAGTTGTGTCCATCCAAAAACCTACATTAACCGCTAGATTACCTAATAATAAAAATGCGTTCAGTACTCTGTATAAGGATCGCGTAGGCTGTAGATATGTACTGAAACAGGGGAATATTAATCGAAAAAATCAGAAGAGGGGCGTTCTTTTCTATTCAAGCCAAGCACGAAAAAGTGACAAAAAAAAGACTGTTTTTTGCATATGTTAAGAATTTATTTTTCTGAATTCGGAGGGGGAATTACAATTGGGAGAAGGAGGAGTTCCTGAAGATATCACAGATGGAGGGCTCCTGCCTTGGTGTGTGATCTTGGATTAGTTCCTTGCACCCTCAATTGATAGTCCTCGGCCGTGCCTCCCCTCGAAGCCGGAGAAAGGCCAGAGCCGGTCAGAGTTTTCTCCGTATGAGGGGCCACTCAACCCCATCCCCAGTCGCTGGAGGGTGGGGGCCAGAAAGGGACGCTTGACGTGATGGCTTTTTAAAGACACGCTTCCCAACAGCTCCGGCGTGGTAGTACACGGGATTGAACAGTGTCATTGTCCATTGTCATCCTCGGTCCCCCCCTCCTCTCGATATCCCCTTCTTCCCCGCAACACTCACTCCCTCTCTCGAGGAAGATAGGAATGGACGTCAGAGACTCTAGCCTCCCAGCGGGCAGACCGCACGCAGATCGCTATTCCATTGTTCCCGCCGGCTCCCGAGAGGTGGAAACAAGGTGGAGACGCCATGCATCAGTGTCAGAAGGACAGTCCGTGCCTCATTGCGATTACACTTGCATACATTTAATAGGGGATAATATATATATGCGATATGTGAGGGATGTTGGACGGGATGAAAGGAGGAAAGAAGTACACAGAGATGAAGAGGGACCTGATGTAGAGTAGGTTGCTGGATTGGGTTTTGTTTGGAGTCGCAAGTTAATTATGTGATAGTTGTGTCCATCCAAAAATCTATGTTCACCGGTAGATTCCCTAATAATAATAACCTATATAACGGGTTTGCGGTAGTCCAGAGATAGAGCGTTGGACTACAGACCGATGGGTCCGGGTTCGATTCATGTATTTGTTACCGGAAATACCGGACCTTCCTGGGAAAACATAACCTGTACATAAACTGGTCCCCCGTAATACCCTGTTAATGTGTGAATTTCACACGCCGTCTTATAGCACTGGGTGAACTCTACCATCGCTTACCAAACCGACCTTCTGGTTGATTACTGTGTCTATGGTTTTTTATATTTAAGAAAAGTATAATTAAAGTACCTCTAAGTTATCGTGCAAGAGAAACAAAAGTAACGCAAAAATGTTGCCCTGAAATTCACAAAATGCTCCGCTCCAAGAGATGACCCCATCATCTTCAGCAGAAGAATTAATAATCTCCTAGTTCTAAATTCACTGTATTTATCTGACCCGGGAGTGAGCATAGCGATGTGGTTGATCTCAAAATACGCGGGTAAAATCTCCTTAAATACGAGTCATAAATGGCTGCAGCGTAGAGGGCACAAAGTGAAACTTAAAATGCCGTCGTTGGTCGCCCAAGAAAGGCGGCGTGTGATGATCCGTTCATTTGTAGTTGCGTGTAAACTGCCATCGAAATAAATGTACATCTTCAGTCGAATGGCGTAGTAGGTTCAGTGATATCGATGGATGCGTGTGTAAAATGTGGGCCTGTAAATGCGTGGCGGTAGAAAAACAAGGCCATGTGACGTCGTAACGTGATAAATAACCCAGGGAGCAAGCATTTGTCACGGTCCAGCCGGTTTTCCCAGTGGGCGTAATTTCCTGATATTGAAGAAGCGTTCTCGGCGGACATGTAATCATGGCGTCCAACTTCTGAACACCGAAAGGAATTTTTTTTTAAGTAACAATTTTAAACTCCACGGTGTGAACGGTTTGTCAGAAATAAAAGGGGAGACTTAATAACTTGAACGTTCACGAATTTTTAGAAAATTATAAATTAATGGGGGCTCACGCTGTCACTAAAGGCATACTTCTGTCGCCGTATTACAGTCGTGCTCTTAGGCGAGACTACAGTGATGAGTTCTGGGTAAATACACTAGAGAACCGGTCGTTATGCTACTAACACGCCCTGCCACACTCCTTCGTGGAGTGTTTCAGGGTCCGATGTCGATGTACGATATATGATAAAATGATGCCATTTCTTTACCGTTTCCCGCATCAAAAGAACCTTTCGCGGTTTGTGCTGGACGAGGAATTGCGCCTGGATTGGTGGGATGCATTTTGTGTTTGTGGTGTGTGTTGGAAGCGCGAGCAATTTCCGGTGACTGGCTCTTTATGGCCGTTTTGTCGGTGAATTATGAGGGGGGTGTGTGTTCGTTCCTCTATCTTTATTGCTCGGGATTCCTTCGTGGTCTGTTTGCCAACGAGCCCACGCGCCGTTGTCATTTGTTTCCGCCGGATGAGCCGAGGAAAAGGGGAAGAGCCCTGCCGTTCTTATTTGCCCCGTCGAGAAATTCAGCGTCCATCTTCGTATCGCAAAGTTTGCCCGCGTCTTAAGAAATTTACAATCGGAGCCAATTGCTCTTGACATTTCTACCCGAAGGATTGCTGATACATTTCGCCATTGTTTAAAGAGTGTTTCCATTGAGGATCATAACAGCGTATTGTTCCATGGTTGGTGAACTTACTGCACATCCGTCATCATCGGCTAATGAATTAGAAATCGGAGGTAACCTTGGCAGATTTGGAAATCTGTTTATCCTACTTACACTTTTATTTATCATACTTAGGTGAAGTCGAAGACATAGTCTACAGTAAATTTTACTTAAGAATTTTCTCGGGGGATCGGGATGGCGAGGTGGCCCGGGTTCGAATCCCGGAGGCGGCAGTTATTTTTCACTGGTATCCAGATCCCTATTTGAGGTGCTTTGTGGAGAACACTTTGAGTGAGTACGCCATCCGTCGGTTGGGACGCTAACCTGCGGACCCCTTGGCGCCTTTCGACAAGAGTAGGCTAATGCCAACGCCGGGTTTCACTCCACCCTTCATCCTTTCCTGTCCATCCTTAATGGTGCAAATGACCTTAGCTGTCGGTCGCCTCTCCTATAGTTTCAACTGTATGGAGAGTCTAACCTTATCCCGCTGCTCGAGGTCTTACGTTGAAATCTGACCCAAAAAGCTAAACTTCTTCTAAGATGGATACAATATGTATGCTTAGCTTGAAATCGTTTCCTATTGATCTGGAGCAATCAGCTAGGTCTCATTTCTGTACTCAATCAAATGTCTGATATCCCAATGGTCATTTCCATCATCATATCATTTCCGGTCTCCTAGAAGTTTCTTCTTCTAAAAGTTCGCAATCTTGATGTTGCTTTCCACCTGCCACTCCTTTTGTTTCCACTTTTCCCTTACCAATTTCCTTATTTTCCACCACCAACATCAACTATTTCATATATTCCGATCTCGGCCTCGCATTTTTCAGTAATTTTCTTCGAATAAAACAGTTTCTGGCGTAACTTGGTGGAAAATATTCATTGACATGTGAAAATTAAACAACTTGGCTTTTCCACACAAACTTTCTATTCTCACGACCCAGGTTTCGTTATGGTATAACTTCGTCAGGTAAACATGTAAGTTATACACTAATCTCTGGGCGGAGGGGAAGAGGAGGTAGGAAAGAAAGGATTGGTTGAGCTAGGAAGAGGGGGGCTAAAAGTCTATGGTTTGAGGCGAAGAAGGAGGATTGGTAATATTGACAAATTAGCAATAATTAGATTAGATAAAAACCAATTAGATAAGTCGCAGGCTGGGAGGAGAGGGTCAATGCAATGTTGCAAAAAGCCCACCTGACATCGGATTAGTTGGCAGAGGATTAGGGAAATGATTATTGTGAACGGGGAGAACGGAACTTGGTAACTAGTCAGGTGGTTCAGTAGCGGGCTGGGAGGAGTCGCTACATTGTTGAAAAAGTCTCACTTGGTTTCAGGTGAGCTGGCAGGGGGTGAGGGAAAAAACAATAACGGGGAATGTGAAGGGTAAAGAAAATCGTTGGTCAAGACATCTTCCCCGTGATTTGTGTGCTGATGGATTTCCAACTGCTCCAGCGCATCGAGACGGTGGCCTTTCTTCTCAAAGTGCAGAAATTCGGGAGTGAAATCGCTGGTGTGGCCACAATCTCTCAAGTGCTTGGCGAAGAGTGACGCGGAGATGTTGTTTTTAAAGCAAGCTCGGTGCTCCTTTATTTTCGTTTCCAATCTCCTCCCCGTCTGGCCCATGTACAGAGAAGGCAGACAAGCCACTGAAGCTATCTGACCTCGTCCAGCGGCTACTCGCGTCGTCAGCACTTCATGCGGCACGAACGGGTACTACTTTCCGGATGACCCTCGTATATCCGGTTGCAGTCTTTGCAGCGGAGTTTGTGCACTCCACTTTTGTGTGGGGGTTCAACGTGGTCTTTCGTGTGGCATAACATGTTGCTTAAATTGGTTTTATTGGAAGAGGCCGGTCAAACATTTGCACATTATAGTACAAAGAATCATCCCAAAGGAAAAGATGATACCGGCCTTTTACAATAAAACCAATTTAAGCAACATGTTATGCCACACGAGGGACCACGTTGAACCCCTACACAAAAGTGGGGTGTACGAACTCCGCTGCAAAGACTGCAACCGGATATACATATAGCCCTATCAAAATATCCTATAGTACAATATAGTCCTTTCCCAAAATGCAAAAATGTGACGAGGGAACATCAGTGGGAAGATGTGGAAGACACAATAAAGCAAGAAACGACGAGACAACTGAAAAGCCTAATTACTGCCGAGGGCCATACCAGAGGGTGCTTAAAACAGTGGAAGAGAAGATTGAATAAGAAGGCATAGCAACGAATGGAGAGTACTTTGAAGAAAGGGACAAAATAGATGTGGACTAAATTTTGCAAAATAAGGTTTTTTTTGGCCTCAGTTCGCGTATTTTTCGAACAGACCTTGTATGATACTCGTTGTGTGAATTTGAACCTGTCTCATATACTCTTTCTCTTGCGTTTCTCATGCGATTGAAATGCAGTTTCGTATGCGAGTCATTGTGTGAGGCGATTTGCACAGAAACTTGGGCCGTCTTGCAAGGCTTCTTGTGTCTATTGTCCTGAGGAAGTCATTTCGTAACGACTGAGTGAATGCAACCTTGTGGGAATTCTTAATTGTTTTACGTGAAAACTCAACGCCGCGTCTTCGAGATAAAAAATGAAAATAACCAATCCCGCAGTGGTGTTGTTATCATAGTTTAAGAATCACGTGTCGTCGGAGATTGTGTTAGTTCAAATAATTTCTTTCGTTTGAATTTTAAAATGGAAGTTTTATGCTTATATTCATAAAATACCTTGCGAACCTAATGCATTTTATAACAAAGGGATGTTGGAACACCATCAAAAGGAAAATCAGAAGGAGATGTACGACCTAGGGAGATTTTTTCAATTCGGCTCATGTTAAACATAACGGTTCCAGGAGGGCTTTGTTGAATGCCTTCATGATGAGGGTAAAAAAAGAAATTTTGCACTTCCACATAAAGATTTAATGCTTCACCCGACCATGCATTCTATGCTGCGCATCATCATCAGGTGACATACTTCTTTATTTTGAAGTACGAGTAAAGTGTAACAAAGTGTGTGAAATGTTAACAAAGGCCTATGGTGAGTCTGCTATGAGTAAATCAAGAGTTTAGGAGTGGTATAAGCGTTCCCGAGAAGGCCGTGAAGAACTTGAAGATGACGAACGCCCTGGACGCCCCAGCACATCAACAATCGATGAAAACGTGGAAAAAGTTAAATAAATGGTTATGAACGATCGCCGAATCACAATTTGAGAGGTCGCTGATGATGTTGGCATATCGATTGGATCATGTCAAGACATTTTTTTCCAATTTTTGGGTATGAAACGCATGGCAGCAAAATTCGTTCCAAAATGGCTTTTGCACCACGATTATGCACCAGCTCACACTTCATTGCTTGTTCGTAAATATTTGGGCAAAAACAATACTGTAAGGATGCTCCAGCCTCCATATTCGCCGTGTGACTTTTTCCTATTTCCAAAAATTAAGAGAACCTTGAAGTGCCGTCGTTTAACAGCCGTAGATGACATTAAAAGCGCATCGCTGAGGGAACTGAAGGCTATCTCAAAGATCGAGTTTGAGAAGTGTTTCGGGGATTGGAAGAAGCGCTGGCACAAGTGCATAATCTCCAATGGGGACTAATTTGAAGGTGAAAACATCAATGTATAAGAATAAATAAATATTATTCTCCGAAAAATTAACATTCCCGTTCATTTTTTAACACACCTCGTTCAACGTTTCACCCTCATCCAGGCTTATGTTGTTTTCTGCTTTAGCTGCGGTTTCGGATGGTTACAAGTAAAAAAAACGAACGAGTCCATCTCCCTGTTCGGCACTCTCATCTAATCTTTTGCTATTTTCTGACATTTCGTTTGGGGCTCGATAATATTTCCTCAATGTGTCGTGGGATTTTAATGTGCTGCAGCGAATTAATAATCGAGAGATGTAAAAAATGTCCACGTGCTCCAATTCCCAGATTCCTCGCTGGTCGTGAAAAGTCCTTTCGCAATAATTTTTCCGCCTGCCGTGCGTGGATTTCCCCATCCATATCCCTCCTTGCATTCGAGAGCGGGATGGATTCGAACATGAATCATTTCCAATCTCCACCGAAATCTCTCGCACATTTCTCAAAGAATTCGATAAACAATTCGTACCCTGCTCCAGTTCCAACTGAGAGACTCTTGTATCTAGGTGTAAATCCACATCCTCCGGGGAAGGAGAATGAAAATGGACGCGTTTATCTACCGCAGTCGATCTTTGTCTTCGATACAGCTATTCATTGTGTTCTCCCAAGCAAATGAAAATTCGCCCGTCGGTCCATTTCTCTCTCTTCGCCCTGGATAACCCTTTCCTCTCGTACTCCCTACTTTCTCCCATCCTCCCCCTTCTTCCCCCTCAACACTTTGCGCAAGATAACGTTGTTATTCGTGTGTTAGTACCTACCATACGACCATTTTGCCCAATTGCTCCCCCCCCCTCCTTACTTTTCAGTTACGCTCAGCAAGGTGTGGCTATACAAGTACTTGTATGAACGTGTTTTGTTCAGAAAATAACGGGAATTTTGAAATTTCGCGGGTTAGGAGAACCCGATTGTCAATATTTTTTTTATTATGTTGGTATGCATACCCCTAAAACAATCAAATTTTCATTTTTATTCATTGTTTACTTTGTCCAATGGCAGCCGCTAAAGATTAGACGTGTTTTAATGAGCTCGGCGATTTTCGTTTCCCCGGCGAATGTCGCTTCTTCGTATGACTTATTGTTCACATCCGCGAGATTTTTCTTCAAGATGCATGTGTACATTTCTATATACACACACACATATAATATACGTACATGTTTGTGTGTGTGTATATACATACATAGATATATACACATATGTACATATACACACACACCACCGCGTGGCAGTCCTCGTGGACATTTCCGGGAAAAACAGAGATTCAAATGAGCCTAGTTCTACGCAAAAGCCCCCCAGCTAGGGAGGAAGGCATTGAATCATTCATGCACATCCGAAGCGAGAAGAAATTGATTAGTAACAATCAAGGCCTTACACTTAGGCTATTTACGTCAGAGAAAGGCAAAGACGCCGCCTTCTTGTGCAACCTGAATCACCGTGGTGTAACCTAGCGACTCGACATCCAAGCCCAGCGTCGGCATCCAGCCCTCCTCAATTACCGATTGGTTTCGCAGCTCCTCTCGCCTAGGCCAAAAAAAACCACGGATCCAGCGCCGATATAAAAAGTCTTCTCGTTTCACTCGACCCCATTCGAGGGAATGAAAAAGTTCATGGCGTCGCTTTTAGAGAAATATAAATGCTTTCGTAAAGAAATGTGTCCAACCGAATGTTACCACGTCGCACAGGATGTCGTCCAATCAAATAGCAGGGTGCTAAAAATCTTTGGAGTTGAGTTTGGTAGGCTTCGCAAATCTATTTACATTTTAAGGATTTCCTGTATCCCTTTAAGAGGCCTGTTAAAATCATAGTTATATATTCCGACATGTTTCTCCACGAAACTGGAAACTGCGCTTAAAATATGAGGGCACTTTAGTGACGTAATATATAGATGGCCGCACTGTACAACACTCGGACTTTGTACTGTCGCTAGATTGTTAAGGGTTTTCTATGCACAAATTGGTGTCTTTTAGTACAAAACAACAGCTTATCATCTATCGTTTTCCATCGTCATTATAGTGACGCGCTGTCATAATAATACTCTGGATGTGTCCAATGAATACTTTTTCATGGTTTCGTGGCAGTGCAAGGAATACTCAAAGTCGGCGGAGAACAAACCCATGAGGCCTGGGGACCACGGTCCAGCCGGTTTTTCCAGGGGGCAAGAGGGTGAGTTCTACAGAAGTGTTCTCGTAGACCCTTGCCAAATCATGGTGCCATCGTTCTTAAAAACGTGCGTGGAAACACGTTGATGAGATAAAACACAGTAATCAACCCGAAGGTCCGATTGTCCGAACGCGGTAGGGTCCGGGTAAAATTATTATCGTGTGTATTTACCTCCTGCCACACACCCTATCGGTTGCTTGCAGGGTGTTAATAAATAAGTAATAGCAAATTTCATGTTCTGTTGACGACTACAAGAGCCTCCTGTAGCGTTCAATATCAGCGGTAGCTTCTTCTGTTTGAAGTCAGAGCTCATTTGGGCCCAGGGCAATTCACGAAGGGCACAAGGGTTATGGTATGCATTCCAGTTCTCGCATTTTAGAATGTGGTGTGTGTCCCAGTTTGTTAATTGGACGAATGTTTACCTCAGAATATATATTTACGCTCCTGACGAACTCGCCGATCACATCATGCACGTATACATTATTAGTCCAATCGAATATTTATTTATCAATAAGAAATTGTTGTCATCAGCACTCGCAAAATTGGCAAGGAAGCAGGAAGTTGGTTTTTCTTTGTGAAGGAGGGACTGGCGATTTGTTGCCCCTAAAAATGATGCCGCTTATTAAATACAAAAGAAAACAATTCTTTCTGAGTTCTGGGTGTGGTTCAACGGCTTGTTAGAGACGATCCTTCCCTCGGAGGGATGAGGGGAGGTGGATGGGCGAGGGTGGAATCAAATCCAGCCACCCTCTCCCCCCCCACGCTCTTCCTCCACCCTCTCCTCCCCTGCCCTTTTGTATCCGACTCTCATTTGGAGGACCAGCGCAGTGTTTTTAGCCTCCTTGGCCTTACTGAGATTTCTGGGAAGTGGTACGGAAGTAACAGGCGTCGCGCATACTTGAAGAGCTCATTCATTTGTTTAGTTATCGGATGCGATGTTGTTGCGGCGGGTCACTCCATTGAGGGCTTTTCATTGGTCATCGCACCGCTCTGCCGCCGAAGTGCATCGTCAGCACACGTGTCTGTTGATGCATCATTGCTCGGTGTCCGTGTTGTAGTTTCTGCGGCCGGCAAAAGGTAGTCTTAACGTGAAGATTCTAACCACAAACGAAAGCGGGCGAGATATATTTGTTTGTTTATAAAATAGGATCTGTGGATAATCTCCAAGTTAAGGCGCCGCTCGCATTAACTAACGACCGGATTCGTGGAGGCAATTGTAAATCCGGGCCTAAACTTCTCCTTTAGAGTGGTCACGTGGTGAGAGGGTCGGTTGCTTCGTCAACGATGCGCAACGCTCCCATCCGCTGCCGTCTCCTTCGAAACGGGTCCTTCGATGAGGGCGTAACAATGAAACAATGACTCTCCCCCGCATTCGGAGGGGAGGGGGTTAATGTGGTCGGGGGGGGGACATTGTTGCGGGGAAGGGGTTTTGCGGAGGAGGGTGTGGGAAGGGGAGAGGAAGAAGAGATTTGAATCGGCCCGCGACGGGGCCGGCCCCCGGGGGGATGTGGCGGAAGTTGCGCTGGGGAAATAGGGCCCCGCGTGCCTCAGGACGTGTGCACCGAGGGGAGGGAATGAGAAATGAACCCTCACCCCACTTGCATCTCATCCAACTGCGAAACCCTACCATGTATATAGGGGGGGGGGGAGGGGGAGCGTATGCTCCCCCTCCCCCCCCCACGCACGAGAGGGATTTGGAACATGCCTCCGGAAAGAAAGATACATCCTCTCCCACTGACCTAAGGAGATTTCGCCGTATTTTTTGGCCACCCAACAATACGGATTCCAAAACACCTGATTCTGATTGGCGCCGCCGAGTCTCGCCTTTGAAAAAAAATAAACACATGGTCTTCCTCCCGTGCGCGTCTATATTAGGAAAAAATGTGACTCGTAACTCAATTTGGTTGTGAATGAATAATCACGGAAATGATTGGGTATTAGAATGATTGTTTTCGTTTTTTGTTATGGTAATAATGTGGGGTGGTCGTAAAGGGTGAATTGATGATGAATTGCCACCAAAAGCAAAAGGGAGTCGTTTCGCTGGGTGGGTGGAAATAACCGAAAACCGGAATTTTAAGATCGTTAGAGGCTCTTCCTGAAATATTACATCTCCGATTCCCGAGGAACTTAAAATTATAATGGTATTCCTTGTGGATAAAAAAGTACAATTGTTTAATAATTAAATCTCACCTTTAATTTAAGTTTTGGTCATTAGAAGAAATGGATGGATTGGACACACATTGAGGCACAATGGATTGATTGGGAATATAACGGAAGGAAAAATAGAAGGGAAGTTGCCGTGAGGAAGGCCAAGAGACAAGTGCATGGGGCAAAGGACGTGAAATAGGGAACCTATCAGAGGGTGAGGGAATTAAGACCAAATTAACAAAACATTATTAACGTCTCATCCGACGGACGCCCTAGTACTCTCTCCCACTCGCGGTACCTGAAGGCGGATTTGTGCTAAAACTGTTTTCTTATGCTTTGCACGTGGAATGATGTCACAATCATCGGGGTGGGACAAAGTGTGGGCGTTAAAATTAAACGCCCGCGTAAAGGAACCCAGAAAGGGGAAGGTTGCTACGTATATTCACGCAGTGTGCTGCGAAGCAAAAAACGTTTTCATTATTTAAAATCGAGAAAAAGTAAAACGTTTCGCCCTCTCTACGTGTTCAGTTTCATAACTCATTCCAAGGATTCCTCTCGCATAACGCCTCGGGTCTCACGGGCCGAGTCGCCACTCTTTATGAGTTTGGGAAACAGTGCTTTCCACGCGTTTCAGCTTCTTCCCTCCCCACCCTGGCGTCGCTCCGTTGTTCGTCTCCCGTTGATTCCTTGCGGTGATAAGACAAGGGAGCAGCGATGGCAACACTCAAGGGGGGGGGCCCTTTTTCTCTCGGGGTGCACTGCTTCAAGCGGGGTCGTCGGGGGGCAGGAGGGGGCTGCAGAAGGGGAACGCCTCTACCACGTCCCCCCTGAGAGGGAACCTTCTTTCCGTTTGGCTAACCTCTCCCCCTGATGTTCTTCCCACGGGATGTCTCACCGAATCCTAGTGACCTCCCCTTCGCGGTTGAGTCCGGCGTGAGTTCAGGTAATTCGGTGCGTGTGTGTGTTACATCTGGAAGTCTGAAAGGAAATTGTATTATTTTTTTCCTTTTCCTTCCCTTCCTTTCCCTAATTCCGCTTGGGAAATATGCAGGGAGATGATGTGCGTACCACTCCCTCTCTCTTTATCTCTGAATGCGAGTACCTGCGTCTCAATTTCCCGAGGAACTGAACATTATGAAGAAATTGCTTTCGGATTATTGTTTGGTGGTCATAAAACCTTTAAAATACCTATATTTCCTAATCTCGGAACCCCTTTCTCACTACTACAAGGCAGTTTACACGCACAATATGGAGTCTGTTGATGGCAGTAAATGGTTCAGCGCTTTGTAATTGCCTACTTCAATCATTTTGTAAAGTTAAAAGTGTTACATTATATTTGATCATAGAGGAATCGTTTTGTGGTTTTTATAAACGATATCATAGTACGCGAAAAAAACACACAGCTTCGGTCCGGGTCCCTACAGGTGTCACCAGGATTCCAATCTGAGCTCTATGATCAGTGGCCCAGCAATGTACTCATTGAACTGCTAGGCGCCATATTTGGAGAAGTACTTTAGTTTCGCCTTAGTTTCGACGTCATTTCCGTAAACCCACGTTTCGTCACCTGTTGTTATGACACGTTTCAGTAGTAATTCTGCATCGTCGTTGACTTTATTTAGTGACTCCTGAGCAAATTCTATTCGCCGCTGTTTTTTTCGTTCAAAATCCAACAGTTTTGGAATAAATTTTGCTGTTTCACGCGTTTCATACCCAAAACATTCCAAAATATTTCCTGGTATGTGCCAATCGACATGCCAACATCATCAGCGACTTCTCTCTGATTGCGATTCGGCGATCATTCATATCACCATTTCTTTTACACTTTTAATCCACGTTCTCATCGGTTGTTGATGCGCTGGGGCCTTCGTCATCTTCAGCGTCTTCACGGCCATCTTGAACACGCTTATACCACTCGCTAACTCTTGTTTTAATCATGGCAGACTCACCATTTGTACACATTTCACATACTTAATTCCATTTTTTACGCAAAACTTGATAGAAATCCTTTGATCCATTTTTTTAAGAAACGAGAATCGCCGAGTTCATTAAAACACGTCTAACCTTAGCGGCTGCAATTGGGCAAAGTAAACAATGAATACAGCTAAAATGTTATCATACTTTACGGACATGTATACCAACATAATAAAAAAATTGACAATCGGACTCTCCAAACCCGCGAAATTTAAACAAATTCCCGTTATTTTCTGAAAACACGTCGCGCTGATCATAAGAACATTGTTTGACCGCGGTAGGGTCGTGTTCGGGGGAAATTATTCTAGTGTGTATTCACCCCCTGCCACATACTCTAGTGGTGGCTGGCAGGGTATAAATAAATTAATTAATTAAAAAAATATACTTGATTATATATTGTAAATCTAGCGTAGCGTGATTGGGTAGTATCTCTACACGATAGCGAAAAAGACTTCTTTTTCATTTGCACTGCATATTTGTAAACGAATATCAAAACTTCGAAGTATTCTAATTTTCCTGAAATTTCCCTTACAATAGATATTCTCGCTAGGGTCTCTGATTGAGGTCAGCCATGATGACCAATGACGTGGTTTGCGATGACTGAATCGGCTCCCGTATTTGCCTCCTTAAGAAAGCAGCCGGCAACGATGGACGCCGGGTTTCTCCCTCAGACATGCAACCCATGGAAGCATCAATTGCCCTTCCAGCACGCCCTTTAAATGTGCGACCTTGGCTCTGGTGCGCGCTGAGAAAAATAAAAACCCTTTGACGGTCGCGTCTCTAGGGTATCCTCTCATCTGATCTCTGGCCTTTTCTCAGGGTCAAGAGTACATTACGTCCCGCTCATTCCTCCCTCTTCGCGGGCACATGCATCACGTGTCAGCTGCCTCAATCCGCGTGCCCCAGTCGTTTGACTCTCCCCAGCAAATGCGTAATTCATTGCGTCATAAAATTTTCGACGAATCACTGTAACGCCCTGGGCTACCGGGGCGAAGCGGCGGAAATATGTCGTATAACAAATGCCGGCTCCCATCCATAGGCGTTGACGATCCTAAATTTGAAAAAGTATTTTTTTTACTCTGTATTCTTAATAATCATTTACGACGACACTAGTATGAAGCGGCTTCTTACGCTTAATCGTAATTCCTTATTAGTGCTATAAAATTTCAAATAAAATAATGTGGAAGGAATCTCGACCAGTCTGTCCTCGGCAGTAACACTCGCGACGTTCTCTTGCTTTCCTCGTCAGGGAAGAGAAGTTTTATTTTCGGTATGCGTATGTTCGTTGCCATGGCGATTCGTCGCATTTTTTTCGTGCAAATCGGGTTTTATACAACTTTTGTGCAATTCTCGGAGGATGTGAATAACAATCAATATCAAGGTAGCAGTAGCGGAAGAAAACAGAAAAATACAAAAAAGAAACACACGTATTCCCAATTTCCGGTTTCAAACCACCTTTCTCAAGGGAGAGAAGGATGCCCTGAAAATGACTGCGACCTGTTTCATGGCTGAAGTCAAAAAGACGTAGTTCCCATATACATACGTGTGTGCGAGTGTGGTTATATATATATACATACATACATACATATATATATATATATATATATATATATATATATATATATATATATATATATATATATATATATATATATATATACATATAAAACTTAGACAGTAACACACAGCACGAGAACACATAAAAAGAACACTCACAATAATATCTTGATCATTTCGACGGACTCGAGCTCAGTCTTCTTCGGAAGATAAGATATGACTATATACAGTCATATCATACGAGTACATCATATATATATATATATATATATATATACACAGCTTGTAAAGTGCCTCTTCCACTGTATGATGTATGATATGACTGTATATAGTCATATCTTATCTTCCGAAGAAGACTGAGCTCGAGTCCGTCCATATATATATATATATATATATATATATATATATACATACATGCGGTAGTGGAATGTTGAAGAAGGTAATAGAGGGGAAAATGTTAGGCAAGCGAGGTAAGGGCAGGAACAGGATAGGGATGTTCGACGGGATGAAGGGAGGAAAGAAGTACACCGAGATGAAAAGGGACCTGATTTGGATTAGTTTGATAGGTGGGGAGTCACAAAATGTTTATTTGATAGTTGTGTCCATCCAAAAACCTACCTTAAACGGTAGATTACCTAATAATAATACATAAACACAGTAATCAACCCGAAGGTCGGTTTAGTAGGTGATGGTAGAGCTCACCCATGTACCAAGCCCGACGGCGTGTGAATATTCACACATCAGGGTAGGGGGGCCAGTTCCTTTCCCAGTGCCGGTTATGGTTTCCCAGGAAGATCTGGTACCCGAAATATCAACTAGCTTGGGTGGAGCTGTAGGTGCCCAAAGTGCCTTCCCCGGGAATCGAACCCGGGACCCTCGGGTTAGTAGTCCAACGCTCTACCCACTAGACCACCGCGACCCGCATATATATATATATATATATATATATATATATATATATATATATATATATATATATATATATATATATATATATAAAATTCACTAAATAGTCATAGCAAACACAAAAACTAAAACATATAAAAGAGGGACTCACTAGTTCTCGAATTTTCGGTGGTTGAACCACCGAAAATTCGAGAACTAGTTCGGTGGTTGAACCACCGAAAATTCGAGAACTAGTGAGTCCCTCTTTTATATGTTTGAGTTTCTGTGTTTGCTATGACTATTTAGTGAATTTTAATGTGCACGTTCGTGGCTTCTCCAAGAATGTGACTATATATATATATATATATATATATATATATATATATATATATATATATATATTCAAACTTGAAAATCCCGCCATACGGCGCACAAATATTCATTCAAACAGAAATAGGTATAAGGAAAGGGGATAGGAAAACACATAAAAGGCGAACACAGGACATGTGGGGAAGGCGGTATATATATATATATATATATATATATATATATATATTCTATATATATATATATATATATTCTATATATATATATATATATATATATATATATATATATATATATATATATATGTAGACACACACACATTGAAACACGTAATTCGAAATTCACATAGAAATAGATATAACGAATGGGGATAGGAACACACATAAAGGACGAACACAGGAGAGGTGGGGAAGGCGGAATAAAGCAGACCACGAATATAAAAATGTTTCCTCGACCGGGACTTGAACACTGGATTTCTCCACTAGCCAAGCTGATGCTCTAGCCATCTGAGCTATCGAGAAAATCTAATGACTTGTGTTAAGTATATTTCATCGTATCCTTTGTGGCTTATTGGTCATTACGTATTCAAGTTATTAAAAGGAGAATTTAGTACATTCTGCAGCTTCAAGTGTAGAGGAAAATGCGAAATTATTGTTTATGTGTATTACCATTTCTCAATAGCGTAGTTTCATGTTGATAATTTCTCTAACAGTAGGTTGCAAGCACCTGTGAGTGTACTTGCAGTAAGGAGGAGGAGAAAATAAAGTTTCACGCGTCAAACGATGAACTCATTCAAATCAAACTTCACTTCAAATGTTAAGAGAATAAACAGCTGTACATGCCTCAGTCAGGCTCCCCCCCCCTTTGAAGAAGACATGTTTTGGGAAAGTCTTCTCCAATATCCGTTCACTAAATTTGAACCCCCCCTTTCGCACTAATTCAAAGAAGAAGAAAAGAAAGCATATTTCTCCCCCTCCCCCGGCATAAGGACCCTCAAATCACGTGTGCATCGGCAGGAAATGCCGAAATGCCATTAAAGAAATATGACCGCTCCCTTCCGAGCCCTCCATCATCACCTCCGACCACCACCCCGCCCTCGCCCCCCTCCCCATCCCCCCGCGGCGCCAGGGGCGTCTTCTTCCAGAAGCGCCGGTTAGTGTCTATAATATCCGACCTACCTCTCCCCCTTGTCTCTCAGAAGCCCCAAAGGTTTTCTATTTCTGATACATATGGCGGGGGCGTATTTCTGAAACGCATTTTGCGTCCCCACGGGGGGGAGGGGGACTACGTGACGCCAACCTAAGGCGTCGAACATTCGGAGGCATATAAAGAAATACTCGGAGAACGCTCGCGACGGACGACGCAATACACGAAGAGGTGAATGAGGTTTTTAAAAAAATGAAAAAAAAACAAAGAAATACTGTATTCGAGCGTTCGCCAACGTTCCAGTGTTCATTCCGCCGTCTCTTTCTATTCATGAAGACGACTCGTTCGCCGAAACGTTTGCGAACCACCGCCTATTCTTCCGGCAACTCCAACGGTTCGCCGACCGAGTCGCCTTCATGAGAAGAACTAGAATATCACATGATCGGCGAAACGTTGACAAACCTTGACACACACCTTCTTGTACTTGTATCCTTCAATGTTTCGGCGATCGAGTAGCCTTCATCGGGAGAAAGAAAATGTCACATTACTGCCGAAAGGTTAGCGAACCCCGGAGTATCCTTCTTTTGTGTCATATGTGATTGCACCAAAACTGTTAGCCACCTAAAACGTGATTAATTTAAGCGGCGAAGCTGCCTTCTTTAGCACGAGCAAGGAAAGGACTCGTCGAATGTGGGTAATTGGGTGGAGACACGATGTTCACGGAATGTGGAGAGGAATGTGTAGAGGGAGAAACCCGGCGTAGAGATGGTCTACTCCATTAAGTAACAGGAGCCTAGCGGTCACACAGTTCAACTTCTCTTCCGACGGACGGTGTACTGCCCTCGAGGTCCTCTCTCCACGCGCTGAACCCCATGTAGGGATCGCGATACCAGTTTCGCCACCGTTGGGATTCGAACCCAGGTCCTCAGAGTGTGAAGCCAGTACGCCGTCCATCACACAATGGGCAAATGTCTCGTATTTTTAAATTTAGTAACATAAAACCATCGGTTTATGAAAATGCCGAAATGAATCTTAAGGGATCAAGACCACATTTCAGGTCGATTGAATTTGGAAATGAGAAGATGAGAAACAAGGAATAACGCAGGCCATAAAAAAACTATGGATTGTGTACACCGGAGAGATATGGACGAATTACGCTAAGACGGTTCGTGCAAGTAGTCAGAATGGATTAGAGTCGAATCACTAAGACAGATATAAAGGAATTGAGTCGAATAGAACCTCAACAATGAAGGACATGAGAAGTCTCAAGAATATCCGACGGTAATAGAATCGACGAAAAAATATGAGGAATGCGCGCTACGAAAAAAGTGCGCTAAGACAAAGGATTATGGAGGAAAATAAATGAAAGGAGCTAATTATTCGAAATGACATATTATCAGGCTTTTTTCACTTAGTCTGTTCCGCAAGGAACATTTTGTAATGTTTTGGAATAAAAGAAGAAATGAAGAAGACGTAAATTATAAAATAGATAAGATCGAGCCTGGCATTTCAGAACAAGCCTAATACTTCGGTGTTAGGCTGACGTCAAACTCTTCATAAGCTGAGCACGTCAGAAGAATTTCGTGGTTAGCCTTTAAGAAGTTAGGTTGCATTAGACGAGTTGTAGGAGAATGTAATGAAAAAGTTTGGAAGAGGTGTAATTATTCTTCAGTTACGCCATGTTCAGAATTAGCGGCAGTTATTTGGGATTATATGAGAGAAAATTCTTATATAGGAATTGGAAAAACTCGAGCAACACATTAAAGGGAAGTGCGTGCGTGTCTCCGTGACGTAAGGTTGCGGGGTATTATGTAGATGAATCGTTAGCCGTAATAAACATGTGTCTTGGGATTTGAGCACCACTGCAGGGATTCTTTAAATTCAATTTACTTCCATGACGAAATTTCTCATGCGATCATATTCCGCAATAATTTCACAGAGTAATCAGTGCGGAACAGTACGTTACACGGCACTCAACTCGTAAAGTAACTTAACTAAAGTATCCGTTAAAGCGTTTCCGGGGAGCGGGCAGGCGTGAAAACACATCAATCCAGACTGGAAGGTGTCCAACCAAGACGCAGTCGTCTTCTCATCCTTGCCAACGCGCTCAAAATATCTCTCACGGCTTCTCACACAATTCTGAAAAAAATTAATTGAGCGCAATAATGAATCTCATAGCAGCCATTAAATAAATGAATCCGATCGGAAATAACAGAAGTCTTCGAAACCAATTGCCGGAGGAGGAAGTTGGAGATGGAGTTGGATGCAGATAAGGTCGGGAACGAGGATGCTTAGAGGAGAGTGGAAAATGAAATATGGTGTACTCTAAGGGAAATAAGTTCCGGATGGGATCTGCACACTTTGAGGCCAGACGGAACTTGAGAATTTGGATGCAAGTATAATGGAAGGGTCGGTCGTTGAGATGTTATCACATCGCCGTAAACAGCTGTCGACATTTCAGCAATATCTTGATAACTTTTATACCGCACTTCACCAAAAAAATTGATGTTGATTCGTTGCTCTGGATTGAAGACTAATCCAGAAGTTCAGAAAGAGCATTTGGATCTCAGGCAACTAGCGCCGCTAGTGGGTATGATTGTAGTTGTTTTATACCCTGTTTAACTCACGCTGACATAGGGCTGAAACACGTCTCCATACTTCCGTTTCTCAAAATACACTGGATTAATGTAACGACCTCAAACCTGCGCATGCGTGTTGAGGAGAAATGTTACTTCCATATGCCTCCAGGATTGCTTTCTGAAGGTCATTTGGTTTGTGGTCTAGAAGCATGTTTGCATTAGTTTTCAGCCTACCGTCATATTTAAGTAATGGAGGTCAGCGCTCAGTTTATTTCTGGGGTGAGTGTGATGGCATTATATCGTGGATATTCGTGAGGGACATGAGTTCCAGAAGCAGCGGACTACTTCTCAAGGCTTATGGGTAATTTTAGTCCAGTTAAACAGGTTTTTCCGACGTTTGAAATCAGATTAAAGATTGGACGAGTGACAAGAAAACAAGAGGTTGGCCAAGGATGTATTGGTTGGTTGGTTGGTGGCAGCTCATTTTCGCGAAAGCAAGGAAGACATAAAACTTCCTCGGGTAATTTGTTGTGTGATTATTCTACCAAAGAAGCAGTGTGCACATTCAACCTGGGGAACGCGAGAAAAACACGTCTTAATTCGCTCGTTAGATTGTCATTTGGGGATATATTGAAAATATCTCAGATGGAGAATCAATTGCTCGCATTACCTATCGTCGGTACACCTCTTTGTTGGTGGGGGTGGAAGAAAGAGAAGAAATCTTTGCACTTCCACACACTTTTAACACAACACGACCATGGTTTGGATGCTGCGCAACATCATCAGACACAATTCAACCAGATTGGTTAATTGTACCTGATGATGATGCGCAGCATCGAAACCATGGTCGTACTGTATTAAAAGTGTGTGGAAGTGTAAAGTTTTCCTTATTATTTACCCTCACCATGAAGGAATTCCACAAAGTTAAGCCCGAAACTGTTGTTGTTGATTTTTCGATTAACGCTTGGATCAATTGTTTAAAAGTACGTTTCGATGCTTAAATAGGAAAAGTGTCGCTCAAATGTGTTGAATTTTTCCCCAATGTATCGAAATCGAAACAGTGCATCCTCTTACAATTCCCGACCCTATTTCGTGAAGAAACAGATCTCAAATTTCAAAATTCCGATCGTCGGCTAAATATTAAAATTCCTTGGCGTGATAAGGGGTTTTCAGTCAGCTGTAATTATTGCGAATCAATAATTTACGAGAAAATGAACTTCAAGGTCATCTTAGTGAAAATACGAACTCGATTTTATGAGCGTAAATTTTTTTGTAAAAGTTTTCGCTTTTGTTGGGTTTTTGGTTCGCGCGGGAAGTGAAAGTGTTAAAAATTATATCGCAATGCCGCAGTGATGGTCAAAACGTAACGTAAAGATTAAGGGAAAAAATCTATGGTACAATGAACTAAATTACAACATTTCAGCCGATCTTAGAGGCCATCGCCCAACCAGTGTGTTGATCTCATTCAGGCAAAATGTTACACTGATGCAAGTGAATTTTAGTAACGTTTGGACAGTATAATTCCATGGTGCTGACTATGAAGATTGATAGTAGTGTATAGTTCTGACTATAAAGAAAAGTAGGTGAAACTAAAGGGCTGAAACCAAAACAAAATCGAAATTACCCGAGAAAAATTAATACGAAAAAAATGACTTGTCAATTCAATGTTTCTAAAGTGGATTCGGTTTCCTACTGCTATTATCATTCCTGATTGTTCTGGGAAAGAATGAGTATATGTATCATGTATCTGTACAATGGAATCTACCTCATCCCTTATTTTATTACCTTTGTGGCCTGGATCTACCTATATTACAGTGTGGGGCCATCATAATAATTCCTTTGGTGTTATCGCTATGAATTCGTTCGTTCTGAACATTTCTAAAAGTCCAAGTCTCGCTTGTTCTCTACGCATCTCAAGTGGCTCTCAGCCTAAATCCCCTAAGAGACATGTAACACTCTTGTCCTTATTATTGCAATTTTTAACGAATTAGGCGGATTTTTTCTGAACTTTATCAAATACTTTTTGCCAAATTTTGTCCCAAGGATCCCAATTACTTGCGGCATATTCCAAATGAGGTGTAATTAGAGCAAAATAACACCTCTCTTTAACTTTCTCATTACATTTCCCCAGCACCCGTTGAATGAAGCCCAGTTTCTTTAAAGCGGATCCAATCACACAATCACGTTTTATAAACCTTGGTTTCTTGTCTCAGATGCTCTGAAGTTTTCACCTCAGGCAGAAACTACAGTTTCACAGTGTGTGCGTATGTGTCATTTACGTCCTGGTTGGAAACCAATACTTGCAAATTCGATAAAGCGTTTCAATCGCGTGAAAATGTTTCCATCTGATTTTAGATCGGCACTCCTCCTTAATGGTGCTGGGGCAGGTTGGATTTCATTGCCTATAATTACGCCGTCTTAAAAGTCATTTTTACGACAGCTGCGGAGAATATCAATCACTGTTTGAACGACACTCACCTGGGCGTGGGAAACGGAGACGACAAAATCTGTGCCGATCAAATGTTTTATTAACTGATCAATAGTGTATGCCCTGTCACGCCCCAAACAATAACCGGTTAACCGGTCACGCAACCGAATTAGGAACCGGACCTTGAACTCGTCGCATTTCGTCGCCTCGCCTCACGCCAATGTTTTCATGCGCGTCAAGGATGGGAGACGCGTGTCCGAATATGGACGACGGGCCATAAAAAAAGGTTCCAAGGCGAGAGGCATCCGGTTTCCCTCCCGCGAAATGTGTTTATTTTTTCAAAACAGATTCCGTGGGACATAAAAGTCTCGTGTGTGCGTGTTCACTGAACTCGCGAGAGAGCTGGTTATGCATGTGTATATTATTCCTCCCCCCCGCCCCCTTTCCCTCTCGCGAAAACTACTTTCTTCCTCCCGTGCAAGTGGTGAAAGTGTGGGGGAGAGTGAGAAACGGAGGAGCTAAGGTTGGATGAAAATCGGCATCCGATTCGCGAGGAGGCGGTTGTCGCAGGGGACGGAGGAAGGCGGGAAAACGACCACCAAATCGACATTCGCGGACACACACACCATAGCTGTCCTTCGGTGAGGATAGTGGGCACCTGTAAATGACCCTGAAGTGGACAGGCAGGCAGGCCCTCCTCCTCCCTACCCATCCTCCCCTTTCCTTCCCACGTGGGGAGAAATCCGTGGAACAGGATGGGGAAAACTCGATCAATACGCGGGAACCTCTTAGCTGTACTCTCTCGTCACCTGCGTCTCGCTTTCTTCCAAATACGAGGCTAGGCCGAAAACTAATGCACACAAAATGACCTTCAGAAGCACTCCTGGTGTCATGTGGAAGTAACATTCCTCCTCAACACGCATGCGCAGGTTTGAGGTCGTTAAATTCATCCATGCATTTGGAGAAGCGGAAGTGTGGAAACACGTTTTATTCCAAATTTTCATGTCCAGCCGTTTTTTATGTTGGATGCTGGATAATGTGATTCCGCAGCATTGGCTGTGAACCGGAATTTCCGAAGTGTTAATCATAGTAAGTAGGCGATAGTAGATTCATTCTGGTTTCTTTCATCTAAATTGGGAGGAAAATATGATGGAGTGAGAATTGGGCTGAAATCTAAAAGAATTTGTCGTCAACCGATCAAATTCGGATAGCGTGCCATGAATCTCACTTGCCGATATGCAGCCATTTTGTGGCAGGATTTAGCAGGATAGACATTCACTGCGTCCCACGTGACCAAGTTTCGTTCATAAACTAGCCAGCTGCTCAGTCTTGTGGAATCGCTAAAGGGTGGCCAACCGACAAAAATATACTAACGTGTTTTAACAGGTTACAGAATTTTGGCGACAAGAGCAGCGACTTGAGCGATAGATGGCGTCTCTCCCTCCGCTGTCCCCTTCCACGTTATGACGCCTTTAACTGATTGAAATCTCCTTTTTCCTTAAATGTATTTTCACACACTTTGCACCACTCGGAACGCCTTCTCATGGCGTGTGTGAAACGAACGCTCATGTCAAAAGCGCTCCAATGTCAACTAATGTAAGTGGTCAAATCAATTAATTTTAACGACATCACATTCTTTTCTCTCCTTTCCTTTCTATTAAGAGCGAATAATACCATTTGTCAATTTTGCGACTGGCATTACATGACGTTTGATTGTATCATATGCATCATACGATGCATATGCTCGTAGATATCATATGCTCGTAGATATCATATGCTCGTAGATATCATATGCTCGTAGATATCATATGCTCGTAGATGGTCCAAAAAATACGCAAACTGAGGCCATTAAAAATTGTATTTTGCAAAATTTAGGCTACACCGATTTTGTCCCCTTCGAAGTACTCTCAATTCGTTGCAATGCAATTATTCCATCTTCTTTTCCACTGTTTGAAGCACCCTTGGAAGCGCTCGGCAGTAGTTAGGCTTTTTAGTTTTCCCGTCGTATCTTGTGTCTTCCACATCTCCCCAGTGATGTCCACTCATCACATTTTGTATTTTAGGGATAGGAAAAAGCCGCAGGGGGCGGAGAGATCTGATGAATTAGGAGGATGATCAAGGATCAAGGTGATAGAATGATTTGCCAGAAACTGGCGAACAGTCAATGCTGAATGTGTGGGTTAATTGTCATGGTGAAAGATCCATCCATCATGTTCGGTTAAATAGTATGCATTTTCCTAAATTCAGTTCCATCAGCTATCATTCGGACAATTTTTCGACGATCGGTAAGGACAAGGGACCGCAACACGATCAATGTTGTCGTCAACACAGGTGGTCAACACAGTGGTCCCGGCCTTGCATCGTCCGTGGCGTCTTGTCGGCCATCTTTAAAACACTTAATCCACTGGAAAACTAATGTTTTCTCAGAGCGTTATCACCGTAAACTAGTGTCAACATTTCAGTAATTTCTTGATAAACTTGTACCGTGTTTCAGCAAAAAACTTGATGTTGATTCGTTTCTCCGCGATTTCGTCAGTTTCCATTTTCGACAAAAAGTAAACACAAGGACAACGGAAACTAACATGAATGGCACCATGCGCACAGCTCGACGATCCGCCAAGCACAGGCGGTTCATTTGGTGTCAGGCAACAAGAACCGCTAGTGGGCTATAGTCCGCGTCATGACCGCCAGAATGGACCAATTCGCGCATTTATTTCACAGACCACGTATCCCTCTATTTAGTACTGTCAATAACCGTATCACAGCAACGAAATTGTTTGGTGACAGTGGTAAACATTAAACAACAACAAATCACCACTTTCCGCTTACATTCCGTCCCACGGGAATTTTACCCGGAGACCCAACCCCCTAAATGAACTTAATTAATGGTAACTTTGACCCCGATGCGATGGTAACCTTGCATCCAGGTTGCTCAGAGTTGAAAGTCCTTCGTAAACAGTCGCAGAAGCAATCCAAAATTTTCTTAATTACGTCACGTGAGTGTTAAACAGGGGAGGGGCGACAGCGGAATGTATTCATTGCTGTTTGAAGTGCTGTGCATCTCATTTACAAAACGTTTGTTTGTGTGTGTTTTAATGAGAAGGGACAATAGGAGCCTCAAGAAGACGGAGGAAACTCGATTCTTTGAAGCTCAGGTCCTCTCGCCTCCTTGAGATTTCTTCAGGAGTAGAATAAAGGCGAATATCAAAAAAGGAAGATCGTTATGTTCTCTCTCTCTCTCTGGTAAAAAGAAGCCCTCCACGAGGACACTTTTAACGAACGGGATGCCAACCAATTCGGCGGAGTTCGCCATATATTAAAAAAGAAAATAGGCACGGGAGAGAGAGAGAGAAAAAAATGGTTGTGAGACACTGAAACAATCTTAAAGATGTTGTCGTGCGCGTCGCCTATTTTTCAGAAAAAGCACGCTATCTTGCGGAAAATGACACTCGTTCAAATTTGGAAAAAACCTGATTCAACGCATTTGCATTTACTTTCAAACATACCATATTGGAAACTACACATAAAAGACGACTCGGGATATTTTGAAAATATTTTGGAAAACTATTACGGCAGTATTGGTGACTCAAACTAATTTTAATTAAAGTCAAGTAGTTACTTCACATGTGAGTTTAAGAACGGTTTGTTACCAAAGCAAGCTTTCTAGACTGCTTTTCTAAGTGCCGCATCAAGTGGGGGCATAGAAATGTAGCAATGCTAAGGATAATCAAGAGATTACTTTTATGGGAAGACTACATAAAAAAATAATATTCTTTTATCCTACAGGTGCAATGAATTTTTAAACAAACAATTGATAGGTGAAGAATGGTGGAAAAATTTACAAATCAATTTTGAATTTCGATAAAACTTGGTTTCTGAAGAACAAGATAATTCACTAGTCATTTTTCCAATGTCCAGAATACCGAAAGCTAACTATGAAATACAATTAATGCAATACACCATCTGTATGTTAAATATAAAATATATTCTTCCTTCAACTAGTTTTACACAGCAGCATATCCAGGAAATTCTATTCCTGAGGTTGCCACAGCGTATGAAAATAGTACAACTTCCTATTTTAAAGGGGCTTTGCTTTATAAAAAACGAAGTTATGTTGCCGAACCCTGTACATTATTGTGTGTGTGTGTGTGTGTACATATATATGTATGTATTTAGGTGTGTGTGTATATATATATATATATATATATATATATATATATATATATATATATATATATATAATGGAATTCCATAGCCCCGGCATCAACAGTCTCTGATATAAATTTAACTATTGCGTTTCCTTTGGTAACCATCTTCGAATAACCACTGCAGTACGTCATTCGTTATTATTATACCCGGTTGTCGTCAAAGACAGAGCGCCTCGCGTATGAAATTCGTCAACTCATAACTCCAGTCACTGGGTAGCTCGACGTAATGGTCGCGCGATGAGTTTATCGGAAGGCGGCGAAGCTCTCTGGGAGCGCATCGGGACGGAGGGACGGAGGAGGAGGGCAATAGAGACGATTGCACCTCCCACGTTTCATTTGTTTTCCTTTTTGGTATACTCTTCGTCCGCAAGAGGCGTCGGCCGCGAAATTTACATCGCCCGACATACAAGCGGAATGGACGAAAGGAGCGAGGAGTCAAAAGGGGCCGGGGTCAACAGAGGGGTTCATGGCCCTCGGGCTGACAAGGCAGGCGAGTGAGGAGCCCGTGAACAAGTGAGGAGCGAAATGCGCACCGGGAGTAGGAACGTAAGAATAAGCCTGGTCATATGAATTTAGAAACGGCGGAATATGACTAATGTCGAGTAAAGACTGCCTGACACTTGATATTCAGTTACAGTTCACATTCGGGCAAGATGTAAGGTCATGACAACTTCTTTCGTCACGAGATAGATTGATTCAACTATTTTTTGCTATCTAGAAAACATCTGCGTAGTAAAATGGTTGCTTACTTCCCACTAATAAGACAATTTCAATCAACTGGAATTGATATTGTACTAGTATGTCACATTGACATTTTCTATTTTCGTCCGTCTATAATTCAATGTGCAAAACGAAATCGGGTGATATAAATTCGCGTCTGAAAATCAAAGCAATGGTTTTGCGCCTATTTTTTCAGTTTGATCGGAAGAATGATTTATAATTCGTGAAAAATTTACGTCACACGTAACATTTTCGTGACAAGAATCAATTTTTCAAAAAGAGGCGAAACTAAAAGATCTTTCTTTCTATCGGGAATTTAAAAAATGGAGCCTTATATACGTACTACTGATTCTGTCTTGAATGTTACTAATTTCATCTTGGAACCGTTCCAACTACTCTCGGGAAGATCAGGAAAAAATATCTTACTTTTTGATATGCACTCTCCCTCCCTCTCTCTGGTAAAAAAAGCCCTTTTATGGATGGCGTGGGAAGAGTCTGTGGAATGGACTCTTGACCCTACCATGCCACACTTAATAACGAAAGCCAACCATGACTAATGGATTTGTGTTAATAAATGAATAATTTATGCATTTCATGACTCGTCACTCTGATCTATTTTGAGTAACGACGTACAATTATTATCTATTATTATTATTTGGTGGTCTACCGGTCAAGGTAGGGTTTCGGATGGGCACAACTACCAAATAAATATTTTGTAACTCCAAACAAAACCCAATCCAGCAACCTAATCTACATCAGGTCCCTCTTCATCTCGGTGTACTTCTTTCCATCCTTCATCCCGTCCAACATCCCTATCCTGTTCCTGCTCTTTCCTCGTTTGCCCAGATTCTCCCCTCTATAACCTTCTTCAATATCCCACTACCGCTCAATACGCCTTTCATCCATTTTTCCTGCCTCCATAGGATTTCTCTCAACAAACCCCTCTCCTCACCCACCATCTCCAGTACTTCCTCATTTGTTTTCCTTTCGGTCCATTTCACCTTCTCTATTATTCTCCACACTCACATTTCAAAAGCCTCCAATCTACGTCTATCCTCCTGCTTCAGCGACCACGTTTCCGCGCCGTACATAGCTACGCTCCATATCAGAGTTTTTACGAGTCTTGTCTTAACATCCCTACTCAACGTCCCCGTCATCAACTCGCTCCTCCTTGCCTGGCGCAATTCTTCCCCTTAAGTCCCTGATAATTAACGAATTACAACGTTACTTCCGTGGTAACGAAGAGGACCCACTGGGATGAATTAAAGGATAATTTGGTAGTACAGGACAGTCATATTGCATCTTAATTAACAATATTAGAATTATCTTCATCCGTAAACCATTATTAAACTTTTAAATTTCAAAATTCTCGTGAGCATGCGGGCAAAAATACTGTTATTAACCAAAGAAATATGTCAAACATTATGGTAATTATTTTCAAATGGTCAAATCAAAATGGTACATAAACTTGAGAGGAACAACTAAAAATAATCTTATCTTGCGGCAGCAAAAAATATCTCCATGTGTAGAGAACTTTGCGTCCAAGAAAGAAGGGCAAGATTAATTAGACGCACACCTTGAGTCGTTAAATGACTTAGTTATAAGGACATTAGAGAAGAGAATTCAAGGGAAGAACTTCCACGGAAGAAAGACCAAGAGACTAGAAATAAGGACAAATTAAGAGTGGCGTAAGACAGATAAGCTGTCAGGGACGGGCTGACAAGCCATCAACTCTGAATAGAGAAGAATCGGGGGCTGCAGTGAAACAATTCTTCACATTGAAATACTAATGATAATGAAGAAAGAATTAACAGCATTGAAATTTCATTTGATTATCAGTTTGCCACCAATATTCTGATAAGGAGTATTGGCCTTGATCTGCGAGACATGATTGCAGAACTATCAATGAATTTCTTAGTGGTGACTCTCCTCGTCTCTGTTGTCAACTCGTTTTAATACCTATGCTTTTATGATAGAGTAGCAACTTGCTGAACCTACAATAATCGCCATCAGTTTCATCTTTCAGTCGGATATTGCGCAAATATACGTCGGATATTAAGAGATATTTACATAGATTTTTCTTATTATGGATAATTTTTTATAAAATGTTGTTTTCAAAGGCGCTTTCCACTGTTGGTTTACCTGATTTTCCTGTTCCACTATTTGAAGGTAGCCCTCAAAGAAAATGGTTCTCAAACAAAAAAGCAGTTCGACAAAAACAGCCGCATTTCATTCCCCAAAAACACGTTCCAGGAAACATTCCACATCTGAAGAGAAACGGTCGGAGGGGGGAATTGCCACTGGCGGAGGCTTAACTTGCACGGAACGTTCATGCATTAAGCTTAAAATTACAATCTTTAATGAAAATAATTTTTTTTAATTTAAAATTTTAAAATTAAAATTGTTATATCTCTAGTTAAATTTTATTGTTTGGGCTCACCTCGTATGATTGCAATTCTTCTTTTTTTTGCGATATGCAAATATTTGGTTCATTTTGGCTCCTGCTTTTTGTTTATGGATTACACAGGCCTACAAAAAATTTTTTTTTGGTGCCGGGAATCTTTGTGATGATTTTAACTATATTTGTAGAGCTGAATCCAAATATGAAATCCGTTTTTATTTAACAGATCTACTTTTTTAGACATGGCACTTCTTACGATTAGTTGTTTTAATATTTGATATATTCCGGAAAATAATTTTCAAAGTTAAATAAATCTATAAGTACACTAATTTATAACCACTCTGCGGTGTTCCTTTTATTTTCAATAGACTGTCAATAAGTTGTATGTATATTTCTATATTGTAGGCCAATGAGATAATTATTAATATAATATTCCCATATCATCATGTAGAAGATTTTTTTACGTAAGTAACAACATATCCATATCTTGAAAACTATAGCTAATAGGAAAAAACTAGTGTCATAATTGGATTCAGCACCCCAATTGTTCTTTAAATCAGCATTAAAAGCTCCGGCACCAAAACCACCGTTGGCCTGTGTTATGTGATTAGAAGATTCTTGTCAGAGGAGATAGGATAACTGTTATCCAGTCTCGACCGACTGGAATTGTCCTTCCAGGAGATTCAAATTTTACCCCTTCCAGTACTTCGTTTCCTTTCCACCCCAGTCCACCCCCATCCCTCCCTCCTTCTTCCCCCATCCAACCCCCCAGGACGTGCGGGGTGTCAGGGTCAATGCTATGCGATCCACTCACAGTCCCATAAAAGCGATCCCATCCTCCAGTCCGCTCAAATTCATCGTCGCCTCGCCGAAATTGCCCCAATCAACTCACCCTTCACTCATCCCTCCTTTCGGTCGGATTGGCTCGCGACAGTACGCCCCGCGCACTTGGCGTCGTCGTCATCAGCCGGACGAACGCCCCTCCCCTTTCATCACCCGCGACGAAGCATTGATATCGCCCGCCTCGCGTCTTTCTGCTTTTGTTGCCGCTGTTGTTTCTTCCCTTCCTTCGGCGTGGCGTCCGACCGTCCGTTGGATTCTCTGCAATTCAGGATTGCCAACTTCAGAAGGTTTAGATGCCAACCAATCACCAAAACTCTTAAACAAAGAATTGTGTGAAATGTGGACGTGTTATTGCTGGTAAGTATTTTTTTTCCATCAGATAACCCTGCAAGAATTAACTGCCACGAATTTCGTAGCTTAGCCAAACGCGTCCAGAAACAGGTTAAGGTTCGTTTGTTTTTGAAATGAAAACTACTGGGTGAATAATATCTTTACCGGGGTTTTCCTATTCCGTTCACTGAAACGTCAACGCGGTTTTGCTATCTCATTCTTAAACTATTTTTCAATTTCATAGCTAATATTTGGTCAAATTAGGCCGGAATAAGTAGAAAGATTGTGTTGGGCCACGAAACTTTCACAAAGAGGAGGAAATTCTTGACGGGGACGTTGAGGAGAGGGTGTTCAGAAAATATTAGAGGAAAAATTAGCATGGAGCGTGCGGCTCGGATAATTGGTCGTAGAAACAAGATGATAGGATTAGATTGGTGGCTTCCAAAAGATATGGGAGTGTAGAAGGATGGAAAAGGCAAATTGGACGGGTAGGAAAACAAACAAAGAAATAATCGGCATGGTGATGAGGGAGGATTGGTGAGAGAGATCCTAAGGAGGTAGGAAAGATGGATTGAGCATGGTTCATTGGGGACGGAATGCTGAAGACTGGTGTCTTAGACGGAGGAGGGGACGTAAGGCGGGCGAGTCACGTGGAGGGAAAGGTAATAGACACGTTGGGAACGAAATGAAGGAACGTAGGAGGAATGCAGAATTAAAGTTTAGTGTAGTGTTGAGTATCAGGTATTCTCAGACTGTGCGTCTTTTTAGGCGAGGCTATGAAATACATCGATGTTCTGTTTTCATTCAGACTGTGCCTTAATCAGTAGTGTCTTATTCCTAAACTGATATCCTAACCCACATTTCCAACGCTAACCTCCAAATTGATCACCTATACATTTATTTCCGAAAATAAAGATTCAACCCGATTAAAGCGATGATTAATATCGATACACATGGTTTGTATAAATGATATCGGGAAATATCTCGGACAAATAGATTTATTTCGCTAGATATGGCCACGATGCATCTCGAAATTCATCAAAGCACGTATTCCCCATGAGAGCGTTGAAATACTTTTGCCCTCGCGGTTTTTCCGAGATTCTCGAAGGTTCCCTGAGGTTGGGTGGAAGGTCTTAAAGGCAATTGTTACCGATGGTTTTTGTACAAGCCTTGTATGCCTGCGACTACACTACTTTCCATGAGAAGTATTTTCCACGTCATTGGTAGGCAATCGCTCCAAAAATGACTTGGTCCTCTCGTGTCAAATCCTAGACGGCGTTGGTTATTTGTCGTAGGGGAAGATGAGAAATAAACTCAATGAAAATATGAGACAAATACAAAGTTCTTTCTTTAATTGTGGATATTATACGGGATTTTTTCCAAAGAAATAAGCTAGTTTTGATCCAGGAAAATGTCTCAGTTGTCTTGGGAGATTTTTAAAATGTTCATGAAAAATTATCGTACTTATGTTATCCACGGCGGGAAAGGAATTTATACTGGGCAACCTGAATTGCATATCTGTCGGGAGAAATGAATGTATCGATCGCGGTATTATTCAGTGTGAGACCTCTGTATCCCTTCGACCAGAACATTAGCAATGTCTCCATGTACACACATTTCGTAGGGCGACCCTGTTATGTGAGCGTGAGCGAGGCATTCCTCAAGGCGGTAGTCGGGAAATGTTTTAAGATGGATGTGGAATTCCAAGGGTGTTACACCGCCAGCTCGGGAGAGTTGGCAATCCCGTTTCCCAGATCGAGGATGTTTGTGAGTCACTTCGCCCATTTAACTCTGCTTCAAGAGACCCCTCCCTCCCCTCCCGTTCCCTCAATCGCCACTCATTAATTGTATTTTTTTAGCGATCCTCGCTCTCTGCTCATCCTATCCCATCGCTTCCGTTCGAAATATTTCACGGGGCTGTTTTTGCTCCCTTGCTCTTCAGTTGAAGGAAGCAATCCTTAGCGGTTAAGAGATGAAAACTCTTAGCCAGACTTTTCTGCTGTATGTGTTTTCTTATCTGGTCTGATATATTCGTGACTTATATTGTCGGGTGCGACAGAGTAATACAGCTCTTAATTCAACTTCCATCTTTCGAATTACTTCGGTTTTCTTCAGGAGATAGTCAATACGCGTAGTGACATGTGATGACTTAGTGGGTAATGTTTTTGCTACGGTATAACCTCATATTATATATATATATATAACTTTTGGATGGCACAATAGAACACAGAAGAAAGCAAATAACACGTAAAAGAACACTCACGTTGTAGATTATTTGAGCTTTCGGCCTACTCCGAGGCCTTCTTGTGTGTTCTTCTACGTGTTATCTATTTTATTCTGTGTTCTATTGTGCTGTCCGAAAGTTATATATATATAAATATATATATATATTTATATTTTATCAATAAATATACATATATATTCATTCAAGGCAAGGCACTTTGGGCACCTGCAGCTCCACCCAAGCTAGTTGATTTTTCGGGTACCAGATCTTCCTGGGAAACCATAACCGGCACAGGGAAAGGAACTGGCCCCCCTACCCTGATGTGTGAATATTCCCACGCCGTCGGGCTTGGTACACGGGTGAGCTCTACCATCACCTACTAAACCGACCTTCGGGTTGATTACTGTGTTTATGGTTTTATATATGTGTATAGAATATATATATATATATATATATATATATATATATATATATATATATATATATATATATATATATATATAATGTGCACACACGTATGAACGAGGTAGAGCACTCAGAGAAACGTATAGGCATAGTATACAGAGGAACGTATACAAATGTAACGCACACGTTTTTCAAGTTCCGTATTACCTCACATGTACTTTACCATGACCATTGAACGTTCATCCTTAAGGTCGTGCCATATTCACAGTAAACCGGGCGCCTTGGAATTCTCGTCTGGAGGTCCACTTCCGATTCGCATTCGAGGGCACTCATGAAAATGGCATGCTCAGAATACTTAAACTGCGGAATCCACAAATCGCCATCTCACTTTTATTCGTCAGTTATTTACGTACGTACCACTGCTATGCCCTCGACTGCTTAACCAAATAACTTCTGAGTTTAAGGACTACGATACGATAAGGGCTCTTCGAGTTCCTTTTTTATTTTCATATTTCCTGGGCTGCTGACGCGAAGGAACCGATGATGCCTTTCGGGGTCGTAAAAATAGCCCCCTCCCCTTGCCCACCGTCCGAATCTCTCTCCTGGACCGTGAGCTCGACTTCCGCGTTTTCCTTGTGGTTATATATTTCGACAGGGCCCTCCCATTCCCCACCCACCCACTCCCCATAGTCCAAGATAGTTCCAGGCTCTCCAGATAACCGAAATCGGCCCCCTCCTCCCTTCTCCTCGCTTCCTTGAGTCATCCATTGCTCCTTCCAAGGAGTCACTGGCCGTAAGAGAATACCTCGTTCATTTTCAACCGTAAGATTCTTGTCGTTTCCTCTCCGTTTACGTTTCATCTCCCAAACCATTCGGTCTAGGGGTGTACTTTCACGGGTCCATCTAGGCTTAAAGGGGGCATTACTCTTCGACGGCATGGTCCCCAGTCCCCGCTTTGAAAATCTCTAATTATCTCCAAATAATCAGAGTAATACTCCGTAGATACTGGGGAAAAAATATCATAATTTTTCGATATTTACAGGGTGCGTCCCGAAAGTAATGCAATAATTTTTAAAAAGTAATTTCTTTAACAGATTTGCACATACACCTTAAATGATTGAAATTACTGTTCTTAAGCCTCATATACATTTTTCCCACCGAGTCTGCCATTACCGATAAGCGCCCTGGAAGGCGTCTTCGGGGGCCTCTCGCAAAGTCTTCGTCACGGATGATTGAGTCTCTTCTATGGACGAAAAAGGGATCCTTTTCATGGCGGACTTAATCCGAGGGAAAAAAAGAAGTCTGCTGGTGCGACGTCAGGACTATATTGGGGCAGTGTTAGTACCTGGTGTTTAGTCAGGAAGTCGCGGACACGTAGCGCGTTGTGGCAAAAACCTTGGGCACGAGCTTGGCGCACACTTTACTCATCACTATATCTTCAGTAGTAATGCGAAACACAACAGTGGATGACAAGTTCAGTTCATTGGAAACCATCTCATTAGCTTAACTGGCCAAATCACTCGGCCCGATACCGAGGGATTCGGGTTTGAATCCCGGTCAAGGCGAATGATTTTTGCAATCTGAAATTGTTGCATTGCAGTGCATATTAGCGGATGACCTTTTTTGAAGTTGATGTTGCGGCATCTCCCGCAGTTTCTTCGAATTCTCAGTTAGTAGATTATCAGAAGAAGAGTCATAGAGCTCAAACAGCCTCCTTAATTGATCGTGAGCACCCTGGCAATGGGTACTCGGGGAGAAGCACGACATGGCCTATCTGGCAATGACAATATCTGTATCCAGTGCGAGATGGCATTATTTGAAAATTTCCGAAAAAAACGCCGTCATCTGCATCAGTAATTCCCGCTTTCGCTTCCTGATTGGACACGGTCCACACGAAAACAGCGATACTTGCTGCATCCGGTCGAACAAAAAGAGCTGGATTTCTTTCGGGTTTTGGAGGGGGGGGAGAGGAAGCTGGAATAGTTCCAGTCCGGTGACCCCTCAACACCGCTGAACACCGCAGCCGCGGTCACCCGCTTGATTCGCCCGGCCGCTCCTCTGGTGCCGATTTTCGAAATCATTCCCTTTGTACGTTGCCGGGATTTGTGGTTAATCCCCACGCACATAACCACTTCATTCTGCCGATTCAGTTCGGAGAAATCCCACTAGAGGTCGTCTCAAAAGAGAGGCTACAATTACTCGACTAAGGTTAGGCAACGTGACCCACAAATTTCACTTTTGCGATGAAAACATTGCCCCGACACATACTATAAGTATAGAGTCCACTCCTCTCAGAACGTTCGACGACCATAGAGGTTTAAAAGTACAGGATTTTACGAGACCTACTTTTGTGTAAAAGTTGACTAAAAGATATACATATATATATTTGGCGATGACCCATAGAAGCTATCGGCCGGGTGATAGCCTCTCCATTAATAGGAGGGCTTTTAAAAATGTTTACGACTGTTCTCTTCATAATTTAGATTTCAAATCTGTTGTTTTCTCAAAGTTTAATAGGCTCTACAACCCAGTTCTTCAGGTTATTCACATGGTTTGAAGAAATTGTTTCCGGAAAAGTTTTGGAAAAATAAATTTATTTCAGATATTTCTCGTACAATGCCTTTCAAAATTCTTCAATGAAGTACATCCCTTGAGAGCGTCGGCACACTTTTTGCCCCAGCGGCTTCTCAACACCTCGAAGGTTCCCTGGTAAGGCGGATTCCGGAAGGTCCTTATGTTGCGCGTGCAAGCTTCTTTGACGGCAGGTGCACTTATCTATACGAACATGGTGGTGTCCTTTGAGGGAGGGAGTGTTTCACCTTTATGGGGAGTAGGAAATAGTCTGCTGGTGCCGAAGGCCTTCGCAAGCAGACAGACACTCGGACCTGGTTTCAAAGCTTAATTGGGGAAAATCCCAGTTTGAGCAGGAACCTGACCCTTTTGCCCATAATGTTCGTTTTTCACGCGTCACGTTACACAAAATCTGAGCTTCGCTTTCATCCATTGCTGTATCCAAGTCTGCATAATACCCATAATGCCCCCTGTACACCATCAACAGTCATTCAGAGCGCGCGAAGATTTAAGGGCATGTGTCGGAAATGAAATTTTTGAAATTGTCATAATTTCATGGTAGGCGTAGGAAAACCATTCTCGCAGCAAATTCTTGGATGTATCGTTCTTCTGGTTGAAAATTGTGCTTTGGTTTTTATTTCGTTGAATAGATATTATGGTGGCTGCGGTTTATCCTGTGGTTGGGGCATTAGATTGCTGACCGGAGACTCCGGGTTCGATTCTGGATGACTAATTTGGGCATCCTTTGACCTTCACCCTAGCTCCGTGACTTTTCGGGTACCTCTTTTTTTCTTCATCTTCTTCGGATCTTGCTTCTGGAAAACCATGGGCGGCACGGGGGATTAGGAACTGCCCCCCCCCCTTATTACTTTGTTGAAAAGTGATTTTCACACGCCGTATAGGGCTTGCAGTACGGGGTGATATCTGCCTGTAGCTTCGTTTATCAAAACGATCTTTTGAGTTGATTACTGATGATGTGTAAGCATGACCCGATTCGACTTAATGTTCGTTCCCTTGGATTATTTGGAAATCCGATGACCGATGCAATTGACTGAGGGGCGGATATCCCAGAACGGAAACTCAACTCAGTGGTTGGTCATGTTTCTTATCATTTACGGTAACGCAACCCTGTAGCACGGTCGTGTGGTCGATATCCGTTTAACTAACTGGGACAAAACGATGCATGTTTTGCACACTCTCTCATCTGCGACCGTGCAAAAATGACTTGTTGCTTTTTCAATTTTTATTGGCTTTCACGATCGGTGCTGAAAGTGCAGGTGCATTGTCATGGTGAAGGATCCATCCATCATGTTCGGTTAAAGTAATATTCGTTGTTGATTGGTTAGTTTTACGAAATTCGGTTCATCAGCTTTCATTCGGACAGTTTTTTGACGATGGACCCTTAGAAGCTGTCAACGTTTCAGTAAGTTCTTAATAATTTTTACCGCACTTCACCAAAAAAAATTGATATTGATTCGTTGCTCCGTGACGCCGTCAATATCCATTTTCGACAAACAGTAAAAACAAGTAAAACAGTTTCTGGCGTAACTTGGTGGAAAATCTTCATACTGACGTTTTTATAAATGAAACCACTTTGCTTTTTCACATAAACTTTTTAATTTTCACGACGCAGGTTTCGTTATAGCATAACATCATCAGGTAAAAATACAAGTTAATCACAGTATGTATAGATATCTCTGGGCGGAGGGGAAGAGGAGGAAGGAAAGAAAGGATTACTTGAGCTAAGAATAGGGGGGCAAAAAGTCTATGGTTTGAGGCGGAGAAGGAGGATTGGTAATATTGACAAATTAGCAATAATTGGATAATTAGATTAGTTAAAAACCAATTAGATAATTAGCAGGCTGGGAGGAGAGGGTCAATACAATGTTGCAAAAAGCCCACCTGATGTCGGATTAGTTGGCAGAGGATTAGGGGAATGATTATTGTGAACGGGGAGAACGGAACTTAGTGATTAGTCAGGTGACTCAGTAACGGGCTGGGAGGAGTCGCTACATAATTGAAAACGTTTTACTTGGTTTCAGGTTAGTTGGCAGGGGGTGAGGGGAAAAAAATAACGGAGAATGTGAAGGGTAAAGAAAATCGTTGGTCAAGACATCTTCCCCGTAATTTGTGTGCTGAAGGATTTCCAACTGCTCCAGCGCATCGAGACGGTGGCCTTTCTTCTCAAAGTGCAGTATTTCGCGGTTGAAATCGCTGGTGTGGCCACCATCTCTCAGGTGTTTGGCGAAGAGTGACGCGGAGATGTTGTTTTTAAAGCAAGCTCGGTGCTCCTTTATTCTCGTTTCCAATCTCCTCCCCGTCTGGCCCATGTATATCCGGTTGCAGTCTTTGCAGCGGAGTTTGTGCACTCCACTTTTGTGTGGGGGTTCAACATGGTCTTTCGTGTGGCATAACATGTTGCTTAAATTGGTTTTATTGTAAAAGGCTGGTCTCACTTTTTCCTTTGGAAGAATTCTTTGTACTTTTCTTTTTCTTGGTCAATTGTCGTTAATGTGCAATGGCTTCAGTCTGTAATTTAACGTTCGCTTCATTGAGTGATTCCCAACCTAGCTGCTCTAATACGATATTTTGTGTACGTTTATAAGTTTAAGGTGTGCGATGGGATGTTGAAGACTGTAATAGGGGGGAGGACATTAGGCAGGCGAGGGTTAGAGAATAGATATAGATCAACTGAATGGAATGGAGGAAGGAAGTAAGTGAAAAAGAAGAAGAGTTTGATTTAGATATTGGGTTGTGTTTTGTTAGGCGAGGCTTAGAAGTGCTGCTCAGACTGTGTCTATCCATTAACCGACCTCAAACGGTAGACTGCAATGTAATGATATTTTTTTCGGTTTAGAGGTCGTTGATGGGTAGAAATAATATATTTGAACACTTGGGCATCCAGCTTGAGATGCTGGGAAGAAACGGCTGGAGAGGGAGGTGCACAGAATACGGGTCCAGAGGTTCAATCTCTTAATATCTTCCGCCCCTCACTCCGATTGATTTAATCCCTCATTCGATCGCCTCATTCGATCGACCAATTGGTGGGTTTGCTCGGGAGTTGATGGCCGAGATGATCCACCTGGCGAGTCATTCCCTTACCCGGCAGCAGACCCTGCCCCCACGCCCGCCCCCATACCCTTGTGCCCCCAAGGCTAGTAAACCCCTGCGAAGGATCCCACACGCCCACGCACCAGGATGGATTCCCGCCCATTATATTATTTTACGGTCACGTCGTCGTTATCGTGCGAATCTGACGGGATCCTCCTTCCCCCAGTTCCCTGGGGATCGGATTTCCCCAATCCCTCCCCCTCCCCAATCAATCCCGATCCGTGAAGCCATTAAACCCAAATCCGAAGCACGCTCATCTTCCCGGAATGGTGGCAATGGGCTCACCAAATGCTGTGCTAGAGGTTTTAAAAACAAAATTTAATCGGAGAAAGTTTCGCGATGGCCGCGTTTCTACAGGTATCCCAAATTGAATGTAATGGGATAGCATCTTCTCTACTCTGTGGAGGTAAGAAACGTGTGTCTGTACAAATGTGGACCAATTAAGTTTCTCTTTCGCGTTTGTTGTGTGAGCGGATGTCTATGTCTATGGGGAAAATCTCAATCCATCGATATCGATCTCTCTCTTTCTCTACCGAGTGGGGCCCAATCGGTTGTAAATGCTCACGATTTTTCCCTCCCGCTCGCGGCTGCTGTGATTGAAGATCCACTAAATCTACGCATGGACTGCGAAACCCAGGAGGGAACTGAGTCTCCTCATTTCCTTAAATTTGGCAAAATTCTATTGGTACACCGCGTGTTGGACTTCTGGAAATCCGTTTTCGTTATCCGTGGAGTTTTTACCGTTGCATCCGCACGTGATGACACCCTACAAGCCACCGCTGGGGTGCGCGGAAAGGGACGTATGCACACCCATACACTTATGGCACAAAATGCTTTTCCCGCCTATTGCGGTATCTACATCTACATAATACCCCGCAAGCCGCCGCAAGGGCGTGTGGCGGGGGGTGTTAGGTCACCACCCAAAAAAAGGAATAACGGAAAACCGCATTCAAAACTAAGACAAACACATGCAAACCCAAATCCACAGTAGTGCATACATTCATAGAAACATCCTATCATTCTAATCGCATGCAAACACACTCCACAAGCATGCAAGTACACATGCTTAATTACAACAAACAATTGTATCTTAGGACGCAGCAAGAAATCTATCCAAGAACGTGCAAGGCAGATTCAAGTAAGTAGCAAGGCGAAATACCACCACCACAAGAACGCGCAAAACAAAACGTTCTCCTACCCAAGGTGAGGAATTTGGCCCAACGCTGCAGGCAGGAAGAGGGCTCACCCACGGAGAGGGACAAGGGATGGAAGGGGAAATTTAGGGTACCAAAAGCAGAGAAAACAATACTGTAAACAGCACTACATTACTTAATGGCATTCCAATGCGGGCATGCGGGAAGGGTTTTCTATTCTACGCTATTCTGATCCCTTATTGTAGAAAAAATGAAATTTTATATCTACCTGTTATAATCTTAATCTACAGGGTCCACTGTAAATGTAATGCGCATTCTCTGGGAATAATATATTTATTGATCGCAATCGTACAATTGCTTAACATTCTTTAAATAACTCTCCCCTTGCATCAATAATACACTTGCGGAGACGTGTCTACCACTCCTGGAAGGCACCCTGAAACTCCCCTCTACGGGAATGTCTCTCAGGATCGTTAAGCAACATCCTTTTGGATGTTTTCCACGGTCTCCCAATGCTTTCCTTTTATTTCTCTCTTCAGTCGGGGAAACAGAAAAAAGTCGAACGGAGCCAACTCGGGGCTGTAAGTGGGCTGGGGGACAACCGATTGGGTGGTGCTCCGGGGCAGGAAGTTGGTAACGATGAAGGACGTGTGGCTGGGAGCATTGTAATAGAACGCGAACGCTCCATCGCGCCGTTTTACAAATTTGATCAACACACTTCACGCGGGGGCACGTCTTTCCGCTCAGACTGCTCGGAGCGAACTGACGACCAGCTGCGTTGGAAGAGCAGACCTCCCACCACATTTCCCGGCCGCTTTTACCACGCTGCCATTGATATGAGCGTCACGGTGAAATCATGCGCATTACTTCCATATTGGACGATATTCATACTTTTATTTTCATGGTTTATCCTACCGTAGTACGATGGGGATAATATAACACCTTTTCAAATCACTGCTAAAGAGACCTCCTTCCAATTCATATGCAAAAGGAGCTCCAATCTACTGCGATTTAACATTCGCTCCATTGAGTGATTCCCAGCCTAGCTGCTCTGATGTTTTGGATATAAGTTTATTATGACAACGTGATATAGATCTAGTTCGCATTTACGCTGCTCGCGATCCACTTCGGCAATCAATCCAGGAGGATCCCATAATACACTTGCAGCAAATTCTATAACTGAGGGCTAACCAAAAACAGATAACATGTCTCCTTGACCTTTTCATCACATTCACCCAGTAATCTTCTAATAAATCCTAGTTTTTTATTAGCTTGTCCACATATTCCCCCTAGTATGTGTTTCACCCAGGAGAGGTCGTGAGTGAGGGCAACGCCTAGGTACGAGGGGCGTTCATAAAGTAAGGCCCGTTTGGTCACAGGAAAAAATATACTCATATGAAACACAATTTATTGGCACTTTTAGTTAGCTACAAACCTACTTCACTTATCTACATAATCGCCGTTCACTTCTAAGCATTTTTCGTACCGCTGTACCAGCTTCTTTAACCCCTCTGCATAGAAACTCCCCGCCTGAGGGTTGAAAAAATCGACAACGCCATTCTTGAGTTCCTCTTCGGTTTCGAAACGTTGTCCACCAAACCACTGTTTCAAGTGCAAGAAGAGGAAGTAGTCGCTGGGTGTAAGGTCAGGACTGTACGGTGGGTGGTTTAAAGAGTTCCCAACGACCGAAAAACTCTCGTCCACTGGACATTCTTTGCTCTTTGTGGTGGTCGGTGAGCATTTTCGGTACCCACCTTGCACGCAATGTGTGGTATCCGAGGTTTTCCGTAACAATATTGTAGACAGTAGTGCGTCCAAGTTGAGGAAATTGTTCAGCCAGGCCATTAATTGTCAATCGACGATCACATCGCAGTTTTTGTTCCACTTGCGAAACAATTTCATCGGTCAGAATACTGGGCCTACCACTTCGCTCTTCGTCATGGACATTTGTTCGTCCATTTTTGAAATCACAGCACCATTGTCTAACCCCTCCTTCACTCATAACTGTAGATTTATAAACTAGGCATAATTCCGAATGAATTTCAGCAGCCGAAAATCCTTTTGTATACAAGAATCGTATGACAGAACGCACTTCACAGCTGGCGGGATCAACAATTGTCGCGGACATTGTTGTTTCCATGCACGGACAAGCAAACGACTTCTGAAACAAAACAAATGCTGCTATAGCTTCTCAATGAATCAGTAGATGGCGCTGCAGGAGCAAAACTGTGTTCTGAAGCGCCAATATTTAAATATAAGCAAACGGTACTTACTTTAAGAATACACCTCGTATTTAATTGAGTGTACACATTCCACTTCGGTGTTCCCGATGCAGTAGGCGTTCGAGTGGGAATTGCTCTTTTTCCAAAAATTCATCACTACGCACTTTTTTAAGTTTACTTTTTATTTCCAAGTGTCGCACCAGTGTTGTATAGCATTTAAGTCATCTGGTATAGCTCCTTTATCCTTAGAATTACGAATCTATCTATAAATAGTAGAATAGTCGGCAGATAAAGCGAATCTTACTAGGGACTACGGAGTCAATGTCGTTTATGTAGAGTAGAAACAAAAGAGTTCCGATAACTCTTCCCTGAGGAACGCCTAGACTGTGTTAGAGCTAACACCATCTATGACCACTCTTTGTACCTCACCAATCAAAAAGTCTTTTGTTCAGCCCAGGATATTTTTACGTTTTGATAGTAAAAAATATTCATAGTATCAACAAGGAATGCATAAATCGAATCTTTGAATTTTTCAGACTGGCACATGAATATATGTGGTGTCATATCGATAACGTTGAATGGGTAAATCACGTGATCATATTAAGAGTATTCCGACGCATCGATACAGGCATGTGCATGATTTCGATGTGGGTTGCCCATCGCGGAGAGATGAAGATTAGGATGTCGCCATACGAGGAACCCTTAATCCACGCGAAAACGGATGTTTTATTCAGAGCTTTATCACCGTAAACAGCTGTCGACATTTCAATATTTTTTTATTACTTTTAACTCATTTCTCTCAAAAAACTTGATGTTGATTCCTTTCACCGTGATTTCGTCAACTTCTTTTTTCGACAAATAGTAAAAATAAGGACAACAGAAACTAACATAACTGGCACCATACGCACAGCTCGGCGATCCGCCAAGCACAGACGGCTCATTGGGTCTCAGGCAACTAGCGCCGCTATTGGGTGGCGCTGTAGTCCGCGTCATGGCTGCCAGATTGCACCAGTTTGCGTACATCTACATAAATACCGTGCGAGCCACCAAAAAAAGTGTGTGGCGGGGGGTGTAGCATCAGGACGTATGCGTATTTATTGACCAGATCTTCGGTTCGGAGTCCTATTGAGGGAGTGTCGTCGAATTCCCTCCTTCGCAGACGCCCCCAGCCTCCACTCCCGACCGCCCACGCTGAAGAGGGAGCGAGGCGAACGCACAGCGTGCCAAGAGTCCCCATTCACGACAGCGTGAATGGGGACTCTTGGCACGCTGTGCGTTCGCCTCGCTCCCTCTTCAGCGTGGGCGTCGGGAGTGGAGGCTGGGGGCGTCTGCGAAGGAGGGAATTCACACACTCCCCAATAGACTCCAACCAAACTTGGTCAGCATTTGCATTTGGAGGGGGGACGTGGGGGTTGGATGGGTCTGAGGGAAAACAAATGGGTACGGACTTTCTCATGTGAGAAACCTTTTCAGTTCGAAAATGGCGGAAGGTTGAAATCCATTTCTTCCGCCCCCACCCCCTCTCCGCTCTTCGCTCCGGGACAACGAATTTTGCAGAGTTGCCCCGCCGAAGCACACGGTGGGGCAACTCAGCAAAACGGGACGGGTCATGGGTTCAAATCGGGGTGAAGTCAAGAGAGGACACCACCAAGTCTCCCAAATTTGTGAGTTTTACGGTCCCCGGATCTTCGCAGAGCGACAGTGCGAGCAAGCCTTTAAAATGCGTGACTTTCACGTCCAGGACCGCTTTCTAGCAGGCGGGCTACTATATCTCCCCTTGCACCTACATCTACGCAATATCCCGAGTGCAACCCGTCGGAAGGGCTGTGGCAGGGTGTTTTGTGTCACCAGCCGTACCACATCTAATCCAGTATTTCCACCAACACATTACGACTGAAACCATCCAAAAATATCCTGAAAGCCACCGGGAAGATGTATGGCAGGGGATGTATGCACCTAATGCATGCACGGCGCACGGACAAAGTCATGCACCATGCATGAGACATATTGCAGGAAACAATTTAGGCATGAAAATCAATTTTCTAGCATTTGTGGAAGCACTTATCAAACCGTTCTCAGGGATGAAGACTCACAATTGTAGCGAGTGGTACTTGAATTAATTATCAAACTTGGAAAACACACGTAGTCAAACAGTTTGCAATTGCACTTACTCGAGTTTTTAGGTATTTTCCGTCGCTTTATGTTTTCAATTATGTAGTGGTCTACTAGCTTATGATAGGTTAATGATGAATTCTGGGACTTGCACCTCACCACACCCTTAATCCTTAGATAATAGACAAAACATCCTAAGATCGCATACCACACTTTACAAAATCCCATTATTTAGCTTTGAACTCTTTCAATCTTATCTTCGTTGCAACAAAAATGTCTATCATCTGTTCTTTTTCCGATATTTTCCCTCTCTATATTCGTTATCACTGTTCTCTCCAGCTTCCCATTGCCTCTCTCAGATATAAATCCTGCATTCACTTGTCCTCTGTTTGGTGAAATCTCAATTACCAATTATGTTTTAGTGATCTTTATTATTTAAAAATAATCTTGTAACAATATGAAGGTGACTTCAGGTTTTTATTTGCAATCTACGAATGCACGTGGCACATTTGAATATTGATGACCATAGTGCCGAACGAAAACTCAACACCGGAAATCCTAAACCATGCACTTCCTTCATCGAGTCATTATTCCCCGAGAGATTCATTAAAGTAATGTGTGAAAGAATATCTGTTCGAATTAACTGTGAATTGCCACGTGCAACATCTTTATATTAAGCCTCAGGCATCAGGAAGAAACCACTTACTTGGATGACCTCGCACTGTCGTTCTTATGAGGGCAGTTACGGTCATCGTGGGGTGACTTAAGACGTCGTCATCCTTTCGCTAAGAAATTTCCTCTACACCGGGATTGTTCACTAGCCTTGGTTTTTCCCTGCGTACACTTGAGCTCTCTCACGAAACGTCCGTATAACTTTCATTCTACCTTTCGGAGCTTGGCTCATGCATATCATTTTGCTTTGGCGTTTGACCCACCTTTATAATTAACTCGTGCCTCAACTGATTATATGCGCGCGTGTCTCGTTCGGTTTCGTAATGTATTCATGAGCTAAAAAGCGAGAACTCTCCGTTTTCACTCACCATGGGGAAAGATTGCACTGGAGTTGTGATTGCTCACTTCAAATCCAAATGCGCGTTTCATTACCTGCTAACCAAGGGCTGTCGGAGCAGTCATTACCGAAAAGTACAGCTCTTTTGTGCGTATTTACCTAACTTGTGATGTTCAATTTTGTTTTTGTAATGTGTGCATATTTGAGTGAGGAGCAGCCAAGTCGCTAATTTTCGCAAAAGATTTAAGTTTTGTTGTCGGTAACGCCATTCATGCTAAGCAAACGGGGGATAAGTGAGTAGTTTGGTTGTGTAATCCGACAGATTATTTTTACCAAAAAAAACATTCGCGATAGTCGCCATTCAAAGATTAAAAGTGTGAATATTCCAGTATTTTTATCTGTGCCTGTAGTTATTTTTAATTATGACCGAACTGTGGCGAGTAGTACGAGAGTGGGCTGGAAACTAATGCACACATGCTTGTGGACCACAAATACAATGTCCTTCAGAAGCACTACTGGTGGCACGTGGAAGTAACATTCCCCCTCAACGCGCATGCGCATAGTAGAAGTCGTTGCATTCATCCAGTGTATTTTGAGAAGCGTAAGTGTGGAGACGTGTGACGTGTGCTATGTCAACGCGAGTTAAACATCATTTAACGCTTCCTGTAATAAAAAATTTCTTTTCACCCCTCTCCCTTCAACATGCCTGAGTTTCCCTCCTCTCTCTCTTTACTCTCGTTTTACCCCATAATTCTCCCTTCTCTAATTAGTATTCAACGTCATATTAGTGTTAGCATAGCATCTATTACAGTTTATACTGAGAGGAGGATAATACTAATCTCAGTATTAGGTCAATTAAATGCGTTTGAATTTCTCCTGTTCCCTTATCCTTTTTAACTGGACTATGTAATCTGCTAACTTATACGCTTGTTTTTGAATTTGGATATGTTGTCATATACGTATGCATAATGTTTCAAGGATTAACCATTTTTTTCTTTTCCGTACAGGTGAGTGTGCTCCGCTTGCAATGCTATCCTTATTTGTATCAGACCGTGAGTAAAAGACTTAGCTTTAAATTCCAATGAATCGTCTAATTTAATGACCATCAGAAGCACTTCTGGCGGCACGTGGAAGTAACATTCCCTCTAAACACGCACGCGCTGGTATGAGGTCGTCACATTCGTCCAGTGTATTTTGAGAAGCGGAAGTATGGAGACGTGTGACGTGTGCTATATCCCATATACATGTACATCCTGTCCCTAAGTACCATAAACAGCCTTCAACTCGCGTTGAAATAGCACCAGACTACGTACCAATACTTCCGCTTCTCAAAATACATTGGGTGAATATAACGATCTCAAACCTGCGCGTGCGTGTTTAAGTGGAATGTTCCTTCCACGTGCCATCAGGAGTTCTTCTGATGGCCATTTTGTTTGAGGTCTACAAGCATGCCATGTGTGCATTAGTTTTCGTCCTACCCTCGTAAACGCATAAATCCTCCCTTGAAGGAATGATGATGGCTTCGTTAAAACTTCGATAATTTTCACAGCAGAGAGAAAGAGAGAGAGAGAGAGAGAAAGAAAATGTATAGGCACGTTCGTATTTGTCGTCCTATCGTGGAGAGATGCGAACCGCATTAGCGGCCCATTTTATCCTCACCCCCCACTCCAGCCCCTTTCCCCCACATCTTCCCAAAAATTTCATTTCATTCCGTAAATTTTATTTTTGGAAGAAAATCAGCTGTTTTGTTTCTTTTGGTTGAAAGGGGTTTTCGGGGAGAGGATGGGTCCATGACCTTTCGTCCAGCTTTGGTTGGTCACGGGGCAGACTCTGAACGTGAGGTATCTATTCCGCCATCAGCGAGACCCCACCACCCGCCCCAGGTTTACCGGTTTTCGTCTGGGGGAAACCGCATTCGGCGGTGGAAATACGACTTCACTTCCGACGCTCACGCGGTTTGCCGTTTCTTTTTTTTCCTGTCGTCATTTCATACTTTTCTCACTCATATCCTCTCTATCGCTTTTCCGTTCTTCGTGGTGATGGTCGAATTTGATCTGACCTTCCATTGATTGTTCATTCTCCTTCTCGCTAACCCTACTCTTCCCCCCCCCCCTCGCACCTTACAAGAGCCTTAAAAAATAAAGGAAAACTTTCTTCCTTCTCCGCATTTGGTGGCGTTGTTTACGCTGAATCCGCGCTTGGAAAGTTCCTTCTTCATTCTCCTTTTCGAATCCGCATCAAGGAGATCCCCCCCGCCCCCGTCGTAAAAAAGGGAGGAATGGCCCGTCGGAAGATTGAATGACCAAAATGGATAGAGTAGGATTGAACTCAATTATGATTTTTTGAAAAATGTTTCATTCCCTGGCTACATTTTTTTTTGGTCCTTAATGAACGCTTATTTGGCGAGGAATACTACTTTCGACCAAGTTGCCCTTTATGGCGATGTAATCCAATCCTTAAGGGAATGATGTCTTTGCGTGGCCAGTACTTACTAATGGCCTTGAGTTATTCGGAGGGATTTCAATCTATTCGGCTGGGAAAGCGAACTGCCACACTCGGTCGCTTTCCATTGGTTTTTTTATGATGAACCCGAGGGAAATGTTTGCAGGAATGCGAGCAGAAAAATCACGATGCGAAATGTTTGCGAATGGGATTGCTGTTCTCCTGGAGGTCCATCGATTTTTACAATCGGAACGAGTAAGAACTCTTTGATCCGCGAGGTTTAACTCAGTCTATCCAATCGAATTACGATGCATTATAATACACACATAGCGGATGACTCCCTTAATAGTTACTGTTGCGGCATCTCCCGCAGTTTCTCGAATTACGATTGTTTTCAATTATTAATGGGTACGACCTTCAAAACGTTTTCCCGACTGAAAATGTCTTTGTGAAAGGGAAAAGTTGATAATAACCTTTAGAAAATCCAAGTGTTCATAAGTTTTAACGCATTTCTAACGAGAAAAAAAGGCAAAAAAATCTTTTTCGCTAAAAAGTCGCAGTTATAACTAAAGAATGTTTTGAGACATAATGACCTCTCTGTTGCCATATTATTTTTTCGCTTGTTCCCAGCGGTTTTTGTGCATTTATGTGGCTTACATATGTTTAATTATGGATATACTGACTCTAGTTGTTATTATATTTTACTTCCGTACTTTGGTGCCATTTTTTAATGTCATGAAACAGGTGACAGTTTCACAAAAAAATAGCAAAACTCATTTAGGCAATTCAATCGAACAGTTTCAGAGTATCGCCTTGACCGGAATGATTTTTACAATCTGAAATTGTTGCATTGTAATGCACACATAGCGGATGACTCCGTTAAAAGTTACTGTTGCGGTATCTCTCGCAGTTTCTTGGAATTTATTTGGGCAAAATGGAGATTTTTTTAGAGGACTAAATGATGAATTTTAATGGCCAGAATCGGTCTGAATTTCATTAAAAAAATCATTCGCCGTTTGATCGTCATCGGATTCGTTGAAAAGTTCAAAATTGTAAGTTTTTGAATGAGAATCTATGAAAAAATGTACTATTAGCCTTAATTGTGACGGTGATGATTTTCAAGAGATATTTTATCAATTTTTCTTGCAATGCTTTTGTTACCAAACCCTTAAGTTCAATGCATTCATGTTGTAATGCGTACTTATTCGAAAGTGCAACAAATTGCATATAATTGCTTTGGTATTTACCATCGAAGTAAATACGGATTACTTTTCCGGTGTTATCGAAAGTTCAGTAAAGTTAACCAATGGCGTCGTACCAATATCGTGTGAATGACATGTCTTAGAAGTAAATTCCCGTGATGTCGTAGTAAAAAATTGTTACACTGCCTCCGAGTCTTAATTGAATTGTTTGAAAGTGAAGAACCCAAGGAACGGAAGTTGGACGCATAAATCCGTATGTGTACGACTCCTTCTACGCCGAAGAGAATGGTTACAAAAAAGGATTGGGCAGTAGATGGAAATTTCTCGAAAGCGAATCAAATCTCAGCTCATTTCATACTAGCATGGACTTCTTGATGCACATGGCATTTGCGAGAAAGGTTGAAATTTATTCCTTTTATTTATCATTTCCATTTCCGCTTTCAATTTATGTACCGTTACTCTTTCATTACCTTTTTTCGACCGGGTTTTTTTTGCCTGAACTTCGAAACCGCCTCTTGTTCCATACGACATATCGCTGGCACGCATCGACTAAAGCTCTGGGATGAAAACAGATAAGAAGGCCGCACAAATTGCCAATGGATGATGCTCGGATGCTGCGGACTGCGGCTCTCGCTAGCAGCGGCTGTAAATAAAAAAATCTTTGGAATTTTTGCTTTCCTTATGATCAGAATTTCGACTTTAGACGATAAAAGTTTTTATTAAAGAAAATATAAAAGAAAGATAAAAGTCAAACGCTTTATCAAAATCTACGAAACAGGCAAAAACGTCCTGATTGTATTCTATATTCCTCTCGATTAGTGATCTCATTACTGCAATGGCATAGCGCGTACTTCTCCCCTTCCTAAATCTAAACTGATCATCCCCTAAGTAATCATTTGCCCTACTCTCTATCCTTTTGTCTGGCTGACATTCAGAGACGAAAACCCGCCATTAGGTGATTACATACTCATTTACATGGAAATAGATATATAAGGGGAAGGGATAGGAACGTATGAGAAGGGCGAACATAAGAGAGGTGGGGAAGGCTGAATCGAGCAGGTCACAAGTGCGGAAATATTTCCTTGACCGGAAGTCGAACCACGGACCGAGCATCGGCTGGGCGAGTTGAAAGATGGTCCCCACCTTTACAAAAGCCAATTACGCGGCAGCATGGACACATCTCTTACAAAAAAAAAACGAGTAAAAATATTTTCTGCTCTCGCAAAAACTCGCACTTATTACTTAAAATGTCTTCAGATATAATGACCAGACCACTTTGTTTTCATATTTTTTCAGTTTTTTTCTGCCGTTTTGTGTAATTTTGTGACTCGCTTCTGTTTCATTATTATGTTTCTTAATTAACGGTTCGTGGTGTTCATTATTTTTTTACTTATTTCTTTTTTGCGATCTTTTTCTACGGACATGGAATAGTTGACGGGTTCACGGAGAAAACAAAAAGTAATACTTTAAGTAAATACTTAAGTAGTTAAGTAGTAATACTTAAGTTAATACTTAATAAGTAATCCTGTATGAGGTTTTTCGAGAAAGAAGAATGCTAAGTGGAACTTTAAATCATGGTGGAGGGGTTAGGGGCAACAATTAGGGGAGGGGGATAAAGTCAACCTGTCTTATGACAGTGTCTCCGATCAAGATGGTCAAAATGTAATTTAATCGTTTCCGGGGTAACTTTGTGGAATTGTTCCACGATGAATAATGCAAATTAATGCTTTTTAAATTAAAATATGCAAAATAAACTTTGATGTGGCCCAGGTATCACAGTGGTGCTGATCTTCTTTGCATGATGATTTTTGTGTGTTGATTAAAAATGCTGTATTTTGACATTATTCATCGCGATCAAAGTTGATGTAAAGGCGTGAGCAAAGAATTGCGCTTGGCAAAGATGCTTTCTCATGGAGTAAGGGTTTTAAGAAAAGCTAAAAGTCGTTGAAATTATTCTATGGAGCGTGGTTTTGTACGCCGCGGAAAAATGGTCGTTGAATGAGGGTGATAGGCGCAGATTGAAAGCTTTTGAGAGATACGAGCGTCGGAGAGGACGGAGAGGGTGAAATGGACCGGAAGAAAAACAATGGAAGTGGTACTAGACACGTTGAGAGGGGCGGGAGGAGATGGTGAATGCGATGGAGGCAGGAGGTGGATGCAGAGCAATTATATTGGCAATGGAATCCTTGGATGGAAGGGCGAACGTTAGGCAAGCGAGGGAGAGGGGGGAATGGGATAGGCGTGTAGGGCGAAGGCAGGAGGATATGCGGAGCAACTTATTGCTTTGTGTTTGGGTGTCGGATTGTGTCTTATTGGGAAAGTCTATGAGATGTAGTAGGCGTGTTTATCTGCGTCCCTCCGAAACATATCGTACATGGTTTGTATAGAAGGTATCGGGAAAATTTTCGGAAAATAGGTCTATTTCAAATATTGCTCGTACAGTGCCTCAACATTCTCCGTAGTGAATCCCTTGAGAGCATCGACACACACTTTTGCCCTTGCGGCTTTTCCACGACTCGAAGGGCTCCCTGGTACGCGAAAGGTCCTCCTTAAGGGTATGTGTGCAAGCTTCTTCGAAGCCTTGACTTGGGGTCCCATGTGGGTGGTGTCCTTTGAGGGAGGATTTCGCTTTTATTGGGAATAGGAAATAGTTTGCTGGTGCCAAGTCAGGGGGACTGTAAAGTAGTTGGGGAATCGTCGCGATACCATATGCACAAAGTTTTCGGGAGAAGACACACTCGAATCTGCTCTCTTGGTCATCCGTCCATAAGACCTTCGGGACGATAAGTTTAGCGCAGATCAGATTTCGCATCGCCAAATTTTCAGTGATTTAAATGGCGTGTACACTGTTACTGTCTTATATCAGCGCCAATAATACAATCTGCGATCATGCGCACACTTGACAACCGACCGTCTGAATGAAGCAATTCACCCGCAAACGTAAGGAAAAAAGTACTATTGATACTTTTTAAGCAAGTCCGGTACGCTCCTTTGACAAAAGACTTCTCGAACCAAATGATAATTTAAGTTCTCTCTCCTCGTTTTTAAGGTTTATAATTAGATTTAAATATTAATATGTTAAGTTTCTGTATCATAATATAAAGTGAAGCAAATTGTTATTTTGGTGAAATGTGTATTAGTTCGAAACTGAATATTTAAGCTCTGATTGTGAGAGAATCCATTCTTGAAATGGTGGAAAGAGAATGCATTGTGTGTACCAGAAGTGAAGCGTCTCTCGCTCCGTGTTCCCTCCCGGGATCCATCCCCATCTAATGTTTCGGGAGCGTTCCTTACGGTGGAAACAAGTCACGACTGAAATGCACGAATCGTCGGAAGGTGCTTCTGCTTCCTCGGAGCAGACCGATGCCTACTTCTCCTCCTCTCTTCCCTCTTTACCCTCCTTCTTCCCTCGATTCCGCTTCTCGTCCATAAATAACCGCCAGCCCTCCGTGCGCTACTGACCTCAGCCGTTGGGTTGCCGCGTGTCTGTTCGCTGCCGCCTTCCGAATGGTACACTAGGAAACGGACCGAACGCTCGAACGTCAATTTGTGTTCGCAATTGCGAGTGGAGATCAGAATTCAAATCTCTGCGTTTCCCTTCGAATAAACTGTTGAAAATAGTATTCTTGCTGGTAAGATGAATGCACAGTCGTTCGTTTCATCTCCGCTGATTACATCGTGATTCTGGGACAAATCGATGAAACAAAAACCGACGAAAATTTTGCCCAGCATAGAAAATAATAATTATTTAAAAAATTACGTGATTGTTAAAAAATCAATATTATCACCGAAAAATGTTTTTTTTACCAAATTAAAACCTTATTTTATCCTTGGAAACGAAAAAATAGTAACTTTGTGATTCCACAGAAAATATTTCAGTGGAAAAAAATGACGCCGGAAACCAAAAACTTATTTTATTCCTTTACGTTGTTCATTTTACAGTTTCAAGTAGTAACTAGTTGTTCCTCTGAAGTTACTGAAATGAAAACTTGGTGAAAGCAACGTCATTGTTAACTTGATAACCATAATGTTTACTTTCTTTCAAATTATGCTGGAGTCCATAAAATACATTGTATGTTTGAGAACATTGAATATGGATTTGAATTGAGGTCGTCGTTTGATGATTATTGTTAATCGTCCGTAATATTCTGTTGAAACGCCATTGGAGGACGTCACTTTCTAGTGGACACCCAAGAAGAAATATGAGTTGCCCCATCATTCAAGTTTACAATGTTATACGAACGCAAACTCTAATGCCGCGCATTAGGAATGCGGTTTATTGACGTAGGATGGATTACACTTGAGCATTCAGTACAAATTTCAAATTTATATTACGTACAACTAGAGTGCAATTTTAAATTTGCCTCTCACAGAGATAGCATAGCGGTCTCCTGATTGGGTGATTGCATTAATTGCCCCATCACAGATCATTTTCCTCATTAGCGACACACGTGTTCTCTCTTCCAAGTCCAGAGGGGCGTCTAACTGAATTATTTCTCCCTTTTGGTTCCCATCCAATCCCCTGCATTTATCCCCATCGTTATCTGCCGTGCGCAAACTCGGCATGTCTCGCATCCTAAGAGATTTTGGCGTAAATGAGTTCCCGTACACGACATTCTCTCTATCCCACTGCAAGAGGGTTATGGGAAGACCTTCTCTAAAAATTAATTGCATAAGTGCGGTCAAATTTTAGTAAAAAGAAATTGCAATATTCTCTTTCTTCCGAAACTCCCGAAATTCTGTTTGACATGCGTCCTAAAAGCTCAGAAGTGACGCATTAGATCTCTGGTGCGTTAGTGAGGTCCATAGGTAAGGTTTGTATAAAAAATAGAAATAGTATTTTTTCTGACGAGTGCGTGAAATATCCATCCAAAAAGAAGTACTTGTTCTTTTCCACAGATTTTATTCAATATTTAATAATTAATATAATTTAATAATTAATATTTAATAATTAATTTAATTTTCCAGATAATATTAAATATATTAATCAAATCTGTGGAAAAGTACAAGTCTTTCTTTTCAGTATGGACATTAAATACTTCCACGAAGTGAAGCCTGAAACAATAGAATATAGTGCGTGAAGGGCTGAATTCAGACCTTCGGTTGAGTGTGCGTATGATCGCAGATATCGCATTATTGGCATTGATATAAGACAGTGACAGTGCACACACCATTTAAATCGCAGACAATTTGGCGATGCGAAATCTGATCTGCGCTAAACTCGTCCTCCCGGAGGTCTTACGGAAGGACGACCAGTAGAGCATAGTCGAGTGTCACTCTGCCTACGAAGACCTTCTGCATATTGCATCGCGACGATTCCCCAATCCCCTAGAAGTCCCGGCACTTGGCACCAGCAAACTATTACTCCTATTCCCTTTATAAAAGTGAAATCCTCCCTCATAGGACATCACCCTAAGTCAAGCCGTCAAAGAAGCTTGCAGTGGCACCCTTAAGGACCTTCCGCCTACCAGGGATCCCTCGAATCGTGGGAAACCGGCAAGGGCAAAAGTGTGTTTCGACGCTCTCAAGGGATGTACTCTTAAAAGCTTTTTCAGTTATTGTGCGAGAAATACAGTATCTGAAATAAATCTGTTTATATGAAACTTTACCCGATGAATTTTATACGATCCTTGTATTAGTCATCATTAACGAGAATAATATGGTTCACGGAGTCCCAGATTTCTATGTGGTACTTGCATACAAAAACTTCAAATTGAATCTTAAGACGAAAAGCTTAATTTGTCACCCCCCCTCCATAATTCCCTTTGCTTCCGTATTGGTGGTTGGATGAGGCATGTTTCTCCATTGAGATCACCTCAATCTAATATTTATACATTTTCTCGCAGTTTAATCAATGGAAACGGCAACACATTTTATTAGCATTGCAGGTAAACGCAAGCTCTGAAGATGGAGTGATTGCGGAGTTTAATATCCTGTCTACTAATTGCAATTTACTTTTCTGCCATTGAAGTGCGAAATACGCGGAAAATTCTGCCCACAAATGCGGCGGTCGATTCCTCCGCGGCGCGTTGCGTTTTCGCGTGGTCCCGAGGGAGGGCGCTCTATTTAAAGGCCGTCTGCCATCGCCCTTCCTTCCTTATCGCCCCCGAGTAATCGCGGAGGGTTGCGTCTCCCCGTGATGGAGAGGCACGCTGAGGCTTACTTGCCTACTTCGTAAGCGTTTCGACTGGATGGGGTCGGGGGAAGAGAGAAAAAGGAAGTAGACCTCCACTCCCCCCCCCAGTCCCTATCTTTAAGGGGACGCACTTCTATTTCAGGCAAGCTTACCCTGTATTCAACATGCATTACCGACCACGCTTTCCCCCTTAACCAACAGTGAGTGCTCCTAAATGCAAATTTAAAAATATATATATATATATATATTTCCACAAACACACATTTAAACATGAAATCCCACCATATGGCGAACAAATATTCATTCACAAGGAAATATATGTAAGGAAAAGGGATAGGGAATGTATTTAAGGGAAGGGAAGATAAGATAGAGATAGATACACGTATAAAGGACGAACACAGGAGAGATGGGGAAGGCGGAATCAAGCAGTCCACAAGTGCAAAAATATTTCCTCGACCGGGACTTGAACAACTCTCATCTCTTTTAACTAACCGGGCGGATGCTCTAACCACTTGAGCTAATGGGGAAACCTAATTTACACTGAGATCTGCGGGGGATAGTTAGGGTATCGGCCCGGCAAGTCGAAAGATCCGGCATTCAGGTCCCGTTCAAGGAAATATTTTTACACTTGTGATCTGCTAAATTCCGCCTTCTCCAGAGGACATGTGAAAGGACACTCACATTGTAGATTGTTTGAGCTTTTGGGCTCCTCTGAGGCTTTCTTCATGTCTGACTGAAAGGTCTCGGACGGCTACTATGGACCCTGGGGGGGAAGGTCCAGGGCATGCTGGGAAGGGAATTAAAATTGGTGGTTAAGGGTGAGAATTTTAAAAGATCGGCAAGCTAGGACATGTGCGGATTAGCGAGTTCTCACCTCTCTATTGGTGGCTGAATCGGTTAGGGATTCTAGAATGGATAGAAAAAAACATTCGTCGAATGACAGGCTGTATGAAGGTGCGTGTGACGGAATAGGAAGATATGAGAGTGAGACAGAATTACAGGAGTGGCGGTGATTATTCATTCGAGTGGATATAAGGGTAATGTATTCGCCTATGTAAAAACGAGTGCATTGTCTGCACGACAAAAGATAGTGAATGTTTTTCGAGAGGCAAATAGCGTGGGAACGTGGTGAAGGGGCAATGAGGGGATGTGGGGAGAGGGGAGCAGATCTGATCAGCAGACATGTTTTACATCGGGGGCGATTGCAAGTTGGGGAAATATGAGGAAGTTTGCCAGGGCGGGGCGGCAAAGGGTTTTTGGATCTCAGAAGGTTTCTGAGATTGGCTGGTCGTCTGTAAGCGACAGAGGGGAATTACGGTATTTAGGATGAGGTCGCGTCTCTGCCGTGTAGAATAGGCAACAGTTATTTAAGAAAGGTTTCAGTCTGTGAGATCCGGGGAAATAGGTGGTGCTAAGGTTGAGTCCTGTGTCAGATGTTCGGTTGTTTTTTCAGTGGTGTGTGAGGCGGGGTGGAGCGGCCCCCGTGGTCACATAGCTTCCCACCACCAGCCCCTTCATCGGCCCATGCAACAGGGAGACGGAGTCGCTTCTTTAATGTTTTTTTCCCGCGTAAGAGGGGGACAGAGTTGGAGTGGGGCATTGGGGATGGCGGCCTTTCTAAATTTGTTCCCAAACATGCCCTTGGCGTGGACTCTCTCCCTGCTCGCGCCATCTGACTTGGGGAGGGTGTTTGGGAAGGGGGTTTCGTCTCCGTGATTGCCTTCTCCAACCTTCCCTCCCTCCCTCCCCACCCCCCGGAAAAACGGTCAACAGCATTTCGGAGGGGTATAAGTTTGTCACCTGGGGTCATTTGCATCCCTGGGGGGCAGAGTATTCGCAAATGGTGGGATTTCCACGGGGTGTGGGAGGGGTGGAAAGGAACAACCAGACTCGACCGGAAGTAGGGATGAATAATATTTCAGGTATCTTGAAATCTCATTTGAAGTTTTCTTTTAAGTTCAATGTTTTAAAAATGAAAGCACACCTTTCACGCAGAATGCTGTCTCGTCCTTTTTCTTCTGTCCTTCTGATGACTCGAACTGCGTCGTTGGTTTGGGGGAGGGAGAGGGCTTTAGTAATTTGGAGGACGCGGGATGCCGCCCTAGTTAGGCTGTGTCTTTGCTACGGTCGACTCTTAACACTGCGATCTGCCCCAACAGATGGCGTGCGTGCGCTGGCTCCCTTGTGCGCATGCGTGTGTTTTTACTCTTGGTGGTTTGCTGTTGTAAGTCTGCTTTGCAACACGCACCCAATGTGCGTGTATAAAAAAAGACTGTCGAATCTTTGAATGAATCACCGCATTTACGCCTCGCTCACTTGCTCTCGGGGACGCGCCCCTTTCCTGCGGGATCCTCTTTGATCTCTTGCAGTCTCAACTGTTTAAACAGTTGAAACAGCAAGTGTAACGTCAGAATTTGTTTCAGTAATCATTCAGGTTGAAATTTGATGGTCGTCAAATTTTGATTTGGCCAAGTGGACTTTTTTTGCAGCTTTCCGCTGCTGTAAAAAATTAACGTTTCAGTTTGTCCCGAAGGAAACTCGGAAGGCATAAATACCTTCATGCATCGTGGGAATAAGTACGACGGCGACATGTGTGTTTCATTCGGCGGTAACTTATGTCTCCTATTTCCATGGCAGTAGAAATTTTGTGTTAAATTTGGGGGCATAAACTAGAGCAGATAGAACAGCTCATAGAAGTGTTTCAGACAGAATTGTAAGACTTAACTGGAAGTGTATTAGACGGGGAAGGGGAGCGTGGTAAGGACGTTAGACGATAACGGAAGAAATGCGTTACGGAGAGAAACTTACGTTACGAAAATTCCAAAGAACTGCAGGAGATGCCGGGACAGTAACTTTTTTGACGGACTCCTCCGCTAACATTCATCAAGGTGAATGATATTTCCTCCACTCCAGAATTGTTGCATTTGAAAGTTACGGAAGTGGATGGCGGGGTCCATGAGTAAATATTGTTGAAAACGTTAATTTGAAGCGTAATTTTGTAGATAACATTGTCGCTTAGACAGGAGGATAAGTGTAGAAAGGAGGATTCGAAGACGTGGGTTTGCAGAAAAATCTATGTAAAGGAAAAAAAGGATTAGGTTCGTGGCACGTGAAGAGCGGAAGAGGGAGATGAGGTTTTTGGGAGAAAATTTGAGTGGCATTTTGGAGAACGGGAAAATAAAGTTGGGAAAGTATGTTCAAGGAAGGATAAGGGAATAGAACGAAATGGGACCAGGAATGTTGTCGAATGCAAAAATCAAAAGTTATCTATTTCGTCATTGGCTTTTAGATTTTTTTTTTGGCTGGGAAACCAAATGCGGCAGCGCTTAGAGTTAGTGAGTTCATCAAAAATGTACTCTGGACGATATATTACTCTTTAAAACAATAATAAACGTACTGATTGTTATTTTTCACAATTTTCCCTCTCGATAATTTGTGAAAATGCTAAAACATCATGAAATAGGCTCCAAAGTGTATTTATTTTAAAAATTAGTAATTATAAACTGTTTATGAGACGATAGACATTTTATGATAATTTTTTTAGAGCAGTAATTACCTAATTAAGAGCGTCGGAATACATTGAAGACCAACCTTCTCAATCGCCGAGTGAATACGATTTTTTGACCAGATAATTTTCGCCTGGTCAAGAAGGAGTCCATATTTGTCATGCATGGAAAAAAAGAGAGAAAAGGAATCGTGGCGGTGAAAGCGTCGTTTATTTTTTTCTTGAAATGAATTAATTTACCGCTAGTCCAGGAGAATAATGCCTTGCCGCCATTATGTGTGGGAAGGAAGTGTGTCCGCGTGTCCAGAAGAAATGCCCTAACGATGCAACCTGCCCCTCGGCAACTGTTCTGTTTCTATTGGTGTGATTTCCCGTCTCGTTTCCGCCTTGAAAGGTGAAAATTGCGATGGAAAAAATCGCCGATGCCACCATTTTCACTGACGAAGATGAATGTGGGCATTTTGTGAATTTTTATTTCCTAAGCATCGATGTTTCATAGACATAATCGGCGTCATAGTCTGCGTCAACGTCCCTCTAGGGGTAATCTCAAGTGTGACAGATATGCATTCAATTTTTCTTCATATCAATATATATACATGCATATATATGTATGTATACACTTTCTCTGGTTAATCATGTTTAATCAAGTTTAAGTTCAGGTATGGATCAAGTAAAAATGGGTATTGGACTCGAGATTTACATAGAGGGGGAATTCGAATTGAAAGTAAGAAAAGTCTGAAAGATGAGCTTTCATAAAAGAATTCTCACTGTCTCAGGTGCCTCAGGAAAAAAAACATTAACTTCCACATATTCGCTAAAAACTTTCCCTTAACCTTTGAACCCAATGGGGATACCTGACGCCTTATTCTATCAGACACACATTGCGCCATAATTGCAATTTCAGCGCATGAAATGTGTTACACATCCGAAATAATCAGGGATTACATTTAGATAATTTTTATTTAAAAATATTTGACGGTATTTAAAATATAAAACAAAGATGGAGGGTATAAAGACCGTTAGGCTCCACACATCCACAGCCATTGGGGGCGTGTGGAGGGCAATTGAAGCTATGGAAAAAGTGATTCACTTTTAAGAAAAGATTTTTCAATGTCCAGCAATGACAAGTGATGAAGTAAATACTAGGGCAGGCTGAAAACTAATGCGCACATTCTTGTAGAGCACGAACAAAATAACCTTCAGAAGCGCGCCAGGGGCACGTGGAAGTAACATTCCCCCTCGACATGAACGTCCAAGTTAGAGGTCGTGGCGTTCATCCAGTGTACTTCGAGATGCGGAAGGAAGCATGGAGACGTGTTCTGGTGCCATTTCAACGCGAGTTAAACAGCGTACTGTTGTCGAATATTTATCTGCTGAAAAAGTGACTCCTACTGCGATTCATCGTGATTTAAAGGTTGTTCATGGTGAAGATGCTATCAATAAGTCTACTTTAAATCGATGGGTAGTAAAATTCCGTGGTTTCGAGCCTGGAAAAGCCAAAATTGTTGATGAAACACGCAGCGGACGTCCGATCACTGCCACAGACGATAAACATCGCAAACTCGTCGAAGATTTGATGCAAAATGACCGTTGAATCACTCAAAAGCGTATCGCAAACCGTATTGGTCGAGTTCGTCGTGTTTTAGGCTGCCTGGGCTCATTTATCTTGTAACATGACGACACTCGTCCACTCACATCAGCCTACCCTCCACACCCTCCTTATTTCCCCGACCTTGCGCCTTGCGATTTTAATTTTTGTCCTCAACTCAAGAGACACCTCAACTCATTACACTTCGGACGATGAGGGGAAGGCAGCTGTCAAGTCCTGGATTCGAGAAAAGTCGGAATAGTTTTTCAGGGGCGGAATGAACAAACTTGTTACACGTTGGGAGAAATGTGTTAGCCTTAACGGTGTCTATGTTGAAAAATAAATAAGATATGATTTTGAAGCCAAAGAATTGCACTTAAATGTACTTTTAACCCGATCTTGCTCTTTGTTTTTGTTCGCGCTCTACAAGAATGCGTGCATTGCTCTTCAGCCTACCCTCGTACCATTTCAAATGAAACTCAATTTCTTCTTTTTTTGTTTTAAGTTTTCGATTCTTCATAATTAGGGTAGCGGTTATGAGACGCTTAAAACGTCCCATTTTTAGGGCATTCCTTAGTACCAGTCTCCTTTTCGATGCCGTTGTATGCAATGTGCGCACGGTCTCCTTTGCCTACCACCTTATTTTCTTTTTCTCCGCGATCCCGCAATTGTGATTCGCGGCCGTCCTCAAAGGCCTTTCCCCGCCTCCCCGAAGGTCCAACGTCAGTGTTTTCCCTTCATACATTCATTAGGCAGTCGACCTCGGGAGGGGTTGCAGCTTCTGCCAGCCATTTTCCCCTCCGGAGGTGAATTGGCATTCATGGAGGGGGAAAGGGGAGGTGCATTAATTAAGAATCTATCGCCCCTTCCCTCACTCGCAGAGCGCAGCAGATAAGAATAAAAGAGTGACGGAGAAGTATTATGCTTTCTATGCAGAAGGCCGTGGGACCTTGTGATGCGTGGCACGCCGAAGCTGTACCTTATTACCATGCCGAGGGCACTGAGAGATTCGATACGAAAATAACACCGGAAACCACAATTGTGCATTGTGCAATATTCAACTCCGATCTCGGTATTTAAAAACTTATCGATTAAATGATTAGGCATGTATTATACATCATCAGCATCCACCACACAGAAAAATAAAATCAGTTATTCGGCATTCTTTCCTAGATAATTTTATTTTTTACAGTACACTGCCAAGCCACCGCTGGAAGTGTGGCAGGGGGTGAATGCACACCAGACTAATTTTAAAAATTTTTTGACTTTAACTTAACCGGCGTGAAACTGGGATCATCCCTGCTGTTTGAAAAGGGTCGCGGTGAAAGTTCTCATTTCTCCACAAAAATGTCGTTTGAGAATGTTATTCTCGTTTTTACCTTTGAGCCCTTTTAGAACGGTCGACACGAGAATCGCGAACCGTCCTTCGAATGCAATGAATTACCGCGAAATTATTAAGAGTTGGAGTTGGATGTGACGTCATTTACCCCGGAGGGAAGTCCGCTTTACGTCGTGGAATAGGGTGACATGAGGAGTGAGGTCGACAGAAAAAAAGGAGAAATGAACAGCGCGACATTGTTTATGTACGGCGTACGGTTGTCGTGGAGCGTCGCCTTCGACGCCGCCTTAGTGTGTTGACTCGTACGTAAGAAATATGTCATTCCTTGAAGCAGAACATCATGTTCATCATGAGTGTTTAACGATGATAGCCGTTATTGTTGCCATGGGTACAACCGGGGAAGTCTGTGTTTAAATCATTATCTGTTTTATTTCAAGAGATATTTGTGTGATCACTAAAAAATGTCAGTTGAGCCAAACTGTGTACATAGTTAGATGAAATTATTGTATATTGTTTGTCATCTTAATAAAGTATATATTTTATTATTTTTCATTTAAAAATAGCCTGCAAGCTACCGCCAAGGTGTGCGGCAGTGGGTGACTACACCACAGGATAATTTTACCCAAGAATGGGCGCTACCGCGGTCGATTAATGTCATCATGATTCCATATATCGTTCGTTGAAAAAATGACATCTTGAATCTATATGTTCTAGTACACTTGATCTCTCTAATTTATATGATATTTATGTTTATATATTTTTTGATGACGACGGCCGTGCCGTCGAAACGTAAATGTCTACTGTAAGTGTCCTTCTTTTATGTTTCTGTGTGTGTAATATTTATTATCTTAGTGTTTATGTATATGTATATATGTATAACTTTTGGACGGCACAATATAACACAGAATAAAACAGATAACACGTAAAAGGACACTCACACTGTAGATGATTTGAGCTTTCGGCCTACTCTTAGGCCTTCTTCAGGTCAGACTGACCTGAAGTTATATTGCTCTCGTGAGTACTTCCGCATCATCTATATATATATATATATATATATATATATATATATATATTATTAGGTAATCTACCGGTTAAGGTAGGTTATTTTGGATGGACACAATTATCAAATAAACATTTTGTGACTCCCCACCTTGCAAACTAATCTATATCAGGTCCCTCTTCATCTCGGTGTACTTCTTGCCTACCTTCATCCCGTCCAACATCCCTATCCTGTTCCTACCCTTACCTCGCTTGCCTAACATTCTCCCCTCTATTACCCTCTTCAACATTCCACTACCGCTCAATACGCCTTTCATCCATTTTTCCTGCCTCCATAGGATTTCTGTCAACAAACCCCTCTCCTCCCCCACCATTTCTAGTACTTCCTCATTTGTTTTCCTTTCGGTCCATTTCACCTTCTCCATTCTTCTCCACACCCACATTTCAAAAGCCTCCAATCTACGTCTATCCTCCTGCTTCAGCGACCACGTTTCCGCGCCGTACATAGCTACGCTCCATATCAGAGTTTTTACGAGTCTCGTCTTAACATCCCTACTCAACGTCCCCGTCATCAACTCCCTCCTCCTTGAGAAAGCCTCCTTGCCTAGCGCAATTCTTCTCCTTACGTCCCTACCACTTTGACCGTATTGGTCCAAAACACTTCCAAGATATGTTAACTGTTCTACCTGCTCTATTTTTTCCCCGCCTATTTTAATATTTAGTTTAGCCTTTTTCTTTCTGGAAAATCGCATAACCTTTGTTTTATTAATATTGATTCTCATCCCATATTTATCGCACTGAACCTCCAATTCACTCAACAAAGCTTATATATATATATATATATATATATATATATATATATATATATATATATATATATATAAACCATAAACACAGTAATCAACCCGAAGGTCGGTTTAGTAGGTGATGGTAGAGCTCACCCATGTACCAAGCCCGACGGCGTGTGAATATTCACACATCAGGGTAGGGGGGCCAGTTCCTTTCTCTGTGCCAATTATGGTTTCCCAGGAAGATCTGGTACCCGAAAAATCAACTAGCTTGGGTGGAGCTGCAGGTGCCCAAAGTGCCTTGCCCGGGAATCGAACCCAGGACCCTCCGGTCAGTAGTCCAAAGCTCTACCCACTAGACCACCACGACCCGCATATATATGATATACATACATATATATAATATACAAACATATACATACATATATCCCTTCAAGCCCTCGTTCTTTAAAATCATATGCACTTTTTGAAAATGACAAATTTTTTTCGTTGCACCCCCAATGGAGGAACCAATTAGAAAGTAATAATGATTTCGCCCAGTAAAATAGTTCACATCAAAACGTATTTTTCGGGGAAAGCAAGCTGGGATGTTAGACATTAGGATTTAAACAGTGTTGAAAAAGTTCCAAAAGATCATCGACTTAAATTCTCAGGTACCGGCGGAATGTTTAAATATTACGTTGGATAAACCCTGCGATTCTCGCAAAATCCCCATTTCATAAAGCTGCTGCTTCCCTACCCCCCTTGAGGAGCGAGCGAGCGCTTTAATTAAACACCTGCCCCCGTTGCGATACACCGACCTCCTCCTCCCACCCCCATCGAGACAGCTGTCCCTCCCCCATTCCTCCCAGAGAGAGACTTTCTCTCTCTCTCCCCCTAGTTTCCGCCCCGCGAACTCACTCCACCTCGCCCCTCCCCTACTTCTCCTATCTCCTCTCCCTCCCCTCTGCCCTACCTACCTCCTCCCCCTCCAAAGGGCCCTCCCTCCCCCGCACCCTCCTCAATCCCAATCCCCTTCCCGCTAAGGCCCCTCGCCGCCGTGTATACGGAGGCTAGACACGCGCCTCCCTCTCTCTCTGCGCTTCCCGGCCCCTCATCCCACCGCGCGCGGGGTCACTCACGCACGCAGTCTCTCGGCGATTGCCGCCGGGTGTGGACGTCTACTTGTCGCCGTCGAAACCGCCCGAGTGCGTGTGTGTGTGTACACACACAAACAGTCGCGAGACGAGACGGGATTGGGTCAGCGAGAGGAATCCGGAGAGAGTCCACGTCGAATTTCCACTCTGACCCCTGCCGTCCCCGCACGACCCACCCTAAGTGCCCCCTGTTCAAGTGTCCCCCTTTGGTTTTCCCTTGTATCCCCGGGGCGTGGGGAAAGGCTCGCCCTTCCCACGCCCATCCCGCTCTCTGCCCCTCTTCTGCAACGCGGTAGAACCCTTTAAGTGGGTAGATCGCTGGGCTACTCTCCGTTGGGGTGTAAGGTAGAGCCCAGGACCCCAGATCTGGGTGAAGGAATCAAAACGGGGTCGGAGGGAATTAAATGAGCCAGTCTCCAATGCCTATGCCGAGTGTCCTAGTTGTTAATAGAGGTAGAACACATCCCATTACTCCCAACTGTCAGCCCCAAAACTTCGTCGTTTTCTTCGCACTAGATACGACTTCTGGGGAGAGACGGGGAAAGAAAGCCTCCCTTTCCTTAATATCCTTTTAGTTTATCGCGGCATAATAAGGGGGTGCTGCATTTTGGCTCTCGACCGATCGTCTAGGGTTTGATTCTGATTGAGTCCTCAACATTCACCCAAGGGTGTGGGATTTTTTCGAATACCAAAACTCCAAGGGATACCGTACGAGGATATGGACCGACCCCACTGTTACTGTTACCCTTCGTTGATTGAGGCGTGAGAGTTTGACGCGTTTGAGGGACGATGCCTCGCGGTTGGTCGATGCTCTGCTGTCGAAGACACCTTTCTGCTCGATGTCAGATCGTCTTATTCAGTCGCGTTTCCCGCGCGTGCGGGCTGCGTCTTTCAATTTTTTCTCCCCGAAAGACACGCATTTCATTAGGTGCGCTTGATTGTCGGAACGTTTTGGAAGTAAATACTAGGATAGAATAGATCTAAGGTAAAACTCGCCCGCGCACGCCGCGCATCGTTCACTTGTTTCTCGGGTGGCGCCAGAGGGGGTGCGCTTCGACATCGCCACTCTTCGCTCGCTCGCGACCTCTCCCGCCGAAAAAGAGATTTCACTCTCTCTCTCCTCCTCTCCTCCTCCTCCTCTCCTCCTCCTCCTCTTCTCATTCCTCCACCGCAGCTGCTGTTCTCGGTTGAGGCCGAGAGAGTTGCAGTGGTTGTGTGGAGGGAGGGGAAGGTGAGATTCCCCCCTCCTCCTCCCCTCCCATACTCCCGACCCGTCCTTCCTCTCTCAGAAAACGTTTATTTCCTTCCCTCCGACCGAGCGACGCGTTTGGGTCCCTCGCCGGGGCCCCAAGGAGCGATTAAAAGGGGAGCAGCGGGGGTGCTGCCTTCCTTTCATCGTAATCCGGTGCACGGGTAGTTGGTTCATTTTCCGCGGTGCACTCGAAGAATTCATCTTCCTCCTCTTCACCCCCACAGCATCACAAGCAGAGAGGGAAGTCTGCGCGAGCACCATTGTGGTGGGGGACCCTTTTCCTTCCCCCCCCCGCACCCTGTCGCCGAGCGAGTTGTGTGCGTGCGTGTTCGTGTGTGCGAGGTCAGGGTTCGTCTCCCTCTCCCTTGTGTTTTCTTTTTACTTCAACCCTGCAGCACTTTCCCCCTCCAACATCCACATACACCTTCCAAACTTGCTTCCCTCAATTCTCTTCCATCTCCTCCTTTTCACGCGGATTCCTTCTTCGTGCATTGACGGTTTCCTCCATGGTGGTTCCTAAGGTGGTCATCTCTGGTGTCTCGTGTGGTGTCGTGTGCTGGTGTCTCCTCGTTCAGAGGGTCTATGCGTAGGCTGCCGACGACGACGACCCGCTCCTCCGTCGCTCCCTCCGCAGGCGACTCGCCTCCTGCCGACGTCCGCCACTCCTCCGGGAAGCGCCGACCGTCCGTTTTTCTCAGTGTGACTTCTGTGCGATCAGAGACTGTTCCACAACCCCTCCACCCAATACGATCGCCACCTGCCCCCCTTTCCGTCCACTCGAAGTGAGTGTTCTTTATATTTTTTGGCCTTTTCATCCCTCCTGATTTACACGGGGAGATGAATCCCCGCGGCTATCGAGTGCGCTCTAGTTGAATGACCATATCCACCTGTCGCCCGACGGCCCTCCAGGTGCCTCGCTCAATGGTGGCTTCCTGAGCCTTCGCTGGCCATCCATGAATGGATAAATGACGCCGAAATGTGAGTATGGAATACTCTTGTGGTGGATTTTGTTTCCTATTTCACTGGCTACTTCCCACCCCAGCGAGCCCGGCGTGTGGTGGGGGGTGTCAAGAAAAAAAAGGCTGCCATAATTATTGCTCGCGGTGTTTCCGCAGAAGATATGGTTCATATTACAGAAACACTTCTATTCCACCATTTATATATACATACATACATATTTGTTGCAGTGCTAGGTTTTTATTGACGTTGTTGGGGCACCTAATGATAACTGCTCTTACATACGAGTATGTCCTGCTTGCCACCGACTCTGGATCGTGGGTCAGGGTGTGTTCTGGCACCATTATTTTATCATATACTATGTAATAAGGTGTGAATCGTCTGTGCTTGTCATGGGAATATCAGTTTTCATTAACGTTTTTTCGAGCTACGTTGTTGTGGCGATGGACCATGGTCTCGTATTGGCGAATTATGCCGGAGAGAAAGACCGGTGTTTTTAATTATCTCCCGATTCATCTTAGTTAGTTTTATCTTGCACTATCACGTGGTGCCCCTATCATTACCTTCCTGGTGTCACAATTGAATTACGAATAATCTTGTACCTCCCCATACGTCTTTAATCTCACCTGTCCGCTCAATTCATACTGTTGAGGGGATTCAGTCTTGGTTTTTCAAGATCCCAATCCCGTCGCACTTTTATCATTTTCAAATTCCGAAATTTCCGAATCGAGTTGATTGTTTTTTTCTTTCAATTTGGGTTAATTCCCGAGTGACTCGCTTTGGAAGGCGCAATCTGGCTTTTTAATGCAAGCAAATCCGACGCGTGAGCACAGTTATTGTGATAACTGCGTTCATTTCAGTCCATTTCGCAAAACTTCCCAGGAAGATTCCTCTGCTCATCAAAAGAAACAGCTTACGGAACGCACAAGGTCTGCTCGGCTTCTTTGCTACTCTATTACTCCAGCAATAGATTTAGATTTTTTTAAGTTACAAACATACTACGTGCATGGTTTTTTTAAGTTCGTGTTTCAATTACACTAGATTGCGACGATGCTGAAGACCAAAGGTTTCATTTGCTATCATATCATCATTAAATTTGTTGAAATGAGTAGATATTTATCCTTGCTTCAATAATGATAGCTATTCATTTAGTTTCGGCAGTTGTGTTCATTTCACGACACATCTTAAATAACTTAATCCTATGTTGAGCTGAGGTTTTTCTAATATTCATTTCGTGGGATCGTATATTTAAAAGAGATTTTATGTGAGTTGGAATTCGTTTTCAATGCTTAAATTTAATACGATTGTTTTTCGTTACTACAGTTATATAGATGAAATGATATCTGCGTATTGCATTAAATATTAACACGCATCAATATTCAACCACCGAGATCTTAGAGCGACATAACTGGGCAAAAATCACCGATATATGCATGTTTTTAAAATAATTTATGACGTTATTAAACGAAAATATATCATATTATTCATTGGCTCTGAAGCGTGTGTTGGAAAAATATCGCGATTTCCCTTTGAAGTATGGAATTATTCGCGCTCTTATTTTGTGCCACGGCATCTATAGTATCTCTCGGGAATGGAATTTTATACACTTGCCCACACTCGGGGCCAATGAAAGACGAATGTTGTGGAGGAAACTTTCTGTGTTCGTGTTCTGTCTCATGTATTCACAGAATGCGATAGCATGTCCTGAACTCAAGTGTCTCTGCTTGGCAATCACATTTGAATTCCAAAGATTGTCTCCAAACCCGAGTTGTGGGAGTTTTTCCCTGATCTACATTATTTTTCTTAGGTCAGCCAAATTAAAAATTTGTCTTTTTAATGTTTTTTTAATCGCAAATGGAATTTTAGTTACGTCTGAAAGCCCCCAGATCATCGAATCATTTCCTAGGTCTCTTTCTGTGTCAGAAAAATGACGCGCCGTCTTGAAAGTCGTTAAAATGTTTTCCAATCCCAGACATGTCTTCAGGCGAGAGCGTCTATCTAAGATTGCAGCCTTTCTGGGTTCAAGCTTCAAGTTAAATAAGTGGACTAATATGGCGGTTGAAATGCAAAATTGTTCGGATTGCTCTCTCATGCGGAATAAGTTCTTCCTGCTTTCCAAGCGGAAGTTTTCCGCGAGCTCTAGGAATTGTTATTTCGACTCCACCCCTCAGCGCTGCTCAGATCCTCGGTAATATCCCATTGGCTGTCAAACACCGCACCCCAGTTTTCATGCGATGACGCCCGGACATCTTTCCAACCGATTAGGGAGGAAGTCCACACGCAGACGAAGCAAAACGATGCGACCAAGATCGCGGTAACGGACAACGTCATATTATCCACGGCAAGCCCTCGATAACCCTAAATAAATCAATCCTTATTTCTTCAGTTACCCTAACGAACCCAAATGGTTCCAAACACGTTTTCTGTTCTGTACTTTTTACAAAAACCCCCAAAAACATATTTGCATTGCGATACCATATTGCATCATACCACCAGAAAACTAATAAAAAAGAAATCCCTTACAGTTCATGTATTTTTCAAAAATAAATTTTTTAATATAAAAAGTAAGCCATATTGCGGAAATCGGAGTACCTACATAACAGGCATAAGTTAATAAGCCCGCCAGCCCTTGATCACTTGACAGTCTGGTCCTTAGAGAAATAAAGTCATCCATTGATGAATTGTAATTTATGAATCATAGCTGTCATTGTCAAATGCCTGTAACTGTCAATTTCCTATGTTGAAACCAAACGTCCCACATGCCGAGCGAACGTATTCCCTGTTTTTCGGGGCGAGGAGCGAAGAGTACTACATTTACGCTTGAGCATTTAGTTGTGGATCTCGTCCGTGCTGCCTGCTCGGACTTCAGCGGCGGCTGTTATCACCATTGTTTACGCGTTTTTTTTCGCGAGATATTAGCAAGCATTCGGCTCCCACGGCTTGGGTTACACGATATATACGTAGAAGCACTCACGAGAGCAGTATAACGTTCATACGGCACAAAAGAACACAAGAATAAAATAGTTGACACGTAAAAGGACAGTCACATTTTATAATATTTATGTAGACTTTTGCCCAGAAAATTTTACTCTGAAACACAGAGGAAGAACACTCAATTACCTAGTTGACATTTCGACAGCACGGCCGTCATTTAATCTAAGTTTCTATATATTTGTGTCGACATTAAAGAGCCTTCTTTTTCGAATATATATATATATATGTTGATGGAAAGTCTCACAAATATTAATAATTAATTAAAAGGAGACTCGAGATAGCGCTAGCGAGCAAAAGCGCAGAGAAATACCGTACATAAAAATGAAATCCACACACGTACACATACACTATATATATATATATATATATATATATATATATGTATATATATATATATATATATATATATATATATATATATATATATATATATATGGATAAGGAAATATTTTTACTTTCGTGATCTGCTCCAAAACCGCCTTCTCCACATGTCCTGTGTTCGCCTTTTATGTGTTTTCCTATCCCCTTTCCTTATACCTATTACTGTTTGAATGAATATTTGTGCGCCGTATGGCGGGATTTAGAAGTTTGAATATATATATATATATATATATATATATATATATATATATATATATATATATATATATATATATATTATATATATATATATATGCAGTCTGACCTGAAGAAGGCCTCGGAGTAGGCCGAAAGCTTAAATCATCTACAGTGTGAGTGTCCTTTTACGTGTTATCTGTTTTATTCTGTGTTCTATTGTGCCGTCCAAAAGTTATATGTGCGGGTCGCGGTGGTCTAGTGGGTAGAGCGTTGGACTACTGACCAGAGGGTCCTGGGTTCGATTCCCGGGCAAGGCACTTTGGGCACCTGCAGCTCCACCCAAGCTACTGATTTTTCGGGTACCAGGTCTTCCTGGGAAACCATAACCGGCACAGGGAAAGGAACTGCCCCCCCCCTACCCTGATGTGTGAATATTCACACGCCGTCGGGCTTGGTACATGGGTGAGCTCTACCATCACCTACTAAACCGACCTTCTTGTTGATTACTGTGTTTATGGTTATATATATATATATATATATATATATATATATATATATATATATCACTCCGGCGACGCACAAACACTAGGTTAATAAATATTAAGCATACAGAAACATAAAAGAAGGACACTTACGGTAGATATTTACGTTTCGACGGCACGGCCGTCGTCATCAGAATGCCTTCTGAATGGCATTCTGATGACGACGGCCGTGCCGTCGAAACGTAAATATCTACCGTAAGTGTCCTTCTTTTATGTTTCTGTATGTTTAATATTTATTAACCTAGTGTTTGTGTGTTTATATATATATATATATATATATATATATATATATATATATATATATATATATATAACTTAGACAGTAACACACAGCACGAGAACACATAAAAAGAACACTCACAATAATATCTTGATAATTTCGACGGACTTGAGCTCCGTCTTCTTCGGAAGATAAGATATGACTCATATCTTCATATGAGTCATATCTTATCTTCCGAAGAGGACGGAGCTCAAGTCCGTCGAAATTATCAAGATATTATTGTGAGTGTTCTTTTTATGTGTTCTTGTGCTGTGTGTTACTGTCTAAGTTTTTTATTCAACACTTCCGTGTTACTTCGAAGAAATAATATATATATATATATATATATATATATATATATATATATATATATATATATATATATATATATATATTGGAGAGTGAAAGGTGGAAATATCTTTCCCGCCTGCGTGCGGGCACGTTAAGTAGGTCGAATTAGTTTCGAAGCTTGGGTTATCCGCCGATTCTCAGGCATGGGCCCATCGCGGCGTCTTTAAGCGTCTGTAATTTCATTCCAAAGCAGCAAAGCCATTAAAATTTTCTCCTTCCTTGACCAACATGAAAAAAGGAAACAACAGGTTGACATGTTGAGGGGGAAGATGGCACACATCTGGTGTCTTGGCAAATGGCGAAGGCCATTGCCGTCAGAAAGGTCATCGGTCGCATTAACAGTTTTCTTTTGGACAGTTTGAAGGTTTTAGCAAGAAATAGTCGAGATTTCGTTGGAGATGGAACTCACCGACCGAAGTGATACCTAGTGAAGTATCTCAATCGTGTGAGGTTTGCGGACAATTCTATTCCTCATTTTGAAGTAGCTTTAAAGAAGTGGAGTCTATAGTAATTTTGGAACGAGCAAGGGAGTTGAATATTTTCAGTGGGAAGCCATAAGGGCAGGGTCTTACCAAAGAAATAGTAGCATAATTCCGGCGGGGAACTTCTATTGCAGATCAGAGTACAAATTGCCAAACTTCTTCAAAGTAGCACCCTTGTACATCGGCTCAACGATGCCAGCGCATCTTTAGGCCGCGGTTCGCTTCCTGGAAGGCGTCAATGGCAACCACATATTCCGGCACCTCGTCACGGCCTCTTTGGCGTTATCAAGAATTCCAAAATGTTTGCCTGTCACGCTCCTTTTTATTCTTGCGAAGAAAAAGATATCCGACGATGCCACACGTGGGCCGTAGGGTTTATGGCGCTCTTTTCCGCAGGCTGTAGGTGTCTTGCACGTAAAAAAAATTATTCACCGTCTGTTTCTTTTTTAGGATAACGCCTTCTGACTCCAAAAAGAGGATGAAATCAAAATATAATCTTATTTGGGAAAGAAGTTGTAATCGCAATCCGGTGAAATTTCAATCTGGAAAATTAACAATCTTCATCTGGTGGATTCGTAGAAAGGAATATGCCTGAATCAATTTTTATTGCGAGTTGATTAAATTCTGAATTTTATTTATATGTACGCATTGGAAAATATTTATCAAGAGTAAAGACGGCCGGTGATCGGCATAACCAGGAGTCTTTTTATGCGCTCACTGTTATATCAGATCCGGAAAAGTCACCGTGAAGCATGCCAAGGTAGGGGAGACGAAATTGAGCGCGATGGCGAAGCAAGGAACGTTTCTCTCCATATGGAATTTCCTCGAACGACGCTCACCCAAGGCGCTTGGGGGGCTGTGGATGGGGTCGTTACCTTCTGAAACACAGCCTCGCCTCTTTACTGGGAGAAAGACACGTTTCTTCCAATTCCTTATACACATTCCCGACTCGCATCGGTATTTCAACAGCATCGATTCGGATATTCCGTTTCCCTGATGTGTATTCAATGGTATGTCAGTGTACACCTGTTGTTGTTCCCTTTCACCCGCCTCGCTCTGATGTGGAATTACGAAATTTAGTCGATTTGGAAATTATTTACGAGTTTTGTCTTTCGACCACGTAAAAAAAGATGTATGTAGATGATTGCATAATTCATCAGACGATCGCCGGTTATTTTTTTATAACATAAATATAAAAACGCATTTTGTAACTCTCCAATTCACCCATTAGTTACATAAACGCGACAGCTGACGTTAACGAACCATGATAAATAGTTTAAGTACCCATATTTTTTTTAATTCGCGCGTTAGACGCGATTTATGGTTGAGGGAAACATTCCATCGCGAAAAGTATCAGCTTGGCGTGGAATAATATTGGATAGATTTACCGGTGAAAACATTAACATCTGTGCCAGTGTTAACTGTGTCAGTCCTAACTGTGATATTAGCAAAAATTATGTTTTCTTCAGAGCGTTATCACCGTAAACAGCTGTCAACATTTCAGCAATTTCTTGATAGCTTTTACCGCACTTCTCCAAAAAATTTGAAGTAGATTCGTTGCTCTGCGATTTCGTCAGTTTCCATTTTCGACAAACAGTAAAAACAAGGACAACAGAAACTAGCATAACAGGCGCCATACGCACAGCTCGACGATTCGCCAAGCACAGACGGCTCATTGGGTGTCAGCCTACTAGCTCCGCTAGCGGGCTATTGTCCGCGTCATGGTCGCCAGATTGCACCAGTTCGCGTATTTTTTGGGCAGACCCCGATTGCAGGGGACGTTAATCTTGGGGAATTTCATCAGATTTGGAGAGATAAGTTTTTAATGTTGGCTGATTCTTCCTTTCCAACTCGGTGCGATAGTCACATATGCGAGATTTGTTGCGCTATTTTTATTCCCGTGCGATGTTCGGATTTATTTGATAATTTCTAAAGGGGTGTTTGGCTGGTGGGCGGCAGATTTAAATTATAGAACCACAGGAAGTTGAAGATGATGAACTCTATCAGTGACTAGAATTGGTGATTGAAAGAAGGGTCGATGCACCACTGCTATGGATAGACTTTCGACGGTATGTAAAAACTTGATCTTCCTGTTGTGATCGTGGATTGGTCGAGAGGAAAAGGAGGTTTAAATTCCGTCTGCGTGAGAGTTAATTTCCCTTATCCGGCCGGATTAGACAAGTGTTTAGTTTCCACCTCTTTTATTCCGAGTTTCTCCCATTCATTTGAGTTTTTTTCTCTTTCAACTTACCGGATGTTCGTCTATCTTTAAAACGAGTGGTTTTGTTATGTTTGGTGTCGCCTTTCTTCGACTATGTGTGCATGTACATACATACGTATGTTACATACATAAGCATAGCTCTAGGGGTCATCGGAGCGAACAAGCCCTTCCACCACCTCAAGGTTTTAGTCCATGGGAGGGATATATATATGTATATAGCGGGCCACGAGTGCCGCCCCGGGGTTAGGAAGGACCATTGATGATCTTTTTTAACCGCAGCACTCGCTGCCCACTTCCCTTCCTACCCGAGAGAGGGGGTTGGTGTTTAGAGCTAGACCCTTGGCGTCGGCGCCACCGCGATTGTGCCGTATCGTGGTTAGGAGCGCAGAAGAAAAAGAAACTTTTTCATCCGGTCCGTCGAGGCGTCCGTCCCCTCATTCCGTCGTGAATGAGGCGTTCGACTTCGATTTCGACTGACTCTGACACCCTCGTGCCCCGGAATCCCGCCTCCGGTCGCGGAGTCTGGAAGGGGATCGAGAGGGGGGCGGTGGGATGCCTCCGGTGTCCCCTTCTCCCTCCCTCAGGGACGTGCGGATCTCTTGTTTTCGTCGCAAGTGCGGCCCGCGGACGGCCCTTTTCCACATCAATCCCTTCGTTCGCACTCACATGGCGGGGGGCCTTCATCCCCTACCTCCCCCGGATCCCACTCCACCCCACCCTCCCAAACCACGATCCCTTGAAACCCATTTCTCCACCCCCTCCCTCGTCCACCGCACCGCACCCCCACGCCTCCCCTCTCCCCCCTCCACGCCTCCCGGCGGCAACAGCTGGTCGACTTGTGGGACGCAGATGTCTCGAATTCACTCGTGCGCCCCAGTCCGGCATTGCTTTCTTCACTCGCCCCGATGCTGTGCGGAGTGACCATCTCGCAGCCCACTCGTGAGACCTTGGTTCGATTCCCCAGTGAAATTTCCACTTGGTATGCCGAAGGCTTTCATCTTCCGTTCCCGATAATAAGCCGCCAAATCGGAGTATGAAAATTACTTTTACGTATTAAATGTTTATATGTATGTATATATATATATGTCTATTGTTTATTTGTAATCCTTTATTTGTTGACGCTGTTGTCATTGACAAAGAACTGGAAAAAAATAAACAAGTAAAACGAAAGGGTTTATTTGACGGAGAAACAGCGCATATTCCATTAATGAAACAGAATTTTTCAGATGTGTTTATAAGCTTAATACCATATCCGTCGATAATTTAAATACGTTTGTGTGCAAATTGCGTTTTCTGAAACGCACCATCTTGTTAATCAGGAATTCTATGAAAATTAGTATTGTTTTCATAAATTGATATTTTTACAATGAAAATATGTACATGTCTGCTATGCTATGAAGTGTTTCTTTTTACGAGACTTTTTGAAAAAACTGCACACAATTGTTCCCGTTGACCATTTTGTATCACGATGGTAGCAGTAATGTCTATAGTATGTTAACTTCCGTAAGAGTAGCGACTGAAGTTTCTGGGTCCAACTTCCTTTGAAATTCTGCATATGACACGTACGTATAGTATACGACAAGTGTCCTTGATTAGACACTACCACTGATGAGTGCCCATATAAAATGGCGGCTCACGTGTTGCGTATATTCTTTTCCTTTCTTTCTTGCGATTCTCGGATTTGCGATACATGTAAATATAACGGGAGTTCAACGAGGCGTAAGAAGGTTCAAAGAGCTGTAGCGAAAAATTAGTCTTGCCATTCAGGTCGTAACTGTACCATTTCCGAACGTATCGCGGGTGTCGAGTTTCTTCAGTTCACCTAGGCGGCCGTCGTGATGGAGGCGTGGCGGGTGCGGTTAAGGCACCCTTAATTGGCCAGCGGGCGTATGTGGTGCATAGGAGACTGGAGCTATTGCAGTCGACCTGAAAACACCACTGTGGCAGTGCCCAAACATCCCGCCTCCCCCCAACAGGGGTGACCCCCTAGGACTCGCGACACATATCGCCAATCCTGTATGTTAACCGTGTCATGCACCTGTATGTTACGGACTTAATAAGTTATGGAACATTTAAGAAAACTCCTTGAAAGTTTTAATGATATTGTAGAATCAATCATAAAATACAGTACTCAAGGGAACATAATCGCTTCGGATGGAAAAGGGAGGAGTTTTAGGGAAAATACGAAAAGGACATGAAAGAACCTTTTAGATATTCAGAGACGATAGGTTACTGAATACTCTGAGGATACAATATTTTAGAATGTAGGGAATGAGGCATAGGAAGAATGTATGCAGAGCCAAAAAATGAGTTATATATGAGCAATATTAATTCAGAATATTTTGGACCATATTAGATGGGCTTATAAATACAACAGCCTATAAAGTACCTGAGTACATCAAATGCATCAGTTGGCAAAAGAATACTGCTATTAATCCATCATTTTATTTAAGATACATCACGTGCACACAAATTGTATCCGCATCGTAAATAAAAAAGTTAAAGGAACGCAACAATTTCAGAGTCTAAAAGAAATCATTCATCTTTATCCGGGACTCGAACCAGGATCCCTCGATGGTTTTACCCTCTGAAATTGTTGCATTGTAATGTATAATTGTAGCGGATGACCCCGTTAAAAGTTACTAACGCGGTCTTTCCCACAGATTCTTGGTTGTTCTCAAAGTTTTTCACCCCTAACGCTTCAAGTTGGCTTTACCCTCTTGGACTGTGGCGCTTCGCTCCCGATGACGAATGCTTACGGCTTTGTACGAGCTTAGGCTAAAAACTAATACACTCATGCTTGTAGACCACAAACAAAATGACCTTCAGAAGCACTACCGATGGAATGGGGAAGGACGATTCCCCCTCAACGCGCAAGCGCAGATTTGAGGTCGTTACATTTATCCAGCGTATTTTGAGGAGCGGTAGGATTGAGGCGTGTTTTAGTGCCATGTCAACGCGAGTTAAAAAGCAAGCAGTTAACGAATTTTTAACTGATGAAAACGTTACTCCTACTGAGATTCATCATCGTTTGAAGGCTGCCGATAGGTCTACTATAAATCGAAGGGTAGTAAAATTTCGTGGATTTGAGCCTGGAAAAGTCATAATTGTTGATGAAACACGCAGCGGACGTCCTATCACTGCCACGGACGATAAACATCGCAAACTCGTCGAAGATTTGGTCCAAAATGACCGGCAAATCACTCGAAAAAGCGTATCGCAAACCATACTGAAATATCCCTGAAACGTGTGGCTTTTAGAACAATTGGGTGCCAATAGTCTTGTAACGTGACAACGCTCGTCCAAAAACCTCGCGCGCAACTGGAGAGGCTGTGCGAAACCTGAAATTTCGACCGATTCGAACGTACAGTAACGAAAACACTGTGACTGAGTTTCTTCTAAAGAGGTGGATGCCCGATTGTTGCAGTTGGCTTCTTCGCATCATCCTAATTTGAGGTTTTCCTTCACGAGAGAGAACCAAGTCTCGCTTTCCCTCCCGCCAGGGACTCTGACTCGTTTAACCGACTGCGAATGCATCTTCCGGGACTATCGCCCTCAAGGAGCGCTCGGCATCGCTTCATCTTCCAGACTCACGGCCAATTTCGTGCTCAATCAAGCGCTTTTACTATATATGTATGAGCATTTTAATTTTTTTAAAGTATTTCTGTGTTTTTTTGTTTTTTTTTAAATGTTTTGAGTTTTGAGAAACTCGAGTTGAACAACCTCCTGGGTCAATTAAAAACGAAAAAAACAAAAGGATTCCTAATATATTTTGACTGGCGTGAACCGGCGCCTGATTCCGAGAGGTAATTTAAGCGTTTGATAGAGTGAATTGGGAAAAATTAATGCGTGTATTGCAGAAAATAGGAATGGATTGGAGGGACAGGAGACTGATCCGCAACCTGTATATGTCTCAGACTGCTCGGGTGCGAGTGGGGAACGGAGAGTCCGGATGGGCAGTGTTAGGAAGAGGTGTAAGGCAGGGTTGCCCATTGTCACCGGTACTGCTCAACGTATATGTTGAGGAAATGATTAAAGAGGCATGGGAAGAACTGGAGGGAGGAATGAAAGTCGGAGGGGAATTCGTAAAATCGGTTAGGTTTGCTGATGACCAAGCATTAGTTGCTCAGTCAGCCAAGGGGTTGCAAGCATTGTTGAGTGAATTGGAGGTTCAGTGCGATAAATATGGGATGAGAATCAATATTAATAAAACAAAGGTTATGCGATTTTCCAGAAAGAAAAAGGCTAAGCTAAATATTAAAATAGGCGGGGAAAGAATAGAGCAGGTAGAGCAGTTTACATATCTCGGAAGTGTTTTGGACCAATACGGTCAAAGTGGTAGGGACGTAAGGAGAAGAATTGCGCTAGGCAAGGAGGCTTTCTCAAGGAGGAGGGAGTTGATGACGGGGACGTTGAGTAGGGATGTTAAGACAAGACTCGTAAAAACTCTGATATGGAGCGTAGCTATGTACGGCGCGGAAACGTGGTCGCTGAAGCAGGAGGATAGACGTAGATTGGAGGCTTTTGAAATGTGGGTGTGGAGAAGAATGGAGAAGGTGAAATGGACCGAAAGGGAAACAAATGAGGAAGTACTAGAAATGGTGGGGGAGGAGAGGGGTTTGTTGAGAGAAATCCTATGGAGGCAGGAAAAATGGATGAAAGGCGTATTGAGCGGTAGTGGAATGTTGAAGAGGGTAATAGAGGGGAGAATGTTGGGCAAGCGAGGTAAGGGTAGGAACAGGATAGGGATGTTGGACGGGATGAAGGGAGGAAAGAAGTACACCGAGATGAAGAGGGACCTGATATAGATTTACTTGCTAGGTGGGGAGTCACAAAATGTTTATTTGATAGTTGTGTCCATCCAAAAACCTTACTTAGCCGGTAGATTACCTAATAAAATATATATATGTATATATATATATATATATAGTTCTGTTCCTAATTCCTCTTGAGAAAGGTGGTTGTACCACTGAAAATTCGAGAACTAGTGAGTCCCTCTTTTGTGTGTTTTGGTTTCTGTGTTTGCTGTGACTATTTAGTGAGCTTCATTGTGCACGTTCGTGGCTTTTCCGGGAAAGTGAATATATATATATATATATATGATTCTGATGACGACGGCCGTGCCGTCGAAACGTAAATATCCAATGTAAGTGTCCTTCTTTTATGTTTCTATGTGTGTGGTGTTTTTTGTGTTAGTGTTTGTGTGTTTATATATATATATATATATATATATATATATATATATATATCTGTGAAATTGACGCTCTCCGTCAATTTTGTAGCATATATATATTTGCTTTAGAAGGACTCGCCAGAGCAATATAACCTATGGACGGCACAATAGAAAACAAAATAAAATAAATAGCACGTAAAAGGACACATTGTAGATTGTTTGAGGTTTCGGTCTTCTCTGAGGCCTTCATTACTCCCCTGCACATCGACACGATTCCCACCTGCAAGCCATCGTCTAAGTATGTGGCAGGGGGTGCATCCACACTAAGTACGTGCAATGTGCGCATGATTGTACTCTTACACGAATCATTGCTTTCAAAAGTTCTTCAATCAGTCATCGACGCGATTGAAGTTGAAGATAAGTGAAGGCGCTCGTTATGTTTGCATTCATACGAGTTGAGGACACTCCGATCTCTCGGTGTAATGTAATACTATCGCAGACTAGCTCCCTTCCAGAAATAACGAACGTGGCGAACTTTCCAAATTTCATGATGTACCGGTGACCGCATGCAGAATTTTGAATTAACTACGTAAAGAAAAACAGAGGAGAAAATGTGCCGTAACTTTGACCTTAGTGTGGGTATGTGTGTGTAGTGAATTATTATTAATTAAATTTAGTGTATTTAGTAATTTTCGGCTAATGTAATAGTGGCTAGATAAGCCGATGAATGCGGGTGAGGTGTGAGCTCGCGATCTGATATCTGGAGGGACGAATGTGTGGAAGGCCAGTTCTTCACTTGTCAGAGAGTTAACCAGTCGTGGGGTTAGGCAATTATATTCAAGACATGATCACTCGGAAAGTATAAGCTCAGCCAGCCTTGCTTAATGAGTTCAATTTATCATGATTAACTTTACGTTAACCTTACACTAACTTTACATTTGCATCGAGTACTAACGTCTGATGCCGTCTCTTTTATACCTCATAGTGTCGGAATGGCGTGCTATGTACGCCGACTTTTCGTCATTAGGAGGTAATAAGTCAGCCTTACCTAGTAGTTTTAATTTTTCTTGATGAACTTTACTTTAACCTTACGTCGAGGTAACATTTCCATCGAGTAGTTTTACCCACATGGCATTTTATTACTTAAGCGTGTCGGAATGGCGATCTCTGAACCCCGGCTAATTGCTTTTATCCTCCTTGTCCACATTTCGACAGTGTCTGTTTGTGTGAGTTGAAAGAAGCTCGCTTTTTTTGCCTTTTCTGCCTCTCTCTCTCCTATTTCTCTCTCTTTGACGTTTTTTTATCGCCGGTAGGAGTCCTCCACTTACTTGTCGCCTCTAAAAGGACCCGAAGGCCGCCTTTGAAGTTTTAAGAGGCTTCCTGTGTTGCGGAAATTCCGAATTTGGCATTGCTGTGTGTGCTTTTTTTCTTTTCTCCGACTCCCCTTGTGTCGGCTGCAGGTGGGCGAGGACATTAGGGCGAGGCGAGGTGAAAAATCTACAAGCATGCAAAAAAATTGTGATGCCCAAAAAATTATGAAAAGTTGTGTGCAAACGTTTCTAAACACAGTTGCACTAGAGCCATGGTTGCGGAGGATGTTGAAACATATCTATTTGCAAATCTATTCAACACGATCTAAAACTGTCCGAATGATAGTCGATGAACTGAATTTAGGAAAATCAACAGTGCGACCTAGTTTTAACGGAACATTTGGGTGTAGAAATAATGCGTGCAAAAAGCGTGTCCAAGCTGCTGATGTTAAGGCGAGTTTCTGGCAAAACTTTAAATCACCATCCTTGATCATCCTCTTTATTTGCCAGATCTCGCCCCCTATGACTTCTTCCTATTCTCAAACTGCAAAAATTTAATGAGGGGGCATCACTGGGAAGATGTGGACACAATAAAGCAAAAAACGACGTGAAAACTAAAAAGTCTAACTGCCGAGGACTTCCAAGGGTGCTATAAATAGTGGAAAAGAAGATGGAATAAGTGCTTAGCAACGAATGGAGAGTTCTTTGAAGGGGACAAAATCTGCGTTTCCACTCCCGCATCCGTCGCGGAGTACGAGTCCTGCTCTCCATGTTAAAGTTCCACCGAACGAAATATTCGGCTTGATGATGGCCACCTTGATCCACGTTCATTGGCCAAAATTGTTGGTTGGAAGTGGTTCGCCCCCCCCCTCCTCCCCCTTCTCCGACTCCACCGTTTAAGTGACCTGCCTGCTCCTTCGACTCGGGGAAGACGTCGGTTGAGTATCATGTTAGGAGAACCCGGTCGACTTTTGGAAGTTAAATAAAGTTTCTCCTCCAATCTCAAAGCATTCAGGGTGTGACGTTGATCGCAAGCTCTGTTTTCTTGCGTGGGGCTTCATGTTTATCACCTTTTCGTGCCTTTTAATTGGTTGTTAGACCCATCCGCAAAATAAGTGTTTACTTCTAAACTCTCGGCACTCGAGGCTTGTTAAAATAATAAACCTGAATCTGTTGACCTGTTTTCATTTCTTGCGTCGGCTTATCGTTTGAGATTTCTCTCAAAAAGTTTTTGTATCTCGCCTAGTCTTCGGCTCGACTTTCATTTTTCAACATTATTAATTTTATTAGGCCTTAGCCACCGGGAGATTGAGAATCCGAGGATGGATGGAAGGGAAAGAAATTCTCCATAGATGGGAAAGCAAAAGATAAACTTTAAGGTTGGGGTAGCAGCGAAAGAAATTCCACTCACATAGGAAGCGTTCAGACGAAGTAGTGCAAAATATTAAGGATATTTAAATGCGTTATTTAAAGAAACTCACAACATGAAGACTTGATAAACATAAAAGTTTCCGGTTAACTTTGTGGAATTCCGTCATGATGAGGGTAAAAAAAGAAACTCTGCAATTCCACATAAAGTTTATGTGGAAGTGCAAAGTTTCCTTCTCTATACTCATCATGACAACTTGAGGTGATGACTTGGACCATAACTACTTAAGGACGTAAATGTAAAGTATCATTGTTTATAATTCAGGATCCCGTGTTGCATTATATGCTACTTACCTGAATGACTGCGTTTGTAATTAATGTTCATGCATGTCCCATCGACCAAATAAATATCTCCTGATACTACCAAATAAATACCTCCTAACAAAACCCAATCCAGCAACCTAATCTACCTCTGGTCCCTATTCATCTCTGTGTACTTCTTTTCTCCTTTCATCCCGACCAACATCCCTATCCTGTTCCTGCCCGTTCCTCGTTTGCCTAACAATCTCCCCTCTATTACCTTCTTCAACGTCTCACTACCACTCAATACGCCTTTCATCCATTTTCCCTGCCTCCATAGGATATCTCCCAACTAACCCCTCTCCTCACCCACTATCCCTTGTACTTCCTCATTTGTCTTCCTTTCGGTCCATTTCACCTTATCCATTCTTCTCCACACCCACATTTCAAAAGCCTCCAATCTACGTCTATCCTCCTGCTTTAGTGACCACGTTTCCGCGCCGTACATAGCTACGCTCCATATCAGAGTTTTTACGAGTCTTGTCTTAACCTCCCTACTCAATGTCCCCGTCATCAACTCCCTCCTCCTTGAGAAAACCTCCTTGATTAGCGCAACTCTTCTCCTTACGTCCCTACTACTTTGACCTTGTTGGTCCAAAATACTTTCGAGATATGTAAACTGATCTACCTGCTCTATTTTTCCCCTCCTATTTTATTGTTTACTTTGGCCTTTCTCTTTCTGGAAAATCGTATAACCTTTGTTTTATTAATATTGATTCCCAGTCCATGTCAATGACCTACATGAGGTGTGAAATATGTATAAAATACAGAATAAATAAAAAGTGTCGCTTGAGGTGGGACTAGGAAATGTAGGACTGTTCGGGCATTTTTAAGGCAAATGGAGTTACGTCAACTGGTACACTATTCTTAATATCAGTTGCCAGGATACTCGCGTTCCTTAAATCGTTTTACGCACGCACCGCCTCCACCGGATCTCCACCCCCTTCCGATTCTATTTCTTTCTCCGTCTTGCGCCATCTCTTTCACCCCCCTTCTTCTCCCCCTTCCGCTGGTTCTCCCCTCTTCCCTTCCTCATCGCCCGGAGGCCGCCTCTCCCCTCCCATTCCTCCTCTTGCTTCATTTGCGCGGACACCTATCCAAAAGTTGCCTCACTCTCCCCCATCCCAGCCTCCTTCCCCCCTCCACGCTATCACCCACCATGTTTCCACTTCTCTGTTTTCATCCCGCAAGAGCGAAGGAGACCTCCCGAACACAAAGATGAGATATTGCGTCTTTGTGGGCGTTTATTTTCTTCAGATATTACTCTGCGATTGTATTTTCAGTGCCAAAAAGTACTAGTTAAGTGCATCTCGCGTTCACATAGCTCTAGAACACATCTCCATATTTCCGCTTCTCAACATACACTGCATTGTGTATTTTGAGAAGCGGAAACCAATGACCTCAAACCTGCGCATGATTGTTGAGGGGGAGTGTTACTTCCACATCCCACCAGGAGTGCTCCTGAAGGTCATTGTATTTTTGGTCTACAAGCAGGTGTGCATTAGTTTTCTCCAATTCGTCTCGCGGTAAGAGTAGTTAATATCATTAAGAATAGGCTTTTATTTGGCTCCGTTGACTATGCCTTACGAAACAAACAATGCTTCAGGCGTAAAGTTTTGGTAATCCCATCCCTTTGCTTTTCCACATGGGGTATTTTTATTACGACCTAGGTCACCTGAAGACGTTGCGGCGTAACGTCTTCAGGTGATGTAACACCTGAATATTTTAAGCTGTAACGAAACTTAGAACAATAAAAATATACCGTCGAAATAAAAATACTCTCTGTGGAGAAGCAAAGCCTCCTCTTTCAACTACTTCACCACTTCCACGTTTCTAAGCGGCACTTTACGTTGAACGAATTAAACGCTCCAAAACCCGCATTAGCAGAAAATGGATTTTGCTTCATCACACCACACTATTGACTTCCCGACTTCCTTCATTCCGTCGAGCACGTCTTACCTTTTTCCTCCCCCTGCCTCTCTTGCCTATAGTCCGAACCTCTATCTATTGTACTTTAAAATCCCATAGCTACTCATATGTAGTGGCACTCGTCCACTTTCCCCGCCTTCTTCGAATTACTCCCTAACGAAAACGCTCTCCTCGAACCCCACTATGCCTAGAGCTTGTTTTCATTTCGGTCCATTTCGCCTTATCCATCCTTCTTCGCACCCCTTTCTAGCCTCAATGACCACGGTTCCGAGGCGCGCAATAAAAGTACTCTGCACTATATTTAAAGTTTTATCAGTACTTTCCTTAGCTGCTAATTTATATTTCCATTCTTTCTTTGCCTCATCTTCTTTGAAACTTCTTTACTTGCAGCATTTCTTCTTTAGACGTTCTTTGCATGTGTCGATTAATATCTCGAGTGCGACTTTATCCTAAAATGACTCGTGAATATGGGAATATTTATGGAGTAGGGACGGCCGGACCCCCATCTCCCCTTTTCTCCCCACTTCCCCCCCTCCCCCCAGGTCTCCTCCATCAGTCGCGGACAGCAAAACCGCATTTGAAGAATCGCGCAATAGTTTCTCTTTTTACATAACAACGCTACTGATCCAAGAGCATTGATTTCGATTTCTGCCCCACATTCGCGCATAACTCAATAATTTGCGACGATTTGCGGTTTCATTGCTTCTCCGAATCAATCGCACTTCCATCATCGAGATTTCGATTTCCATGGTTTCAAGTGGCCGGAAGGAGTCGTCTGGGAACGAATCTCCAAACTCGAGGGCTGTGGGCATGTTCGAACGCCAGTCTCAGGCGAATGGCAATGGCCGGGCGAAAGATAAGGGCAGGGGATTAAACAGCGTATGCGTGTGTGCGGGAGCAGTCTGAATTTAGGGTGCATTTAGAGATTTCTTCGTAGGCCATCAGAAGGCTTTGTCGAATTCGCGGGCGCATTGACCAATAAATGAATAATCAGCACATCAATTAATATAAAATAAAAGTAATCAAATAATGAAAATTTCACAGCAAATTAGGGAGATTTATTAGAAGAGTGCTTGGTAAATGTGATGAAAAGGTCAAAGCGAAATGTTGTCTGTCGCTGGCTAGGCTTCATTGATAGGATATGCTGCAAGTATATTATGGGAGGCTCCCGAAGTTGGATTGATTGCCGAATTGGATCGCGTGCAGCGTAAAGGAGCTCTAGATTTGGAAAACGTAGTTACGATAAAGTTAGTAGTGTATCCAAAATATTAGAGCAGCTAGGCTGGGAATCACTCAATGGACCGAAGGTTAAATTGCAGATTGAAACTATTGCATATTAATTGGAAGGACGTCTCTTCAGCAGTGATTTTGAAAATTTATTATTACCCTTATCGTCCTTCGGTAGGAAGGATCATGTCGTTTAAATTAGAGAGAATAAGTGGCGAGAGATTAAGAGTGGTCATTTTTTCCAAAAACGATAAGTGATCAGAATAACGTTTTCCGACGGCAGTTGGGTTAAAATATTCGGGTATAAATTAGTCTGGTGTGTATTCACCCCCTGCCACAGGGTGTTAAAAAATAGAAAATATATTGAAGATGGTACATTAATGCAAGGAGACCAGATGGTGGCGGTTTAATTCCGTAATAGAGTTTAGGAATGGGTCCAATAGGGCATAGGCTAATGGGGTCCAGGGGAGGCAATAGTGTGGGCAAGGAGTTATGTATGGTTGGAATACGGTAGAAAAAATTACGTTGGGAGGGAACGAGTGGAGTTAATGCAGGAAATGAGAGGAAATTAGGAAGCTGCGTGAATATATTTTTAAATTAGGCTTTGTTTACTTTTCCTACTCCTGAAAGGGGACGCTGTCACTCGTATTTTGACGCCTAATGTGACCCCTTGAGTTCTGGTAATATATTTATGATTTCGTGGTATTATAGGATGTCTCCACTCTAGAAAAGTTATTTTAAGACGGCCTTGAATGAATTACGGAACGCAAAACTTCCATAACCCTTTAGTCATGCCTACGACACCTCTGGTGTTAGTCTCCTGTGCTGCTCAGCTCTTGATAAATCGTTCTACTCCTTCCTCTTGGGACTTTTCCCTCTTTTTTTCCTTCCATTATATCCTTCATGAATCCATTGGGCACCAGAGTGCGGCCAATCCATCTGGACCTTATTTTCTCTATGGTGTTCCATAAGGTCCGTTCTTCGTCTATTCTTCTGTATACTTCTTACATTTCTTATTTTGTCCGTCCATTTGATCTTCAGCACCCGGTAGTTGAAGGCTTCTAGTCTTTTCTGGTCTACTTTTCCGATGGTCCATGCCTCCGACACATAGAGTGCCACGCTCCACACGAATGTTTTACCTATTGTTTCCTCGTCTGTAGTTCTATATTCTTTTAACACAGCAATTGTCTTTTCATTGTGAGTGCTCTCCTAGCTTGAGCTATTCTTCGCTTGATGTCAGTAGTACTCCTTCCGTCCCATGTGATGGCACTTCCCAGATAGGCGATGGAATCCACTTGCTCTTTTTTTTGTCCTTTCAGTGTGACCCCTGTATCCCGCTTCTCTTCCCCACATACTTCAACTAGTTTTCATGACGTCCAAAATACCCTTTCTCGTCCTTCATCTTCTTCACTTACCTAATGTTACACCTGCTTTGCATTCTTCCAATGTCTTCCCTGTCAAATGCACGACTTTCTTTTTCCATTTTCATCTTTCACTCTTTTCATTCCATGCACCCATGTGTGTAGATTGTTTATGAAAAAAATCAATTGTCTCGACCGGAAGCCGATCAGCAAATCCCCCTAAATGTCACTCGTTTCAGTCCCCTCGCCGCCGAGTCACACTTGGCTGATTCTTCGAGAGAGTTTCTTTTTAGCGAATCGCACGTTGTTTGGGCATCTTTATTTACCCTCCTTCCCTCTCCCTCCCGGGTCACTTTTTTCCCGTGCCTCTCCTAAGTATTGCGAATTTCAAATCGCAATCGTAGTCCTACTCCCCAAGTCCGACAACGTTTCTCCGACGATATTTAACGAACCAAGCAACGCTGAGATCCGTGTTGAGTAATCTTGTATGTACCATTCCTCTCAGAATAGCCCTCGTCAAGTACGTCCTCTCGGTAAACGCCGCCTTTTGCAAACGGAGTCGTCCGTGGAGCCAAATATTGACTCAAAAAAATACATACATGTATATCTGTTTTTCCGTGAAAATATTTCCATTCTCTTGATTCTATACCTTAAGATTTTTGGAAGGAATCAAGGAGAGGAGAGAATCAATACACCTTCCACAGCCACTCTTCTTCAACGAAGACATCTTTTCCGCATAAGCTCTACTCTTTTGACAAGAATGTGAGTGTTGAGTGCGCAGTAATGTGATATATAACATTTGGGCTTCCGTAACTAGCTATGAGTTTTATTTATAACATGAAAAGCTCCTTTTTGTGGCTAAAATTTTGATATTTCTCGTATTATTTTATGATATATACTGTAAACATATAAAGCGATAAAGAATTAATTCAATATGGTTGATTGTGTATTTGTTGCTTCGCATAATTCAGCGCATTTACATGCCTTAGGGCTACAATTCTGCCAGCTGGGCAAATTCTTTTTCTATCCACATGGTTGGCATCAAAACAAGTTTTATCAGAGTCGTCCAAGCGTCAAAATTAAATATGCGAGTGTCCTTTCTCTGTGTTTAACTGCTGTAACCAAAGTATAAAAAATGTGTGTGTCGGTCGTAGTCGTGTCGTAGAGCGTTGGACTACTGACAGGAGGGCCCGGGTTCAATTCCATCCATCAATAGTTCAATTCCATCAATACCATCACCTACCAAACCGATCTTCGGGTTGAATACTTTGTTTATGGATATATATATATATATTTTTTTTTGAAGAATTTGTATATGTATATATATATATATATATGTATTCAATCTCATGTATGTAGATATCTATACGCATGTGTATTTATGTGCGTTCGCCATTAGGCGCTTTCATGTTAGAATGTATATACACACACGCACATAAGGGTTTCAATTCTCTTGCATCTACATATGTCTTAACGTTTTGTGAAACTAGGGGTAGGTACAGGAGCGGTAGATGGAGAGAAAAAGGTGGTCCTTCCACCGACACTCTTCCCTACTCATGAAACTTAAAACTGTACCATTTCGATAATTAGCTTTCAATCATTCCTTAATCCTCCTCTCCCAAATCGGACGGAGCAGTCGCCATGGGTCATCGCGCAGCTTTCTTTCTCCTTTAATTCGTCCCGCCGGCGGTCCCATGAATATTTCAGAGAAATCTCCCCTCGGTGTATGCCAAAGCTGTTTTTCGCGAGGTCATAAAGCAATCCCTGCGGCAATCGCGCGGAATCAACCCCGTCCCTTCCCATCAGAAGCGGGAGCTGTATACGCAAGGCATGGATTTCGGTAGGGGTGGAGAAGAGGCTGTATCTCTCTCCCAATCTTCATCGCGCCGCGCTGGTCATCATTATGAACCACCCGAGAATACTGCGCCGCCGCTTGGCATGCGGATGGAATCTCTTGTGCGATGTGTGTGTGGAGTGGGGGGCAGTTGAGAGAGCGGTTGTGTCGAAACTTCGCCCCCGGGCTCCCCTCCTCCTCCTCCGTGAATATCAGCGCCGTCGTGTTGCGCCGTCTCTCTGGTTTCAAAGGGCTCTCCTTTTGTTTCGACTGGAGCTCGAAGAAAAAATTCTTCGTCATCACACTTGAAGGATTGCAAGGTGGCCACACTCTTGGGAAAATTAACAGATTTGCCTTTTTTTCAATGCTGTCGTAGATGTTAACAGGGTTCTGACAAGGTTTGTGAAAAAAATCAGAAAAAAAATCGGAAAAATATATTTTTAAAAATATTGCTACAATACCTCGAAATTCGTCTAAGTACATCCCCTGGGCGTCGACGCACTTTTGTCAGAGCGACTTTTCCAAGACTCGAAGGCTCCTTGGTAGGAGGGTTCCGTTAAGATGTCCTTGAGGGTATATGCGTGCAAGCTTCTTTGTGGACACTTACGATCTCATGGTGGTGTCCGTTGAGGGTGGGAGGATTTCACTTTTGCGTGTAGGAAATAGTCTGCTGGTGCCAAGTCGGGGGGAATGTAAGGGGGTTGGGGAATCGTCGCGATGCCATATGCAGGTCTTCGCAAGCAGACAGTCACTCGACTCTGCTCTTTTGGTCGTCCGTCCATAAGACCTTCGGGACGATAAGTTTAGCGCAGATGAGATTTCGCATCGCCAAATTGTCAGTGATTTAAATGGCGTGTGCAGCGTCACTGTCATCTTATCAATGCCAATATTCATTATGTGATCATGCGCACACTTAACAGACAACCGTCTGAATTCAGCACTTCACATGCAAACGTCGCACGTTGTCGTCGGTTCTTGACGTCGACGGTCGTCCAGTGCCGGGCTCGTCCTTCGCACTTTCTTGGCCATCTTTGAAGAGCTTTTGCCACTTAAAAAACTTCAGTTTGTGATATGCTTTCATCCGTGAACACTGGGCGAATCGTGTCCAAACTTTCCGTACCCGATTTTCCTAGTCCAACACAAGATTTGATGGCGTTCCGCTGTTCAATCGATCGCTGCATTTTGCACTTTCACCGAGTCACTCGACAGGGGTTCACTACAAATATGATCTGGCCTGAACGCTCGCAGACGATTGGCGCTTGGCGCGTGTTGAAAGTCAGACCCCTACCACTGGGTCTGCCCGGTGCGAGCGCGCTGCCACGAACAGTCACGTCAGGAAAAAAATGTTACCAGTACTCTTGATTCAAACTTTGAAATAGGAAAGGGCCGGATCCAATTTCTCTTTTCACCAATCGGTTTTACCATCTTCCAAGTCATGGTGGACATAAAATCACGTTGCTAGCTTTTTAGAATGTTTTTCTTCTTGGAAATCACCCTGGAGGTATCCTGAGCCCTTCAGTCACTTCGGTATTGTCCATTTCCAAGTAGGGCGCTGGCGTCTTCCTTCTAGTCCCGACTCTAAGCTGGCATAGACTTCCAGATGGCTCCGTTATTTTTACCGCGAAATAAAATGCGAAACCCTTGATGAGGGCGCTCAAAATCTTCAGTAGTTCAGTGGTAAGGGCCCTTTTGGGATCGCCAGCAGCCCCTCTCTCTCTCCTCTAGTGTGTGTGCGTGGGGAAATATTCACAGACGCCTTCGCTGCAAGAAGGGGGAATTGGGAAAGTGGAGGAACATCATCACTAGATACTTTTTCGGGGATAGCATCAAAATCTAGGATTGACTCGGACATACTTTCTCTCTTTCCCCAAGGCGCAAAAAAACAATCTCTTTTTTCCCCCATCGATCTCGTACGACAGAATTTGCGGCGATAAGCGGCAGTCATTGAGTCGCGTGATTGGATCTCACTCAAGCCATCGAAGTAAAGCGTAAAGGGAGAGATTTTTTTCCTAATTCATCCGAAACTTTTACCATTATCATTCCTCTGTCAGTAGTTAAACAAATCTTCAGTGCTGTAAGTCGGCCGTCACAGCGAGCGTAGATACAGTACACGCTTACTTTTACGCGGCCTTTTACGCGGCCTTCAAAGTTGAAGCGTTTTATTATTCAAATTCAACGAAAATCAAAATTTCACGAAATAATTTCCTTTGTACATTGGGATATTAAAGTTATAATTTTATTGCCGGATTTCATCAAAAATACTTTTTTAAAGTTCATTTTGTGTGCTTGATTATGTATTATGTGCTGATTTTAAGTTCTAAGGTCTCTTAATAATTTTTGACAAAATTATCAACAGTGGATTGGTTGAAGCCACTGTTAATTGTCATCACCGTACATTTTGCGCTCCTGGAGAGTGCCTGAGATTGTTTGACTAAAACACATTTTTAAACTAATTGCATCGAGGAATGAAATGGGTAACCTATGCTCATGAACATTCCTCATGAAATAATTCACATCCACTAACGGATATAAGAATAAGAAAATGAATTTTATTGTTTGTTTATTTGGGGACACAGCGCGCCAAGACTAAGGAATAAGGGATTCTAATTCTTTTGCATGAACAGAGTACGACCCGATTTGGAAAAAAGTTTCTGGAAAAATTTTAAATCGAAAAAATAAATGAATTTTTGGGAAATATTTGTTTTCACTCGCAGGTGGCAGCACATATTTGACTCCAAATTAAGATTTCAATTCATTCACTTAAATGAGGGGCAGCAAGTTAACTGTCGCATTTTTCCTCTTTCTCTGTTATAATATGATTTACCAACGTATATTTATGACTTCTGCCAGCAGATGAGCAGACCCATTGCGAATCGTAAACAGCAATTCGACTGACCAAAGGATTTTCTATTCTATTTATTTAAAAGTGAACTTTCCTGAGTGCATTTTGTGCCTGGAAAGCTACTTTGGTGGAATTCGATGGTATGGAATCAAATATTTAAAGGGTTATCTTTTGGAGTATATCAGTTCGTTTTTTCGGCTTCAGCGTTCGTTGTTCCAATCGCATTCGCATTCATCATCGAAATCAAATCGCATTTGTCAAAGCATCTGCAGAAATCATATTAAAAACCCTTGGAAGGTCCAAAGAGAGGCTGCAGATGTGTTTCTTGGGGAAGCCTCGGAGGATGGAGAGTGTGACTGGCATGCTAAAAACGCTGGGTTGGGAACCTTTAAAGAAGTAGAATAAAAATAAGCAGACTCTATGGAATGTTCCGCATTCTGAAGGGAAAGAAAGCAGAAGTGTGGAAAGAGGCGGGAAATTCAAATTTTATGAGGACGAATGATCACAAGTTCAAGGTAAAATGCCGGGCACAAGGAACGAGTTAAAAAGTATTAATTTTTAATAAAACAATTGTCGATTGGACCTGCGAAACTATTCGATCGAAAACTTTCTTAACAGAGTGAATACTTTCAAGAAAATATATGAAAACACTTTATGTAATAATTTGATTGATGCGTTGTGTAACATTGTATGTAACAACTTAGTTTTGATTTTTTCCCTTGTTGATTTGGGAAACAGATGTTAATAAGATGGGGACTTTCTTTTTTTTTGTGTTAGAGAATAGTGTTTTGAAATTTCCTTTAAGTGAATTGTTTTCTGACTGATTTTATTCAATATATTTTGTGATATTGATTGGATTTGAGATGTCATATTCTCTTTCCTCCAAGGCAAGTTTGATTGTAAACGCTTGGGACTTGTGTGCCACCTGACATTGTCTATGTGCACACGCGAGTTTTAATAATACCAATAATAATAAAATCGCGTGCCCACAGACGACACTGTGTCGATGAAACTCCACACCTGCCTAAAAAGATCTATGATGCGAATTAAATGTAATTACAGCTGTACGGATAAATTGGTCCGGCAAGCGGGGGACATAGCAGCTAGTATCTCTTTATTTATTACAATTTTCCTGATACCAACCAATTGGATAGAGAAATAATTTCCCCAGCTGGCACAGATGGTGCCTTGAGGCATTTTAACACGTTGAATGTCGTGAAACAACGAATGCAAATTCGACCATTTTGACCTGATCCTACATCGAAACTATATGTAATAGATGTTTAACTCATACGTGATGAAATAGGAGGAGAAATTTCGCATTTGGAGGAAGGCCAAGGAAACATTCAAGTTATAGGCAGAACTCGTAGCAATTTACGAAAGCGTATGCATTACATATTATACTATCGCACTCGTACTCATCTTTCATTTTCTTGTCAAAAGAGCGAACCTTATGCGAAAAAAGAATGTCTTCATTGGCGTTCACAAAGACGCCATCTGTTCTCTCTCACTTAACCTTTGAATGCGAATGACCCGTGCCAACCAACAGATGTACGGCCGTGTGTACCAAATGGCACCGATGGTCCACTGAGCGGCGGAGGTTGGTCCCGCGGGGAAGAATGCAAATGACGGTGGAGGGAGTGGAATAATAATGGCTCCATCAATCAATTTCCTTCCTTATCCCCCGTGGTCGAACTGTATGCTTCAAAAGGGGGACACGAACCGTTAGCTGCTCCTTGCACCCTGCGTGGTAAGTCAAAACATGTGCACGGGTGGGTGGCCGGTACCTCCCGTGATCAATCACCCCTCAAACATGCGGGTGTTGCCAACTTCGTCGACTTTCTTCGAGACCCTCCGGGTTGCTCCCCTCCAAGATGTATTGGTGAATATAACTTCGAATGAGCGTTAACAGTTTAGAACGCGGTGTGTGCGCTTCAATGAAATGTACGTATATCCAAGGCCATTCTACGAAATTTGCGGAGAGTTACTTCTCATTCCCGCTATTAAGAAACACGTGCACTGGAAGCACGTGGGCAACGAAAAGCGATTATTCGTGCTCCGTCAGCGTCGTGAATTACGAGGAAATCACCGCAGTGTATGTTCGGACTCGAGCATTGGTCGATCCCGAGTAAGTCGACGCTATCAATATTAAACTTAACTTTTCCGTTTTTCATTCGTCTTTCGTGTTTTTATTTCGTCCCTTGTTTTTCTTGCAATTATGAAATTTCGCTAGATTGATTACGGTTAGTTAATAATAGTACGAGGGTAGGCTGAAAACTAATGCACGCATGCTTGTCGACCACAAACAAAATGACCTTCTGAAGCCCTCCTGGTGGCATGTGGAAGTAACATCCCCCTTCAACACGCATGCGCAATTTTGAGGTCGTTATATTCATCCAGTGTATCTTGAGGAGCGGAAATGAAATGAAGACGTGTTCCAGTGCTATACTTCCAGTCCATTACTCTGCCGGCGGTGGAGTCGGTGTGCGACCTTGTAGAAATTGAACGCACGTCCCAGGAAAAATATTTTAACTTGACTATAAATACTTCTCTCGTGTTTTGATCGTGTCTTGAATTTCACTTTAGCATTTAGAGATGGACCCAAATACAGGATTATCTACGGCAACTCTCTCAAACGTCCGGAGTAGACATTCATTCAAACGCGACCTGTAATTCTTTGCGGGAGAGTACATTTTTTGCCGAGGTCAACTGCAGACAAAGTTCCCTTCAAGAAGTGTTTTCCTCGAGGGATTGATTGGGAACGCCGTCGAGGAAATGCATGCGTGGCCTGTGCAATAAATGCGCGAACTGGTGCAATCTGGCACCCATTACGCGCACTATTGCCCCACCCACTAGCGGCACTGGCTGCCTGAGACCCAATGAGCCGTCTGTCCTCGGCGGATGTTCGAGCTGTGCGTATGGTGCCCGAGCTGTCCCCGTGTGGTGCCGGTTATGTTAGTTTCTCTCGCCCTGTTTTTACTGTTTGCCGTAAATCGAAATTGACGAAACTACTGGGCAAGGAATCGACATCAGGTTTACGTGCGGTAAACGTTATCAATAAATTACTGAAATGTTGCCGGTATTCGGTCAAATTCTCACCGTTCCCTCTCAAGAAGGATTCGGATCCCCCTTTGCCGGGGACCGATTCCCCATGAGTTCCCTCGACCATGACTCACCATTTGCGCCAAATCAAGACATGTGCCTCGCTCCCTCGAAGCGTTCAACCGGCATCGGAGTTGCAATTGTATCATCTATGAGTGCCGTAGATCTCTTATCTCATTATTGGTCGAAGAAGTTGGCTCATCGGCATATGGTTTAACATGATACCCTTCTGGACTGGAGCCTGGTGATATTGCGACGCGACTCGGGGGTATGATGATCTGCATGCGTGATCGATCGTGTTTTTTTATTCTTCTCTTCCCCAGAGATGGACTTCGGTCGTTGTGTCCGCGCGGTGGAGATACACGATGGCCGCCCGGCGCGGCGGTACGAAATAGCCCTCCTCCCCGCCCCTGCAACATCGTGCTTCGGGCCGGAGTGGGGGCGGATGTCTTTGTTTCTCGGCCGAGGGAGGGGTTGCCCGGCGCGGGTGCCGCCACACGCGTTCGGTTTCCCTTCCCCCCTCCTAATACTCCCCTCCCCCCCACCCTCCTTTGTGATGAAAATAAACCCCATTTGTGTTGGTTGAGCTTGCCAATTTTCCGTATGGGGGTTTAAAAATGGCTTCCGACCCCCTTTTTCATGTCGTGGACCAACATCATCCCCTCCTCCCCGAGGAGGAATTAGGCAACCGCCACTCGGGAGATCATCGTTTCTGTTTGTGTGTGTATTTATGTATGAGTATTACGAATATATATATATATATATATATATATATATATATATATATATATATATATATATATATATATATATATATATATTCGAACACGAAATCCCGCCATACGGCGAACAAATATTCATTCACTGTATATATAACGAGCGAGAACGTTACGCGGAGGAGGCAGGGCTGGGAAAAGGATAGGGTCGGAACGAAGAGGCGAAGCGGGGATGTCGAACGGAGGAAGGGTTCATTGTGTTTGGGCGCGACCAGATGTGTCGCGTTAGCCTTAAAAAAATTAGGGTTTATAAGTTTCTGTTCATCCCAATCCCATCTCAATCGGTAGAATACCAATAGTCAACAGTACTTGGTAGTACTTGCACAAATTTAAGATATTTTTAAAGTTTATTGAGGGAGAATTATTAGTGTCATCAGAAAATGTTTTTCATCCTTATTCACATGCTGGGCACATGAGCGACGTTTTCATCGACTTTCCTAACATAATCGTTGCTTGAAATATTCAATTAGTCTTTGTTTTTCGCTTTAATTGGTATTGGTTATGTCATTATTCTCATTATTTACACGACAAGAAAAACCTGTTGGCATTTTCATTTGGCAATCACCTACCCATTGGTCAAGGTTAAGGATCTTGACAGCCCACTTCGGGTTTTAAGAGCTTTCCTGTTTTTGAGATTCAAACTCGCCTGGCGATGATTGGAAAAGTGACTTACGATATACGTACTTCGCTTGCGTTGAAAGGTTTTAAAAAATTGAACGTGAGCTCTTCGTAGTAATTGCTAATTTTTAATGTTTTTCCCTGAAAAAATTGCGTTTCATTGGATGTTGAAGTGTAGGTAAAGAGATATTAGGTGAAACCTTGGTGACATGAAAGGGCAGTAAGAAAACACCGAAAAGGTTTTTTACTCCGCTTCATTCACTGTGGCACTACTTTAGTCCGTGAGTGATGTTAGTCCACTTCTTACATCGTCCGCGAGAGGGACATGTGGCCAGTGTGAAAATGTCTTTTCCACCTCACGACCGTGTCATATGACGACGGGCTCTCATTTCCATACAGAAGCCAACATTTCATCGTGGATTTTTCACTGGCACGGTGACCTTGCAAGTGAATGATCTTAATCGCACTGCCCGAGGCTTTCTCTTCTCCATGTTGCGACTTACTTCAATCTACGGCTTCCTGAAGCAAAACAAATAAACATTAATAGCTGTTATCTACAACATTATATACGAAAAGATAAATTAGTAAGCAGAATGCATTTTATCCAGACATCCCAGCTATTTCTATGCAATAATTACTTTTAAAAAAATGCCCCCTCAAGTGTAGTAAAGGGAAAAATATGGAGAGGAGAGGGATGCCTGGAGGTCAGTCACGAGTCACCTGCGAAAGCTCATTATTAAGGTACGCTGGTGATGATCATTTTCCTCTCCAAGACGGAGTGATTCCAAACCGGAGACGTACTCTCATTACTTTTTTTAACGCGACATGTGTGGTCCATTTGTCACTCCTTTCAATGATTGCCCATCGCCGAACGTATTATAGCTGTGAATATGATTTCTCTTTCGCCTTGACCCGATTCGTAGCGTTAATTTCGCGCCTCAAGAGTTCGTGAGGTGTGTTTTTTGTGCTTACATTTTCGACTTGAAAATAACATTAAATTCCGAGAAATGGGGTGATGTTATATCCCCTCCCCCCAACCCCCTGCCCTCCCCGGTCGTTCTGATCTTCAACACTGGGCATGAGTATCTTTGCCCAAGGGGGTCTCTTCCATTGAATAACTGACTGTGTGACTTTGGCCGATTTCGATTTGCCATTTTTAGTCCCTAGAAGGCGCCAAGTTGGCGCCATCTGCACGAGGAAGAAATGTTCTGCTAATTTCCAATTTTCTTGTTTAATTAAAAATTATTATATTTTTCCGACGCGACTTTACGAGTAATGTTCGGGTGCAAAATACGGTAGCTTGAGATGGTTAAAGCACACTGCTGAGTGCAGCGAGGCATCCTGGTTCGAATCCCAGCCAAGGCGAATTACGCTTTACGATATGAAATTTTTGTATTGTGTTGCGCGATTGTAGCGGATTAATCCCTTAAAATCGAGCAACACTTCCTTAGCGAAGAAATCTCCGGCAATTTCTTGGAATTTCTCAAAGGTAAAACACCCTTGGTTTAAACCTCGTGGAAATCGGTGGCGCATCGCGCACGACTACGAATGCCTGTGACATTGTAGTGTAACATATTTCGTCACAGCATCGTGTTCCTTTATAACCCCCCAAAATTTCGGAGTGAAACAGCTGAACTTAGTTTAACTGACTACTTGAAGCACTCGGCCGGACATCGAGGGATCCGGCTTTGAATCCCGGTCACGGCGAATGATTTTACACACTCTGAAATTTCTGTGAAAATGCATGTTTATGCCTATGCTTCTTCATTGGATACATATGTCCCCGTTCGACCCCTTCCAAACTCCTCATGCCGTTTATTCGTGTGGTGTTCTGTCTACCTTCTAGCTTACGTCGCACCTCTTCCTTCTTACCTCCCTTTCATTCCCCCCCCCATTAAGTAAGCCAAACTTAATTCTTTATGTGACGCTGTTACTTGTTATCCGTTATATTTATATTGATATCATAATTTTTTCTTTGCCATTGGTCCGGTTTAATTAGCTTGATGCCGTTTTTTGGCTAAATAAATGAATGAATAACCCGTGGGTCGTGCCATGTAAAGTCTTTGAAGCGATACGCTGCTTTAAAAATGCGTGGAAAATTACAATTTTATCATTTCGCGTCATATTCAATTCTCACTTATTCGTGTCTGCTTACGGCCATTATTTTTTCCTAGCTTCCGAACTATTTGAAATCGCCAGGTAACTGTAAGACCTCTCTTCCTCGATTGTTATTCCTTTCTAAACTTGGTAAAAACTAAGGTGATAGTTATTCCCAGCATGTTTGATGGTCGGTGGTTTAATTTTTTCTTCCTTTCAACGTGGATTTAACCTTTTTTATCGTGTTTATTTGATCGTTAGAGATGAAAAGGATTGGATGTGTATATAAAGGCCTTTATGGAGGGCCGGGAAGAGATACACGACGAACAACGCTCTGGGCGCCCGTCTACCAGCAAAACCGAAAGCATTGTGGCTCGTGTTCGACAATTGTTGGACTCCGACCGTCGATTGAGTATCAACATGGATGCCAATAAGCTGAACTTGTCGTCTACTGTTGTGTTTCGCATTGTTACTGCAGATTTAGCGATGAGAAAAGTATGCGCCAAGCTCGTGCTCAAGGTGTTTGCCACAACGCGCTACGAGTCCGCGAGTTCCTAGCCAAACACCAGGTGCCAACGCGATCCCACCCCCCTATAATCCTGGCGTTGCCCCAGCAGACATCTTTATGCTCCCTTGCATTAAGACAGCCCTGAAAGGAACCCGTTTTTCGTCCACAGAAGAAATCCAATCAGCCGTGACGAAGGCCTTTGCGAGGGGTCCCCGAAGACGTGTCCCAGGGTGCGCAACGGTCATGGCAGAGTCACTGGAAAATGTGTACAGACCGAAGGACAGTGCTTTGAAGCATTTTAAGTATTTGTGCAAATCTGTTCAATGAATTACTTAAAAAAGGTAATTGCTTTACTTTCGGAACGCACCCTGTAGCCTTTTCCACGTCGTGATCGACTATGACTAATTTCGGAGCAGCCCCGATCCTAACCCGAGCTTGACCTCTTATGGGACGGAGGGGCCCACAGTAAGAGTTATGGGGAAAACACGGGAGGTAAGGTCTTCTCGGGCCCCCGCGGCGACCCGAGCACTTCCTGGGTGGCACGGCGGTGAGAGAGGGGTGGACCCGCCCGCGTTTCATTTGCTCGCTGCGGGTGAAATTAATGCCTCCAAATGTCAATTACGCTTTCCACACCCGAGGCCCCGGTGGACATTGTCTCTCGCTTAATGTTAGCTGGGCCAATCACCTCGACTTTCGTTTCCGTGGGCCGTAGATGGTTGGGGGGGAGGGCACTTAGAGGGGGGGGATCAGGGGAGTGAAACGAAAGGCGCATTCATTCTTCGAGGAGGGGAGAGGGGGTGGGAGATATTATGAAGATTTAAGAAGAAAGTCTCGGGAGAGTCCGCCGCCTCGTAGTGGGGGGGGGGAGGAGGCGGGGTTTCATTCAAGAAAAATTTCTTTCCACTTTCTTTTCATCAAAGTATGGGCTTAATACTACGTCGGCCGGAGACGCCGCGTGGGCGTCATTTGTCGGTAAAAGGAAAAAAGCAAACGAACAACCAGTCCACGATGGGTGAAATGCGTTTCGTCTCGGCATGGAAATATGAGTGTGGGAGGTTTATAACTCTTTCTCATTCACGCTCTTTGCAGTCTACGTATCGATGTGAAACTCCGATAAGGCGTCGTGTCGAGAACTACCATAAGTACATCCTTAAAGGGGAATTTCTCCCATTCGCCGATTAGTCCCTCGACGTGAATTAATATTTTTCTCAGATAAGAAGCATGGGATGATTCCATTCGGCGGTTCTCGTTACACTCTTGTTTTTTTTTAATTTCCCTTCTACTCACTCGTGGGGACTTTTTTATTATCTAGCCTGTTCTTTTGGTTCTTCTTGAATGGTTCAAAATGGAGTCCCAACACATTGCGGTTCAAACACCGTCGGTTCCAAACAAAAGCTCTCCTCCATAGCAACATCCAACTTTACCGCGGTCATAATGACAAATCTATTTGTGCGTTAAAAACCTCTCGAAATTCTCCGAAAATGACCTCGTGATACATTTTGAAGGAGCTATTTTTGGATCCCCAAGCGTGTTATCGTTAAGATAATTACTCTCCTTTTCACGGACACCTAACGGTCGGTGTGTTTTTTTCTAATCCATTACTTAGGACATTTACGACTACATCTGCGCAATGCCATCTGCTGAAAGGATGAGTGGCGGAGAGTGTTGGGACATTAAATATTTCTGCCATATCGTATGAAATTATTCACATGTATACATACATATATTCATTCACATGGATATAGATTGAAGGAAAGGTATGGGAACACTTATGTACCGAGTAAAAACACAGGTTAAGGGCAAGTCGAAAGATCCCGATCAAGGAAACTCTGTCTTTGTGGTCTGCTTGATTCCGCCTTCCCCACCTCTCCCGTGTTCGTCCTTTATGTTTGTTCCTTTCCCCTTTCCTTATATCTATTATATATTTTCATACGAATGCTCTATTATATATCTTCAAATATATGCATACGTTCGAATTATATATCTTCGAAATAGGATACTCTTCGGCGAAGCCCACATAATGGAAATGGAAACCTATGGAATACACGAAAGTATTATTAACTGGATTAAACAATTTTTAAGTGATCGTGTTCAAACAGTCGTCCTGGACGGTGTATCATCCGATACTGTCAAGGTCACGTCGGGGGTACCACAAGGAAGTGTCATAGGTCCCCTCCTTTTCCTTATTTACATAAATGACCTCAGTACCGTAGTTAATAGCAAGCTCCGTCTTTTCGCCGATGATGCAGTAATTTATGGGGACATCCGAAGTCACGAAGACAGAGTCGTGTTAGCCAACGACCTAGATGCAATTCAAAATTGGTGCGATACATGGCAATTGGAATTGAATTTTAAAAAATGCGTAGTAATACATTTTTGGGAAAAGAGTAATTCCCTCCCTTATAGTTACAAAGTGAAACAAACCAATATCGAGAGGGTAGATTCCTTTAAATACTTGGGTGTAACAATTACTCATGATCTGTCCTGGGGAAAACACATACGAGAAATATGCGGTCGTGCTAATAAAAAATTGGGATTTGTGAAAAGAGTGCTAGGTAAATGCGACGAAAAGGTGAAAGAACGATGTTTCCTTGCCTTGGTCAGGCCCCACCTAGAGTATGCTGCCAGTATATGGGATCCTCATAACATAAATTTGGTTTCGGAATTAGATCGAGTTCAGCGGAGGGGGGCTAGATTTGTCAAACATTGTTATGACCAACTCAGCAGCGTATCCACTTTGCTAGACAATTTAGGTTGGGATTCTCTTACACAGCGGCGTTTCCAATATAGATTAAACTTATTAAAAACATTTAAAGATGGGCCCTTTTCCGATGACATCAAGGATATAATACGAACCCCAACGTATTACGGTCGAAGGGATCACGAATACAAGACTAGAGAGATAGACTGCAAGACTGACAGGTTTAAAATGTCATTTTTTCCAAGAACGATAAGGGACCAAAATGCTCGTAGTCGAAATTCCCCAGGACTTAGTTCATTACAATAAGTATTAACGTACAGGTTAGGGACTTCGCGAGGATGTGTATACATGTGTGTATGTATGTATGTATATATATGTATGTGTGTATATATATATATATTTTTTTTTCCCTACAGGTTCCCCCCACCTTTCCTCACCTAACTCCCAACCCCCTCAACCCTTACCCTTCCCTCATGGTGCTACACCCCCTGCCACACACCTTTTTGGTGGCTCGCAGGGTACTTATGTAGATGTAGATGTAATCAAAAACATTGACATATATTTCTAAAATATATAACAAAAAAGGACACTCACATGTATAGTATAGCTTTGACGCTTCGACGGGACGGCCGTCATCATCACATATGTCTAAAGCATGCGCACGGCACAGCAGAACCCCAAAATATAGATAGTGGACACGTAAAAGGACACATTTCAGAAAGTTTAAGCTTTTGGCTTTTTCTTATACTTTTCTTAAAATATTATGTGTTGGTGTACGTGTATGTTTATTTATTTACTTGTGTTATTACTCATGTGCGTATGTGTGATTTTTTCAACAAACATAAAAATATCAACATATCTCTTTGTATAATGCAACATTGGATTTATTCATGTAAGGGTTTAAAAATACCATTTTGACTTTAGAACTGACTATCCCTGTCTGATTTTTCGCCATTTTATTCACGATCCAGCTGCATTTCAGGCAGTGCATCAATAACTTTTTTTGGATCAACCTTTTTTCGTGGGAAAAAATGTTGCATAGCATAAACAGATGGAAATTTAACCCTTGTCTGAATTTAATAGCTTTTTTTGCAAGTATTGAACCAAAATGTGCATTAAAAGTAGTCCGAGATAGACAACTAAATTAGAAGTTCACCGATGCCATCTCTTTTAATCGGATTAATCGATGGTGAAAATAATGATCGTGTTTCGGCTTTTGGATAACATAACCAGAATCGCAGTAAACAACCTGACTGTTGGTTTTGAGTCCTTCCCGCACGAGGGCGTGTGGCGTTTTCCCATTTAGAATGGTGATCGGACCGTTTTCCTTCGCCGCCCGAAGTTTGTTACACCATCTTCCTCTCCTGATGTTCCAAATAATTGTATTTTTTTAGATGAACGCTGTCCACGAAGGACTCGATCTGTACTGGGCCTTGTACTTTCCAGTGCCCACGCTTAGTGTGCCCACTGGGAGCCTCACACACAATATTTTCCAAAAGTTGAAAAACATTGAATGAACCCACGTAATTTCCCAACTTTCCCTTTTTCCATCTAGTCACACATCAACTTTCGCTCGTGAAACCCATTTCGTAATTAAGATCTCATGTCTGCTTTTGATTTATTTAACGTCGTAAAAAGAACCATAGGTTGAGATTTTTTCTTTGTCTCATTTGTTCTTTTTCTCTCGAAGTTGGTCTCGGTTTGGGAACTTCCCGCGGGTTGAAGTGTGAGGGCGAGTGGAGAAGAAGAGAAGGCATGAGACGCCGTCCCTTCATTCAACAACTGGTCCATTCCCTTGTGTGCGTCGGAACGAGAGGGAGACTCGACGGTAACGGTGACCGTTGGCGATTATCTAAATGTTTCGTCGGTGGGCGGCAGTTGTGCATGTTTATCGAACTCGAAAGTCGATGTGATAGCTTAACATGGCCGGGAAAGGCAAAAACATGTGTGATTTTTTTCTGAAACACGTTTTGGAGTCTGGACGGGTGGGCGTCGCGACACACCGATAATCTCTCTCCTTCGGCGTGAATGAATGAATGAATGGACGGAAGCGAAAGTTGCCTCGAGGGTCATCTTCGCGTCTTTATCTTCACGTACTCGTCCATCTAAGATGCAGGGCGGGGGGAACGGACAACAGTTACCCCTTCGCCCCTTCTCCCAGAAGTCTCCTGTATCACTCACTTCATCTCCCTCACGGAGGTGGTTTCAAAGAGGGGCAAAGAGTTTGCACTTCTGGTGCATATTGAAGCTTTCGATGCCCGTATGGTTACCTGCGTTTGTTCATGTTATTATGTATGATTGATGCCTTATATGTATACGAGTTCCGTTTCAGCTCTAAAGGTTCCAAATTTTTTCCTCAGAATTTGGAGTACGTAAATGGTATGTCCCATAAATAATTGTAATATATCTGTGGGGAAATGTATTGTGTATCAAAGCACAAATTAACAAAATCCTTCAAAATAGCACCCTTTGTGTATCGACACACCGATTTCAGCGCCTCTCTCGGGGTGTTAGGTCACTACTCGTACAAGAGCATAAAACCTCAATCAAAACCCACAAATCCATTTCAATATACACAAAAAAAATGATCTATAGAAATCCATGCGTAAACCTTCATAACTTACACACATGCAAATGGATATAGTATATTATTAACTAACATACACATGCACCTATGAATACACCCGATATCTTTGCAATATCATATCTTGTCCTGACTTGCAAATCGAATGTTTTTAATATTTCTAAAAAATGACTTCGGCTCCTTACTATTATGATTTCTGGTTGTTCTGGGAAAGATTGAATACTAAAATTTATCTCCCTTTTCTTATATTAGTGGCCTGATCTAACCCCAAGTAGGGTGGGGTCATAATAATAATTCCTTTACTGTGATCGCTATAAACTCGTTTGTTTTGAATCTTTCTGAAAGTCTAAGTCTCGCTTGTTCTCTTCGTATCCCAAGTGGCTCCCAGCCAAAATCCCCTAAAAGACCTGTCAAAATTTGCCAAATTTTGTCCCAAGGATCCCAAATACTCACGGCATGTTCCAAATGAGGTCTAACTAGAGCAAAATAACACCTCTCTTTCACATTCTCATTACATTTCCCCACCACCGGTTTAATGAAGCCCAGTTTCTGGGAAGCGGATCCGCATATTGTCCTGATATGTGCTCCCCATGAAAGACCTAAATTTACGTATTCGATCCATATCATTACTTATTTGAAAATAATCGATTGCTAGATCTGATGTCGTCGATTGATCAATCAGTTCATTCGATATATTGGCATCCCACCTCTTTTTCTCAGTCAGCAGCGTTGTTTCACGAGGAGCAATGCGCCAGGTGCGTTTTCGTTCGTCAACTGTTTGGCATCATTGATAGAGAGAGACAGAGAGAGAAAGAGGGGGAGGGGACAAGAAACAAAAGAAATGCTCGAATGTTCGACCCGTGAGAGTAACCTGTAGGTGCAGGTGAACGATTCGAATTTATTTCTCCTAGACTGGAGAACAGGAAGAGAGAGGGAGAGAGAAAAAAATGAAGGCGGGATGGCGTGCGAATATAAACGCGTGCATACTTTCGATGAGTGCGCCAACTATTGGTTTTTTTTTGGTCTTGTTGCAAGAAGCGCTCTCTCTCTCTCTCTCTGCCGTTGCAAAGAGTCGCGCTAATTACGTTTACATACCGTGGAAGTCGACTGAGACTTAATTGGGACGGGGATCGAATGTTTGCGATCCATTGCCCTCAATTACGTCTCTCCCCGGCTCGTCGCCCTCGTACACAGGCGGTCGGTCGCCCTTTAGTCCCCGAGTTGAGTGCTTCCTACGCGTGCGTGTGTGTGTGTGCCTCTCTCCATTATTCAAGGAAGCCTTTCTTGGAAGAATTTCCTATTGTGAAGTCGTTATTTTCACGTCCGACCTGGCACCCGCGTTTTGTGTTCTATCCTCTCATTGTTACCGCGGTGGGAATCAATTGTTGGGGGAAATGTGTTAGGAAAAACAGAAAAGGAAAGCGGGGGGGGGGGACAGTGTTTGAGATAGGCCCTGTGTAATTCAGGACTCCCGTTCCCTCGAAATTATCTGTGTACCTTGACAATAAAAAATAACATGGTGTGACGTAGAATAGGCATTAATATGGATTATCCTGGACCGTAGGTTTTAGCCATCCCTTGCAAAATATTTTTTACGATCATTACATTCGCTAGAACAAAAATGTGAAATAGGTTACTGATTTTCTTCTAATGTACTTTAATGTAATGATTTCAGTATATATTTCGTGCATGGAACACTTTCAATCCATTTAAATTAATTGTAAGAAGGTGAAAAAATGTCCCTTTCCCTTGGAACTGGATGCGCGCATGTCTATAAATTTGAAATTCTTGGTTTTCTCAAGAGCATGCCTTATCCTGTTTTTGGGACTAAAATTTCTCGATTTAGACGCACATGAAGAACAGAATGTTTTTTCCTTGTTAGCCACACCAAACGTCCCCCAGAGTACAATATTTGTACGTGAAATGCGTTCTTGTTGCAAGATACCTCAGGCGAAAATGATTCACGTAAAATTGCTATCGATTTCAAAAGCATCTCAATGGCAATATTTCTTAATGTTTCCCATCAGTGCATCTTATAAGATTTTTCTGCTGTTTTAAATTTTTGAATGACGCTTTTATTTTAATTGTATGCGTACGCCTTAATTGATATGACCAGTAGAAATTTTTGATATGATATTTAAAAAAGTGTGATCCAAAGATATTATGGATGATATTTTCGTGATGATAAAATATAACCTTCTTTTTGTTTGGAAAACATTGTTCTTAAACAGTGGATGTGGAGCATTGCCTTTTATAAAGTTCAATTTATATTTTGCAGTCAAAGCAATGGAACTAATCTCCATTTTCAATAAATAACTGCAAGTTTAGTGAAAACTCATTTATGTGAGTTTAATTAGATTGAAGATTGTTAATTCATATATTGTTTATATATGTACAAGTCTGTGTGTGTATATATATATTTTTTTTTGACAGCAACACACAATGTAAGAATACAAAATCACACATTATTTCTTAATAATTTCGACGGAATTGAGCTCCTTCTTCAACAGAAAACTAGCAAGGACATATATATATATATATATATATATATATATATATATATATATATATATATATATATATATATATATATATATTAGTACTAATGTTCTTCTGAGGAAGGCAGAGCTAAATTCCGTCGAAATTATTAAGAAATAAGAATTACGTGTATTCTTTTATGTGTTTTTTTATTGTCTGTTGCTATCCAAGTTTATATATATATATATATATATATATATATATATATATATATTTATTTATTTATTTATTTATTTATTTATTTATTTATTAAACCTCTGGGGCTAAGATAAGGTTAAATTGTCTAACGAATTGATGTAACTCGTAAACTTTCTTCTTAGCATTCAATCCGGCATCCTTAGTACGCTCACTTTTTGAGACCTTGAAGGTGGAATGGAAGAAATTCCTGACTGCTTGACGCTCGGCGATAATTGTAGTTTCATTATGGATACTATTTTGGTGGCTTAAAATCTAGCTCTAATACGGATAATTAATTGGTATTTGAGAATCCAAGCGCTTAAATTCTTCGCATTTAATCTCTAATTCAAGCTGTCTAAACATTCCTGAACGATTTTAATGGAAAATAGCATGAATTTCTCTGCTTCTTTGGTTACTATTTTTTTTGTACATTCTTCCAGTCCAACCTGATGGTATTTATCTTATCCATTCCACTGAAATCAAATCCAAGGCTAACACTGTGCTGTTTGCTTTTCCTTTTCCTTCCCTTGCTGTCTCCTCGGAGAGAGACTCCCTTCTCTACATTTGTCACCCTAAAGAATTAGACTTGCGATACTTCGCACGCTCTTTTGATTTCGTCCGCGCAGTAGCTGCTCATTTTTTTTTCAAAATGAATTTCGTTTTGCGAAAGACTCCTCCTGACCATGCTTTATGTTTGGGAATCACACCAATGGGAAAACCTCGGTGATAATTTTTCCCATTGGTGTTTTTATTAGCGAGTTCATTTTCGTCTGGGATTTTGTATCTTTCTTCCAAATATATGGTTTTCGACGTTGGATTCGGCGACTCGGAAGCATTTTATCTTCCATTTCTGCTTCACGCCATGGTGCTAATAACGGAGGGTTCATTAGCATTAGTTTACCAGTATTGGGTGTTTTTTTATTGGGTCTAGTTGCTAAAATTTGCTGCGATTCTAATCCTAAGTGTAATGATGCAATCTATGCGTCCTAATGCTTTATACTATGCTTTAAAAATACGATATTTTTGTATCGGCATGCCCACTTCCTGCCTCCCTTCCAATTTCATCGTTTCATTCCAATTCTTTTCCTCCTTTCACAACTTTCTTCCTTGACGTCGTCCTCATTTCTGTTTCCAAGTCTTCAGTTCATCCCTATTCCTCTCTCCTGAATCCACTTGTCCTCCTTCGTATTTCTTTCAATAAACATCTCACTTTTCCCTTCTCTGCCATGACCAGTGTATTTTCCTTTCTGTCCATAGTATTTTTTTACGTTTTAGTTTCTGTTCATATTATTCAACGGGAAGATGAATTTCACTCTCAAGGAAATTAAATGCGATAATAGGACTGGTTTACAAACAATCCGTTGAATTTAACCAGTTTGTCCTATATATATATATATATATATATATATATATATATATATATATATATATATATATATACCAGATATCAGTCTGACCTGAAGAAGGCCTCGGAGTAGGCCGAAAGCTTAAATCATATACAGTGTGAGTGTCCTTTTACGTGTTATCTGTTTTATTCTGTGTTCTATTGTGCCGTCCAAAAGTTATATATATATATATAGTACATGGGTGGTTACTCTACCACCATCTACTAAACCGACCTTTGCGTTGATTACTTTGTTTATGGTTTATGTTATTTTTATATATATTTATAAATCTGATTAGAAGAAGACCTAAGTGGTACCTACCTAAGGCCGAAACCTCACATTTTCTTAAGCGTCTTTTACGTGTTTTCTATTTATATTTTTGTGTTCTGGACGTATAATCAGAGAGCAAAGAGTAAGTGTTAGGGAATTAACAGTGAATACAGAGGAATGTGTTTTAAACTAAACTTGGGATTGCAATAATGATGATTCTATAGACATTCCACAAATATGCAATGGATTCCTATTGTGTTTCTTATTTTGCACGGCGAAACATCATGTCATATTTCCATTAATTTTTTATTTCTTTTTTACAAAAAGCACTAGAGAGCAGGTCGATGTTTATATATTGACAACTTACAAAAATGGAGGTCTCTAGATATAAATATATCCCGTTGAGTGGATATTTTAGATTTTTTGCGCGGTTCAAATGCTAATGCTGGCTTTTTCCCAATAATACAGCATTCCTCATGTGGATGCGGAGCACTCCCCATTTCCCGATACATGTTGATTACCTCATAATTTTTTTTCGTGTGGAAGATCAACCATCAGGTCGCATTGGCGTGCTGCGGCAACCCCAGACCTCGACAATTGAATGCTGTCGGGACCTATAATTAGCTCCACACTTACTCACGTACATTCTCCCTTTAGTCTTGAAAATATACATCGATTTGTTGAGTACTTGAGAAGTTTTCTCCCTTAGGTGAAAATGGACCATCTCGATGACTTGTGGGGGCAGGTCGTGGCTCAGATTACTGGGAGGAAAACTCGAACTCAAGATGCCCTCTCCCCCTCACTCCACTCCCTGCGAGCCATCAACCTTTGACAGTGCGCGTATGTTCAATATGTTTTTCTCCCACCTCACGGGCGAAAGTCTTCAGATGTTTTTCCGCGGAGCTCCTCTCGTTTCCCACGGCTACCGAGCCGTGTGTGTGTGTGTGAGTTGCGCAACGTTTCGCACACGCCCCTTCCCGAATCCTCTCGCTCCTTTCTCACCTTTTTCTCGTTTCTTTTCCTTCCAGCAGAGAAGGGCACGGGCACCGAGATGAAGGCGCCGTCCTCCAGGAAACCCGCCACGCGTCACCTGTCGTCCGGGGCCCAGGTGCAGAAACCAGCTCCGCTTAGAGGTGAGCCCTCCGATGAATCGCCCTTGTGACGAAACGGTCGATTTGGACGATGTATTCGATGTTATTAATAGATTGACGGATGTGGTCGATTGTACACGATGTAGTTAGCTCACGGAAAATTAGACGAGCAATTGATAAACACACATTTTGATGAACTTAAATACTGTTACCCGAAGTTATGGCGAATAATCGGTGAGTGATGGGCTAAAGACACAGTTGCCAATGTTTAACTAAGAAATTCCTGTTCGATAAAAAGAGACTTCAGTCGAACTAATCGACGCATTGTCGGAATTTTTAACGAGGCATATGGTGGTCGAGAGTTCAATCGAGTCTGTAGATGTCGAATCTCATTCAAACTCCACGTTGGCGAAGGCAGTTGGAAGTGTTTTGAACCCCGAGTCTAATTCTCGTGTCTGAGCGGCGCCTAAAACTTCTCCCCGCCTTCCTTTTGGAGCCTGGAGGGCGTGTACTTCAATGAGGGAAGAAATTCTCCTCCGAATAAGGGACTGCGCCCTGCATTCTTAGCGCGAGTGAAAATGAAAGAGGTAAAAGAAAAAGCCAAGGAATGAGATTTCCCCGGCGATTCGATGCGACCTTTCCCTTTTGGCAAAGAGGTGAAATATCCCAGCCGCCCTTCAACTTTTTGATCCTCTAGCTTCCAGATCTCGCCGCCCCCTTCTCTCCTACCTTGCCCTCTCCCCTTGGGCAATCGCGTATGCGAGAGTAGTGCGCTGGTTTTCCGCGCGGAAGACACTCCAAGTTCCGAGTCCCGGCATGCCACTTCAAAAACCCTATATTTGAGACTTTTTACGTTATTCCTTATTGGTCACGTTGAATCACAGCCGTCCGTTGGGATCAACAAAGTCAAAGTTAATTAACGTCGATTTGTAATTTGCATGGAATTTTGATACAAGGAAGTTTTCTGTATTTCCATATAAATATATATATATATATATATATATATATATATATATATAATATAACATAAACCTAAAACACTTGTGAGGCAAAATATAGAATACGTAAAAGGATATATATATATATATATATATATATATATATATATATATACATGTATATTTATAAATATACTAACCCATACATAATTTATCTGGTGTTAGCACTACGTTACCATTAGAGCGAAAATCCATTATAGCGCATTTCGAAATACAAAGCATATGTGTGTGTATTTATAAATATATATATATATATATATATATATATATATATATATATATATATATATATATATATATATATATATATATATATGCGGGTCGCGGTGGTCTAGTGGGTAGAGCGTTGGACTATTGATCGGAGGGTCCCGGGTTCGATTCGGGCAAGGCACTTTGGACACCTGCAGCACCACCCAAGCTAGTTGATTTTTAACAGGGTACCAGATCTTCCTGGGAAACCATAACCGGCACAGGGAAAGGAACTGGCCCCCCTACCCTGATGTGTGAATATTCACACGCCGTCGGGCTTGGTACACGGGTGAGCTCTACCATCACCTACTAAACCGACCTTCGGGTTGATTACTGTGTTTATGGTTCTATATCTATATATATATATATATATATATATATATATATATATATATATATATATACACATATATATATATATATGTATATATACATATACATATATATATACGCACACACATATGTATACTACCACAAACACTCTTCTTCGATTCCGAATACAGGCTCCCTTATGTAACATTCCATTCCTTCAATCTTTTGTCTTCAGCAGCGATTCGAAACGCGCTCCGTCTCCACTTACATTCTTCAGCCTCCTTTTTATTTCTCCAAACAAACCACTCTCTCCTCCCCTCTCACTGTTCCCACCACTTCCTCTACGTTTTCCTTTCTTTCCTCTGTATCTTCTCCATCCTTCTCCACACCCACATATCTACATAAGCCTCCAATATAATCACACCACCTTGCTCCTAACATGACCAAGTTTCCACGCCGTGCATAACTGTGCTTCATGGCAAAGTTTTCATTAATCTTTTCCCGCCAACCTTACTCTTCACTGCTCTGATTTGTGTGGTCAGTTGTTCATCCCGTTCCTATTGTCGTCGGTTGCCTCCGATTTCGTTAGCCTCACATGGGAACCAACAACCATCAACAACCACATAAGCATCTGCGACTTTACTTCACTCCTTTTCCTTGGGTCAAATCTCTTGGGGGGAGGAGGGGAAACGCAGAAGGGTCTGGAATACCGTTTTATGAAATCAGTGTGCGACGACTGTTTCCAAATCGAATTTTTTTTCCTGATTCTACGGATGTTTGCAATCATACGGATGGATTTCATACGTACCGCGTGCACAGGCATGGCCCAGTTGCATGTGATGAACACCGAAGGACAAAATTATTAAAACAAGAAATTACGCGAATAAAATGGAAAATTCGAGTGTTGTTTTGAGTTTGGTTGCGAAGAAAGCTCTTTTTTTGGACCGAATTTTACAGCGCGATTTTTTTTTGCCCATCTCACTCTGATGTTATTCTTGACTTGTTTTTTCACAGGACCAGAAGATTGGCAAGTTTCAGAAATCGTAATTCGATGCTGAGGAATGTAAATATATATAGTTTTTTCTTCCTCTTTTAAGTACGTTAAGACTCAGGTGTGAAAGTAGTAATTGAAAATCTTACGGAACAGCAGCTTTGAGAACCCACGCATGGCCTGTGATCACGTTTACGCGGTTATAGCGCTCTGTTTCCCTCTCCCATCGCGCCTCCCCCCATGCCTGCCCTTCCACCCGACTCATAATTCACATTCCTCTCTCCCTCCGCTGTTTTCTTTGGCCCTCTATATAGGCCACCGTTTCTCCAATTTTGTCCGATGGCGAAACCACGGCCCGCACGCGCCAAATTATATGACTCCTGGGAACAGATGACAACTACTGCTACCGACGCAATGCGAGATGACGCCATGAGAATGAGAGAAGCAGCAATAATGCGGTTTCGTGACGGGGGTATGGATTGGGTGGCGTTTCGGAGATCCATTACGTATAGAAATCAATTAATTTCAAAGTTATGGTAACGAATCGACAAAATAGGAGTACATGCAGTGAAATTTTAAAATAAATTGTACGTTGCGCTTAGCGGTTACCTTACTTTTTTGTTTTGTTAATCGAACGCTATGGCTCTATTGTCGAGTTTTATGTATGTACGTATATACTAAGGTTATTGTTAGTTCCTGCATTCCTCCATTCATTGCGTATTTCTTAACTTCGAGGGTGAGGTACTTCAGAACTAACTGTTAATTCCTTAATTTAACCTTAACTTTTTATGTCTGTCTTCTTTGAAAATCATCGAAATTGCTCAAACGGGTACCCGCATCAATTTTCTGTTTCTTTCTGTGTGCTGTACGGAGCCATCTGCCACCGGGCCTCCAGCCTTTCCTGAGATTCCCCTCCCTCGAACTCAGCCAGAGAAACCGCCGCCCTTCCGTCCGTTTAAACTGGGGGAAAAATATATCCTAATACGAGGGTCATCCGGAAAGTAGTACCCGTTCGTGAAATAAAGACACAAAAGTAAATATTAACAAACATACAAAATTTTATTTGAAATAGGATACTTTAAACTACTTCTCAACATAATCTCCAAGCAAATTAAGGCATTTGTCATAACGTGTGACAAGTTTCTGTATTCCTGCTGCATAGTCCTTCGCCGCCAGCTCATTGAGATACAGGGTCACTCCTTCTTTAAGTTCTTCATCGCTGTCAAATCTTTTTCCTGCCAAAAAGTCTTTAAGCTTTGTAAAGAGATGAAAATCTGAAGGGGCCAAGTCCGGGCTATACGGTGGATGGTCGAAAGTTTCCCATTTGAATTGCTGCAAAAGTTTTTGTGTTATCCCAGCTGCATGAGGCCTGGTATTGTCATGAACGAGAATGACACCAGTAGACAATAGACCTCGCCGCCGATTTTGTATTGCCCGCCGTAATTTCTTTAATGTTTCACAATACGCATTGGCATTAATAGTGTCTCCACGGGCCATAAAATCAATAAGCAATACACCTCGTCGATCCCAGAAAATGGTTGCCATGAGTTTCCTGGTGGACAGAACTGTCTTGAATTTTTTTGGTTTGTTTGGTGAATGAGCATGATGCCACTCCATTGACTGTCGTTTACTCTCAGGTGATGCATAACAAACCCATGTTTCGTCACCAGTAATTATGCGAGTCAAGAAAGAGTCTCCTTCATCAGAATAACGTCCCAAAAACGTCAGTGCTGCAGCCATACGCTTGGTTTTGTGCTCATCTGTAAGCATGCGAGGGACCCATCTTGCACAAATTTTTGCATAATGCAGATGGTGTTTAACAATTTCATGAACAATTGTTCGAGAAACATTGGGAAAATGCTCACAGATGTCATCAATTGTGACGCGCCGATCGTTCCTCACGAATTCGTCAACTGAGCTCACCAGTTGGTCTGTAATGACAGACGGTCTCCCCGAACGCTCATCGTCGTGTGTGTTCCCCCTCCCCATGATGAAGTTGCGACACCACCGCCGAACAGACGACTCGTCCATTACATTGTCTCCATACACCTCCTTTAATTGGCGATGAATATCACATGGGCGAACGTTTCTTGCATTGCGGAATTTAATCACTGCCCTCACTTCACAACTGGCGGCGTTCTAAATTTTTTTAAACATTGTAAACAATCACAGAAACAACACAGGCAATGCTAGCGTCACGCAACTTGTCTCAGAGAAGGCAGACAAGCCACTGAAGCTATCTGACCTCGTCCAGCGGCTACTCGCGTCGTCAGCACTTCATGCGGCACGAACGGGTACTACTTTCCGGATGACCCTCGTACTTCTGGGAGGGACCTTGTTCCATATTTAAAACATTATATTTCAGGGAAGTCATTAGAAATATCTTTCGTGTCAGTATATCATGTTAGCGAATCAGAACTCATACCTTGAGCGGCGATGAATCCATTTCAATCCTATGCACACGCGAAGTCAGTGAAATTAGTTGGTGTTCATGTGCCTTCGGGCGTCACTTAGTCGAGTCTGGACCAACTTAAAAGTCGTTAATATTCCCTCTTTACGTTTCCGGGGTGGGTTTCGTCTCCCCACCCACCCACCCTTCTCTCCTTGAACAACTCTCTCTCTCTCTCTCTCTCTCTCTCTCTCGCACATCTTCTTTCCCCGGTCGCTCGCAGAGTCGTCTCGACGGGCGACCAATGCGGTTTCTAAGATGCGCCGCGGGCCCTTTATAAGTATACCTTCGCGCCTTGGCTCGGGTTAGTCGAAAGCTTTTGTGTGGAGGAGACAAATAATTGAGAGAGCGAGGGCCGCCTTTTCTTTTTTAGAGCCCCGCGAGGTGCGACATCTCCCCGAGGGCCGGGTGACGACGAGCGATGACCCTCCTCCATGAATTCCCACGCACTGCGAGGATGTGCTGCTCCTTTCCCTTCAATTAAATCCTCCCTTTGCCCTTCCTCCCTACCTAATTTTCTCTTATTCCGTAAAGAGTGCGCACTCGCCAAGCCCTTCTTACCCCCGCTTCTCTTCGTTCATTTCCGTGCACGACGATGGTGCTCATTGTGCCCACCCTCCCGGCTCGATCGTCTACGGTCTACGGGGTAGGAAATGTAGTAATGCGAAAATACAGGGTGCGTTCCGAAGGTAATGCAATCGAATTTCTCGCGCCGCTCGAATTGGCTGGAGTGGGATCAAACCACTTGGAGTAGGTGAAGGGGACGCTAAGATTTGCCGCAAAACTAGTCTCAGTGCTCTCCAAGCCGTGGAAGCGGCAGGACATCAGTCATTGTAAACCTCTACGCGCCGACCGCGCTCTGTCCTACTCAAGACGTATGAATTCCAGGGGACCACTGGGATAATGATCAACTTGAGATTATTTTGGTTTTGGGTATTGTTCCGCGATCTATGACGCAGGGCTACATTTGCACCAATGGCATTGATGGTCACGCTGTCAGAGGCGCTTCATCTGCGTTGTGTCCTGACGGGTCTGCGATATGTGGTCACGATGGGTGGTCTCCCTGTCTTTGGCAGGCCAACCAACTAGGATCAATCAACTCACAGATTTTGTTCACCGGAAAACGTGGATAGAGCCGCAAATAGTTCGCTGAAGATATTCCTCTGATGAACAGGTTCTTCTGGCAGGGTGATTTGATCATTTGGGAAAGGTTTGTGTGGAGAAAAGCACTCTCGACGTATTCTTCTCGGCTGGATTCTACAGGAGCGTCGATGGAATTATCGCAAAATGATTGTTTGCCGAAAGGGACTAAAATTGACATTTTATTAGAATCTTAAATGGGGATAGACTTCCCTTTTTTAAATCCTTTTAAGAAATCGACGCGTCCTCCCCTTTTCGCCTTTATTTAGTTTACGACGAGGCTGGAACAGCGATGTTTCACAAATGAAGCTTTGAGCGGTCGATAGTGTAGTGTACAATGCATTAATTACGTAATAAGTGCAATCAATACTATCGATATATCGAAAGAAATGAGCGATACTCATGCGATATTTATCGGAAAAATAATTATTATAGGAATTTAAATTCTGTTTATTCATCATAGTGCTTGTTTTAGTTATATTTTCCAAAACGACTCCCCACCTCTACTGTGTTCGTCCTTAATGTACGAGTCGTATGTTCCTTTCCCCTTTCCTTATCTCTATTTCTATGTCAATGGATATTTGTTCACCGTATGACGGGATTTCGTGTTTGAATGTGTGTATATACAGTGGTATGCTGAGAATATAGGGGGTATGCTGAGGATCCATTATTATCCATTGTTTTCTATTTGGATTTTATCGAAAAATCGTAAAAAAAACACCAAATTCCCTCTAATCTAAATGCGTAATGTTATTTGGGATCGATTCACATGCATCTCGAATGTGTGAAATCGTTCATTCTCGACCCGATACCGATATGTTTTTCGATATTATTTAATCGAATGGCGATGTACGCTGGGAATCCCGGGGTTCCTTTCGTCTTACCAACACTTTCCGGGGCTTCCCGTTTTTAAGTTGGAACTCTGAAGTGGAAACTTGGCAGGATGGAAGGGCTTCTTTTTCACGTCTCCGCGCCTGCGTCGCTTGCTGTGTGTGGTCCGGTTGGGTTTGCAGCGGGAAAGTGCCTGTCAGCCCCGAAGACCTCACGCACGAGAGGCTCGGGCTATAAACACACCTCTTGTGGGTGAAGGGGGTGGTTTTGACCCCCCATGAAGGCGGCCCTTCGACTGAGGTGGCAATTTCAGAAAGAGGGTCTGCTGCTTACGCCTTCAAATCTTATGCAATGTCTTCCTCCGGCTATCACGCCGAGGGAACTTTAAAGCCATATTTCAAGGATCCCTTGCGTAGGTTGTTATTCAAACTTAAGTCTAGAGAACGAATACTCAAAGGAATGCCTTGTCGGTCTACTGATTTCCGCTAAAATTTTGAATTGACCTCACTGGAGGTCGATCATTGAAAAATGTCAATTCCCTGACAGAAAACATTGTTTTTATTCCTTCGATTAGTGCTCTTCGCAAATCCGAAGATTGCTTTGTGGGAACCCTCCAGTTTGTATATTAAGTATCAGGAAAAGTAGGAAATAGATTTTTTTCAAAGATTGCTATAATCCCTAAATTTCTTCAAAGTGCATCCCTTGAGAGCATTGACAGACTATTGTCCTTGAGGCTTTTCTACGACTCGAAGCATCCCTGGTAGGTGGAAGGTCGTTAAGGGTACTGGCGTGAAAGCTTCTTTGATGGCACTCAGGGTCCCACGGTGGTGTGAGAGAATTGAGGATTACACTTTTACAGGGAATAGGAAATAGTCTGCTGGAGCCAAGTCGGGGGGACTGTAAAGGGATTGGGGAATCGTCGCGATGCCATATGCAGAAGACAAGTATTTGACTCTGCTCTTTTGGTCGTCCGTCTGTAAGACCTTTGGGAGGACGAGTTTAGCGCAGATATTTCGCATCGCCAAATTGTCAGTGATTTAATTGGTGTGTGCACTGTCACTGTCTTATATCGAGGTCAATAGTACGGAATGTGATCATACTTAGCAACCGTCGGTCTGGCTTCAGCATTCCACACGTAATGCACGTCAGGAAACAAATTGTTACCGATACTTTTTATTCAAACCATGTATGCATACATCCTGTTTGAGTTCACCGACCGAAATCTCATATTCAACACCTGCTTTCCAAGGTAGTTCATCCTTGACCTTTCCTCTGTGTAATTCTTCCTCTTTCTCTATCTATCTCTTATTATTTAGATCTTCAGCATTTACGCTCTCTTACCCCAGTCCAATCTACTTCATTCGTTGCTCTATCCATTTCAATGTCGACATTCTCTGGTATCAGCAAGTTTCCTTCGCCAATCTTTCTTTCTCCGCCACCCCAATAGGCCAAGTCTCACATCTCTAAGGAAGGAGACTCCATGCGTGGGCAATTCTTTAAGAAATCGCCTTCAAAGGCCCATGTCGCAAGTACTCGTTTCTTATGATAGAAAGCTTTCTTTGTCATTCATATTTAGCTCACTCTATCCCTTACTCTCCGCTTCCGTCGCCAGGGATCCTGAATAGCAAAACTATTTATTTATGTACAAAACTATGTATTTAACATAATACAGCGTACTGTGGGGGTTTTTCGACGATCGGTAAGGGCAAGAAGGACCAGGGTCCACAGGATCAATGTTGTCGTCAACACGGTTGGTTGAAGGTCGTCCCGGCCTTGCATCATCCGTGGTGTCATGTCGGTCATCTTTAAAACGCTTAATCCACACGAAAACGGATGTTTTCTTGAGAGCATTATCACCGTGAACAGCCGTCAACATTTCAGTAATTCCTTGATAACTTTTATACCGCAATTAACCAAAAAACTTAGTGTTGATTCGTTGTTCCGTAATTTCGTCAATTTCTATTGTCGACAAACATTAAAAACAAGGACGACAGAAACTGACATAACTGGGACCATGCGCACAGCTCGACGACACGCCAAGCATAGACGGTTCATTTGGTCTCAGGCAACTAGCGCCGCTAGTGGGCGGGGGTATAGTCCGCGTCATAGCAGCACATATTTCACCAGTTCGCGCATTTATTGCGCATATCAAGTATATTTCCCTATTTTTATTTGTAGATTATAATATTTCCGTAATTCGACTGTTGAGTTTCAATGTTCACTTCTGAAAAATTTAGTCTAAATTTAATTCCGCATTTCCCGAATTGAATATTGCCTGTTAAGAATATATTTTTTGTTCAAATTTCCAGGGTTTAAATCCTGGATTTTAGGATTGTGGTCACCTGGCATGAACCTTTTCTTCTTTAATCGACAATGAGCCAGGATGGTACCTATACATTCCTGGAAACTTATGAGGAAGTGGCGGGAATCCTGATTTAGCATACCGAACGCTAAGCGTTGGCGGCGTCTTCGTCGGAGTTCCTTTAAAGAGAGAGATGGAGGCGATAACTGACTTGATCGTGTTTGTCGTAAATGTATTCTCCCTCGTTTCCCCTTCGCCGCTTCTCTTCCCGACCTTAACGACTTTCACCGGCGAATCGCCCCATGGAGCCAGCTAGGGATCCTCATCAATCGGCATCGTCCTCAAGTTTTCTTTAATTTCTTCTCCGTTCATAACGCGCCTTACATGGGCTTACAACTGGAGGAAGAGCGCAGAAGTGTAGCAAGCGAGCGTTCGAAGAGCATGGCTTAATTCCTTACTTAAAGGATAATTGTGGGCATTGGAAAGCAAGTGTAATTACGACCCTACTTTCTCGACGTGACAGGTCGGATCTAGAGGAGCCACTGACTCGCCTAAGTAACCGTCGAGTGAAAGCTTGGAACTACTGTTGATTGATTGCCCATCCGCTCTCTTGATCGACATTTCATTATAGGCCAGGAAATGGCATAATGGCGATTATTCTCTCGCCGCCTCTTGCATCTTTGATCGTTGAAGGGCCTGACAGGAATATCGTTATCCACTCGTTTACATTCGATCAAGCGATTTTTTGATCGAATTTAAACGATCTTTTGTTAAACTCTAAAAAGAGCTCTATTTGATTGCGAAATACGAGGTATGTTCAATAAATACGCGAACTGAGACCATAAAAACTTTATTTAGCAAAATTTAGTGTACATATATCGATTTTGTCCCCTTCTTCAAAGAACTATCCATTCGTAGGCTATGCACTTATTCTATCTTCTTTTCCACTGTTTATAAAGCACCCTTGGAGCCAGTCCTCTCGGCAGTAGTTAGGCTTTATAGGTTTCTCGTCGTTTCTTGCTTTACTGTGCCTTCCAAATCTTCCCAGTGATGTCCCCTCATCACATTTTTGCAATTTGGGAATGGGAAACAGTCGTCGAAGGGGGCGAGATCTGGTAAATATGGAGGATGATCAAGGATCAAGGTGATTGAATTTTTTGCCAGAACTGGCGAACAATCAATGCTAAATGTGCAGGTGCATTGTCATGGTGAAGGATCCATGCATCATGTTTGGTTAAAATAGTAGTTGCACTGTTGATTTTCCTAAATTCAGTCCATCACCTATCATTTGGACAGTTTTTCGGCGATCGGAAAGGAAAAGGAACCGCACACGATCAATGTTTGGTCATCAACACAGGTGGTTGAAGGTCGTTCCGGGCTTGCATCATCCGTGGCATCTTGTCGGCCTTCTTTAAGACGCTTAATCCACTTGAAAACGGATGTTTTCTTCAGAGCATTATCCCGTAATCAGCTGTCTACATTTCAGTAATTTCTTGGTAACTTTTATTAACTTCACCACAAAATTGATGTTGATTCGTTGCTATGTGATTTCGTCAATTTCCATTTTCGACAAACAAGGAAAGTAACAAGTAAAAACAAGAAGACAAAGAAATTTACATAACTGGCACTATACGCACAGCTCGACGATCTGCCAAGCACAGACGACTCATTGAGTCTCAGGCAATTAGCTCCACTAGTGGGCGGGGCTATAATCTGCGTCATGACCGCCAGATTGTACGAGTTCGCGCATTTACTGCTCAGACCACGTAATCGAGACTTATTCGGCGTCCGCTGCACACAAAAGTATCGATTTCACCAAGGCCTGCTTGGCCAATCATGCTTCGATTTTCTTGAGCGGATTGGGGTATGTCGATCGTGAGTACGCGAGTCTTCGTGACGTCTTAAGTTCACTGTGTCAATGGATGGAGATGAAATCATTGTAAAACCCATCCATACGTAGTTTTTGATATGCCAATTTCATTTCAGACTAGTTGTGTAATTTTTAAAAGTAATAATATGCGATTTCGACTTTTTTCTGGCAAAGTAATTTATTTGATTGAGAAAAAAGGCAGGTGGGAGTTGTCATCCTTATACTATTACATAATTGCGCACAAGCTATCAGTTTTTCGTGATATCGACAATTGTTTCTCCACCATAAAAAAACCATAGAACACAGTTATCAACCCAAGGGTTCGTTTGGTAGGCGATGGAAGAGTTTGCCCAGTACTAAACTCTACACGGCGTGTATGGAATTCCCACATAAACAGGGTAATAAGGGGGGCAGGCAGTGCCTTTCCCTGTGCCGGTTTCCCAGGAAGATCTGGTACCCGAAAAATCACAGTTTGGGTAAAGCTGAGGGTGCCCGGTGCACCTTCAATCAAACCCAGCCCCTATGTTCAGTAGCCCAGCACTTAACCCACTGAGCTATCACTTCATCACGTCCGTATCGTATCGTACGCGTGCCCTCCGGTCAGTAGTCCAACCATCCACCCCCGCACTATCACGTTTCAACATTAATCCACAATTCTCCTTATAGTAGTCCTCCACAGCTATAAGGGCGTGCATGAAATCTTGTCTTTTCAGAGCTCATTTCTTCGAAAACTTACGGTTATTAGAAATTATACGGTTTCGTATAATTTCTACATCGCGGTTTTATGGAGTACTCTTAGATCTACAAATAGAAAAGTTTTATCAATATGGAATGCACCTTGCATCTCGATGCAACCTCCTTAAAATCCGGACGTTAAGTGAACCATCATGAAACTGTGTAGAAGCGTTGAAAGGAGAGCTTCACGAAGGCATCTTTAATTTCGTACCCGAAGGATAACTGTGCAATATTCTTCCTCTACCAATTTAATTACGGGTTGAATTTGATTTAAATATCCGAATAATTATTTTAAAAGGACTGGGGAAAATTGATAATGTTTTTTCTCTGCAGCATTTATCGTTTCGAAGACTTAATACCATTAGAATGTAATATCTTATTACTCCGGCGACATCCTAGAGCTACCCAGATGTGTCGATACATGCAGGGGTATCTTGAAAGACAACGTTCGGTTCACTCGCAGCAATATTCCTGCCAAGAATCGTCATGTGTGAATAGTTTCTTTGCCGGGTGAACAAAAACTTCGCCATATTTCGACTGTCACTTTCGAACCATAGTTCACTTTTCCGCTGATAGGCGACGTTGCATCCGAGGGAAAGGACGGGACGGGATCCGTGTAGTTTACGTCATGGTGAGGCGTCTGTCGGGTGGACGCCCCGCCAGTGGTCGGCAACTTTCCCACACACACCCCGCACCCGCCCCGCACACGTGGGTGCGGCTCCGTGGTAACGGTTTATTTACTAATCCAGCGAAGCGTCGGAGACGAAGGAAAATAAACTTTCCACGGATAGAAGCCGTAGGCATCTTTACTGCGATGTTATCAGCGCCTTAGTCATGCCGTCGATTCCCAGCGTGAACGCTTTCATGTGTGTTTCTTCGAGGAAAATGAATCAAATTGATATGACGCAGGCATAATTAATTATATTTTTTAAGTCATTCAAACGATACTTCACGAATTTCTATAATTTCGGGAAGTGTATATAATCATATGTTGACGTTTAACTTTTATAGGTAAGTGCCTTGTAACTTAAAAGTCTTGGTTAAACTAATAGTTTTTGTGGTTGCTGTAGAGGACATTTCGTATTCATATTAGTTATCATTGTGCTACATATACACTACATATGCAATACAGTGTTACTATCACAATTACCGAAACGTTTAGGGATATTCTAATCGTTCAAATGAAATTAAAGAAAAACTGGAAAATCCGTGACAACTGCGATCAATGCATTTAAATCCGTGGAAGTTCAATTGTTTAGGAAATAAAATACCGCAGGCATTAGTCTTTATCTAATATAACTTCAAGTTTCGTTCTCGTGTTAATGTATGTTACCATAGTGATATGCATTGATGCTGAAATGCCGTTAGATTTTGCGGCTCTGTGAATAAAACTATGATGTTTGAACAGGAGGTAATAAATATTTGCAAACTTAAAGGGGACGGAAGGATGAATTGAGCTTCTTACGGCCTCTTTTCGCAGTAAAGGGTTTTTTTACATCAGAGTAAAAGTAAAAAAAGGAAGGATATTTTGTGGTATTCATGTGGGAAAAAATATTGAGATTGGTGTGGTATTTGACGAGGAAAGTCAATCCATCGCCAGTGATGAGGCACATATTCAAAATATTAAGACGGTCACATTTTCACAGGTTGGGGTTATTTCCCAAATCGGTCTCTGAGGAAATAACTCCTATTGTCTGGGACCGCATTTGGGAACTTGATAAACGCAGACACATTCACACTGGTTTGCCCAAAGTGGTTTGTGGGGAGATGTTCCCATTAACGCCAGGGACCGGCTCTGGGCTACCCTGGCTACACTTAGGTGGTAACTTAAGAGGACTCCGAATAGGTTTGCGAAGAAATTAATCCAGACGCCAGGGACAGACTTCAGGGGAACGATACCCACACAACTGTGAAGAGAACAAAACGCTGGATGGCTTGACGGAGTTATCGAAACCGAAAAAATCAAAAATAAAGGAGGAGGGCCAAAAAATCACGTAAAAAAATAGAGAAACATAATGGTGTGACAAGCGTAGTACCAAACTGAAAAGAGTAGGTTTGCGCAATCTCTTGTGCCACCAATGAAATATATAAAAATCCTCTACTATTTTCATTCATGAAACTTTATTTTTGGCCGACCCAAAATACGAGACTCATACTAACGTTACGTAGAATCGGTGTAACTTACATCTCTGAAGCCCCGATGTACCTTTTCAGTCGATACCGTTACGTTTGCCCGTCGATCGATGCGTTTCGATTGAAATGCCGTCCATCATTGCCAAATGTCGTCGTACCCTTAGTAGATCTTATTCTGCCAGATTTTTTCCCCATTTCATCGCGACTCCTATTGCAGTTTCTCTCTCCCTCTCTCGTGCACATTTATATTCGATTTCAGATCTTTGCAATTCATCTCCGTGACGACCGTAGAAATCGCTTCGCGTTTGTTTTCGTATCGTAAAAATCGAAAATAATATCGGTGATATAATGGTATCCTTTATCCATTTAGTGAATGGCGATGTTGGTTTAGGCGAGCGAGGCGCGCAGATCGTGTCTCATTTGTTCACGGCATAAATCCGACAACGATGAGACGGTTTTTCACTCGATATCTATCGGACGAAAGGATCGTTGTTGTTAAGTCCCCTCCTGGCTGCGCGTCAAATTCCTGTGCTACTTCTTCGTCCGTTGGTCAGTTTAAGAATCACTGCGCCGAGAGTAGAATAGGAATTCTGTGCGAGCGCCAATTGCGCGTCGATTCCGTTACATTACGGGTCCAGGGTGTCGCGATCGGGCGTGATTCGATTGGAGATCCCCCCCCTTCCCCCCACGACCCCTAAAGTTCGTCGACATCGCGCGTTGGCCAAAACGCGTCGGGCACCGCTCTTCAATTTTTTACGTTGACATTTCACTCTCGTATAGGCGGCCATCGTAAAATCCGGCGTCGTGCCTTCCGACGGAGTCTGCGGAGGGATCGTGCCACCCCTCTTGAATATCACGCAGCAGCCGGGGTATACTAAGCGTGTTCAGAAAATAACTGGGATTTTTTGTAATATCGCGAGTTTGTAGAGACCGATTGCCAATTTTTATTATATTGGCATACATGCCCCTCAAGTAAGATAACATTTTCATCTGTGTTCATTGTTGACTTTGTCCAATGGCAGCCGCTAAAGGTTGGACGTGATTTTATGAGCTTGGCGATTTTCGTTGGGAATAAAAAATGCATCAAAGAATTTGTATCAAGCCTTTGTTTTGACGTCATGCCAACATCACGAGCGACTTCTCTGATTGTGATTCTGCGATCATTCATAACCATTTCTTTTGCGATACATAACCACTTTTGCGATAATTGTGTATCGCGTGCGGGGATTGAACTAGTGCTTGAATCTATGGCGGTGTTTGTAAAATTACCAACTACGATACTTGACCGAATTAACCCACCCTGAAGGCTAGTTTGATAGCTGACCTTCACCTAATGCTAACCCCCCAACGGTGTGCTGAATCATCACATTTTCAGGGTAGAAAGGGGAGGGGGGATGGAAGTTATTCATATTCTCTGCCGTCTATGGTTTCCCGGGAAGATCTGGACCCAGAAGAGGTGGCATAGTTTGTTGGAGGACGAACGTGTCCAGAGGCGACATCCAGAATCGAAATCGGGACCTCCGGCCAGTATCAGCCTCATTGCCCTGCTCACCTAGACTATCACGCCATACGCCAGTTCCGATAGTGATCAATGAGAAGCTGTCAATAGAAAAAGCTTCCTGAAAGAGTTGCGGTTAAAAATAATTGAGGTAATGTGTGTTGAAAATGGAATATGTTGTTCTTAGCTCTGAACGAAATTTATGTTTTGGCTCATCCGATTTAGTACGGGGAGTGTTCAGTAAATAATTAGGAATTTGAGTTTTTTTGGAAATAATTTTATTGATTCATGTATATGAATGTTAAGCCCTTAGAAGCAGTCCCCATCAAATATTATATCACTTGAAGAATGATCTGATACTTTCCCGGCGAATAATGTTTTCCAAGATTATTCGGGTCTCCCACCGGGTCCACGTTCGTAGGTTTGCCGACGTTTCGAAGGCCGAGTCGTCCATCGTCGACGACTCTGACACCGACTCTGCCATCGAAACGTCGGCAAACCTACGAACGTGGGCCCGGTGGGAGACCCGAATAATCTTGGAAAAAATTATATCACTTAGGCCAGCGGTTTTCCAATACATTTTTTTGGGGATGCGTTTTCAATCTCTTGTTAAACGATGATTTCATTTTTGGCGTTGTTCCCTTCATTTGTGGGAACAGAAGATAAAGGTCGCATTTTGAGGCCACGTCTGGCGAATATGGAGGCTTATGGACATCATTACTAGATAGCTGTTATTGTTCAAAAATTCAGGAGCAAGCAGTGAGCAGTGTGATTAGCATGTAGTGGTGTATCAGTCATGAATTGTTTCGCCACAAATACGGACTTTTTTTTCGTATTGCTTCACGAGGACAGCGTTGAACAAGTGTTTTTTGATCGACTGACCTCGTGGCAAGAACGTATGGTCCGCTATGCGAAATTACAAAATTGCCGATGCTTATTGAACACCACTCTTACGTACTTTCTGACGGTGATCTCATTGTGTCTTGGAGGATAGACTAGATACGTGCAAGCATCCAAAGGCTCGTCTCCGAGATCGTGTGCGGTGGGGATGTCGGATTGGCTGGAGTGGTGTTGGGGAAGGCAGAGGTAATGGTGTCCGATGGCCATCCGATCAGTGTAATTGGTGTGAGTTCGACTTTCTCCTGCCCATTGTGTGAACAAGTTCGAGCATGGTCGACCCGGCGGTCAGTGAAACCTCGACGGCGGTCGCCGGTGCCGACAGCCGCGACTGGTGGCACAACCGATGCAATCCATTTTTGATATGATTTCTATTTTTAAACGGCGCCGAAATAACCTAGTTTCCCCTAGGCTCTCGGTAGCAAAACATTCACAGCCATCCGAACGGTCAGGAGATTGTCGCTGCCATGGGATCGATGCTCTCAATTCTCCCGTGTTAACGACCCGAGCCCCCAGCCACTCTTCTCCCCTGAATCCTCCCCCATCCCAATCCCAATCACTCGAGGGTTGCTCCTTTTAATAAAACTCCCCTCCCGCGTTAATCGGTTTAACTTCAACCCTCCCCGTCTCCATTCACACTCCTACCGACCCTTTCATTTGCCCAATTAGTTTCGCTGAATTTCTTTCTCTTGGTAAAGGAAGGGTAAGAATGCGACGATTCGGTCCTCTCAGTGAAATCAATCAATTAATTAATGCGTAATTATTGTATTACTTTCTTCGAGGCCTTTCCCTTTGTTCGCTGAGCTGTTCCTGCGGAGTGAAACGTCTTCTCATCGTCTGCTGTGCAAAAATCGTGACCATGAAGACATTCTTTGGATCAAAAGTAGTTCATGAATTATGGATCGATTAAAAAAATCCAATATCTAAGCTCATTTTTTCTATTTTACTATATGCCTTCCGTTCGATTTCCCATCGCTCTGATTCATCTCTCTCTCCTAGTCCAATTTTGACACTCCTACGCCTCAGAGTATTTCGATTGGCCATTTAATCAACCCGGAAGTTTGTTTATATTTCCGAAAGGTGACCCAAAATTGGTTGTCCTAGTGGCGTTGGTTTAAATCTTCTGTACACTTGTCTTAGTGGACCCCGTTTTCATTCGGGAAAATTAATGCCTGCTTAATTTTGTAATCTGTAATTCATTCGAACACGAAATCCCGCCATACGGCGAACAAATATCCATCCACATGGAAATAGGGATAGGAACACATATAAATGACGAACACGGGAGAGGTGGGGAAGGCGGAATCGAGCAGATCACAGGCGCAAAAATATTTCCCTGACCGGGACTCGAACACCGGATCCTTCAACATTCCGGGCCTATGCTCTAACATATGTATGCATACCCATGTGTATACGTGTATATTCATATATATGTAGGTGTTATTATTAAGTAATCTGGCGGTTGAGGTAGGTTTTGGATGGACAAATGGACAGATTTAAGTGTATGTATGGATATATACACATACACATATATGTATATATATACACATGTACATATATATACATATATATATACATATATATATACACATATACGAGGGTCATCCGGAAAGTAGTACCCGTTCGTGAAATAAAGACACAAAAGTAAATATTAACAAACATAAAAAATTTTATTTGAAATAGGATACTTTAAACTACTTCTCAACATAATCTCCAAGCAAATTAAGGCATTTGTCATAACGTGTGACAAGTTTCTGTATTCCTGCTGCATAGTCCTTCGCCGCCAGCTCATTGAGATACAGGGTCACTCCTTCTTTAAGTTCTTCATCGCTGTCAAATCTTTTTCCTGCCAAAAAGTCTTTAAGCTTTGTAAAGAGATGAAAATCTGAAGGGGCCAAGTCCGGGCTATACGGTGGATGGTCGAAAGTTTCCCATTTGAATTGCTGCAAAAGTTTTTGTGTTATCCCAGCTGCATGAGGCCTGGTATTGTCATGAACGAGAATGACACCAGTAGACAATAGACCTCGCCGCCGATTTTGTATTGCCCGCCGTAATTTCTTTAATGTTTCACAATACGCATTGGCATTAATAGTGTCTCCACGGGCCATAAAATCAATAAGCAATACATCTCGTCGATCCCAGAAAATGGTTGCCATGAGTTTCCTGGTGGACAGAACTGTCTTGAATTTTTTTGGTTTGTTTGGTGAATGAGCATGATGCCACTCCATTGACTGTCGTTTACTCTCAGGTGATGCATAACAAACCCATGTTTCGTCACCAGTAATTATGCGAGTCAAGAAAGAGTCTCCTTCATCAGAATAACGTCCCAAAAACGTCAGTGCTGCAGCCATACGCTTGGTTTTGTGCTCATCTGTAAGCATGCGAGGGACCCATCTTGCACAAATTTTTGCATAATGCAGATGGTGTTTAACAATTTCATGAACAATTGTTCGAGAAACATTGGGAAAATGCTCACAGATGTCATCAATTGTGACGCGCCGATCGTTCCTCACGAATTCGTCAACTGAGCTCACCAGTTGGTCTGTAATGACAGACGGTCTCCCCGAACGCTCATCGTCGTGTGTGTTCCCCCTCCCCATGATGAAGTTGCGACACCACCGCCGAACAGACGACTCGTCCATTACATTGTCTCCATACACCTCCTTTAATTGGCGATGAATATCACATGGGCGAACGTTTCTTGCATTGAGGAATTTAATCACTGCCCTGACTTCACAACTGGCGGCGTTCTCAATTTTTTTAAACATTGTAAACAATCACAGAAACAACACAGGCAATGCTAGCGTCACGCAACTTGGCTCAGAGAAGGCAGACAAGCCACTGAAGCTATCTGACCTCGTCCAGCGGCTACTCGCGTCGTCAGCACTTCATGCGGCACGAACGGGTACTACTTTCCGGATGACCCTCGTGTGTGTGTATATATATATGTATATATATATATATATATATATATATATATATATATATATATATATATATATATATATATGAGTTCTGTTCCTAATTCCTCTTGAGAAAGGTGGTTGGACCACCGAAAATTCGAGAACCAGTGAGTTTTCCCTCTTTTGTGTGTTTTGGTTTCTGTGTTTGTTATGACTATCAGTGAATTTATATATATATATATATATATATATATATATATATATATATATATATATATATATATATATATATATATATATAGTATATATAAACCATAAACACAGCAACCAACCCGAAGGTCGGTTTAGTAGGTGATGGTAGAGCTCACCCGTGTACCAAGCCCGACGGCGTGTGAATATTCACACATCAGGGTAGGGGGGCCAGTTCCTTTCCCTGTGCCGGTTATGGTTTCCCAGGAAGATCTGGTACCCTGTGAAAAATCAACTAACTTGGGTGGTGCTGCAGGTGCCCAATGTGCCTTGCCCGGGAATCGAACCCGGGACCCTCCGATCAATAGTTCAACGCTCTACCCACTAGACCACCGCGACCCGCATATATATATATATATATATATATATATATATATATATATATATATATGTCTGTGTGTGTGTGTGTATAAATGTAGGAGTATATTTAAACTTTGATTATAACAAAAATGGAGACACAGCAAAGGACACTCGCTGGAGGACTGTTTCGGACACTCATATGTAACGCATAAATTTATAACCTCAGCTTCGTATGTTTCATGTCGGATCATAAACGATGTTGAAAGATCATTTCGACTTAAAAAAACCGGCATCATAGCGCGGATTTCATGGATCTCTCACGTATTTACATTTCTGCAATTTATTTGCACTGCATTCCAGTCTCATAACATCGTTTCGCGTCGCTGCTTGTTATTCATTTTGCGCGTATAGATGTAAATGTTGTTGCCCTAGAAAAAAGAAAGCGGCATTCGACGGTCGAATGGCTGGCAACTAACTTAACCTCCCCGCTTTTCCCTACTCGAAAAAGAGAGGGAGAAATTTAAGTCTTTTTTCCCATGGAAATTCCTCGCGTTGTGCAACCCCCCTTCATCACAAGTTCTCGTGTCGATTTTGTTTCGCCCAAGTAAGTGAGCAGGAATTAAAATCGTGTGACCGCAATCGAACGCGGGGTTGAGCGTTCATCCGGCCTGGAAACGAACACCAGGAGCGCGCACACCGAACGCGCAGCATCATAAACGGTGTGGCACATCGAATGGAATTTTTAAAAAAATATTCCAGGGAGAGATCACAGAGGTCGTAATAGCAGTTATTACATTTCACAATGACTCGGGATAGAAAAGAAAAGCATGGGTTAGCCGAGCGGCAGCTCACTAATCAAATACATTGTTATTTCAATGAAGGAGAATATGGCCGTCCAATAAAATAGCATTGCGATCACGAATCAAATAGTATACGGAAATGAGTTCTTCCACTGAGAAATTTCAGATATTTCGGCAGGTGATTATCAAATTTCTGAATAAAAATTCGGCATAAATAATGTTGGAGAATTATGCTTATTTGAAAAGGTTATGATTAATCCACAAACTATCGTTGCCTCTACGTGTTAACTTTGATGTTTACAAGTTTTGTATGAAAAGTATAGGTAGCATTTTGTCCCTGATGTGTGCGCGTGAAGTGCTGAATTCAGACCGTCGGTTGTTAAGTGTGTGCATCGTCAGAGTTCGTATTGGCATTGATGAGACAGTGAAAGTGCACACACCATTGAAATCACTGACAAATTGGCGATGCGAATGATCTGCGCCTCCCGAAGGTCTTTGGACGGACGACAAAAAGAGAAGAGTCGAATGTCTGTCTACTTGCGGAGACCTTCAGCATATGACATCGCAACGATTCCCCAACCCCCTTACAGTTCCGACTTTGCACCAGCAGACTATTATTCCTATTCCCTATAAGAGTGAAATCCTCCCTCAATGGACATTGCAATGGGACCCAAAGTCAAGCCGTCAAAGAAGCTTGCATGCGTAGCCTTAAAGAGTTGCTTTAGTCGGAATTCGCCCACCAGGGAACCTTCGAGTCGTGGAAAAGCTGAGTAAAAAGGTGAAATGACGGTGAATATCAACGAAAATATTCGTGAACATCACCGATTAACGATTACAAAGGATCTCTAGCTTGCAACACAAGAGCGCTTTGGCAGTGACACCACGTATTGCATGCTGGTGTGTAGGCAAATGGTTAGAAATGACAAATCATTCAATTTGAATAGCAAAAATATAGAAATATTAGTTAAAAAATGTGCCTCTCAAATGTAACATATGGTACAACTTCGTCTTGTCACGAGGTTCATACGATGGTAGGCTGAAAATCCGTCCCCAGAAACCATCTTCAAACAACGCTGAATCTCAGTAGGAGTCACTTTTTAAATCACGCTGTTTAACTCGCGTTGACATAACACTAGAACACGTCTCCATACTTCCGCTTCTCAAAATGCATTGGATGAATGTAAGGACCTCAAACTTGCGCATGCGTGTTGGGGGGGAATGTTACTTCCACATTCCACCAAGAGTTCTTCTGAAGGACATGTTGTTTGTTGTCCACAAGCATTTGTGCATTAGTTTTCGTCCTACCCTCGTATTTAATTCGAAAACTTAAGCTACTTTCTGGACTGCACGCGTATCACAGCCCGACTCGAACGATGCACCGATATGTCGTCTTCGGCTTGTGCGTCTGAGGAATGATTCATTCGTGGGCCTCATTATGACACGCGTCAAGGAGCAAACGAATGGGCGACGGTGTTCTGCAAATGTCTCCTTTACGGCGGGAAGGAATGACAATTGAAGAAGTATTCCCCGTTCTCTCTCTCGCGTTAGTCTTCCGCCTCTTCTCCTCCTCCCCTTTCGACCTCCTCTTCAGAAGTCTTGGCCCGCGCCCTCCACTCGACCCCCGCTCCCATTGCTGTCGCCCCACCCACGCCGCCTCCACCCCTCCACCGACACTCCTCACTTTTCCTTCCTCCTCTCCGTCCTACAGCCACCTCGGATTCCCCTCACGTAATCTCGCCGCACCATATACACCACGCGGACCACCGTTTTCTCCCCAGTAATTCCGTTTCCTCCTTGTCCCATTCGCCCGCCTTGTTAAGCCGCCCCCAGTCTTTTTTACTCCCTTCCCTCCTTCCCCTTCTCAACGCTGCCAAGTTGTTCCTTCCTTCCCGCGAAGAACTCGAAAACAAAGACGAGGAACTCCGTTTCGACGGAACATAAAGCATGCGCGAAAAGGGCACTTCCGCGTTTCCATTGTCGGATGGTTTCCAGGGGAAACGGGAGGGCGCTTCCAGCAGATGCGATCCTATAACGGTTTCCCACGAATCTTCATTTGTCGCTCGTGCGTCATAAGTCGTTGTGAACATCAAAGTTTATTTCTGAAGTCGCGGTTACGTTCTGTCCAAGTCGTCCTCCTGTGTGTGTGTATGTGTGGAACGAAAACCCTTCAAAGTGAGCAGGTTGATTTGGAATTGGAAAAAATGGAGATGTAGTCGGCGTTTTGCATGCTGGGAATGTGTGGACAAGTTAACAAAAAAGAATAGGATTTATTAGAAGAGTACTTGGTAAATGTGATGAAAAGGTCTAAGATAAATGTCATCTGTCGTTTAACCCTCATTTATAGAATGTGCTGCTGGTACGATATGGGATTCTCACGCAATTGGATTAATTGACGAATTGAATCGAATATATTTGTAAAACATTGTTATGATAAACTGAGTAGCGAATCCAAAATATTAAAAGCAGCTAGGCTGGGAATCATTCAATGGAGCGAAGGTTAAATCACACAGATTGAAGCTCTTGCATTATTTGGTAGGATGTATCTTATGCAATGATGTTGAAAATGTATTATTACCGCCAACCTTTATTATTCGGTCCCTTTTGGTGTATGCGACAAGTTTGTCGCCAGTGGGGCTTAAATGAAAGATTGGCGTAAAATACAGAGTTCTACCATTATAAGTAGGGGTTAATGCTTGAATTTTGATGAACATCTAAACTGAAATCATTCATGTTGAAATAATTTGAATGACATTTGAAGCTTCATGTTGTTGTCTTCACACTGCACTTAGTGAGCATTATAATATTCTCCATTTTTCAAGGTTACAACATTTGCCTATAACATTCTCCGACCGCGGTAGGGTCATAAACCATCGTTCAATAAGTCCCGCGACTAACTAAGAAAATAACATTTATTCCGCTAAATTCATTTTCATTCATCAACATAATCGCCTTCAAGAGCCATAGTACAATCATTCAAACGCTTTTCTAACTTCACCAGACCATGCCTCTAAAAGGAAATGTCCTTGTCCTCCAAATACGTAAGTTTCAGTTGACCAGCGAAACCTGTTGACCTTCAAGAGCTATAGTACAATAATCCCAACGCTTTCCTAACTCCTCGATACCATGCTTGTACAACGTATTGTCCTTGTCCTCAACATACGTAAGTTTCCGTTGATCCGCGATGACTTCTTCCTCATTCGAGCCAAATCTTAAATCCCTGGAGCATCTTTTTGAGATCAGCAAACAGCCAGTGATCGCTAGATCTGAAGAGGACGTATGGCGGGTGGTGCGGAGAACAAACTGAAGCTCCAACTCGTTCAATTTTTGCCATTGTTTTCATTGACTTGTGGCACTGTGGTGCACTGTCTTAATTAGTAGATTATCATTTTCTTCTTAATGTGTGGCCGTTTTTTGCGATTTCGTCCTTCAAAAGCACCAATAACTCGATGTAATAGTCGCTATTGATAGATTTTCCCTTTTCAAGTTAACTTGCGCATCCCAAAATAATATCCCGTTCAATAAGTCCCGGGACTTGTTGAATTATAGGTTATTTGGGTCAAAATTAGTCTGGTGTGTGTTCGCCTCCTGCCACACACCTTGCAGGCCACTAAAATATCTAAAATAACATTTGGTGTCAGACGCGGAAAAATGGTTAATGTTCAAAACTTTGTTTCCATTAATTGCAGCATGTCTAATTCCAGCAAGCTCCAACCAATTCATTCAACATGTGCTTCGCTCTTTTCGACAGTTGTCATAAACATCTCTGGGATATTGATACTGAAACAGCCTCAACTAAACTCGCTATTGAGTGGCGAGGCCGTCGTTATCGAGAGACAATTAAAGCTGAAATAAAAGAGTAAAAATGAAAAACTTAGGTATTCGCAACTGCCGCAAAATTAAAGCCTGTACAAGTTTCGGTCGTTCGTATGTGGCACTTTTAACTTCTCTGCTAATTCACTTAAGAGTTGACATACATGTGGCTTGGATCGTAGCCCAGCCAACGTGGAACTCTGGAACCAAGTCACCGGGAAGTTAGCATCAATTTTGACTAACCTCCAAAATTCTCTTCGCTCTAATAATTTCTTTCGACCTTCAATACTAGAAAAACTTCCTGAATAACGATGCTCTATTCATTCAAATTGAGTGACAGTGAATGACAATTTGTAAGACCGTGGATTACGATCGGTGATTGGCGTACCAAAATAAACAGTTGTGGATTATTTTGTACCTCAGAACAACGCGTCATTGGGGCTATTTATAGATCCTCGTGCCTTATATAATCTCTCAAAACCTTTCAACATTCACCATCCACTGTTCAATGATCCCTTTTCGATTGGTGCCTGCAGGGTCACCCTGTGGTGACCGGAATGGTGTGCTAATGCATGAAGGACCTAGTTGAGTGGCCATCATAATCCCTTAATTACGCATTATTTCTCACTGTAAGAATAAATAGCCGTATGAGTGGTTGATCCCAGTTCCAGCGGTTACCATACATGCAAGGTCCCACCCAAAATTAAATAGAATGACTCTGGGGAAAAAATGTGTTGGAGCTCAAAGTACAAATTGCTAAAATTCTTCTTCAGAGCACCCCGATGTATCGACACACCAATGCCAGTGCCTCCGCCGCCAGTTGTGGTATGCCTCCTGTAAGGCAACAACGGGACCCTCGTTCAGGCACCTCGTCACGGCCTCGTCTACATAATCCAGTGGTCTAAAATGGTACTCTAAGGGGTTATACTTGGGTCCTACTCGAAGGCCCATGCCTCGTCACCAGTAACCATCTATTCTATAAAACTCGGGTCATTTTCGATTTCTTTTAAATTTATTTATGTACCCTGCAAGCCACCGCTTGGGTGTGTGGCAGGGGGTGAATACAAACTAAATTAATTTTGGCCAGAGCATGACCTTACTGCGGTGGGGCAATGTTATTCTGATCCCTTGTCGTTCTTGGAAAAAATTACATCTTAAATCTATCTGTATCTATAGACTTAATCTACCGTAGTACGATGGGGGTAATAGTACATTTTCAACATCATCTCTAAAGAGGCCTCCTTCCAATTCATATGCAAGAGATTCAAACTGTAATTTAACCTTCGCTCCAGTAGTTGCTGCCTATATTTTGGTTACGATACTCAGTTTATCATAACAACGTTTTAAAAAAATCTAAAAATCTAGCTCCTCTACGTTGCACGCAATCCAATTCGGCAATTAATCCAACTTCGTGAGTCAAGGAGATCCAAGGCAAGATTGTCACACAAGCAGTGTTCCGACAGTATCTTGGGCACCATCTTGGCACGCCTTCTACCCCATGGCTAAATCTTCTCTTAGAATGCAATGCACTGCGATCATCTGAACATTGCGCTCTTCTGCTTACATCCCGACGCTTTGGGGTCAATCAGAATTGAGCACGTGTCTCACTTTTGCAAATGGGAGTGTATTAGGGGCATGCGATAGGCGTAAAGGTCCCAGATGCAAATCCACGCCAATGCAGTTCGCTGGTTGATCAGAGAAACCACGGTTCATGCCGCCGATCTCTTAGGTGGTTATTTATTTGAATTGGACCCCGATTACGTCATGGTGATTGGACGCATTTTTGTGGCCAGAGGGAATGCGGAGTAATAATGACCGCAGGAGAGTCACAGTTGACCCCATAATTAAAATGGTGCACGACATGCTCCCTCGGCAGTCACTGTTGGCCGCAATCAATGCAAATTCCACAGAACACCATTCGCATTTTGGAATGTTTCCTCGCGTAACATGTTGCGTTGCTTAAATGTCCACTTAGTCCACGCGACTTATTGTGGTTTATCGGTTTATCAGCTGCGAGAAAGTTAATTTTCGTCCGTGATTGCAGAGTGATTGCCACGACCTCGGCTTGGGAATCACGCGTCTCGATTGATCGTGCATGGAGGTCAACCAATTTGCCATTCCATACTACACTGCACTAACGCTTTCACTACAAGTCTAAGTTCAAAAATACTTTCCATAAACTGGGATTTGAAATTTATTGGCGGATTTTTAATAGTATCGAGAAAAACTAAAATTAATTACTTGTTTAACACTGAGAACTACTACATTTAGAATATTTTACGCTCACGAGAGCTATCCAATAAATACGCGAACCGAGGGCATAAAGCCTTTATTTTTCAAATTTTAGTATGCATCGATCTTGTCCCTTTCTTCGAAGTACTCTCCATTCGTTGCTATGCCCTCTTATTCCATCTTCTCTTCCACTGTTTAAAGCACCCTTGGAAGTCATTGGTAGTAGTTAGGCTTTTTAGTTTTCTCGTCGTTTCTTGCTTTATTGTCTCATCATATTTCTGCCTTTTTGGAACAGGGAAAAGTCGCAGGGGTCGAGTCTGGCGAATGAGGAGGATGATCAAGGATGGCGATTCAATTTTTTTGCCGGAATTATATTGAAAACTTTATTTTTGGGCAAAATTCGCGTATTTAATAGAGAGGCTAGGTATATATTTATCATCGAAGGAGCGTGCCCCCCGACCCTTGTACAGCTGCTTGCGGAGTGGTGGTGGGGTGTTGGGACTGTGATTGTTTGACCGACTCCCATTATAGATTAACCGCTGGCAGCGGCGCTTGGCGTCCGCGCCTCTATGATCCGACGTGAGTGAGTGCCCCCTCCCCCCCAAGGGGCGGTGTAGCTGCGGCCGGGGGGGGTTCCGCAGTGTCCCCTCCGCCCCTCAACGCGTCCGCAGTGTTCCGTTGCATCGGCACGGGAGAGACGGCGGTGCCCTCTCGTGTTACCTGCAACGCGGGGGAGCCTCCGACTGCCCCCACACCCCGCCCCCACTCCACCCCACCCACGTGGCGGGAGGGCCGGGTGTCTCCTCCACGGGCTGGGGGAACCTGGGGAATGCCAACAGATTTCTCCATCGAGAAAAACTTCCAAATCTGACGAATGTAATCTTGAAAATAAAAACATTTTCAGGAGAATTACAGCCATTTTAAACTTTTCGATGCTGTTTTAGTGAACAAAAATATTTTTAAATGATGGCCCTTGTCCTTGCTAATAATTTATAAAATTATGACTTATGACCCAAGTTCTGTCGTTTCGGAAGAGGTGAGACGAATATATATTCTCACACAGGGTGGAGCAAGATGAACTCCCTGTTTTGACGGGTGAATTGTAAAATAACCAACCAAGATAATTAAAAACGGGATTTTTATTTCTTAAAACTAAATTCAATGCCAGTTCATTTTCATTAACTTTTGAAAATTATTTCATTCGAGACTTCTGTGTCATATTCCTCACCATACTCTTCCATTTTGGGGAGTAAAAAGTTCTCCAGCACCTCACAATAGCGCACAGAATTCACACTTGAACCGCGATATTCAAAAACGTGAGGCCCAATAATGTGTACGGAGGACGCAGTGCACCAAACTATCACTTTGGGGCTATGATGAGGTCTTGGCTGAAGTTCGCGAGGGTTGTCTGTCGCCCGGTAACGGAACATTTTATTTGCTGAGGCGGAGAGGTGAAAATGCGCTTCATCTCTAGACCACAGCGCCCTCTACGTCGCCACCTCACACTCATTGTTCTTAAAGAACGTTTCTACGACGAAACCTCGATGCTCAATAGACCACGCACTGCCTGGTAATTACTAAAAATGGCGTCGCGTTCCCATGCTAAGGCCGCTACTCCCACTTCGCTAATTCACCTGCGCGCTCTTCAGTGATTTTTTTGTAACTAGGGTGTCTATTTTGCTTCACCCTGTGTGTGTATGTATGTATGTATAAAAAAATATTTTGTACAAAGTGCTACACCATATACACATTAACCTTCCCGTAGGTCGGTGTGGTAGGTGAGGGCGGGGTTCACCCCGTGCTAAGCCCTATGCTTCACGGAATCCACACATCTGGGCTGGAGGGAATTGATAATTTTTTTTGTTTTAGCATATATATTTATAAATAAGCTATCGCAGCAATATTTTAATTCTTTGTTACACTGCATGACGAAGTAGAATATTGTATCTGGTGGCGTGGTAGAATAACATTAGTAGATGTAAATTTGTTGTTCAATAATTCAGTGTTCAATGACCATTGTTCCCTAAACTGGTAATGAGAGGCATTGCGTGCTTATATGTTTAGCGGGCTTTTTGCGCATATAGTGTTACTCTTTCGCTACTTCCTTTTGAGTTTTTTTCGCGGAATTGGCAAATTATGCCCTACATTCACGCTCTACGTTTTCCGTTTTAAAGATTTAAGTAGCGTACCATTGGCCCTGAGGTAATTTTGCCATCGATTAGAGTGATTCGTGCTACACGGAATCGATGGAATGTCTTGCGTCGCAATATTAAGTTAATGAACATTCCGTAGCGATAGTCTGCTTTCATTTGTTGGCTTAAAAGTGCTTTTGTCTCTGGATTCTGGTTTTTTCTGCAACGAGAGAGTATTGTTTTATGGATATTTTACGCGTTTATTTTTGTGGAAAATAAGGAATTAATTCAACCGTTTATTTGATCGAAATGCGGTGTTTTGTTGCATTAGTTCAGTTTTTGCTTTTGTTGAATTTAAGCTTTTGATTAAAAATGTTTTTTAACCTTTATTAAGGCATTCGCTACACCGGGAATGTTTTAATTCACCCATGTTTTATGCCATTGTTTTTTTTATCACGTATCTTATTTCCTCATTCGACCGGAACATACTTGCTTAGCAATTCATACTTAATGGCTTTGGACGAAAAGGTTTTTGTTCCGATTAAAACGGAATGATTGACTGCTCTAAATCATATAGGAATTTTCATGCGGAATAGGAAATTGCATAGTTTCTGTTCCAGTTTTTCTCCTGAAACGTTATTTTCAACCTGTTTCATTAGCATGTATAGTAATTAAAGAGACAGAGACCCTGTGAGACTATAGACTACTTAGATTTGAAAAGAGGTTGAATTGAGTGATTTAACTCTCTCACCCTTTTAATGGCACTTAATTTCTCTCCTCGTGCCGATGGTCTTTTCTCCTCCAATCTGAGAGCGGTTACTTTTTATTTCATTAATGGCAGATTTTGTTCGTAACTAGCCGTCATTCGTGTCTGTGAAAGCTTGGTGAGGATGCAACCCATACCACACACCTACCGCCGGCTTGCATGCCGGTACAGAGGGCAGGTCTTCGGGTGAACGACCAGGGACTATGATCGAGATTCGATCAGAATACGAGGACTGTCCAGTAAATACGCGACCTGAGGCCATAAAAACTTTATTTTGCAAAATTCAGTCAACATTGATTTTGTCCCCTTCTTCAGAGTACTCTCAATTTGTAGGCTATCCCTTCTTATCCCACCCTCTTTTCCTTTGTAAGTCCTCGGCAGTTAGGATTTTTAGTTTTTCTCGTCGTTAACTGCTTTATTGTGTCTTCCCATCTTCCCAGTGATTTCGCCTCATCACATATTTGCATTTTAGGAATAGGAAAAAGTGGCAGGGGCGAGATCTGGCGAATAAGAAGGATGATCAAGGATCCAGGTGATTGAATTTTTTCCCAGAAACTGCCATCACAGGTGGTTGAAGGTCGTCCCCGCCTTTTATCATCCGTGGCATCTTGTCGGCCATCTTTAAGACGCTTAATCCACTTGAAAGCGGATGTTTTCTTCAGAGCATTATGGCCGTAAACAGCTGTCGACATTTCAGTGATTTATTGATAACTTTTACCGCACTTCACCAAAAAACTTGGTGTTAATTCATTGCTCCGTGATTTCGTCAATTTCCATTTGCGACAAACAGTAAAAACAAGGACAACAGAAACTAATATAACTGGCACCATACGCACAGCTCGACGATCCGCCAAGCACAGACGGCTCATTGGGTCTCAAGCAGCTAGCGCCGCTATTGGGTGGGGCTATAATCCACGTCATGGCCGCCAGATTGCACTAGTTCGCGTTTTTATTCAACATACCACTTAGCTCTCTTTTCTCATCGTGAATATTCCACGATCTACCAAAAAGGTGTTTGGCTGGGGGCGCAATCGCCCATTGGGATGGTCAAAGCAGAGGAAGGGTGTTTATAAATGGTAGTTAAAAGGGGGAAATAATTGCTAAGGAAACCCAAGAAAGACGTGTAAATTTAAACGCACGATAGCGGAAAACTTGGTTCTAAACGATTATTATATTCAGGCACTGTAAATGTTCTTTGGCATACCAAAAAGGGGGGATTAAAAAACGAACCAAAACCACTCCACTAGGATAAACCTCCACCATACCAAGAAATGCCACGCAGAACTGGAAAGTAAGAATTGTATTAATTCAGGATGAAGACACGGGGGGGGGGTGTTCGTTGCGGGGTATTGGTGCGTCAAGTATTGGTACATCCAGGACTGATATCTCTTCTTAAATGGAGGTGAATTGCATTGGCGCATGCAAGCGTCGTCATTGTAGGGGACCGACCCATGTGCTACTCTTTCTCGGGCGTCGTAATTGAAGGGAGAGGGGGAGGAATAAGCGGTGTCGGTTACACGAGTAGGTCAGGATGAGGATGCAATTCTGGTTTCACGAAAGAGAGCCAAAGAAAAACAGCACCCTTAATGTCTCGCGGTTTCACGTATTCGCGAGGGATGGGGTGAGGGGGGGGGAGGATTGGGGGAGGAGGAGGAAAGGAAAGCATGTCTGCTATCTGCCTCATCAAAGAGTCCAGATCGACCTTTCCCTGGGGGGAAATACTTTTATCTCCTTCGTCTGTCTTGTCCCTGTGCCCACCAGGGGTCCAATTTGGGGAGGGGGTCGTGGACCCCTGTGCTGGTGAATTGGTCTCCTTGCCCCACAACCCTTCGACTCGAACTGGAGCCTTCAGTTTGGGAAGCCAGTACAGTGGTCATCCGATTATGCCAGCATATGTTATTTTAGCGACAGTTGGGTGAATTGTTTTGCAGAGTTTTGCCATGGTGATAATGTGAGGAAGTCAGTCCACTAGGCCCTAGGGAGTCAACAGTTATCATTAACCCCTTAGCAAAAGTAAACCGTATAGAAATGTGGCACGCAGTTGGTTTTATATAGTATTTACTGCTCCAAGGGAATATGTATACATACACACACATTCAAACACGAAAAGCCGGCGCTTGACGAACACATTTTTTTTTATTTTTTTTAGGTAATCTACCGTTTAAGGTAGGTTTTTGGATGGACACAACTATCAAATAAACATGACGATCACATATTCAATCCAATAAGAAGTAAGTACTATATATGTGTGTGTGTGTTATATATATATATAGTAACACGGAAGTGTTAAATAAAAAACTTATACAGCAAGACACAACATGAGAACACATAAAAGGAACACTCACACGTTATTTCTTGATAATTTCGACGGAATTGAGATCCGTCTTCCTCGGAAGATTAGTTAGGACTGACTGGTGAAAGGTATGTGGAAGGGAGAGAGAAGTGGACGGGGGAAGGGGAGAACGGGTGTTGGGGAAGGGGTGAAAGAAAGGGTTGTGGAAGGGGATAGGGAGAAGGGATATATATATATATATATATATATATGTATATATTTACATTGAGTTTGGCCAACTATGGACCGCAATGACCTCAAGACTTCTTCATATTTTCCCCTACTGTTCGTCGTTGTTCTTCGGTCCACACCCTCTTTGTTTTTTGTGTTGGTTGGTCTTCAGTAAATCTTGTATTGTCTATTAGTTTTCTGCACCTCTCCCTGCTGTGAACAACTTCCTCCGTTATTCCAATATTTCCCGCATCCCTCCTGGTCTCCTCTAACCATCCTGTTGTGTGCTTCAATTTTGAATTATAGTTGAATATTTTTTTGTTAATCTATTTTCATCCAATCGCTTTAGGTATCCAAAGAATTTCAATCTTCTTTTTCTCATCGTATCTGTGATTGTCTCGGTAGTCCTATATAGATCCTCATTTTTTCTCCTAATCCAAATATTTTCTGTGTTTTTCAATGTTCCTAGGATTTTCCTCAAAATATTTCTTTCTTTCCTCTCCAGTTCTCGCAGGTCCCCTTTCTTCTTCATCGTTAGGCATTCCGATCCATATGTAGTTTCGGGCTTAATGACTGTGTTGTAATGCCTCATTTTGGCTTGGATGGACGTTGTTCTTTTATTGTAATGATTCTGTGTAATTCTGTAAGCCAGTTGCAGTTTTTTTCATTCGTGTTGTCCAATCCGTTCGGTTGAATATATTCTCCTAGATATTTCAAATTATCAACTCTCTTGATTTTTCCATACTTTGTTTTCATGTATTTCTCCCCATTGTGTCTGAGTTCCTTATATTCTGTCTTCTCATAGGAGATATATATATATAGTATATATAGTACTAAATATATATATATAGTACTTACTCCACCACTTTTGTGACCCTGTGGGAATCATTTCGGGATGAGTGGTTCTGAGAAGGACACCTTTTTTCGATGGGTAATAACAGGTCGATCTAACAGACTAGACGACAGATGGAGGGATATTTTACAGTGTCGATGCTAGATTGGTTGAGGACCACGACAGATATTGTTTGCATTTCCAACATCTCTGATACATCAATCTGTCGACATCGACATATCGAGAATGGGTCGACTTTGAAATTTATTTACCCTCGAGACATCGAAAAGCTGATGTCACCCTGCACTTCGGCGATTGAAGGTTGGTTGTCTGAGGTCCTTAAGAATGGAATATGGTACGGCCAACAGCAGTTTATTCTGGAAAAAAGTCCAGGGAAGAATGACTATGTCACGATTTTTCAATCATTATTTTTTTTCATAACCCGAAGCGTAATCACTGAAACCACATATCAACGAAGCATTTTAGATCTCCCGAATGCGGAAACAGTGTTAACAACCCATGACCGTGCACTTGCGTATGTAGGTGAATACATCCTGGATTTCTTGAAGGACGCAAATTGTTTTCGCCTTGGAAACGTGTAAACAGGCCAAGTTTTATAGCCGTTTGAGAGGGTGTGGGGGAGTGAAGTGAGGAGAACTTAGGGGGTCGATGCAGTTTTCCCTAAACGTTTCGCCACGCTGCGTGAACACTTCTGTCCGTGCATTCCGATAGGCCGCGGCCTTCCCACCAGGGAAACGACGAAAGGTTTTGCAGGAACGAGTCTGCGGTTCGGCTCCACCATTTTTAAAAACCCTGCTCCTTTTCCTTGCTTCCCTCCCGCTCACTCCGACCCCCTTTGAATTCCTCCCTCCTCGATCCTTTCTCTTCACTCATTTCGGGCCCCGAGTCCGTAGGTTCTTTTCCTCTTCAAGTCCGTCTTGTCCGTCACTCCGTGCGAGAGGAAAGACAGAATTGCTCGCTTCAATGTCTTCAAGTGAAGGAGACGGAGAACTGGGTCGTCGCATTGTCTTGGAGGGACGACGAGGAAAAAAAAATAGTGTGTGTTGCGTCGATTAGGGAGTTTCGTCGCCGTGACGTAATTTCCGAAACGCGCGCCGCGCCTCGGCGTATCACCATCCACGGTTGTCCCACTGAGCGAGAGGTGGGAGGGAGAGATTGCCCACCGGAGAATCGCCTTCCTCGCATGGACGAGTAAGGAAGGCGAACTTAAGGACTGCGGAGAGGGAGGGGGTTCTCTTTTTTCCCGGCTTTTGTGATAAGAAATGTAGTGCAGCTCGAGATATATGGTGTGGGGAAACCGTCAGCTATTCGATACACGAGAACGGTCAAGGGAACTTCAATTAAGCGTGGCGATGGAGAACTTTCTATGTGAAACAAACAAAAAAGGAAGCACTCAAACGCAAAAAAAAACATTATTGTTAAATTCATGTATACGTAACTAAGTGGCCCGGCCACTTGTCTCACACTGACGAAGTAACTGGGACGACTATAATGTGTATATATAAATATATACGGGTCGCGGTGGTCTAGCGGGTAGAGCGTTGGACTGCTGACCAGAGGGTCCCGGGTTCGATTCCCGGGCAAGGCACTTTGGGCACCTGCAGCTCCACCCAAGCTAGTTGCATTTTTCGGGTACTAGGTCTTCCTGGGAAACCATAACCGGCACAGGGAAAGGAACTGGCCCCCCTACCCTGATGTGTGAATATTCACACGCCGTCGGGCTTGGTACATGGGTGAGCTCTACCATCACCTACTAAACCTTCCTTATACTAAACCATCACCCCACCTTCCTAAACCTACTTATGTTGGGTTGATTACTGTGTTTATGGTTATATATATATATATATATATATATATATATATATATATATATATATAACTATAGTGTTATAATTATAGATATATATATATATATATATATATATATATATATATAGTGTGTGTATATATATATATATATTGTATATATATTGTGTATATATATTATATATATATAAACCATAAACACAGTAATCAACCCGAAGGTCGGTTTAGTAGGTGATGGTAGAGCTCACCCGTGTACCAAGCCCGACGGCGTGTGAATATTCACACATCAGGGTAGGGGGGCCAGTTCCTTTCCCTGTGCCGGTTATGGTTTCCCAGGAAGATTTGGTACCCGAAAAATCAACTAGCTTGGGTGGAGCTGCAGGTGCCCAAAGTGCCTTACCCGGGAATCGAACCCGGGACCCTCCGGTCAGTAGTCCAATGCTCTACCCACTAGACCACCGCGACCCGCTATATATATATATACACATGTATATATATATATATATGTATAATATTTTAAAGTAGTACTAGTGGACCAAGACAATAACACAGAAACACACAAATAAGGAAAGAAACTCACTAGTTTTCGAATTTTCGGTGGTACAAGCTACCTATCTCAAGGAAGAGAAGGAAGGTGTTATTTCCTTCTCATCCTTGAAATCTTTAATTAAAAGATATGTTATTCATAGATATCTCAATTTTAGATTTATTTTCGCTCGCATTTCCGCACAAGGTGATCTCATCGTAGTCTTAATTGAAACTCTTCCTCCTCGGCAGAACTAGTGAAATAGTAGCCTATAACTATCGACAGAAATCACCAGTCAAATAGACAGTTCAGCAATTCACATCACCGCCACACATTCTCATCTACATCTACTTAATACCCCGCAAGCCACCGAAAGGGCGTATGGTGGGTGGTGTTAGGTCAAGATGCGTAAAAGAGAATGAAACCTCATACAAAACTAACATATTCATGCATATGTCCTACAGAAAGCCCATTAATTTATGTTGGGTTGATGACATCGCAGTATTGATGACATCGCAGTAAGGTGCACCAAACACTTTCTATGTAATTATTATCAATTACGCATTGTCTGCTTTAAAAAATGCTTTCCACTGCCACGGAAACTCCTCCTCCTGGTCTTGTACCTCGATCGTGTCGTTGAACTGCGGAATCTATCGGGAGAACTTCTTGGCAGTTTATTTCATTACACAGCCAACTCTCTGTGCCTAATACTACATCGGCGGAATAACTTAGGATTATGTGCTCGCGATCCGCATTTTTATTTTTGGGGCCTCTGCAATTTCGTACGAGGAAAGATGGATCATTGTAATTTCGAATGACGCCCGTCTGACTGCAATTTAGTACGCGTTTGTGGAGAAGTGCGCGTCAAATGTCTTTCAGTGTTAATGCCAATATTGCCCATTTCTTTTATATGGTGGCTATTAATAATTTTATCTGCGCTAGCTCCAAATATTTGCGACCAAATAAATGTCCTACAAATTGACCTACTCCCAATCATTTCCCGATGTCGGCATTAAAAAAAGCCTCATAATACTTTCAATTATCCCATCCTCTTTCGCGAAAATTCAACCGAGGTGTGCGAAATAATGCAATTTCTCAGCGATGCTGCCAACTATGGAATATTTGCGGACGCGGGTGTGATGTTCAAGGCGATGATTCGAGCACCGTGGGAAATCGATTCACCCCCCAATTGCTCGTGATTGCTCATGATATCCTGTTTGCTGAGCTAAGATGAAGTTCGTATTTCAGGAGAAAGACGATTAACACTCAAAAGAAAAGAAAATAAGAACCAAGCGCAATGAGGATGGAAATGTACAAGAACTGTATGAAACTTTTTAAACGAAAAGTGAAGAATCAGGCGTGATATTGTGGAATCGAGACATAATGAAAACTTCGTTGCAATTTTCCACAGTTAAAACTTTATTGCCGACCATGGTTTCGATACACTGTATCAACTTCAGGTAGATGATACAGTGTATCGAAACCATGGTCGGCAATAAAGTTTTAACTGTGGAAAATTGCAACGAAGTTTTCATTAAACTTTTTAAAGACGCAATGCCGCTCGTACATCGAGAGATTTATCCATATTTTGTGATGAAGAGAAAGAAGTGCACTTTCTCATTCATTCTATTAATTTAAGGTCCGAAAGAATTTTGGATATTGGGATCTTCCGAGAGAAAAATGAAATAAATCACGCTTTCAGTCATTTGCTTAAGGCGTTTAATGGGTAATCAGGTGTTGTCAGAGAGAGAGATCCATGCTCCGGGACTAATTTACATATGTAAAAACCGGGTGAGAGTTGGAAATTTTGTCCAAATAAAATAGGGCACTATATGTTCGCATGAATTAATTTACAAGCACATGAGGGCATACGGGCTGCGTGCATTCTTATTCTGTCATTCAAAAAATAAATACAATTTCGGACAGCATTCACAATGCAGACCGGTTGCTCTCATGAAGAGGAACTGTTCAAGAAATAAATTGGAGAGCTGATTAACCGGTGACGGGTTCCATCATTAGTATTGGCCGTACCTTTATAATTTTTTATTTATAGTATCCAAAAAAATTAGCTAAAAATGTAAACGGGAAAAAAAATTCGTGAAATATTTGTGTTTTCGCCAATATGTTGCTTAAATTGGGTTTTTTCGTGAAAATAATTTTTCATAATTTATTTTGGTTGATTTTCACCTGCGATACAGACGTAATTATTGTGTTCCCAGATTATATTGGCGGGCACAAACACTGAAATAAAATAAGGAAGATGAATGAATGCCGTCACAAGACAGATTCAAGTACGAAAGTTACCTAAAAGTTTCTTATTTTAACATGAAGATGGCAGTACTCTTCAACAAATGTTGGCGAATGTGTTTGCGCATGCGTTTAAAAGGTAGTCTCCCTAATGTGAGCCATTTTGGACTCTCAGTTGCTGTTTGACAGTCGTTTGAGTGAGTAGTTGTGTGTTTTTTTTGTGAAAGTGAAAAAAATTGAGTAACGGTTGTCATGTGATATTTGTTCTCACACTCGTTTTCCCTCGCATGATAGGTAAAACAAAATCCAACTCTAAGACTAGAATATTTATTTCAATTTCTTCGATACTAATATTTCGGTGAATTGTTGTGAAGTGCAACGAACACTGAGAATGACTAAATGGAACGAAGATTAAATTACAGATTGAAGCTCGTGCATATGAATTGGAAGGGCGTCTCTTTAGCAGTGATTATGTTGAAAATGTATTATTACCCCCATCGTATTTCGGTAGGAGAGATCATGTCAATAAAATTAGAGAGTAGAACAGATAGATAAAGTGTAAAACAGGTCGATTTAAGATGCCATTTTTTCCACGAACGATAAGGGATCATAATAGCACTGTGCGACCGCGGTAGGGTCATGTTCGGGTTAAATAATTCTCGCGTGTATTCACCCCTTGCCACACACCCTAACGATGGCTTGAATGTTATATATAGATGAAAAACAACTATCGCAGTGAAATACGTACACGGTATGTTTGGGCAAAAGTATTGTAAGGTTGTGATTTATTTTCCCAGTAGTAACTTTATGGAATTAACACGACAGATTGAAATGAAGGAAATAATTTTGTAATTCCACCCCAACTTTATTAAGAAGACGAATTTCAAAGTGGCTTCCTTCATTTCAATTTGTTAAATGAGCATGCTATTGCGACTGACTGCTCGGTACATTGTACATAGATGTAGACTGTAACTGTCCGCCAAATTTCTCTAAAACGTTCATTTTGTTACGGGGGAATGAATGTTCGAACGTAATCAAATACCTTGTCTCGAAGTCACTTTAAAAAACTCCCCCTCTTCTCATCTCTGTCGTTGTTTACAATCGCCCCCAGGATGTTGGACTTAACAAGGCCCCCCCCCACCCGTCTTCCTGCGCCCACGCCTAGGGTTTCCGGTTAATGCTCTTTTCAGCTAGCCGGGCAAACTTGCGGCCTGGTTAGCCATCCATAAAGCGGGAGGCGGAATGACGCATCCCGCCGTAGTCATGCTTCCTCTTCAGCCATCGTCGCTCCCGCCGCGGGGTCAGCTGCCGGGGGGAAACATCCCTCAATTGCATCAACGGGGGGGGGAGGGAGGGGCCTGGGCGGAAGGGTGGGCGGGGGAGATAAATGCAGCATCTTGCACTCGTGTGAGTGCGTTCGGAAAGGAAGCGGGGAAGAAAGAAAGTGGGAGAGAGAGAGGGAGACGGCACCCCATTTCTCTGCTGCCCCCCACCCCAACCCCCCCGACGCCCCCAACAAAGTCCCCCGCCCTGCTCCAATAAGCTAAGGTGGGAGTCCCTTTTAAGATTCCCGAGAGGCGATTCTTAACATTTCTTTTTTTTTAATGTGGACACTCGATGGTGCGAACGGACTCTCTCAAGAGGCGAGAATGGTATTCGAGACGTGATTTTCGCTTGTTTAACTTCTTTTGTTTCTCTCGCACCCGTGCAGCTGAATTGGATACCGCCTTTTCGGTCTTTCTCCGACTAACTTATACTGAATCCCAGACAAATTGATGCTCAAGTTTTTCTCCTTGGAAGGATAAAAAAAAACACGAGGGTAGGCTGAAAACTAATGCACCCGTGCTTGTGGACAACAAACAAAACTACTTTCAGAAGCACTCCTGGTGGCACGTGGAAGTAACATTTCCTCTCGGTGTATTTTGAGAAGCTGAAGTATGGAGATGTGTTCTAGTGCTACGTCAACGCGAGTTAAACAACATGCTGTATCCGAATTTTTAACTGCTGAAAAAGTGACTCCTACTGAGTTTCATCGTCGTTTAAAGGCTGTTTACGGTGACGATGCTCCTGATAAGTCTACTGCAAATCGATGCATACTACAATTCGTGGTTGTGACAGACGATAAACATGGCAGACTAGTCGAAGATTTGATTTAAAATGAGCGGTGAAGCACTCAAAACAGCGTATCGCAAACCAAATTGGAATATCATAGGAATAGGAATATCCAAGGCTTCATTATTGAACAATTGGGTGCCAATAACATTGCAACACGGCTACAATGCTCGTCCACCACACACCTCGCGCGCAAATGGAGAGGCTCTGAGAAGCCTGAAATTTGAGCCGATTCCACACCCTCCTTATTCCCCCCATCTTGCGCCTTGCAATTTTTACTTTTTCCTCGACTCAAGATACACCCCAAGGGTAATCCTTGCACCTCGGAGGATGAGGTGGAGGTAGCAGTCAATAACAGCACAATAATCGTTGGATTGAAACACTCGAGATTGTGTCGATGGTATCATTCGATACGATGTTGGCAAACGGAGCAGTTATTGAATAACGTGAATGACATAAATAAGACTGAATTAAACTAAACTTCATTGGGTTTTTTTTAATACGTATTGTCTCGAAGTGCTCTTTTTTCAATAGATCGGTGGCGCCAGGCGGCATGGGCGTCCGGCTGTATCCGCGCTATGCGCGAGAGCGTTCGTTGTTCGAAGGAAAAGGAGAACACCTCGTCCGCCTGTTTACATTGAGGGCGCCGCGAGGTGGGTTCCGCTGCAACAGTGTCGCCCTGCGGCGTGCGGGGGCGCAGAAATAAGCCCCTTCACGGGGGGGGGGGGCGAGAGAAGGGCAGGAGGGTGGTGTGTTTGCTGGAGTGAATTTTACAGCGTTTTCAGCGCTAGGAGATTAAATTTAATGAGTTTTAAACTGAGCGAACCTCCCGCCAACCCTCTTGCGTGCGTATTTATCGCTTTATGTCCTTGGGTGAAATTAGTCTCCCGCGTTCAGCGACCCCAGCTGAGAACCGGTAGTCGACTTTCCTCTTGCACCTTTGCGGGCTTAATTAATTAAATTTTTAGCGATATAATAGAATGGCCCATGGCCGTCTTAGTTTAATGAATGTGTCGTCGTCTGTCGGGTTTTAATTGAACCCACCGATTCCAATCTCGTTTCACGCAGTTATATTAAGACTGAAACGTTTTCGGGAAAGATTTTTAAAGAGTTGACGATGCGAGTGAAGTCTATATTATTCCAAGGGCGTGAACAATTGCCGTCTCTTTTGCGCGAGACTACTAATCGTCTCGAAATGTTTTCGCTTTCTGCGTCCACTTGTCGTATTCATCGGATATAGTGGAGCATGTTTACTTAGCTTATCTTTGGTCTACTTACGACGTTAGGATGAAGACTAATACACACATGTTTGTATACCACAAACAAAATGACCTTCAGAAGCACTCCTGATAACATGTGGAAGTAACATTCCCCCTCAACACGTATGCGCAGGATAGAGGTCGTGTTACTTTCATCCAGTGTATTTTGAGAAGGGGAAGTATGGAGACGTGTTCTAGATCTATGTCAACGCGAAAAGCCAAACAATTGTTTATGAAACACGCAGCGGACGTCCGATCACTGTCTGCATCTCGTTTGCCCGCACGTAAGGGATTGTAGGTTACAGCTGCACGAATTTGCATTCACTCAAGCGACCTGAACCGTGTGCATCGGAAGCCTCAATCAGTTCAATTAATTCCTTAATCGGAGAAAGCGTCGGCCTTCTTTTCTTTTTATGCATATTTAAAATGGTATAAATTAGATTTTATCGTCTTGTGCACATGCTCACGACTATTTTAAAACTAGAATTAAAGTCACGATGCCTATATCCTCGTTTAGAGTTTGGCCATTATTCGTGTGGTCGTGCACGCACAATGGATTTAAATGGCCGTTTGCATCGGTAATGAGATCGTCTTTTTCGGCGACTGTGTTTTGCTAATTTGGGAACCAGGTCGATTTTGCAAGTCACACTGTAGAATTTCATTCATTTTACGGAAAAATGGAATGTTCAACAGATTCAGGCGAGAATTAGAGGAAGTTCATCATTATGAGAGAAACAAATTTGACCTTTTCGACAGATTTAAATTTGTAATAAAATGCGGATTTATTTTTCTCATAATGAAAATGAAATGGTTATCATGAATATCAGTCTCATGAATTCACTTATTCAAAATCAGATGTCCTTTAACAGGGATAGGTGTTGTTTGTCCCTTCTTCAACTTACGCTCAGTACTGAAATGTAATTAGTTATTGCTAATTATATTGATCATCATTGTCAGCTGTAGTCTAGCGATTTAGGGTTAACTTCCTTATCAACGTGAAAAATATATATCTATATTAAATGAATTTTTCACTTTTCCACACACTTTATTTTATGTTACAAGGCCTTTTCTCGACTTGCGGCGGCATCATCAGGTGATCGCAAGGCGGTGAAACGCGTTGCACCGCAAAATAAAGTCTCTGGAATTTGCAAATCATTCGATATGGACATAAAAAAATCCACGAAATGATGCATGAATGTGCAAAGCGAAATGTATGGCATAGGAAGGAAGATTCGTACTTTGTCGATTACGCAATTTCGAATGTGAATAATTTTATTGTATTTAAATGCCTGTTTTATTAGTTATTTTAGCAACCTGCAAGCCACCGCTAGGGTGAGTGGCAGGGGGTGAATACACACAACACAAATTTTGACCCTAAATAACTTTCCCTCCACCCGCGGTCGGACAATGTTATTTTGATCCCCTATCGTTCGTGGAAAAAATGACATCTTAAATCTTTCTGTTCTAGACTTAATCTCTCCAATTTCATTCGTGTGATATCTCCTACCGTGGTACGGCGGAAGTAATATAATACATTTTCAACATCGCTGCTAACGAGACCTCCTTCTGATGTGTTCAAGATATTGAATCTGTAATTTAAATTTAAGTTACGGTAGGTGATCCATGTATCCCAGTACTAAGTTTTGCCGAAACATCTAAACCCCGCTTATAACGATACGTTAATGCGTAGGAAAAACTCGCCAAAATTATAAACATTCTCTCCACTCCTTTCCCTTCAACATGCCTGAGTTTCCCTCCTCTCTCTCTTTACTCTCGTTTTACCCCCTAATTCCCCCTTCTCTAATTAGTATTCAACGTCATATTAGTGTTAGCATAGCATCTATTACAGTTTATTACTGTATTAGGTCAATTAAATGCGTTTGAATTTCTCCTGTTCCCTTATCCTTTTTAACTGGACTATGTAATCTGCTAACTTATACGCTTGTTTTTGAATTTGGATATGTTGTCATATACGTATGCATAATGTTTCAAGGATTAACCATTTTTTTTCTTTTCCTTACAGGTGAGTGTGCTCCGCGTGCAATGCTATCCTTGTTTGCATCAGTCCGTGAGTAAAAAGCTTAGCTTTAAATTCCGATGAATCGTCTAGTTTAATTCTATTTAGTATTTCAGACGTTCCGTTCTGCACTTGAGCTCTCTGATTTAATTGACATGATCTCTCCCACCGTCGAACGATGAGGGTAATAATACATTTTCAACATCACTTGTAAAAAGAGACCTCCTTCCAATCCATGTGCAGAAAGAGCTTCAATCTGTGTAATTTAACCTTCGCTCCATTGAGTGATTCAACCTTTATTGTTATCAGCAGTAGTCTGCCGGGTTAAGATTGGATTTTGTTGGATCCTGAAAACATGCAGACTTGAATCTTTTATTCCATACCAACACGACGCAAAATTCCTAAATACCCATTTTTAAATGAAACACCCTGTATAATTTCTTCCTCCCTTACAATTCCGTCCTAAATCCCTATTCTGTTCCTCTGTCTCGCTTTCCCATCATCATCCCCTCATATTTAAAACAGTCCACAGCATCCCGTCGCCTTTCTCAGTTTCTCTTGTCATTCGCTTGTCCTGTCTCCTCCGTATTTCTCCCAACGGCCGTCTTTCTTCCCCTCCCACCCTGTCTCTAACTTCTTGACGTGAATTGCATTTACGTTATATTTATTTATTTTAAGTGTGTATTGGGTGAAATTTGGTGAAGAAGGGACTATGTAGTCCCTTCTTCCAACGTGGTCCATGAGCATTGAACACGCGAGGGTAATTTGAAAAATCGTCAGGATGGAATAGAAATAAACGACTTACCTCAGTGAATCTTTTTTTTATGTTTCAATGTAGGCTCCCTGAACACTAATGCACTTGGTCCAGTGATGTTCCAATGCCTTGATCCCACCACGAAATTTAGATTTCTTCAGGCCTGCAAAACACCACCATCTACTACTTCGGCCGTTAATTCTCCGAAGAGAATCTCCATCCACCGAATAACATTTTGATGTTGCTGAAGATATGGAAATTTTATGGAGCCAATTAAGGCGAATAAGGCGTGTGTGGCAACAATTCGCATCCTAGTTCACGTGCTTTTGCCATGGCAAAGACACTTGTGTGTGGGTGTGCATTGCCTTGGTGAAGCAAGATGACTTTCTTCCTTGCCAAACCGGACCTTTTTCCGTGTATCTTTTGCTGTAGTTGTTCCAGGAGGTTACCGTAGTCTTGTCCAGTAATTGTTTGACCAGTGGGAAGTTAATCTATCAGCAGAATCCCTTTTGCATCCCAGAAAAATGGAGCCATCGCCTTGCTCGTTACATAGTTACTCATAAAGGAGACCCTATTACTACGCGGGAAACTAGTAGCGCTGCCGCTGACATCTAGTGATGATTCCGAGAACCTGTCCAACTGCAGTCGTATGTTAAATAAAATTATAAATATGTGTGCCCTAGGTTGAGGAACGCCTCACCTAGCCAGGAATCAAACCCGCGACTTCTGGGTTGGCAAGCGAGAAGGTTACCGCCCGCCGTCACCTGGAGCTTGCAGACATAATATGATTTATTTTTGCTTCATTATGCGAAAAAAGGTTTATGTCTGCGCCACCTCTTGAAATCGTTGGCTTTTGAATGTCTGGCTTGGGTAGCGGAACTCTCGATGCCAATGAATGTTGTCGGGTGATGTGTGTCGTAGGGAAGAGGGGCGAATGGGAGTGTGCGTGTTCGACTTGGCTCTAATGCCATCACTGCAACAACGAGGAGGGTAACGGCTGCATGCCTCCCTCCCACTCCGCCGCGCACAGCATCCCTCGCGGTCCATTTGCCAGCTCTCTCTCTCGTCCCGACTCTCCGTCAACCAACTGCTTCTCCTTCCCCTCGGCAGTGGCATTTCCAGTCGCCAGCGGCCTTCTTACGTCGCCTGAGATGTGGTACGCACCCACTCGCGTGATGATGTCACCCAGCGACAGCCACCCTGATGCACACGGTTTGTGTAAAAACTATCTGGAAAAGTTTCGGAAAATAGATTTCATTCGTAAAATAGAAAATAGATATTGCTCTGATAATACCTCTCAAAATTATTCTTCCAAGTATGCATCCCTTGAGAGCGTCGACACACTTTTGCCCTTGTGGCTTTTCCAGGACTCAAAGGCTCCCCGGTCAAAGGTTTCCGGAAGGTCCTAAAGGGCGCAAGCGCGCGAGCTTTTTTGACTTGTCTTAGGGTCCCATGGTGGTGGTATCCTTTGAGGGAGGATTTCACTTTTATAGGGAATAGGAATAATAGTCCGCTGATGCCTAATGGGGTTGGGGAGTCGTCGCGATGCCATATGCAGAAGGTATTCTCAAGCAGACAGGCACTCTGATCTTTTGGTCGTCCGTCGAAAGACCTTGGGGAGGACGAGTGTCCAGCGTAGTAGATCTTTCGCATCGCCAAATTTTTGGCTTCTATTTAATGTTAAATGTATTCCTTGCATGTGAAATGTGAGCAAATTTGTTCTTAAAATATTTACATGTATAATTTACTGTGGGATTCTAGGGAAAAATCCAAAGCATGAAAACATTTTTGTAAGAAAGTTTTGAACTGTAATTCTGCTTAATTTTCATCTTTCGACATATTTTTTTTCTGGCAAAATCAAAACTAGTCTGGAGTCCTGCGGAGGATTAATTAGATGAATTGGAATACATAGCCGTATGACTCTCCTTTAATGTGAATTACGGTCGTTCAGGGCATTCAGGATTACTTGTTCCTTTTTCCTGGACAACCAGACAATTTCAGTTTTCGAGAATGTTTTCCGTACTCCGAAAATAGAAAAACTTGTGTGTTTGTGCCTGGAGATTTTCATTCGGATTTTATTCAGTGACCTTCTGATCATTCACCGAATGCCAAATGGCATTTTGCATCTTCCCCGGAATGCACATCGTGTCTGCCAAAACTGGAAACATCGTGAGTTACATCTTACGATGTCAATCTTTGAATTGGAAGACAGTGGGAGGGGTACAAAATTTCGTTGGCAAGTTCATCCATGCAACGGACGCATTTCAAAATTTCTAACTGCTCCAAAGCATCTTTGCCTTTGACCTTAATTTTCAAAATGAAGAATTTTGATCAAAAAGTCACTTTTGTGGTCACTTTCGATGAGGTGCTTTGCAAATAGGGATTATATGGTCTTATTCTTTACACTTGTTTGGTATTCTTTTATCCTTTCTTTAAATTTTTGTCCTGTCTGCTCAAAATACTTCATGCTCCACTCCAAGCACTTTAAATTCATACACTCTACTCATCTTTGCTAACTTTGTCTTTAGTGTGAGAGATCGGATTCTTAAGGCATGAACCACTGTAAAAGGAACATTTAATTTTTTCTTTAGGTAAAATTTTGATTGGTTTTTGAGAAACAAAGAAGAGGGAGATTTAAAGAAAGCATAAAAGTACACCAAATATGTGTAAAAAAATGAGAATGCCGCCACCTACCATTATTCCAATTCAGCGACTGGCACCGAGAGAAGTAATTCCCTTTTCCTCCCAGCTACATTTTAACCCTCCCCCATCACCAAGTTTGCTTCTATGAGGACCACCTGGTGATGACGTTCAATGTCGATACCTGGGTCGTGTTTACAAATAAAGTGTGCGGAATTGAAAAGTCAATGATTTCATTTCGATATGTTATGCAAATTCCATAAAGTTACGCCGGAGACAACAAAAAAAGTCTTTAAGAGTTTTTTTAGGAAGTGTATCTCTTTGTCAAAGACGGTCTGCGCTCCTGAATCAGTCTTAAAAATCCTTTTTTTTTAATAAAGAACGATTTTTAAAAATGTTGCTCTTTCTTTTAAAACATAAAAAATATTAATTAAAACACAAGTAGTTTTTCAAATGAATGTTTTCATTTTTTAAGAACTGATTCATTTTTCGTTCTTTTGACTTATCTGAGGCAGACAACCCGCAGATACATCGTCTGGTCTCCCTTTAATTGTTTTCAGAAAATTAAATCCACTCCAATTTTTTTGCTTACTGCTTAAGATGAAAAGTCTGTATACTCGTGGTCGACTTGCGATTCCGGCTTGCGAAACAATTGTTTTCCGAATATCTTCAACAGATTCAGGCGAGATGTAGTGGAAGTTCAGAGAAAAACGAATTTGCACTTTTCCACAGATTTATTTGGAACGTACAACGCGTTTCAGTTCTTCCAATCATCTACCTGAAGATGGCTCGATGAAATGGAATCCGCTGTAACTTACAAATAAATTGGTGGAAAAGTGAAATCTGTTTTTCTCAAAAACAATTGTTTGTTTGTCGCAGCGGCTTGTAAAACAATGTTCGAAGTTGTATTAAGGGTAGAATTTAAATCGATCGCTCTAAGAGAAATGTTGTTATTCGTTTTGAATGGACTTCAGCATTTCAAACTGAAAGAAAAAACAAAATTTGGCAACACTCTCCCCCTTATTGTTGGATATATTGATACATACGCACGTTTCTGCGTCCCATAGGGGGGGAGGAGTAGCACTGGGGGGTCCAGGAGGGGTGAATCGTAAGGGTGGAGGGACTGTCGGGTGAGGGAGAATGTGGTTTCCCTATTCGCGGAGATAATATATTTCCCTTATTTCCGCCTCTCGGATGGTTTTTCTTTCCGCCGTCGAGGGGCGCGAGTGTGAGGGCTCTTCTCTCTTCAGTGTACGGCCGGTGGCGCCATCCATCGGCGGTGAAGCGAGGCGTCCTGAGATGGGCTCGCGACGGCGTTCGTCTTCTGCTGACGCCGCGCGAAGAAAGTTCCTCCACTCACGCCCTTTAGCCCCCCCCGTCGCTCTCTCTCTCTCTCTCTCTCTCACCCCCTCCCCCCGTGGTACTTGGCCCGGGGGCCGTCCGTCCCCGAGCGATATGATGGCTGGGAGGCGGCGCACGTGACTCGCACACCTAGGCCCGATAAAATAACAAGTGAAAAGAATTTGAAAAACACCGTCGGAGGCCCGGTACCGACCGTGGTGGATTAGGCCGAGGCGATTAAGGAAGGGAATGAATGGGAGTTGTCTTCACTTCCGTTGATTATGTTATCGGGTTGTTAATTCGTTCGGGTTTGCTGCTGTCGTTTTATCAAGGTTACGTCTTCCCCCCCCCCCTCCCCCGGAAAGTCGCTCCCGTGATTATTTTTTCGGTCAATAATTTTTGGCTTCACACACACGTCTCTTTTGGGAGCTGTGTTGTGAAGCGTATCTCTCTAAGACGTGGTGAATTAAGGAATGCAAGAAGGAAAGGAGAATAAGGAAGGAATCGCCATTTGACGTTGCACCTTCCGCTCATAAACGCATGCATATAATCCGATAGCATCGCAACAACGTTCAGAATTGAAAAAAGTACTCTTAGATCGTTGTCAGTCTACTGATTGAAAATTATGGGAAAAATAAAGTTCGAATTATTACAACATCCACTGTATTCACGGCCACATTTGGCGCCCTGGTGACTTCTGTTTTATTTTTACATGCTTCCAAACAACGCTCGGTTGAAAAGGGTTGTTGTGGAACGAGGAGGTCATCCCCATCACAAGATGTCAAATTTTGGAGACCTTCCGATATCCTACTTTTTTCATTTAAGAGTTTAAAAAGAAGTTGGAGAAACACTGGGGAAAGTGTATCAAGTTTTGAAAAAAGGATAATTTTCTCCAAAATTTAAAAAAATCAACCAAAAATAATATTTTTTCTAATGTAATCCCCGAGGGCTTATTGAACAACGACCCACGTACTTACCATACACGTATGTGTATGGTATATAGCCGCCGGTTGTCGTCGCATCTCTTTCCTAATTAATCCTATTTCGAGTGAAGATGCGATAAAACACTATTCGAGTGTTTCTAAGTGATTGGATATTTAGGAAAAGCCTTCGGGCTGGGTATTGAAATGGCTCCACACCGCGTGGTTCGGGGTTTGAATCCCGGCCGTGACGGATGTCTGTGATATTCAGATGCCACTACTCGGGTAGCCTTGTGGAGAGAGCAATGTTTACGAGTGGAGTGCGCCGGCCGTAGTCGGACGGTATGTTAAACGCTCCACTTGGGACCACTTGACTCCCTTCCTCAAGAAGGGCAAACCAACACAATTCAATGCAATGCAATGAAATGCAAAAAGAGCAATTCCCTCCCGAACGACTACTTCATCGCAAACGCCGAAATGGGATTGCGTAGACTCAATTAAGCCTAAGCGTCACCCTCACCTCACTATCTCTCCTGGGTGAAACACATACTATGGGGAATATGTGAGCTGACGTGCATGTGTGAGGGAATATACAAGCTAACGAAAATTAGGATTTACTAGAAGAGTACTTGGTAAATGTGATGAAACGGTCGAAGAGAAATGCTATCTATCGTTGGTTAGGCCTCATTTATAGAATATGCTGCAAGGAAATTATGGAATCTTCACGAAGTTGGATTGGTTGCCGAATCGGATCGCGTGCAGCTCAGAGGAGCCCTAGATTGGTAAAACGTTGTTGCAATGATAAATTTGGTAGCGCATCCAAAATAGATTAGAGCAGCTAGACTGGGAATCACTCAATGGAGCGAAGGTTATATTACAAATTAAATCGCTTTTTGCATAAATTGGAAGGGCGTCTGTTTAGCAGTGATGTAGAAAACGTTTTATTACCCTCATCGTACTGCGTACGGTAGGAGAGATCATCAAGTAGAGGGATTATGTGTAGAACAGATAGATTAGGGGTTGTAATTTTTAACACGAACGATTAATGGGATCATAATAACATTCTCCGACCGCGCTAGGGTTATATTCGCATAAAAATTAGTCTGGTGTGTATTCACCCCCTGCTATACACCCTAGAGGTGGCTGGCAGGGTATATATAAATAAATAAACAAATGATCGATGTAATCAACAAATAAAATTTGCCCCTCTCACTTTACCGGTGCGAAATGTGCGGTCGAAGTCGAACTCATTCGACCAGGCGATTAGGAAGGCAGGCTCTATCATTCGAGTATCGAACTCCTCCGGAATCGATAGTGCTCTCTTATACAATCGAGTGAATAAATGATATCGATTTGCGCTGCATGATTAATGGTTGAAAAATGCATTGCACTCGGGTATTTTTTTACGGTAGGCTTGGGCGACTTCCCCCTTTTCCTTACCGCGACTCACTCTGCGTCCAATGTCAAGGAAGGATATGCATCACAAAGACTGTTCAAAACGTCTGTGCCATATCCTCATCAATTCGATACCCAAATTTAATTCCTGGGTTTAATTATTGGTAATGGAACATTGCAAGACCTCATCAGCAACTCGAAACCGCGTCAAATCGAGATGCGGTGGATCGAAATCAGATTGTTAGCATTTACGAACAATGAATCCTATAAAATCTTCTCGATCGATGATTATCCAACAAAAGAGCGTACTATACGTGTATCGTTCATACGTGTATCGTTCACGTATATCGTTCATAGAGTATATCTGTCGTGCCCTTGGGATTCGCTTCTATCTTCCGAATGGCCAAACGACACCAAATATCAAAAGAAAAAACTTTTATTTTGGATCGAAGACTTAATATTTCAAACGTCTCGACTGCCTAGATCTTTAAGTTGAAACGCCAAAGGGCGAGGACGGGCGAAAAGACGTAGGGTTCCTTGCAAGTTGGTTAGGGATGAGAAGCACGAGGTTTACCCTCGAAGTCACACAAGAAAGAAGAGGAAGCCTAACAGGGGAGACAGAAACGTGATGAAGGAAGCCGGAATAGAGCGAGAGATTCGGTTGCGTGTGGGAAGAGACGCGCAGTAGGCATTCGTCGAGACCTAAGGTGAGAGTATTGAACTCGTGAAGGCTCATAAAAATCATTATATCTCTTTTATTCAGCGATTCCACCCAACAGGGCACAAGCACGGCAGTCGTGAGCCAGCGAGCAATGCTTCCCTAATAGGAGCATGGAAATGGGGGAAAGTTGCGACGTTGACCCGGGGCATCGGGCGGCATATATATTGATACATTTAGCTAACGAGATTCGCGGCAAACGAGAAGGAATTATTAACCTTAGTGGCGTATCCAAAACAGATTAGAGCAGCTAGGCTGGGAATCACTCAATAAAGCAAAGTTTAACTTACAGATTGTATCGCTTTTTACATAAATTGGAAGGTCGTCTGTTTAGCAGTGAAGTTGGAAATGTATTATTACCCTCATCGTACTGCGTACGGTAGGAGAGATCATCAAGTAGAGGGATTATGTGTAGAACAGATTTAGGGATGTCATTTTTAACACGAGCGAATAATGGGATCATAATAACGCCCTCCGACCTCTCTAAGGAGGAAAAGTATTTTCATTTTGCTAAACCAAATGGCATGGCCTGTTCTCAGTAGCTCATATGGCATTCATCATTGTCCCTTTGGTTAGAAACAGCTCCTCTGGCATCTGTAGAGAAGTATATCTCACTGAAATATCATTATCTACAGACATTTTTATTTTTATCCTCCGGGTTTCTACATAACTGTCGGCGAGACATTGATAGAATATTATATGGCTTTCTAATAGGCTTATTTACCTATTAATCTGATTTTATTTTGAAATTGAATGCCGTTAAGAGTGAAGGCTTAGCCAATCAGGAGGGTCGGCGAGGAGGTTACTGTTGTTGACGTTGGCGACGGAAAAAAGAAACAGAGGGTGTGTAGGGGATGTTGAGCTTGTGAAACGAAGGTGGGCGAATTTGGCCATTAATTAATGAATATATTAAAGGATAAGGTTAAGGATTTAGTCGGGTAATTGGTGGCAAATATTACATTTGAATGATTTTTAAGACGACGGAGAAATGAATTAAGTGTGCAATATTCGGGAAAATACATGATCGTCTCGTACTTGGCGATTTATGACGTGGCGGTAAGCAACCCGGAGAGGGGGGAGGGAAGATACTTTCACCGTGAATGATAAGACGTAAGTTACGAGGTGGGCATTCCGTTATCAAAAAAAAAGAATCAGGTTTCCAAGGATCGACTCGCACCACCCTCATTTATTAGATTAAGTTCAAGTTTTTCCTTACGAAACTGATGTCCTGATACCAGTCAGCCAACTTTAAGTTTGATCAAACTTGAAATCAGTAAACGTTTTCCATGTTAATTACTAGGTCCTTTTCAAGCAATTCGAAAGCAATCGTGCTGACGAACAGTAGAAACGGTATACAGGTCTGGAACTGTGAAGTTAAATATCAATTTGACCGAAGCATTTGGTTTCACGCCACCCGGAACTCTTTCTTTCACTTCACACATCTCCCAAGATGTCCGAGAATCAGCTGAGGAAATGTTAGGCTAAAAGATTATGAGGGAACTGGCAGAACATCAACGCTCTCTTTCCAACGAGTCGATGAACATTTTTTAAAAAATTGATGGCTTCATATTGGGAAACTTAATATTATATTTGTACATTGTATTTTTCCCAAAGAGACAAAAATGGCGAGATGAATTAAGAAATCATATTCGGAAGGGAAGATTGGAAGGAAACCTGGCAATCGGTCGAAAAACTACCAGGGATGTCCAGTAAGTAACCTCCGTTGTACTATTTTAATTGAATATTTATTATTTCCATCTCAAAAGTACATATCTCTATTATTTTTATACGTTTTCCTCAAACAGATTTAAATATTTGCAATATCTCTGAACAGTTTACGAATTGCTTCAGTGTTTCAATTCTGTGTAGCCTGAGATCGTAGTCGACCGATGACGTTGGCATCTTGAAGTTCCTCGTCGAGACGAGAACAACACATTTGTTGCAGTCTTAACTTTTCAATCGTGTATCCGAGGGCAAAAGAGTCGTTGAAACCTGTGGAATACATTTAAAAGATATCAGATATGGTAAAATGGCGGTTTTCACGAACCTTTTCGTCAAGTTTCTGGTTTAACAGTTCATCTTTTGCCCACCACAGACGGGTGACACCACTTCTTGAACATCATCATTTGTCCGTTCACCCTTAAATGAACGACAGCACTGACGCACAACTCTTTGTCACCCATCGCATTTGGTCCGGGCAGAGCACAAATTTCTCGTTGATGAGTGTCAAAGCAGCTTGGAAGCTTTCATTTATCGGCAAAAACATTAACACCGGAAGGAATTGGATCGCGGCTTGCAGCATAGAGGAGCCCGATTTGTAAAACGTTGTTATGATAAACTTAGTAGTGCATCCAAACCATTAGAGCAGCTAGGCTGGGAATCACTCAATGGAGCGAAGGTTAAATTACAGATAAAATCTCTTGCATACATTGGAATTGTGTCCCTATAGCAATTATGTCGAAAATGTACTGGGTGAGACAGAATGAAATCCCTAGTTTTAAAAAAATCGCTGAAGAGCGTGCAGGTGAATTAGCGGAGTCGGCAGTAGATGCCGTTTTCAGAAATAAAATCCCGTTTTAATTATTTTGGTTGGTTTTTTTACAATTTACCCGTAAAATCAGGGAGTCCATTCTGTCGCACCCTTTATACACGAGGTGTCTGCATTGGGAGAGTTAGGACGAGGAGTGGGACACTCAAGTGCATGCATGCGTGCGTATTTGATTGTCCTTCACCTCTCGCTACCAATCCAGACTCTCCATCATCCCCCACTCGCACCTGAGCAGTTTGAGACAAACTTGTTGGGGATAAGTCACCTATTCCTTAAATTTAATCCTCTTAGAAATCTGCGAAACAAGTACAACCGGATTGTATTCCAAGTTCCCCCCTATATTACTTGTAACCTCATTGTTGCAATTGCATCACGCGTGCCCTTCCCCTTCCTGAACCTAATATGGTTGTTCCTTTGTAATCATTTGGCTCCTTCTGCACATAGCCCTTTTATTAATATCTCTAAGTACCGCTATGATTGCTTGGGAAATATTCTTCTATAGTCTTAACATATGAATGAATTTCACTTTTCTTCGATAGAACTAACATTGGTTTTAAATAAATATACCTTCAAAACTCTTCCCTTGTAAATGCTATTAATTTTCCCAAACAAAATAATCCTCCCCTAGTTTTCATTTTCCCCTAGAGTACATCTGCGGGGGTTTTCCTTCGTAGATGTGCTTTGAGGAAAGAGAGAGTGCTTGGGAAGCGACCTTTGGCGCGTGAGATGGGCGTTTCGCTACGGCGAGTGAAGGACCTTTTTTTATTCTTAGACCTCTGGTCACCCCTCCCCTCTCCCATCTCCCACCCCCCTCCTCCCTCCCTTCCCCTGTACCCCTTTGCCGCCCACCCCGTGATAAGAGGCACCACTCCTATTTATAAAAGGCCTGCCGCCCTCCTCTCGCCTCACTCCTCCTCTCGCCTCCCCCCTCCACCTCGATGCCTTCCTTCTCCTCTTGGCGCCACGCTCTTATGTCTTCCCCCAAGTGATCTCCTTGTCTCACTTAAGGTTTTGGAGTTGGCCAAATTTATTTCTTTTCGATCCTTTTTTTACTGTTATTTTTTAGGTGCCAAATCCGCCCATGTAATATATGATGACACACATTGTATAGATAGCTTTGTGAAGCTCTTCCGGGAAGCCAATACATGAAAGATTCATCTTTTGATGATAATTCGATAATTTAGCAAACGGATGTTAGATATGAGTTTGTCATTGTTACTTAGCGGTCTATCGTTCGAGATAGGTTTCAGATGGACACAGATTGAGGAGCCATACGTTTCTTAACCTCCTTTAACGATACGCATGAGCTTATAACCCCAGGCGATGATAATATCTTCAAATCCGTACGGCCAATCTGGATTATTATTAATTTCCTCCCTTCATTTTATCCAACATTCGCCTCTCCTATCCCTCCTCCTACCTCGCATTCCTAATGATTCTGCTGCCCTCTTTACATCACAGTTTTCGACATCCCATCGCCAATCAGAAAGCTCTGAATCCACCTTTCTCCTCCGCCCCCTTTGGATTTCTTCCCACATCCATTTCCTCTTTTCTCCACTCTCACCACGCCTACTGCTTCTTCATTTGTTTTCCTTTCCGTCCGTTTCACCTTTCCCGGCTTTCGCCCCACCGTTTGTGCGTATTTATTTGGCTATATTTGCAAAATGCTATTGGAAGAATTATGTGATTGTAGAATGCAAATGTCATGTATTTTTTTATATTCTCTCTGCTCAAGAGTTGAAAAAAATATTTGGCAGTTAAAGTTTATATAATTTTAATTAAAAGCAGTTTATGCATCGCTTTTCCTCTCTCATTTTCTTTCCAGTCGGGAATTTTGCCGCGCCATTGTCCACGTGACAAAGTAGTATGAACCCCTATGCTTATTGAAAGACTGGTGCTAAAATGTGGAAATCCCCAATCATCTTTCTTCCTTTTAAAAGCTGTCCTCCGAACAGGCCGAGCAGCACTATTATTCATCACCCTTTGAAGGGATCCTTTTTTTCGTTTTCGACGGAAATTCAAATTCTTTTTCTAATTCCGACCGCGAGGCAAGACGGAGCGAATCCCTTACTCCCATCGGTGGTCGCCACCACCGCCGGGCTGCTTGGAAACGCACGTTCGTGCACCACGTCTACATCTACTCAATACCCCGCAGGCCGCCGCAAGGGCGTGCGGCGGGGGGTGTTAGGGTACCACCCGTAATTTAGAAAAAAACGCAAAAATGTGTACAAACGACAAACAAAACATGGTATGCATTCGTGCCTTAAAACCCTTACACACCGCACACACACATGCAAACACACAAACTACCAACCTACATGCACCAATGAATATAACTGATATGTTTGCAATGCTTAATTTTGTTCCGACTTGTAAATTACATGTTTATACTATTTCTAAAGGGACTTCGGTTTCCTACTGCTACTATGATTCCCGATTGTTCTGGGGAAGAATGAGTGTTTGTATTATCTATCTGTACAATAGAATCCACCTCCCTTATTTTATTACCTTTGTGGTCTGATCTACCCATACTATAGTCCGGGGCCATTTTAATAATTCCTTTGGTGTCATCGCTATAAACTCGTTTGTTCTGAACCTTTCTAAAAGTTTAAGTCTCGCTTGTTCCCTTCGTATCTTAAGTTGCTCCCAGCCTAAATCCCCTTAGAGGCATGTAACACTTGCGTTCTTATTATTACAATTTTTAACGAACCTGGCGGATTTTCTTTGGTTTTACCTAATTATTTTTGGTAAATTTTATCCCAAGGATTCTTGAGGCATATTCATATTGCTAATTAGAGCTTTCGTGAGCAGTCCGGCTTGAAAAACACTCTCGTGAGTCTGTGGTGAAGGTGATAGGCTTTGAGGTTGTTCCCTCGTCCCGTTATCGCCGATCCGAGTCCGCATTTCTCCCGGCATCGCCCGCCCGCTCCTTCCTCCCTTTCTTCCCCCTCCTCCCTTTATCCTCGCCCCCCCCCAGATCCTTGCCAAATTCTCCCGACGCCCCCACCCCCTGGGGACCGAAATCCTCGGGAGGAACCCCGCCACGGAGCGAAGGGAGCACATCCGTCAGCGATCCCTTCTTCCCTTCGATGAATCACGTCATCCACGGGGACCGATCGCGGTGCGTGACCCTTTGACCTCTTCGCTGCGGAAACGAAAATAAAAAACGGGCCCTCGTCCCCCGCAGCGGCGTCCGTCCTATCGGAGTGGCTGTCCGCGCGTCGGTTGCAGCGCGTCGCCGATGATCGGGTCGTCGCTCATTGGATCGGCGCTCGGCGCATCGCCCACCCTCCTCTGCCCGACCCTAGGGTTCGGCCGCTTTGCCTCGTTCCCTTTCATTCAAGGCGTCTGTCCGCCCCGTGAAGAAGGTAGGAGAACTTCTTGTCCTATTTTGACTGGGTTCCCGCTACGAGGGCTCGGGTTCGAATCCCGAGTGGGGTGGCGGCGGAATTTTTCACGGCCGTCCCGATGCCTACTTGGGGAACTAATGTTCAGATACCACCTCAGGTGAAGTACGCCGTCCATCGGATGGGACGTTGAACTTTGTGACCCCGAGGCACCTTTTCGTAAATAGTGGAGGTCATAATCTCTACGCCGGGTTTCTCTTTCTCTATGTCTCTCTCTTCCCATAATTCGGGCCCCGTTCTCATAACACACGACCTCTGCCAAATTCACTGTTCTATTATGTTGCGCTATACTTAAAATTGAATTGTTTATTTGGAATATGATAACCGTATGCGTAACATGTCGTCTCATTTGATTACATTGTATATACAAATATACGTAAACTGTTGGTAGAATTCATTTTTGAAAAACAAAAACAGAAACAAACGAAAAGGAAAAGAAACTCACACGTTTTTGAATTTTCGGTGGTCCAAGTCCACCTTTCTCAGGGAAGGAACTCCATTCAATTCCTTGAGAAAGCCTTCATTTGAGGTCCTTTTTCCCTTCATTCAGAAGGTGGCTTGACCACTGAAAATTCGAAAACGTATTAGTTTCTTTTCTTTTTGTGTGTTTCTGTTCGCTAGTTCGCTTGGCATACATTATTATTCACATCCGTGAGACTTTCACGTAAGTTATATGTGTATTTATATATATATATATATATATATAATATTTATAAATATTATATATAAATATACACACATACAGTTACAGAAATGCATTCGCACTCTCATATGAAGGAATATCATTGTTGACTCATTACAGCAATTCGATTAATGTAGGAATTTTAACTTTTCAATTCCTGAATACGTTTGCCAAATTGTCCGTGACCCAATTGTGGGCTCTCGTAATTCGCCGATTGGAAAGCGCTGTTTAATATTGCGTGTTAACATGGAGTCAATATTCCAGCGTGCTTTTAATAGAAGAATCGTCTTTAAGAAGCTCGCAGGTCGTAATGAAAACCTTCTTTAGAAAAACGCATAGGCCAACCCGATTAGTTTCAAATCGCACGTGTCTACCTATACACAGTCCCCGCATCGATACTCGCGATACGCTGCTTTGGAGGGAACTCTTACTTCCGGCGCCGCTCTACTATTTTCGCAGTCGTATTCGCGATTGCGGGGGGTAGGGGTGGGTGGGGGTGGAGGGTGTGGAGAGGAGAGGAGGGAGGAGTGGTGGTGCACTACGTCCGCCCGAAGGCTCGTTACGCAGTCATAGAGCCAAGATACGCTGGCCGCGTGCCTGGCAACCCGAAACTGTTTTTAACCAACCAACCGTCGGAGGGACTGGCGAAGGTGACCATAAACATCACTCGCGCGTCCACCGTTAAGCAAAGTGAGTCTCTTTGCGTGGACGGAGAAATCGGACGGATGCGCAGTCGCCCTTCTCAAGGAAGAAATCGCGCGAGTGCTTCTTGCTCCAAAGGGCTGGTTGCCGTTTGCTTTTGGGCAAAATATGCAGGGAGTACTTTTCACGTCTGGAACGAATGGTGTCGTGCTTTCTCCGTTTCTACATTCCTTCTTTTTATTTCTTTTCCCTTCATCTACATCTTCATAATACCCCGCAAGCCGCCGCAAGGGAGTGTGGCGGGGCGTGTTAGGTCACCACTCGTAAAAAGGAACAATACCACGTGTAAAATCAACACATCCATGCAAATCTATACCCTCAGTTTACATAAATTCATGCAAAAATCCTTTAATTTTACACGCATGCAAATACATATGCTATCATGCAACAAATAATTATACATTAGGATGCAGTATGAAATCCATCCATCCACCCGCAAGCCAGAATCTGAAAAGTAAGAAGGCGAAATACCACTTCCACATGAACATGCTACGTACAAGGGTCTCCTCCCCCAAGGACCCAGGTACGGAATGTGACCCAACGCTGTGCCCTTTCCCTTGATGCTGCGGAAATTTCAGGCTATGCCTTTTTTTGCCGTTTTGACTCTTTTGCGAAATGTTCGCCATCCGTGTTGAGTGTGGGGGGTCAGCGTCTGCGGAATCCTTGGGTCTCCGTCGCGAAGGAGCATTGGCGAGTCCTCGGGGAGACGACGACGGTGTTGGATTCCGCAAACTTAAAGCGAAGGGGCTCTCTCTCCTTATCCCCCTTCTAAGTGCCAGGCGAAAATATTTACTTCGTCTTCAAAGGGATCGTTTCTGTCGCCTTTCGTTTTTTTAAGGACTTCACCGGGAGACGCTTTTAGAAGCGCCAATTCATCCTCTCACGAAAATAAGAAAGTGACGGAGGAAACTGGTTCTTTTTTTATCACCCGGCTGATTTTTTCCAATAGGACAGAAAGTTAAAAAAAAACACTTTCTGTCTCTTCTGGTGAATGTATGTGCCTGCTCTAAGGTGGTCACCTCTTCTATCGTCTCACTTCGATTCTTCATCGTTACTCCAAAAGATTTTCTGAAAAATTTGGCTTGTTTTTTCCTTTTATAAACTTTTTTGTTTGATACTGTTTCGGCGTGAGTTGCCACGGAATTGGAAAGTGAGGCAAACTCGTAGAAGGGAAGGACTGTGGAAATTTATGACGAACCCTTTGAACTTCCTCGATTCAGGACTTAATTTTTTTCAGCCATTATTCACTTTAGAATTCAATCGTAATTGGTTTTAAGAAACAGGGAGTGGAAATGATTTGCTTTTTATTATTAGGATTTCGACTCAGTGTTTAGTACCCTCTGACTTTTATTCTGTCAATCCAACATTTCATTGGTTCGTACCTTGTTAGATTGCCTAATTACAAAAGTACTCTTTCGCCCTGGGTGGCTTTGGCAATTATTATTGGCTATTTCGAGGTAGGCTGAAAACTAATGCGCACATGCTTTCATAGTATACCACAAACAAAATGACCTTTAAAAGCACTCCTGGTGGAATGTGGAAGTAACATTCCCCCTCAACACGCATGTGAAGGTTTGAGGTCGTTACAATCATCCATTTCATTAATTATGGCTTTTCCTGGCTCGCAACCACGAAATTTTACTATCAATCGAAAAAAATGGCACATGTATTCATGAAGGATTCTCGGTTCTTCCACCGGGTCAGGGGTTCAATGTTGGCCGACGTTTCGATGCCCGACTCGTGCATCCTTCGTCCTCAGGGAAGATGATTGCCAATCTGCATTTGGCCGTCTTATGTCCTTGGGTCAGGTGACTCGTGATTGGTCCGTAGAGGGAGAACGTGATTGGCCGCTGGGCCGTTGTGGTCTGTTCCTTCCTCTTCTTACCTCCAATAGCACAGGTTTCCATGTGTTTCTGAGGGAATAGCCGGAATCCCTATTGAAATTATGCCCTATCATTCTAATTTCAATTGATTCTTTGACGATTCCGTCCCGGTAACCACCGGCGCGGGCAAGTACCTTCAGCTCGTTGAAGTTAATGGAGTGATCCATCCCGATGGCGATGGCTGATTTCTCCAACTGCCCCAGTCGAAGGTTTCTTTTGTGCTCCCTTAGCCTCGTCTCGATCGTCCGCCCCATCTCTCCAATGTAAACGCCTCCGCAGACACACGGGACTTGGTATCTGCCTAGGGTCTTTAGGCCGATTGGCTCCTTGGCTCTAACAAGCAAATTTATAATTTTTCCCGGTGGTTTGTGGATTGCCTCGATTTTGTGCCTTGCCAATATCCTGGATATTTTCTCGGAGATCCGGGAAATCTCCGGGACGCGGGTGCAGCCACATGCTTCGTTACAACTCTCCAATGATCGATTTTTCCGTCCAATCACATTAGCCTGGAGAGAGAGGGAGAGAGAGTTGGGCTACGACATACGTACCGACCTAGCTCTGTCATTTCTTCGGTTTCTTCCAAGAAAAATCCACTTTCCTTCTTCTCCAACTCCCGTCTTACGTGCACTGACCAGTGAAAGGGCGGCAGTACTGCATAATTATTGTCATTAGAGGTAATCTGCCGCGTGCGGCCGAGACTTGGAAAAATATCTCGAACATGTCTTGTGAAACTCTGAAACACTCCTCTGCAACAAATATGTATTTCTATGAAGTATTGAACGTTTGGAAATCCGAGGGAGAGGTGGACGGAGGACATTCTGAAATGGCGATGGGATGTTGAAGAGGGGAGAATGTCAGACGGACGAGGCGGGGAGCGGAAAAGAGAATGTACGTGTATGTTGAACAAGAAGCAAAATTCAAAGTGTCCGTCCACGTCTCAAAGTGTCTCATCTCTGCACTTCGTACCTCTCATCCAACTTTCCTCCGCGCGCATCCACTACTCGCCCCTTCGCCATTTTTCCTCACCCGATGTGACGCATTCCATCTCCCTTTCTTCCACGTCTGCTTCTCGGAAGCCTCCTTTAAAATACGTCCATCCGTTTGGATACTGCCGTGGATGCATCATTTGGCGAAGTGTCGCTAAGTTTGGATATTTCCGCTTCATTTGGCGTATGCAAAAACTTATCCGAGCCGAGGGCTCAAGTTACAACGCGGCCAATTCACAGACATCTTTTCTCCCTACCCCCAATCTCTCTCTCTCTCTCTCCGCCCGCCCCACGGCCGACACTTGATGATTCCATGTGAAGGATTTGGCGTCATTTGACTCTGCTGTGACGGAATCGCATTTTTTACCAGATGTCTGCTAAGGGGTCCCGATTGTAACGACCAAGAAGCATAAGGTCAACAGGGTCAGTGTTTGGAAGCACACATCTCTTGGATCCACGAATATAGCTGCGAAAAAAGCAAAAGCAAAACTTGATTTCCCGACGCTAAATTTAAACGCTTGCGAGCATTAATTTCTTGGTAATGCCAAGAATTGACCTTGATGAGAGGTTTGGAAAAGGAAAACTGACTGAATTTTCCGGTTCCGCTCAGAGAGGAGTTGGATATTGATGGACATGATTAACTGGACTAGTAGCTTGTCATATCATCAAACATTTGTGTAGTGAAAGGCAATTAATTATTCATGGATACAAGTAATCGTCCTTTTTCCTGAAGCAAAAGGTCCTCAGATCCACTTGTCGACAACATCCTGATTTATTATAGTGGGTGCTTTTTAAAAGTATAAGTTAATTAAGTTTTTCAGTCAGCCGAGGGGTTGCAAGCATTGCTAGGTGCATTGGAAATTCAGTGCGATAGATATGTGATTGTCCAGAAAGAAAAAGGCTAACCTAAACATAAAAATAGGAGGGGAAAATATGGAGCAGGTGGAAAAGTTTACGTCTCTCGGAAGTATTTTCGACCAGAATGATCAAAGTAGTATGGACGTACGGAGAAGAATTGCGCTAGGCAAAGAGGCTTTCTCAAGGAGGAGGGAGTTGATGACGGGGACGTTGAGTGGCGAGGTTAAGAATAGACTTCAATATGGAGCGTAGCTATGTACGGCGCGGAAACGTGGTCGTTGAAGGAGGAGGATAGACGTAGATTGGAGGCTTTGAATTGTGGGTGTGGAGAAGAATGGAGAAGGTGAAATGGACCGAAAGGGAAACAAATGAGGAAGTACTAGAAATGGTGGGGGAGGAGAGGGGTTTGTTGAGAGAAATCCTATGGAGGCAAGAAAAATGGATGAAAGGCGTATTGAGCGGTAGTGGAATGTTGAAGAAGGTAATAGAGGGGAGAATGTTGGGCAAGCGAGGAAGGGGAGGAATAGGATAGGGATGTTGGACGGGATGAAGGGAGGAAAGAAGTACACGGGGATGAAGAGGGACCTGATGTAGATTAGGTTGCTGGATTGGGTTTTGTTAAGGAGACAATGTTATGCCCATCCCAAACCTACTTTATCCGATAGAATACAATCAAAAATTGACTTGTGAAATCGGTTTATTTTGAATAACTAAATTTTATTATCATGTGGTTTTATCATACATTAATTATTATGTTCTACATATTGAATATTAATCATTTAATATTTAAATAACATTTGTCTCCTTCAGGAAAAACGGTGGCATTTCATGGATCCTAACACTAACGTTATCCAGAAATTAAATAGGTCTGTTAAAATTTTCCATCATAATCAAAATCTACTATCCATTATCCCTAAGGGTCGTAAGAATTTTGGAGCGGGTCTATTCTCGAAAAATATTCCGTCACCCACTCGTTTATGAACGCCCACGTCACTCGCCCAAAAAAACAGAGCCCTTCCGGGGTAATTTTGTTGTGAGAGAGGAATTAGAAAGGGACGGTTCGATATAAATACTCGCCGCGGAATAACGACGCCCATTGACGAAGGTCAGAAATTAGCAGACCGGGATTGGCGGGAGGGAAGAAAGGAGGGACGGACGGACGGGTGGGGTTGTGCTGCACGGCTACAGATGACGTTCAGGGCTGCCCACCGTGTGTTTTCGAGTCGCCCCAAGGCTCCCAACTACCGCCACCCGACACCCCCACGAGGATTTCATAATAATACGATTGTAGGGCGAAAACTAATGCACACATGCTTGTAGACCACAAACAGAATGACCTTCAGGAGCACTCCTGGTGGCACGTGGAAGTAACATTCCCCCTCAACGCGCATGCGCAGAGTTGAAGTCGTTGCATTCATCCAGTGTACTTTGAGAAGCGTAAGTGTGGAGACGTGTTCTAGTGCTTTTTCATTGCGAGTTAAACAGCGTTTAATGCTTCCTGTAATAAAAAAATTTCTCTTCACCCCTCTCCCTCCAACATGCCTGAGTTTCCCTCCTCTCTCTCCCTATCTCGCTTTACCCTACATTCTCCTTTCTCTAATTAGTGGTCAGCGTCACATTAATGTTAGCATAGCATCTATTACAGTTTATTACTGTATTAGGTCAATTGAAGCCGTTTTAATTTCTCCTGTTCCCTTATCTTTTTTACCTGGACAATGTAATTTTCTTACTTATATGCTTTTTTGAATTTTGAAATGTTGGGATATATATAATAATTTTTAAAGAATTAACAATTTTTTTCTTTCATTTCAGGTGAGTGTGATCCGCGTGCATTGCCATCCTTATTTGTATCGGTCCGTGAGTAAAAAACTTAGCATTAAATTCTAATGACTCATCTAGTTTAATTTTTTTTAGCATCACTCGGAATTCCAACACAAAATGTGTTGAGAAAAGTGTTTGATTACTTCGAAATTGTACTGTTAATAGGTCGGATTCTTAACTTCGTGCTTGCTTGTTTGCAGAGATCTTAATAAATTATTCCTGCTTCAATACTTGCCGATAAAGAGTAATGGTACAGTTTGGGTTTTCTTTCTTTGCCCTTCTGTTATGTTAGAATGATAAAGGAAGGGATAAGCGAAGGGAAGATCGCCCAAAGGAAGGTCAAGATCTCTCGGGACAATTTATGAAGGATCTAAAGCAGGGAAGCTGTGGGGGCGAGAGGGAATAAGCGCTGATTAAAGAAGGGCTGCAAAAACCTATCTTATGTAGGATTAATACACTTCTGGTGATAATTAGACGGGAGTAGCATTCCTAAAATAATGGAGGCTCATTCTCGCGAGTTTTTTTCAAATCTGCGTTTAGTTTTTATCCTTCCAAAATAATGAATATCATGAAAAAATTCCAGTAATATTTTCCTTTTAAAGAAATCACTCCATTTTCTTGTCCTTCGTCTAAAAATTTATCGCAAATCTATTCCACGGCATCGCTACACGGATGCTGATTGCACTTTGAAGGGTTTTTTCAGAGGATTATTCAATCGAATTGTGCCGCTTCAAAAAAAAAAACAACCTGATGACGTTTATGCTGAGAATGAAATGGCGTCCTTTTTTCGCTTGGATTTCACGCACCGCACCACAGTGAACTTTGGCCGGGGAGGGGAGAGGGTGTTCGCGGAAGTAGTGTTTCGTCAACAATCGCCGCCATTTGATTCGACCACGTGTCCGCCGAAATGCAATCGCCAACGGGAGTAAGCCATCTGGGAGGACGGAGGGAGGGGAGCCATTGCGCTGCTGATTCCCATGTGAATATTCCTCTAGGTGTTGGATAGCAAACTCTGCGACTTCATGTGTCAAGTCCCGCTGACATTTCGGCCGGAACTCTACCCTTTTGTGAGTGAGAAAAGAATTATTTCTGAATCCCAAGGTAAACTTTATGGGCGTAGGGTTGAAATAACTCGGTGGAGAGCTTTCTCCCCGCCTCCCTTCTCCCAACCCCCCCACTATTCTTCCAGCTTAGATATCCGACTCTCAGGAAGAAGACCCCTCCTCCTTGAGATACGTTAGTCGAAATCGGGAAATGAGGATGCCCTTCCCGCTTTCCGAAGATTTTGCTGAGTTATCATGGTGGTCATCAATCCTTGGATTCTTATCGGACCTTGGGGTGACCGAGGAATGAGGCGAAGAACATTGTTTCAAAACGGAAATCACTTTTGATGGGGATAAATGCTAAGTTTGGCGTTTCGAAGAGTTGCCGTCTTCTCTGAGTGAAGTCCTGCCGAAAAGACCCGAGTCTAGTTTTTTTAAGCTACAAGTCAAGTCGGTGGGTGAGTTTTAGGGAAAAGTTTCGCAGAAACCGAAAAAAATATCCTCTGTTCCTTCTGTTTGTGAGGCATGGTCAGAGTTTGACGGGGTTCTTTCAAGAGTCCCTTCCAATTCACCACCCGTGAATCCTGGGGCTTTTTCAGTGAGAACACGAAATCTTTGAACTTGGTCAGTTGCCAGATCGTGACGCCACATGCTTGGCAAGTACAACGTGTTGCTGCACGCTAGCATCATTGAGGGTTATCATTCTCGGGTGGCAAGCACAAGCGACACAATTATGAACTTCAAACTGCGAAATGCATTTCAGCAATGGCCGTATAACGTGTATTTCGTTGATGCGCCATATTCCGTACAATTGGCCCAGTCGAAGCAATCTCATTTGCCCTGTCAAAGTCTCCCAAAGTAGAGTGGGAAGGGAAATAGGCGTAGCACGTATATTTTTCAAAATAACGGCAGAAATTCCTTCTACGAAATGTCGTGAAAAGTGCATTTGAAAAAACTTTCTTTGAATAAAAATCTGCACCCTCTGCCACACACGTTGACGGTGGCTTGCAGTAGTGTATAATGTTGTTCTCTATTGGGGAACCATAATCGGCACATATATATATATATATATATCTGTATGTATATATATATATATATATCTGTATATATATATATATATATATATATATATATCTGTATATATATATATATATATATATATATATATATATATATATCTGTATATATATATATACAGTCCTTTAAATCCGTTAAAAAATTGACTCGCCACTAATCCATTGTCAGAAAACCTTTCTACAAATCGTTTTCCCACTGCACTCGCAATCCCATCCAATCACAAGAGAAAACCGTGTCAAAGCGACCTCTCTAAAGACTTTTCAATGTCTGAAGACTTCAGATTAAAATTCCTCGCGCGACGAAATGGCGAATGTTTACGTACCGCCGTGACGGGGTTGCGTAATTCTCTTCCTCTCTGGATAAGTTATGACGCGTACTGCATTTGTAACATTGTTCATTGGTAGATTTTGCAAATCGAGAAAGTTCCATGCCAATAGGCTTGACCTTAACTCGCGGCTGGAATTAGGCCAAGGTGCGTGCTGTGTGCTGAGACTGCTGTAGCCCTTGACTGAGCGATGCCTTTTTCAAGTGGCGACCCTCGAAGACGGGAAATTCATACGTCATTATCTTTCGTCTGCCAAAAAATATTTCGCAGTAGTTACTTGGCATCTTGATTCAAAGGGCGGAAGCCAAATTCCATATCGCTGGCATTTGAAAGTGCAGTCCCGGGAAGAACGCACGGCAAGGAAAAGGAAGGATTTCGAATGCTTTGGCCTCACGTTTAAGCTGGCAAATGAGTAGCGATCATTTTTTTAACTTCAAAGAGATTTGTAAGACGGATGAAGAGACAGATCACTTATGTGCATACTGACCTGATCATTTTTTTCATGTACGTATATGACTCAGAATAGAGATATTATGTCACGATATACAACGGATTAAATCATTCGCTTAAATTTGATACAATTCTCTTTAGCGATGATGGTTAAAATGTATTATAACCCTCCTCGTAGTATTGTGCGTAGCAGAGGTCATGTCAACAAAATTAGAGAGTTTAAGTGTAATATAGAGAGATTTAAGTCTTTCTTTCTTTATTTTTCCTACAAACAATAATGGTCCGAATATCAATAATGTCCGAGAGCAGTACTAGAGAAAAAAAATTCTATGTATCCTAGGAGGTCGTCATACTTCAAATAGCCATTATTTTTCCACAACACTAGTAGTTCGTTACACATTCGAAAAGAAGTATTTTCACCTAATCGAAGTGCATATAAAAATTAAAAAAGTATTTCCTTTACTTGTCATTTCCATCAACATGTACATAATACCCTTTAAGCCGCCGCAAGGGAGTGTGGCAGGGGGTGTTAGGTCACCACCCGGAAAAGGGAAAAACACCACATTCAGAATCTACACATCCATGTCAACCTATACCCACAGTGGCGTACACATTTATGCAAAGATCATTGGTACCTACACGCATGGAATCACATGCAAATAGTGATAGTATTATCAACTCACACGCAGATGAACCTGAGAATGTAGTAGAAATCTATGCAATAACGTGCAAGCTAGAATTTGATAAGTAGGAAGGCGAAATTCCACCACCACATGGACATACAACGGTCTCCTCCCCAAGGACACAGGTAGGGAATGTGACCCAACGCTGCAGGTAGATGGAGGGTCCCCCCACGGGGAGAGAGACGAGGCATGGAAGGGGAAACTTAAAAACAGAAATAGCAGAGCAAGCAATACTGTTAAGAGCAGCACACTATTTAATGGCATTCTAATGCGGTCATGCGGAAAGAAAGGGTTTTGACGACAACACGCACAAGAGGTTAGTGAAAATTCATGCATCTTGGTTAATTACTAATTATTCCTCAGACGCTTTAGGTGGCAAGTGGAATTTTTCCGTTTGAATTATTTGCGATACGCATGACCCACGAACCGCATACATTACCAGTTGGATTCTGAAATTCCAAGTCTCGAGTATTCCCACGTCTTAGGGACAGCGTAAGTATTTGATTAATGAGAATTGTGATGCGTAATAGTTTTCGAGTCTCCTCCGAAAGTTTAAGAGCCGAGTTGCCCTCCACCGTAAAGGTCGATGTCCTTAAAATACTCCTTCGATCCATTCACGTAAAAGAAATATGGAAAGCTAACAAGAATTTTCATTTTTTAATCCGCGCTTCGAGGAGGGGGGGCCTCTGTCAGACTTGAGGAAGTCCAATGATGGATGCATCCCGTGTGAAGAAAAAACTATATCTATTTTTACTGGGCGGAGGATACAAAAATATTTCACGGCAAGAAAAATACTTTCAATATTTTATGAGCGCCCATGTTTCGGCACTCATATCTCACTCATGTTGAGAAATGGCCCGTTAAGATGGCGTGCGTGTGATCGACCATAAGTACACTCTCCTCTTGAAGGGAGGCGGAAAAAAATAAATGTTGGCTGTCTAACAGGAAAGAATATTTCACGACACTTGGAGGATATCTTCAGGGAATTCTTGGTTTAATTCCCCGGAAAAGAGTTTTTCCTTTTCCGAGAGACAGCCTGATTGTATCAATAGATAATAATAATAAATTGAGTTGGAATTTAATGAAAATTCCACAATGAGAAGATGCATCTCTTGGGTGTTTTTCTTGAAACTAGGAATATGACCGATGACAAATCGGTAAAAAAATGTTGCTTCTGTCGTTATAATGTAAATACAAATGAAAAAATTGATCGATTTTTCCCATATGAATTTATTTTTCTTCATTATATTATGTGATTTTACGATCAGTGCCTATGGAAGCTCTCGTTAAATCACTTTTCAAATCGTTTCTCATTTCCGCTCACGCGCGACCGCTCTCTTCTTGGTATTCGCGAACATTTTCTTGAATGCAATTTTAGGTTTTTGGTCTTTTTTATGATTTGAGCACAAAAAAATAACCTTATTGTGGGTATTTATGTTTTGCCTATTATCTAATGAATGTTCAAGATGGTTCATTTCATCTGCTATTTAAAAATGGTTTCTTCCATGATTCAGGCAATTGTTTTTTCCCTTGAGTTAAGTATTAAGACAAGGTGATTAATAATGTGGAATAAATTGAAAAGGCTTTCGCCTCTCGATTTGAACATCATTTCATTTTCAGAACATTTCCATGAACGCAAGGAAATAATTCGATGGTTCAAGTGTTTTTTCAATCCTTTTTTCCATGAACCTTCGATTGGGTATTCTCAACATTTTAACAATACCTGTAGACGCAATGATTGCATTGACTTGCGTTTTGAGGAATATATTTTTTTCCGTAATTTCGCCGACACATGAGATCATCATTCTGCAGCCTTACTCGTGTACGATGTATGTCCAATAAATACGCCAACTCAGGCCATAAAAACTTTATTGTGCAAAATTTAGACTACTTCGATTTTGTCCCCTTCAAAGTACTCTCCATTTGTTGCTATGCACTTATTCAATCTTCTTTGCCACTGTTTAAAGCACCCTTGGAAATTAGGCTCTTTAGTTTTCTCGTCGTTTCTTACTTTACAGTGTCCACATCTTCCCAGTGATTTCCCCTCATCACATTTTTGCATTTTCAAAATAGGAATGAGTCGCAGGGGCGAGATCTGGCGAATAAGGAGGATGATCAAGGATCAAGATGATTGAATTTGATTCCAGAAACTGGCGAACAATCAATGCTGAATGTGCAGGTGCATTGCCATGGTGAAGGATCCATCCATCATTTTCGGTTAAAATAGTATACAATGTTGATTGCCCTAAATTCAGTTCATCCGCTTTCATTCGGACAGTTTTTAGACGATCGTTGGTAACAAGGGACCGCACACGATCAATGTGGTCGTCAACACAGGTGGTTGAAGGTCGTCCCAGCCTTGCATCATCCGTGGCATCCTCTCGGCCAGCTTTAAAAGTCTTAATCTACTTGAAAACAGATCTTTTCTTCAGAGTATTATCACCGTAAACAGCCGTCAACATTTTAGTAATTTCTTGATAATTTTCATCGCACTTCACCAAAAAACTTGATGTTGATTCGTTGCTCCGTGATTTCGTCAATTTCCATTTTCGACAAACAGTAAAAGCAAGGACAACAGAAACTAACATAACTGGCACCATACGCTCAGCTTGACGATCCGCCAAGCACAGACGGCTCATTGTGTCTCAGGCAACTAGCGCCGCTATTAGGTGGCGCTCTAGTCTGCGTCACGGCCGCCAGGTTGCACCAGTCGCGCATTTATTTGCACAGACCACGTACCCTCTCCTTCCAACCCCCCTGTGGGCTCCTTAAAATACTTACGTGTGTCAACGAGACTAATGACGCTTCAAATTCAATATTCTCCGACTCCAGGTGAAATGTTCAGTGGAATGGGTGACCACAGCGTGTGGTGATCATGAAAAACTTAAACGTTTGGTTTCGTAAGTAATTTATCGCGTTGGGTACCGGTTTTGACTGTATGAGGCGACACCATCTCGTCCGTCATGCTGTTGCGAGAAAGAAAATTGATACGGGCCGAAACCGATTGCGCCTTGAAGAGTAATTTGGAAAATGTTTCACAGTGTATGACATGTCGCCCTCGATTTGAAAGCGGGAGGGTGGACTTGTATTGTTAAAAGCTCTTTCGTACAGTGAGATGAAAGTCTGACATGAAAAGTTATGCAAGACGTCAAGACGTAGGTCCCAATCGTTTGGAGCCCAAAAGCTTAAATCCAAACATTTTAAGAGTTTTGCACATCGACGTAGAATTTTTTATGAGAACCTTAATACCTTAGTCACAATAAGACACGGAAAGCATATTGCGTAAAATCAATATTTTTCGCAATTGTTGGAATCATTCACGTGATGACAATTATTTGTTTCCTCAGAATTACAAGAATGTTATATCAAGCGGGGAAGAACTTCACGCTGAAGATTCTGATGAATTGAATGAAATTCCTGTTCGTCTAAACTTCTGAAAGCACTTAAATCTGGGAAACCGATGGTCTCACAAAGAATGAAATTGCCCTCCCCAATCCCCAAATGTCCTGAATTTTCGCAAAAAAAGATGATAGCGACGTATATGTTTAATTTAAATCGACATTTAGGTATTCAAAACGACTCGTTATTCCCGCCGTACGCTAAAATGTTGATAAGGATTTGCGAATTGTTCGAGGCAAAATTAATGTACTTTACTAGAGAAATGAAACCAGACGAAAAACGTGATGGCTCAAAAAGGCCCGGATTGTATCCTGTTTCACTTTCAATGAGGAATGGCAGTGGAGGAAGAAGGAGAAAAAGGTGGAGAAGGATCGGTAAAGGTGTATGGCGGGGTATGCATTCTCCCCAACGGAAAAGCACAGTGCGCGAATAGTTGCATACACGCACCGTAAGTGTAAGACTGGTGGTCACAAAAGACATTTCATTTTATGCGACGAGAGAAAGATGCGTGTGTGAAAATCGTGGAGATCACCATCATTCCATAGAAATAGTGTATTAAGCAAAATAATGAATAAAAAACTATTATCCCAAAAAAATTATGCACAATATTATACGCTAAAGTAACCAGTTAATGGAATCAACTACTCAATGGAACAGATATAATTAAAAAAAATAATGGCATATAAGAGAAGAGGTAACGGCTGCTACGATAGGTCGGAACCAGGGGAAACAAATATTGAATAAAGAAGAAGATATAATGAAAATAGAAACTTTATAATCTCACATAGATTTATTAGACGGACGACCCAGGTTTCGACGTGGCACGTCATCAGCAGGTACATTTTGCAAAGAAGACAGAGAATATATAGTCACACAAAATTTGGGGGGATGGGAGGGGGGGAGGGAGTGGAGGGGGGAGAGGGGGGGAGGGGGGAAAGGCGAGAAGAGAGAGACAACTCCCCCTTCCCCCCTCTCTCCCCCCTCCACTCCCTCCCCCCCTCCCATCCCCCCAAATTTTGTGTGACTATATATTCTCTGTCTTCTTTGCAAAATGTACCTGATGATGACGTGCCACGTCGAAACCTGGGTCGTCCGTCTAATAAATCTATGTGAGATTATAAAGTTTCTATTTTCATTATGTTAAGTCGATTCCATGAAGTCACGCCCGAGACAACGAATTACAAAAGAAGAAGAGGGAAACTTATTGACGCTACACTTCCCATTAATGCTGCTGAATTCCTAATCGATGAGTGAGGAGGTTGTGGCAATCTCTGATTTAGGTCCGAAATGACGAAATCTTAAAACCATCCGTTTTGCGATCTCTTGTCTGTGTGACGCAGATTTTCCTTTCGTTTTATGATAAAAGTTTTCAAAGTGTACTCATTGTGACAAATGATCGCTTTTGCAAAAAAAGGCAGGAGTCTTAGATCGCAAAATGAGTTTATCATTTGGAACCCAAGTGCATAAAAAGTGGGTTCTCTCTCTGGGTTTTTTTAGAAAGGGATGAAATTGAATCCCAACCAAGTCGGGATGCGCGTCCGAACGCCTCCGCGTTCGACGGTTACGCTAGAGCCAAAGTCGGCGCACAACGGCGCGTAATGGCGGCAAATGCTATCTAAGTAGACGAGCATTTGGAAGGATGACGGAAGACGTCGGTCTCACTAAGACCACCCGATTAAATACAAGAATCCAAGCGTCAGAAGTTCGTTGCGAGGGGGAGGGAGATTGCGAAGGGAGTGGAGAGATGGGCGAAGGTGCGGATTGAATGGAGCGCGATTCCGCAATCTCACCACCGCACGGATGCAAATTCCGCCGAAGATGGAAACGAAGATGATGAAACCCTTCCAAATGCATCCCTTCTCGGCAGAAAAACAAATGAATTATCCAAAGCGATGAATGTCGCGACGATGCGATACGGCAATCGCGTCTCGTCCGTGAACGCAACGTCAACTAAACGAGTGTGGGTTGGGAGATGGTGGGAGGAATACGTAAATAAGTGGAAGGGAAACGGAGGAGGAAGGGGGTAGGAGAAAAAAGAAACACGACTTCCGCACCGGGGGAAGACTCTTCCGTCTCCGCTTCCATTCGAACGAAATTATGATTTTAAAAAGTTGATGAAAAAAGAGCATAAAAAACTCTTTGAATTCCATTGAAATTTTTTTTACCATTCGATACAATTTTGTTTTCCTTCATTATGTGGTGGCGCACGAGAGCGCGTGCTATCGTCAGTCCTATGAGCGGGAGCCCTTGGGAGGGTGCCAGCCAAAGCGAAGGAGCGCGCATAAGAAGAACTGCCCTCTCCCTTCCCTCCCCCCCCCCCACCCCACCTTCCCCCTCCCACCCGGACGACCAAGCGTCTGACGTGCCGCCAATTGAAAAAAAACACTGTCGGCCCCCGTGGTCTTCTGCCAAAAAAATGGAGATACACCTTATCTCCCCCCTCTCCTTTCTTCCCCACCCACCCCCTCCCCCCTCGCACGCCAATAATAATACGCCAAGGCACGCGTTGGGCACGGCGCTTGGGAGGACCGGGTTCGATCCTTCCCCCCCTTTCTTGACGGATGAATCAGACGACAGTGAGTCACGGCACGGTTTTGAACCACAAAAAAACCCAACTCTATGCCCGCGTGGTTAATTTGAGTGAGCGACGATTCAATATGACGTCCCTTGCACAAAATATATGGCTATGAATGGGATCTTAAGTACAGAAGTAAGAATATTTACTCTAGTTGGACCTCTTTTGGAATATGCCCCAGGCGTATTTGGGATCCTTGGGAGAAATTTTGGCCAAAAGAATTCGATTAAGTCCAGAGAAAATCTGCTAGATTTGTTAAAAATTGTTGTAATAAGAACGCAAGCGGAACAGGTCTCCTGAAAAGAGATTTAGGCTGGGAGCTACTTGAGATACGAAGAGAAGAAAATACTCTCTTTCCTGGAACGATTAGGTATTATAATAGCGGTAAGAAACCAAAATCACTCAAGAAATATTTAAAAAATGGCGTCATTGACCTCAGCTGTCTGTCGCCTCCCGTAAAACTGCCAATACTCTTTAGTTTATTTCTCTACTTAGCATACCCGTCGCCCATTCCTTTTTTTCTTTTGATAATTCTGCCAATGCGATGTTTCTGCTTACGTCCCTGCCATTGCGCCAATTTTTTCCCAACACTCTGGCCAATTGGTCGTCCTCTTCCACTCAAGCCTGCACCATGCACTTGCAGTCGGCTCTCATTGCTGTCGCTGCCATCCACTTACTTTTGCTGGAGTTGGATGTTTATTTGTTTTTTCCTCGTTCGTGATCAGCGGCGTCTGGATCAAGAAGATGCCGCTCACCCCTCCGCCGGCCCCCTTCCCGCCTGCCTTCGCCCTATTTTCTTCCTCTAATCCGGAAGTGGAGCCAGCAGGGGGTCCAAGCGCCGGGCCGGATTCCAGGGGGGGGCTGGGAGGGAGGTGAAACGGGCCCTCCACCCGCCCCCTCCCATTTCCTTCCCTCGCAACTCCCTCGGCTCTATTTCCATCCATTATCCCCACATCGCAAGTGCGTGCATTACGCGGTGCAAGCGAACTTGTGCTTTCCTGGACCTCGCGGCCAGTGATCCTGGTCGGCTTATTGTGGGTCCGCTGAGCCAATGAGCGTTCGGCCTTTTCATTATGAATCGCCGAACTGCCCAGCTGAAATGCTCTGACCGCAGTGGCTTAAAATGAGGACGTTCCGGTCGCATTGAAGATCACAGATGTATCCTCGCAAGACTTCCCTCCCGTTTCCGCTTCTTCTAACCTACTAAAAAAGTTCTGATTATTCCGCCAAAATCTGTGCAGATATTGCCATCAACTTGAGGTTGACAGTTGAGTAATGGCATGTCATTCGACAAAATTAAACTCCAGTAAATATTAACTTTGAAATATTCTGTAAATTAACGACGCGTCTTGACACTTAGCGCCATTTGGGACCTTTCCTAATGACTATTTGGTCCTGAGTATCGTAGAAACTTCCTATTTATTCTTCTTATCTTCACAACTTCTACCTGCCTTAATACTGTCTTTAAGAAGTCCATTCTCTCCCTTCATCTACCCCACATTCCCAAATTTCTCTCTTTTCAATCACTGTCCTCTTATTTATCACTACCTTCAAGTATTTTCTTCATTCATTTCCTCCGTCTTTATCAACATTTTACCCCACTGAAGATGAGCAGGCACCCAACAATTCATTTATTTATCAATTTTTCGACTTTATGAGGGGCGATATTGGGACTTCATAGTACCTTCTTCCTGGTGAGGGTAAAAAAATAAGGAAAACTTTACACTTCCACACACTTTTAATACAATGCCACCATGGTTTCGATGCTGCGCCTCATCAACAGGATCAGGAGCATCATCCCTTCGTCCACCTAACACCTTATATATTACATTGAAGATGATCACAAATACCCAAGACTTCATCATCATCAGTATTTCAATCCTAGGATTGGTTTACTGCAGCCCTCCATTCTACTCTTATTTGATGTCAATTCCCTCAATCCCTGACACCTTCTCTGTTTTACGTCTTTCTTAATTTGTCCTGTGTACATGTCTCTGGGTCTTCCTCGTGTGATCTTCCCTTCTATTTTTCCTTCCATTATATTCCCAATCAGCCCATTGTGCCTCAATGTGTGTCCAGTCCATCCATTTCTTCTTTTTCTCATATTGAGAACCGAGTTCTCCATATGGTCCAATCCTCTTCTGCTCTCCTATATACTGCCTCGTTCCTTACTTTGTCTGTCCATTTAATATTAATTTAATTTTTAATATTAATTCAATATTCATATAATTAATATTTTTAATACTAATTTAATTAAAATGTTTCAAAGGCTTCTTCGCTGGTCCACTTTTCCAATGTTCAAAGTCTCGGAACCATAGAGCGCCATGCTCCACACGGAAGTCTTGACGAATTGTTTCCTTGTTTCCAGCCTTAGGTTCTTTGAACATAGTAATTGCCTCTTCTTCATGAATGCGTTCTTTGCTTGAGGGTATTTTTCGCTTGATCGAACTTCTTCAGTCCCATGTTGTTTCTGACCAAGCAGATGATGTAGGGGAACACCTATTTTGGAGGAAATCAAACCCGCGACCTCTGGATTGGAAGGCGAAGACGTAACCCCACCGGAATATTGGAAATAATTTTCCAAAAAATCTAAAAAAATATTTCGTCATCAGTGAATAAAAAAAGGTTCTTTAAAACTGGTCCAGTAACAAGGAGGGAGGGACCGTGTTTTGACGTCCCGTGACGTCCAATTCCACGAAACACGCTTCATAGGTTGTTGCTAGCAACAACACGATAGGTTCACCTTTCCTGAACGTCACGGTTATGCCTCAGTGTATATGGCCGAGGTGACATTCGCTGCCATCGTTTTTTTCGTCCGTGACCTATTTTTCATTGGCACTTCGAGGGGCAAGTTTTCGGAATGTGTCGATGAAGGTCCACCTCCCTCGCCCTATTACTACGTTCCTTTTACTTCCCCTCCTCTCCCGCCCCCCGATCTGCCCCTCGACCTTAATACCGGCCAATTAAAAGTCAATCTGGCCCGCCGTTGGGCGTCCTCTTCAGGATTCCAGTCTCTCGTTCCCGGCCAACTGGAGAGGAAACTCCCTCTGGTGTTTTTCGCACTTGAGACCAGGGCGCGGATTCGCTGGAAAATGAGAACGCCATCCCCTAATCGAACGGGTGCTCGAACATAAAGATCCCCCGTGGACCCTTTGGGTTCTTGATTAAATTGGCGTCGATCAGTTCGCGGTCTCCTTAAGAAGAGAGCTCATGAGGATTTGATAGCGTCCATCGAGGTATTTAGAGCGGAGACTCGTCTAGAATGGATCACTTATACTCATCTGGACGATCCAACATCTGCCTTTAAGTGGGCTGCATGATTAGGCGCAGTCACATTTGGGAGCTGTACCTCTCTTTTTTTTGGATCCTTTGTCCCTTTCGAGGAATGAGGTCCCAATGGAAATTTATCAATTCCTATTGGAATAACTATTCTCTTATTTTTTCTGTAAAAATATTTTTTTTACATTGTTATGTTCTTTTCAAGGTTTGGCTGTGTAAATTGGAAATTCATTGCGACAGATATTACATAAGAATAAATATTAATGAAACAAAGGTTATGCGATTTTCCAGAAAAAGAAAGGCCAAGTCAAAACAATAAAATAGGAGGGGATAGAATAGAGCAGGTAGAGCAGTTTACATATCTCGGAAGTGTTTTGGACCAATACGGTCAAAGTGGTAGGGACGTAAGGAGAAGAATTGCGCTAGGTAAGGAGGCTTTCTCAAGGAGGAGGGAGTTGATTACGGGGACGTTGAGTAGGGAGGTTAAGAAAAGACTCGTTAAAACTTTTATGATGTTGTATTCTTGCTAACCTACTGTCCTTTCTCCTTCTTGTGTTTGTCTATTTCTCCTTTGGTGGGTGTAACAGCTCCCTGACGCCATCTCCTGGCCAATGAATCGGAGCACTTTGGCGCTTTATAAGATCGCAGATTTCAGTGGAAAGTACATTTTTCGAAAGCTCAGGTGGTTAGAACATCCGCCCGGCAAGTGGAGAGATCCGGTGTTCAAGTCCCGGTCGAGAAAAATATTTTTACATTTTTGATCTGCTCAAATCCGCCTTCCCCACCTCTCTTGTGTTCGTCCTTTATGTGTGTTCCTTTCCCCTTTCTTTATCTCTATTTCTATATGAATGAATATACATAATATACATACATATGTATATATATATGCATGTATATTTTTGCGCCACATCCGTTGGGTTTCCCTTTGTGATATACATATATATATATATATATATATATATATATATATATAAATAATATATGTATGTATATATATATATACACACACACAAGCATACAACACACACACGGAGGCTAGGTTTATTAACTGTGGTTCATCTTCGTCGACTCTGGATCCCATTGACTCCGTCCGGGCGACACAATATCCTTTTTCCCAACTCAAGGACGAGGGCAGTATGCAAAAGTGACCATGAATACATTTTGGCACGCGCTGGGGAAATCGTGTCATTCCGTCCCCTCTCCCCTCGCTTCATTTCAATGCATTCGTTGTGAATCTCGTCCGGCCCACCCCTTCCTCCTTGGCTCCACTTCACCGGATTTTGCAAAAAATAGTTCGCACCCGATCACGTATTCCAGACGAATTGTTTCGCAGCCCCTTCTTGCTCGTCATGAGGCCTGGGGAGAGGCTCGAACGCGAGATTAGCGATCGCGCGAATCGGAGAAGACACGGTCGTGAAATACAGCGCTCATTCTACTCGAGGATTGACACTTTGACGCGATGCCAGTCTTTGACAAACGATCGATTCGTTAAGAGCTCTTTGAAATCACTTCACCAATCGGAGTCGACGATACTTTTTCAACTCTGTGTTTGGAAGTAATTGGGAGTGACGCGATTTTTTCTTCAAGTGTAGACTGCAGAATGATTGGGTTGTCGTATTTGGGACGGCTATTTGGGCAATTGAGATATTTTCTATTCATTTTAATCTATTTGTTGGCCAGTTAACCACCGTTGAGGAATCTACATCTACTTAATACCTCACAATCTACCGCAAGGGCGTGTGGCGGAGGGTGTTAGGGCACAACCCGTAATTTAAGAAGAAAAAAAAACGCATGCAGAAGCCACAAATTTATAATCCACAAACCAAGCATGGTATACATTCGTGCAAGAACCATTTCACCCCACACACATGAAAACACACAAACTACCAACAAACATACACATGCACAATCTTTGAATTTTAAAATTTGTTCCGACCTGCAACTTAAGTGTTTTTACTATTTCTAAATGGACTTCTGTTTCTTACGATTCCTGATTTTTCGGGGAAATCATGAGTATTTGCATTTATCTGTACTGGAATCTGTATCCCTTATTTTATTATCGTTGTGGTCTGATCTAACTATATTACACGTATAGTGAGGGGCCATTATAATGTCTTTAGTGTCATTGCTTTAAAGTCGTTCGTTCTGAACCTTTCTAAAAGTCCAAGTCTCGCTTGTTCTCTTCGTATCTCAAGTGGCTCCCAGCCTAAATCCCCTAAGAGACATGTCACACTTGTGTTCCCATTATAACAATTTTTAACGAATCTGGCGGATTTTCTCTGGTTTTTACGTATTAATTTTTGGCAAATTTTCTCCTAAGGATCCCAAATATACTTGGGGCATATTCCAAATGAACTCTAACTAGAACAAAATAATGGCGTCAGGCAGGGGCTGGTTCCACTCCAGGTATGCATCATATGCTTATATTATACTCGCCAAACGATATATCGACATGCATACAAGATTTGTATAACTTGACAAGTTTTCTCCGACATTCGCGTGAAGTGTTGAATTCAGACCGTCGCGGTTCGGAATTATTATTATTGTTATGTACTTGACGAAGGGTTGAATGAAAGAAGGGGCCTTGTGGTCGCAATTTAGCTCGAATGAACACGTTCATCAATGTATCTTTCATTTCTTAGAAATATGGAAAGCCGGGCAACGATGCATGTATAATGACTCCAAAACTTTCGTTAATGTCGCAATGAGTTTTTCCTCGTTGTTACACTTGATAATTAGAGCATTGGATTGCAAAATGCCCATCCCACGTTCAATTATATCGAAGTAGGAATTCTCGGCTTTCATGAACCCGGAAAAAGCAACGGGAAGCCATCAAAGCGAAACCGAAGGAACAACCCTTGCATTACCGAGCGTTTAAAAATTTCGTTAAATCGTGGAACGGAATCTTAAAATTGAACGAAAAGTATAGTTTTGACACGTTTCATCATGAAAAAGCTGTGGAGTAGGTATTAATGTGACTGGCCCGGTTTTTTTTCGCATGAAAAAATTACCAGAATACCACCGTTTCGCCTTATTTCTAAGGGGAAGGAGGCGAGGAGTGGTTTTGTGCGTGTGATGTAGAAGAAGGGGAAGTTTGTGGGTGAAATGGAAAAAAGGAAGAAATAGTGAGGTGTTGTCATGGAATTCTGAATTTGTTTGTGACAGCGGGGGGGGGGGGGTTAGGCAAGGCGTTGTGAGGGAGTGGACTAGCGTGGAGATATTTGGAATGACATCTTGAAAGAACCGACAGAAGAAGGGCGAAGATGATTCCAGGCTAACGATGTGCACAGTGGCCATGATGATGATTGTACCCCGGATGTCTAGGTACTTAAAAAACTAAATTCGGAAAGCCACGATGAAACGGGGACATGTCCATCTATACAATACTCCGACGGCCGCCTCAAGGGTCTTAGATCACTAGTGCACATTCATGCACATTCCCAATCATGTCACTTCTACACAATTATTAGTTCGACAAGCTTAATCACGCGAAAGAAAGTGCATGATAGGCATGCACATTTCATGCCGTAGAACTGTAAAAAAAATGGCCATATTAAGTTTTTAAAAAAATCATGCAGGAAAAATATGCAGGATATCGACAAAAACTTAACTGCCAATTCTAATTATATCATGCGCGATTGCTGTCATATCTATTTTGATCTATAATGGTTCGAGGAAACGAACCGCATTCTAAATCTATCCGTACTACAGTCGATCTCCCTGATTTTACTTTAGTGATCTGATCCACCATAGCAAGTCTGTGAGCCTGTAATAATTCATTAACATCCTCAGGTCAGTGACCTGCCTCAAATTTACGCAACAAATTTAAACTTTGTTTAAACCTGCGTTCAACTAGTGGTTCTCATCCTCATTCTGTCAATAGTGTCGTGACAATGGTATCTTGGTCATACGTAGTCTGTCCCATAAATACGCGAACTAAGGCCATAAAAACTTTATCTTACAAAACATAGTTTACATCGATGTTGTCCCCTTCAAAGTACTCCCCATTGGTTGCTATGCATTTATTCCCTCTTCTTTTCCTATTTTTAAAGCACCCTTGTGGAAAGTCCTCGACAGTAGTTAGGCTTTTTAGTTTTCTTGTCGTTTCTTGCTTTATTGTGTCTTCCACATCTCCTCAGTGATGTCCCCTCATCACATTTTTATATTTTGGGAATCGGATAAAGTTGCAGGGGGCGAATAAGGACGATTATCAAGGATAGTTATTGAATTTTTTGCCAGAAACTGGCGAACAATCAATGCTGAATGTGCAGGTGCATTTTCATGGTGAAGGATCCATCCATCTTGATCGGTTAAAATAGTAGTGTGCACTATTGATTTTCCTAAATTCAGTTCCATCAGCTATCATTCGGACAGTTTTTCGACGACCGGTAAGGAAAAGGGACCGCACACGATCAATGTTGTCGTCAACACAGGGGGCTGAAGGTCGTCCCGGCCTTGAATCATCCGTGGCGACTTTTTGGCCTTCTTTGTAACGATTAATCTAACGATTAATCTCACTTGAAAACGGATGTTTCCTCCAGAGCATTACCACCGTGAACAGCCGACAACATTTCAGTAATTCCTTGATTACTTTTATACTGCACTTCACCTAAATACTTGATGTTGATTCGTTGCTCCGTGATTTCGTCGATTTTCAATTTCGACAAATAGTAAAAACAAGGACAACGGAAACTGACATGAATGGCACCATACGCACAGTTCGACGATCCGCCAAGAACACACGGCTGGCTCATTGGGTCTCAGGCAACTAGCATCACTAGCGGGCGGTGTTATAATCAGCGTAATGGCCTTAAAAATATTTCACAAACTTAGCTGGCTCTACTTTTCATTCGATCTAGTTCCAAAGTTAAGTCTAAAAGACATGAGCAGCAATGAAGGGCATATATTTTATTAGTAACGCATGCTTTGATTTTAAGTATCAAGGAATGAATGATTTAGAGCATCTATATGTATTTCGACATTAGAACTGCTCATTTTTTAAGGTAAATGATCTTTGCTAGTGGCAGGGAGACGGTTTGTTGAATTTTCAACCGAAATTCCCCGTCTCCTCTCACTTGGCGCGTATTTTCAAATGGGAAAGTACTCCTTCGCCTCCGTTGCCGTTCCAAGTGCGTGAAGCATGTCTCTCTCTTGCCCCGAGCTGCTTTGCGTGATGAGATCATCTCTGCCCCGCGAGGGCGAAAAGGAAGTGGCTCTGTACTCTGGACAATGAGAGTAATTGGGTGGCTTACATTCAAATTTCTCCTGGTCATTAAGATATCTGAGGTATATTATAATGGAATGCTATCTTTTCACCTTCACGTAGTTGAAAGGGTAGGTGTCTCAATGCAGTTGTGACGCTCTTGCTACCTTCAAGAATTTTCACGTGTTTCCAAAATTTCTTCGAAGTCTTCACCTCTTCCACCATGGTATTCAATTTTTCCAGTTGAATTGATTTGGTATATCAGGTTAATAATGATTTTTTGGCACTTTATTATTTTATTTTTAGTTTTTTATTCATAACTCTAGGAGTATTATCTTCATCATATGTGATATGCAAAGAATTAAAACAATCTATACAGCGTGCAATTACAGACAATCTCTACCATATACCGTAGTGATGTGATCTTCTTAATATACAATAGTGTTATAAATTGAAGATTTTTACATAGAATACTCAATCCGGTGCTGCTAAGTCAGTCAGTTCTGGCTTGACCGTAGGTGCCACGTAAACAAAAATGAAAGCTTAAAGTATTGCGGTAGAAAAGCTATATGTATTCTGTGCGAAGTTCCTTTACAGGCCCTAATCAATTCTGTATAATATCCAGTCTTTTATTCTCCTATTCACAGCAATTACTGACTGTCATATTCTTAAATCTCTAGGTATTCCATTTAAAATTAGAGATACAGTGATCTCCAAATATCATCTGCCTTGATTCGTGTGAAAGTGTTTGTTATGATTAATATTGTCCCTTAATGGTAATTCCTTTTTATTTAAATCGGGTATTTCGTATTTGTCATAATAATAGTTTCCTGTTATGATGAAATATCTTGTCCACAGGATTCCTAATTTTTGAAAGATATTTCTCCCATCTCGAATATTTGTATTTTTTGATCTAGTCTCCGGCATTTTCTCTAGGATATTTTGCTAATTATTTTTTAGCATAAGAACTTTTATGTTTTTTATATTAATAATTGTAAGGTGCCGAGAATAGATCCTCGAGGCACACCTCATTCTATCTCATGATCTTCACTGTATACAGTATTTGTTTTAGTGACTAATTTTCTATTTTTGAAATAATTAGAAAACCAAAGGTGGCCGGGCGAAATGATAATAATTAAACATCATTATTGCGGTGAGATGGAGACTTATATAGCTCCGTCTTCCACCGAATCCCTCGTAATTTACATGCAGTAAATACGTCAACCATGTTTTAAGAGTGTAGAAATGTTTGCAGTAATTTTAGAGAAATTCGAAATCGAAAAAAAATTAGAACGCAGCTTTGGGGGAAATTATTGGGCAGAGTGTGAAAAGATATGTACATACATATCAGTGGAAAAGAATTGTGAACATATCATCATCAGTATTTCAATCCTGGGATTGGTTTACTGCAGCCCCCCATTCTTCCCTATTTCGTGACAATTCCCTCAATCCCCGATACCTCCCGTTTTACGTCCTTTTTAACTTGTCCTGTGTACATGTCTCTTGGACTTCCTCGTGGAATCTTTCCTTCTATTTTTACTCGTATTATATTCCTAATCAATCCATTGTGCCTCAATGTGTGTCCAATCCAACTATTTCTTCTTTGTCGTAGAGTTCTCCATATGGTCCTACCCTCTTCTGCTCCTTTATATAATTCCTCTTTCCTCACTTTGTCTGTCGATTTAATCTTCAGCATTCTGTTTCCTCCAGCACCATGTTTCAAATGCTTCTATTCTTCGCTGGTCCACTTTTCCAATGTTCCAAGTCTTGGAACCATAGAGAACCACGATTTACGCACAAGTCTTGCCGAATTGTTTCCTGTTTCCAGCCTTAGGTTCTTTGGACATAGCAATTGCTTCTTCTTCATTAATGTGTTATATCCATTACGAAGAAACACGCAATAACAAAACAGCCCCACGGGAATGTGTCTGAATAATCTGCAAAATCTAATGAGAAATTACTTTTATTATTAAATTTATATAATAAATTATAAGTGTAGGGTTCCTTTTTCTAACACGTGCCAGTGAGTCCTCTAAAGTGTGTGGAATTCAAACGTCGGGGTAGAGCAGGGGGAGAGAGATTGAGAAATCGGTTCCTTTCCTTGCGCCGCCTTTGGATTCCTCGGAAGACAATGGATGCCTGAAAAACCATAAGCCTTGGATCTTGGTAAGGGCGGGGAGCGCCCAGAAGCTCTGAAAGTCCAGCACTCTACCCACTGGACTTACACGCCGTGTTCAGATCTTAGTACGAGCTTAATAGTATTAAAATATCAATCGCATCTTAGATAGACTTCGTCATGACAGCTGGCTGGGTCAGATGTGCATGGTTTGAATGAAAAGAATCGGGAAAAGTTTCTAAAAAATATATTAATTTCAGATATTGCTGCAATTCCTCTCAATATTATTCTTCAAAATACTTCTTCCCTTATTAGCGTCGACACACCTTTGCACTTGCGGGTCTTCCACGACTCGAAGACCCCCTGGAAGGCGGAAGGTCCTGAAGGGCACGCGTGTAAGCTTCTTTGACGGTACTTGGGGTCCCATTATGGTGGTGTTCTTTGAGGAAGGATTTCCCTGGTATACGATGGAATAGGAGATAATATTCTTCCGGTGCCATTTCGTGACTGTAAAATGGTTGGGGAGTCGTCGAGATACGATACGCAGAAGGCCTTCGCAAGCAGACAGACACTCGACTCTACCCTTTTTATCGCCCGTCCATAAGACCTTCGGACGGACGAGTTTATCGCAGATATTTCGAATTGGGGATATTTTTCTATCATAATTGTGTGCAATGTCAATTCCAATAATCTGCGATAATGTGCATACTTAACCGACGACGGTCTGAATTCCGCACTTCATACGCATAAGTTAGGAAAAAATTGAAACCGATAGTTTTATTAAAATCTTGTAGGTGTAAAAATTGCATATAATATTTCGTTGAGTATGAGGGGGGTGGGGATAGAAATAAAATTCAAAGGTGAAGTGAAGTAAGGCAATTGTGGCATATTTTCCTCTGCATTTGGTGTTAAGCGATGGCCAATTGATTGCTATTCCAGAATTTCAACGCCACACGAGAGGCGTTTGTTTCGATTTTCCAGGGCGTCTTCTGTGGTAATTGTATCGGGAAATTTCCGGCCAAGTTTTCTTCCTCCGCCTCGGCTGTTTTCAACTGCCTGGCGGAAGGTCACCGGTCCTCCTACTGCCCTTTCTCATCTCCCTTGCCACCCCCCCCACCTCCCCGTTCCATCCCCTCCGTGTAGCAAAGCGTCTTGTGATACTGCGCCAGATTCGAAGGTGCCAATGCACCTCGCTGGCGGCATACTCGAATTCTGACCCATATAGTGCCATCGGAGCGCCACCCGCGACCGTGTTACGGTGCTCGCCTTAAGAATCGAGTGCACTTTCTCGAAAGAACGAAGATTTTCACTTGAGGTCATTGGCGCGCGGTCGTGGGCAGCGGATATTCATCTTCCAGAGAGGAAAATACAATTTTGAATGCTTCTGGGTTGCAGTCGAGAACTCAGTTATTCATCGCATACGCTGGCATCGATATTGCAGTTTATCAATATGTTTTGCATTGCATATTATTCCTAATAGCAGAAAGAACATCATTTCTGACTTAGTTCCGCATTTCGTGTGAATAGGTATGATAGCATTGCTACTAATCTATGCCAAACTTCTAGGAATATTGATCCTTGCAATATGTACTCCATGATTTCATTATCGTGTATTACCTTTCATTGAATCCAGAATTCAACTAACTGAATAATAATTATTATTATTAGCCAGAGTCTACCGACTTAGGGTAGGTTTTTGGCACCCTGGCAAGTACTCACTAAAAGATACTTAAGATTTTTCTTTATCTAGATTAAGATTTTTAGATATTTTAGTACCCCGCAAGCCAACACTAGGGTGTGCGGCAGGGGGTGAATAAAAACCTGACTAATTTTGACCCGAATATGACCCTACCGCGGTCGGACAATGTCAGTCTGGTCCCATTGATTGTTCGTGGAAAAAATTACTTAAATCTTATTGTTCTTACTTGTTGTTGTCTTATCTTATTGTACTTACGAAACTTAAATCTATCTGCTCTACGATTAATCTCTTTAATTTTATTGATATGGTCTCGTACTATAGGGGTAATAATATATTTTCAATATCACTGCTAAAGAGACGTCCTTCCAATTCATAAGCAAGAGAGCTTCAATTTTTAATATAACCTTTGCTCCATTGAGTGATTCATTTTGGATAGGTTACGAAATTTATCATAACAACGTTTTACAAATCTAGCTCTTCTACGTTGCACGCGATCCATTTCTGCAATCAATTCTAATTCATGAGGATCCCAATAAAACATGCAGCATATTCTATAAATGAGGCCTAACCAACGACAGATGACATTTCTCTTTGGCCTTTTCATCACATTTACCAAGTTCTCTTCTAATAAATCCAATTCTTTTTAGCTTGTCCGCATATTCCCCGTACACGACGTACCTAGGAGAGGTCGTAAGTGAGGATAACGCCTCTACGTGAACAGGAAACATTGGGAGTAAAATAACACCGGAATTGGAACTAGTTTGGATCCAAGATGAAATATTTTGGTTTACCTTCGTTCGTAAATTATCATTTCGCCGAGTTTTGCACGTGCGAGGCGTTCCATCTGTCGAGGGAGAGACCTCCTTGGGAAAGGGGCAGAGAGGAGGGGTGGCTGTTCAATCGAATCTGGGCTTCCGGGTTGCTTAGCTCATAGTTACGAGTGAATGTTTTCTCTCGAATATTTTTCTAAACGCCCCTCAAATTTTGCCGCGAGATCAAACAAGTGAGGCGGTTAATGGCGTTCAGAATAACGATATCCGGGAAGAATATCGTCTGAAAATTTGAACGATGGTGCAATCGGTGCAATGCGAATTCAATCGCATTGGGTCTCATTCGATGGACGACTACGTCCAAATTATCTTTTTGATTCTTTCAACGACTTTCTGACGTTCTTTCAGCACGGATTTGAGGCGGGGGAAGAGGAAGACGTCTGGTGGGGCAACGTCAGGTCCATAGGGTGGCTGAGGCATGGTCGAGAAGCTCTTGGCTGTGATCCGCGGGCGAGTTTCCTCATGTTCGTTCGAGAGCACTCGCGGAACCAACGTCGCACACAAACCTTTCTCATGCCCATGTTTTCGGTCATGGATGCCAAGATCATCAGAAACCATGCAAACACTTAATCTGCGATTCCTGTCCAACAAAGCATCCACTCTTGCAAGATTTTCGCCACTTTTTGAGGTCAAAGGGCGTCCTGAACTGTCGGCGTTTTCAACTTCTTCTCTACCGTCTCGAAGCATCTGGTGTCTCTCAAAACGACTTGATTTACCCATTGCGTTATATCACCATAAGCTGCCTTGGGCGTGTCATGAGTCTCTTTTCTATTTTTGCCCAGTTTCACGCAAAATTTGATGACATAGCACGGTTCCAATAACCGGTTCATGACGGAGCGTAAAGAGATAACGTTATAGAGGTTTCGCGAACGAACGATACGCACTTCGTAAAGTTTGGGTAAAAGTAACTCTTCGTAAAAGTAAAGCACTTCACAAGGTAAAAGTAACGCACTTCGTAAAGTAAAACTGTCACTGGCCTCCTATCTTTCTTAAAACACCCATCCCTCGAACCCAGCCAGAGAAACCGCCGCCCGTCCGTCCGTCTATTCGGGAAAAAATAAGTCATACCCCTCTTGGGACAGCCCTTATGCGTTGGTGATATATTAATGGACGCTTTGAATTATATCTTCTTGTTCAGATCGTCGTCATTTTTAATCACCCGTGAGCCAGCACGTAAATACTTGAGAGTGACTGTTTCAAATCATTTCATCATTGAAAAATTATTGTTTGTTTTCAATAAGTCGTTCGTGACAATAGTAAATATTAAATCAAGAAATTAAAAAATGAAATGCGTCGAGACCTTGATTTATTCTTCAAATGATGTTCAGTTAGTGAGATCGCGGTGTATTCTTTTGTCTTTTTTTAGCGTTTTTTCTGACATAGCGGACTTCCGTAAAATTCATTTTTTTCGTTCACACTTTTTACTTTGGGTCATTCGAAATCGGTATACTTCTCCCTCAAAAATGGTACGCAATAGTCTTCAATTTGTATTCCGTGGCGTACTTATCTGCTTCGCTTACTTCCTTCCTTGTAAGGTGCTCCGTTGATGAGAGGATGCTCATTCTCGTCCTTACCCATCGCGTGAGCATTCAGTAGCCCGAAAAACTCCGCTCGCCCGTCGCTCTTCTGACCGTTGTTGGCCTCCCAAGGCCTGCTCTCTGGCGTTAAATTTGAAAAAACTGGATCCCCGCTGCCGATTTTGAAACAACTGTTGTCGTTCTTGAAATTTGCTGAGTTTTATTTAAAGGGAGGGTTTATGGTGTGCTCGTAATTCGACACGCTCATGATTAGTTCACTTGGTGTTACGTTGCATAACGGTCACGTAACTAGTTTGAAGAGTACATGCACGTCCGGCCCATTGACATCCGGCCGAGTTTAGATTCATCCGCAGCATCTGGAACTCGACGGGAAACAAGAAATGTGATTACGATGTCTTACACGATTTGGATGGGAATCTTTTGATGAGAGAGAACTGTCGACGTAATAAATGCTCAAAAGAAGTTCCTTGGAAGTCCTTTTTATGGCCTTTATGCAAATATCACCTTTCACCAGGTCGATACATAATGCATTCGATAAAATCTATATCCATGTTGGGTTTTGGACGGTCTCCTGTTCACTCTTTAATATTTTTAAAACTCGTGGGAACTTCCATCTTTATTTCTTCTACACGTACATAATACCCCGCAAGTCGCCGTAATGGCGTGTGGTATGGCTTGTCAGGTCATCACCCGTAAAAGAGAAAAAAAACCACTCGCAAAACTGACAAAATTCAAGTCAGTTTACACTCACAGAGGCGCATATATTCATGAAAAAACCTTTTCAACTTACACGCATGCAATTACATGTATTGTTAAGTGACATAAAAATGCATCTACGAATGCGAGGTCTGTCCAATAAATACGCCAACTCAAGCCACGAAAACTTTGTTTTGCCAAATTTAGTCTACATCCATTTTGTCCACTTCTTCAAAGTACTCTCCATTCATTGCTATGAACTTCTTCCATCTTCTTTTCCACTGTTTAAGGCACCCTTGGAAATTAGGCTCTTTAGTTTTCTCGTCGTTCCCTTCTTTATTGTCTTCTAAAAATCTTTCCTGCGATGTCCCCTCAGCACATTTGTGCATTTTGGGAACAGGAAAAAGTCGCAGGGGGCGAGATCTGGCGAATAAGGAGGATGATCAAGGATCGAGGAGATTGCATTTTTTGCCAGAAACTGGAAAACAAACAATGCTGAATGTGCAGGTACATTATCATGGTGAAAGATCCATCCATCGGTTAAGATAGTGTGCACTGTCTAACCTTAAATGTGTTTGTGCTTTAATTTCTTCAATTAATTCCTTCTAGGCTAGAAATTAATTTGAGTATCTCGTGATTATCTTCATGTCCGAATGGTAAGCCTTCTCTCCCCAACGTTCCTGTGCGATACACTTTAAATGAGCATGCTGTTGTTCGTCCCCTTATAAGAGAATATTCAATAAATTGGACCTAAGGGGGTATCGTACTTATCTTGGTTTTCGGTGCGTCTGAACCACAAGACAGAGAGAGGGATACGTATAATAGAGTTGGGTTCGTTCGGAATGGAACCTTTTCCGAAGCGCGCCATCTTGTAGTTACTTTTGATCGCTTGTTTATTTCGGTAATGAAGTCTTGTCATTCACTTTACGTGAGCAATAATTTCGGCGATAAAAGGAAAATTAAAGAAGCTTTTGCTTAATTTTTTATCGTCAAGTCGATGAGAGGCGATGAGGAAATATACGTGTCGCGGACGATAAAATATATTTGAAGACCAGAAATATTACGCGCATGCGTACAATCCAATAGAGGCATAATATGTCTCCTGAAGATCAGTCGGTATGAATGTATGCCTTTCCATCCATTTCGCCAACAAACACATTCTCTCGAAATGAATGCCGAATCCATCTGATTCCACCCTTCCTCATCCGTGCCTCTTTTCCTCTTGTCTTTTCCTCGCCTACCCTCCCATAAGTTAATTCGTTCTCGCGGTATTCGTGCGTTTATGCGCAGTGCATTCTGAGTCTTACTCTACTTTCTACAGAGGATGCATATGATTTTTTTCCTCATAAAATCTGAGCGGAGTGTTGTTTGAGAAGGGACGACTTTGCTCTTCACCCCAGTCCCCCGCTTCTTTCCAGTAAGGAGGGCGCGATTCGAAAGTGACCTCTCTCCCTCACTTCGCGGGGTCACATCTGTCCGACGCCCCCCCTCCCAGTCACTCCTCGCTGGTCATCTCGCTCGAGGAACGATACCACCACCCCCAGAGCACATTCCCCCCCTCGGTGAAGCAGTGAGATGAACCCATGACCTCGGGACCCTTTACGTTTAGTTCAACAAATCCCGGGACTTATTGAATGAGATATTATTTTGGGATGTGCAAGGTATGATTTACATCGACTCCCTTGAAAAGGGAAAATCTATCAATAGCGATTATTACATTGAGTTATTGGTGCTTTTGAAGGACGAAATCGCAAAAAAACGACGGCACAAGAAGAAGAAAAAAATCATCTATCAATCAAGACAATGCACCACAGTGCCACAAGTCAATGAAAACAATGGCAAAAATTGAACGAGTTGGAGCTCCAGTTTGTTCTCCGCACCACCCGCCATACGTCATCTCCAGATCTAGGGACCACTGGCTGTTTGCTGATCTCAAAAAGATGCTCCAGGGACAAAGATTTGGCTCGAATGAGGAGGATGGTCAACAGGTTTCGCTGGTCAACTGAAACTTACGTATTTGGAGGACAAGGACAAATCCTTTTAGAAGCATGGTCTGGTGAAGTTAGAAAAGCGTTTGAATGATTGTACTATGGCTCTTGAAGGCGATTATGATGATGAATAAAAAGGAATTTTGTGAAACAAATGTTGTTTCCTTAGTTAGTGGCGGGGGTTATTGAACGATGGGTTATGACCTCCCCCCCCCTTCCAACCCTCCTTTGCCTGTAAATGAGGAGAGGACTCTTCTCTCCGACGCCTCTCCTCACCCCCTCCTCCGATCCATTCGCCCGACCCGCGCTCTCTGCCGAGTTCATCGCATTCTCACCCCTCCCCCCTAACCTCCCTTATTTCTCGCCCCCTCGCAAGAAGAAGAGAGGGTGGTGGGGTGGGGGGGGGGTATTAACCCCCGGGTAATCCGTGGACAGGATGTGCTCTCTGACGAGCGAATTTGTCTCCCTGGAGGGCCCGCCGGTGTTGAACCCGACCCCTGGTGACCGCCGCTCCTGCTGGAAGCTTCAAGCCCTGTCTAACGGGCGTTAAGTGGATGGGCGGCGCCCGCCGGTGGGCTGAAGGCCTTCATGTCCGCCGGGTGGCTCCGTAGTAGTTGTGTGGCGTAGTGTGATCCATAGACTGGTTGACAGCATCCTTACAATCTTCCCTAATCACATCTAGCTCTTAAGACACCGTACCTCTATGGTGCGTGATGCCACTTCAGGTAAGGATCGCGGAAATAAAATGTTACTTAAATTTTATTTACTATTGGAGAGGTCAAAAAATAAATCAAATCATGACAATAGTACCAGTTACGATATCCGAGTTTTTTATAAAGTTTTCCATCGATGTCTACGATTCTATTGCCCATGGAAACACTGCTGAAAAGTTAGGCTACTTGTACATGTTTTGTGGTCGTCTCGAGGAGGAACTTCAAGATGCCAACGTCATCAGTTGGCATTTTGAATGTTATTCTAATCCCTTATCGTTCGTGGAAAAATGACATCTTAAATCTATCTCTAAATCTTAAATCTACCGTGTGTATTCAGTTAATCCCTTAGAAAAAATGTATATTTTGCAATATTTAGTTTGAAATATTTGTTCAATATTCTTAAACAGTGAGTTAAAAATAAAGTAGTCTCGCTCAAAGCGTTTTGGGATTCCGTTGCGTTAATTACTCTGCGACACATCTTGGAGAAAGTGAAAGTGCACTCTGGTTTATTTTCGTCTGCGAAACGGAGTGACGTCTCCATTTATCGAAAGTCGTTTCATTTTTTAATATTTTTTGCAGTGAAAGTGAATTTACACCTGATTCTTTCGTCCGGCTCCATTTGCTGCTATTTGTTTTCGCTCAATATACCATCTGCTGTAAACATCGGTGGAGTGGACACGTTGGAATCCTGTCGTCCGCCTCTTTCACCGCACAGAGCGAGAATTGTCGGTCGATAACAGGTTTTACGACAATATTGAAAAGTCCGGAAGGTCAGGAAAATAGAAATTTCAATCCAGGAAAACCAGAACCGTTGGAGAAATTCATTTGGCTGTTTACGTTGGTGTTTTGAGAAGACTGTTTTTCACCAAATATTCCATTGATGTGGAGAGCATAACATTTGTTTGCAGATTTTTCCAAACATCAATTCGCGATCAATTTCGTGACATACGATACTTATGTCTACATGGTTTGTTCTTAAAAGCATCGACTTCTTATTATTATAGAATCCCTTACAAAATTTACGTAAGATGCCATCTGATTGATGTTAAATGAACTATTGCTAGCAGTGAACCTCACTTCATTTAAGGATACATAATTTGGCAATGAGCACTTTAGAAATCCACCAATTGACCTCCACTTTAATCTAAAAAAGCTCAGCAGTGCTCGAATATCCTACGCGACACACACCTGGCGGCCTCAGACGTGTAGTGAGCAGCAGAACTGAAGCCGGCTGAAGGTCGACGAAGACATCCCCGACATCCCTGCAGAAGGCACGCAACCTCTGATTGATGCCTTCCACTCGGCTCTAAACCAGAGGTCCACGATCAATGCTCGGGATCGATCGTGGACCTCTGCTGGAGACGGTTGCAGATCGAGAGCGTCACATCGACCCCATCGACACCACCCACCAACCCACCCGTAGCGTTCAATGTTTGTCCTGATTTATTAATCGAAATTATTTACTGTTTCTATTATGAATTTGACGAAAGAACGATTATTTGTATCAATCTGTACTGAAGTATTATTTCCCTTATCTCATCTTTGTGATCTGACCTACCCAAAGACTGTGGCGTCATACTTAATAATTTCTTTCATTTCATTGTTGTGAAACTCGTTTTTTGACATTGCCCAACTCGTGACACATGTCGGTTAAGATTTTTGTCTCTGCTGAAAGAATACTTGCAAGATAAAAACTTTGGATGGACACTTTCACGAGACACACTCGCGTTGTTATTTACGGCGGCGGAAAAGGCAAGAGTGGTGACGGCGTTATTCTGTTTCCGGGGCGCATGCGCAAGAGACTCGAGCACGGCGCGAACCCATTCGCTTGGGCGCTGTTTTTTTTATTAATTGTTGTTTTCCTGGCGTCCCGAGGCTACCAAAATAAACTCCCACTGGGTGGGTCCTCCCACGTGGGACGCTGGGCCGCCGCCCGTGCGGTCGGATCTCTGTTAAAAAAACGGAGGAGGCGGAAGAGGGGACAGTCGGTGATGCCTTATCAGGGCAGGGGGGCCGCTCTCGGTGGGAGCACGGGGGCGGAAATGCTCCTCTCCTCAAGTGGTTGTGAAAAAAGGAAACATTTCGGGGAGGGGGGTGGGGCGGGGGGAATGGAATCTTAGGCTATGGAGTCTGCGTGGGACCAGGCTGGCTAACAGGTGTCTCCGGCCGCCTGGTGTACGATGCCTCCTCAAGGTCCTTGGGCATGACGGAAGGGCAGGTCACGTGTGCGGAGCACCAATTTCAATTCAGTTTCATGATTCATTGTAGGAATGTGCCGTGTTTATTGCATTATTGAATGTGATACAAATTGCATGCAGTACATATTGAGGGCTCATCTACATCTACACATTACCCCACAAGCCGTCGCAAAGACGTTTGGCAGGGGTTGGTAGGTCACCAGCCATTCTACTTTCATACTTTTACTCTATTTCCTCATGCACCAGGCACTCCGCGGTTCACCAAAATCTGGGTGGAAAGAATTTCTCTTTCACATTCTAGTGAAGAATGCGTAAAAATGTTGTAATCATGCTGGAAGAGCCTTTCTGAAAGAAGCACTAACACTTCTGTACAGCTATCTACTTTTCGTTTGGTAATCTAGAAGTGTAATTCCCTTTCTGAGAACCCATCGTCTTTTAGTCGCAATTCATGTCAGTGTTTTACTAATACTACTTACCGAGAACTACTTATGCAATTAATTTACGTATGCCGTTAAAATTCACGATTAAAATGGACCTATCAATCATTAAACGTTCAAGAAATTTCTTTTCACTCGCTCTATTATGTGGTCTTCCCAGTGATGTGTTCACAATTCCTCCTGTCCTTCCTCCGAATAACTTCGACTGTTACTTCCGCCGCCATATCCCACTTCCGTGAGTTTCCTAATGCCTGACGCGCTGTCGACGCGTGATCGGAGAGTCTCGAATACTAAGCGCGCTTCATCGTCGTCCACGGTGCTGCTGGGAAAGGAAGTCGCCGATGGACGTGGGACAAAAACTTCGCTCCCCTGAAGTATCTCTGGATGCATGCATTTTTTTATTTGAGTTGAAAAGAGCTCAGTAATGTCAAGAATTACGAATGCGGTTGTGTGCAGTGTAATTATACAATTAAACACTTTCCCTAAACACTAAGTCGGTAGACTACTGGTAATAAAAATAAAAAAGTTGAAAAGAGATATTTGTCTGCTATGTTTGTGCGTGATCTTAAAGCGCGATTACTTGAGGAAATGTACTATCTACTATCTAGAACTATCCTGAATCAGTTAAGTGAAAGGTGGAGAACCCAATGCCAAAAATATTCGTGAATTGGCATAAAATATGAAGTGTACCAATCATTGAACCACTGCCACTTTTTTTAACCGAGTGAATATCTTCTTTAATCGTCTCATATGTATGTGTGGGCTGACAAAAAACGAATCCAATATTTCATGTGTATTTTTTCGGGATTTCAGGGCAATCTTATTATTTTTTCATAAAACTATTTTAGTCATTAAGGTCACGGATAGGAGTGAGATATCGTATTTTCCATCCTTATGTGAAGGATTTCAGCAGTTTTGGAAACCTTAGATTTATGTCTAAGGAGGTCACTTGGAGTTATTGCGACATAATTTTCTCGTAAGTTGACGCTGGTCGGAAGGTCTCCTCCAAAGCTCCATCCATCAAAAGGGCGGTGGAAACAAATGCCGAACGCTGAAGCGATACTCATTTAGGCGTCGTTGGCCGCTCACGTAGTTGTCAAGTTTCCCGTGGCGCAATCACGTGTCTTGATAATGTTTCGGCTGTGTGATACGGCGATACAGGATGACCTTATAGATATTTTTGTTTCTGTCGTTCTGTTACCTAGTATCCTGCTAGCCACCACTAGGGTGTGTAGCAGGTGGTGATTACGCACCAGACTACCCTTGGCCCAAAACATCTTTCCCTCCTACCGCAGTCGAGCAATGTCATTCCGATCCCATTAATCGTGGGTTGGGAAAATGACATCTTAAATCTATCTGTTCTATCTACTCGTGAAATTTGATTCGCTTAATGAATTAATTACTTTTTTCTTCCCTTAAAAATTTAGCGTTTCTGCTTTGGATTAAGAATGACTCGATGTGTGAACGCTTGCGAGAAAGGTTCCTCTTCTTAAATTGGAGTTGAAATACGAGGACATATGATGCCGTTCGTGTGTGTGGCATTAGGAATTCGCCGGGAGTCTGTTCATTCTCGCGTGTTGCTTTCTATACACTGCAGTTCTAGTGCAATTTCCACATTTGTAAATATATATATATATATATATATATATATATATATATATATATATATATATTATTAGGTAATCTTCCGGTTGATGTAGGTTTTGGATGGACACAACTACCAAATAAATATTTTTTCTCCTAACAAAACTCAATCCAGCATCCCACATACTGCTGTACTTCCTTCTTCCCTTCGTCCCGTCCAACATTCCTATCCAGTTCCTGCCCTTTTCTCGTTTGCCTGACATTCTCCTCTCTATTACAGTCCTTAACATCCCACTGACGAACAATCTATTCGTTTCATCCATCTTTTTCCTGGCTACTTGTGATTTCTCCCAAAAATCCCCTCATCACACTTCCTTTTGGTCCATTTCTCTCTTCAAATTTCATCTCTCCGCGCCCACCACTGAAAAGACACCGATTCGCGTTTATCCTCCTGCTGCAGTGACCATGTGTCGACGACGTTCATAACCACGTTCCATATCAAAATTTTGACGAGCCTTTGCTCAACATTCTTATTCAATGTTCCGCCCGTAAATTCTCTCCTCCTAGTGAAGACTTCATATATATATTAACTAGACTCGTGGCTCATGGGGTGAGGGTGACCGAAACTGCCTGTGACTCCCTTGTAGGGTTCTCCGCATGCCTCGTAAAGAGGTGATGGGCCCTAATTACAGAGCGTGAACTTAAGATCGGTCTCCCGAGCTTCGATCGTTTCCTCCTATCGACTCGAGTAACTGTTACTTTTACGCTTCGGTCGTTAACGGTGAGCAGAGATCTTTTTAAGTCCACACCTGGCAAGTCTCTGCAAAAGGCGATAGGCTGCATAAAAGCGAGGAGGAGTCTGTTTTTTTCCTTTTGGATTTCTTGCGCGCTGATCGACAAGCAAAAGGAGTCGGAGAAACTGATGGTTTCTTTCGAAAGAAATGAAACAAACAAGGTGTGAAACGAATAGGGAGTTTGAGAATGAAATGATCCCCTCCCCTCCCCCCCTTCCCGCTGGGTCGCAACCGAAGTAGGTGGGGGAAGGGGGGACGTTTAATCCGCCCAGGTGGCGGTGATGGACGAGCAGGCCGTGAAATGAAATGAAGGAATGAGTCTCCTTGCGTTTGCAATCCCTTCGACGAGAGACTTGCATTTTAACTCCTTCGAGTGCCGTTAACTTCTCTCTCTCTCTGCCTTCCGTTCCATCAAATCGGTTTAAGTGGGGGATCTGCTTTTAAAATCGCCGGATACACGCAGAAGTCGCGAGGCGTAAATAATCGAATTTCATACGATACGAACACCATATCGAATCTGGGTGGAAAGCGTATCATGTCTACGTCTTCAAAGCTTCCGTCAACAGAGATGCTGCCTCGGTAGCTTAGTTACTCGTTGCGAACACCGGTGGAGCTGCATTTAAGATGAAAGTGGGCTCAGTCGAACTATCGGTGCGGAAATACGTAGTACGTACGGTAAATACGCGAACTGGTGCAACCTGGCAGCCATGACGCCAACAAATTATTGAAATGTTTACGACTGTTTACGGTAATATTTCTCTGAGGAAAATATCCGTTTTCAAGTGGATTATGCGTTTTAAAGATGGCCGACAAGACGCCACGGATGATGCAAGGCCGGGACGACCTTCGACCACCTGTGTTGACGATAACATTGATCGTGTGCGGTCCCTTGTATTTACCGTATTTGCTGAGTTCTACGTTACAGTTCTCAAGCGTTTGAGAGATTGCGTGCGACCAAATATTCAAGGCGGTGGATGGATCCTTAGCCATGCCAATGCATCTGAACATTCGGCATTGATTGTCCGCCAGGTTCTGGCAAAAAATTCAATCACCATCCTCGATCATCCTCTTTATTCGCCAGATCTCGCCCCCCGTGACTTTTTCCTATTCCCAAAATGCAAAAATGTGATGAGGGGACATCACCGGGAAGATGTGGACACAATAAAGCAAGAAACCACGAGAAAACTAAAAAGCTTAACTGCCGAGGACTTCCCACAAGGGTGCTTAAAACAGTGGAAGAGAAGACGGAATAAGAAGACATAGCCTACGAATGGAGAGTACTTTGAAGGAAACAAATTCGATGTAGACTAAATATTGCAAATTAAGGTGTTTATGGCCTCAGTGTCCGTATTCATTGGACTGATCTCGTATTCGAACGGAAGACTTGGAAGGGAGAAGAGGGAATTTTTTCCGATTCGGTCTGACTTGGACGTTCGTGGGATCCCACACGCAAATAACTAATGCCGGGACGGAACCGGATATATTAGAGAAAAACTTTCTGTCCCTCTGTGAAAAATCTTCTTTTACGAGCAGAGCAGTGTCTCACATAGTTGAATGGAAATGTTTGGTTTGGTGTCAATGGTCGCACGAAATTATAGTCACGACATCAGTTTTATATCATATAGAGGTATATCGTGCGGATGTACTTATATTTTGCCACACACAGTACGTGCTTATGGCATAAGGTGCGTACGGCAACAGGAACAAACATTTGAATCATAGTTCCTGGTTTATTCGTGAGCCTGCCTTTACCGGTAAGTTGCTACAATAAAAATTCAAAAAGTCCTATGCTTAACAAATAAAGAACTCTTTGGAATTGGTTAATTATGGAAGCGAGATTTGAAAGCAGAAAGTAAATGTTTCGGGGATTTTGTGCTAATTGACTGGGGTGGGTGGGTGGGTGGGGTGAAATGGGGTGGCCCGAAGTGCCGAGATTAATATAGGGTTTTGTTCTGAAAGAGGAATATCATGGTTTAATTAATTTTCTTTTCATTCCAGGTGAGTGTCATTCGCATCTTCCCTTGACCAACTCCTGCAGTGAGTATTTAATTTCAGTTTAATTTTTAAAGTCTCGTGTACATTTCACTGCGTAACTCTTAAGAGGCATCATTTATTCATATAGTAATCAAAATAGTGATCATATATGAAGGCATGTTCCTATCATTATTCAACAAATTAAGCAAATTACATGTAAGATAAAGGTCAGGATCCTTTGAATTTGTTCTATTGTATGTTATATTCTACGCGTGCGGGCAAAGGGAATATCATGATGAATTTGAATTTGTGCATCGAATTTGCTGATTAAGTACGCCTTTGGCGGAATTGATGGCAGCTAGTTAGCGTCCTCATCTGTTAACCCAGAAGTCACGTGTTCGATTCCCGCATAAGTTCTTTTTTCCTAATCCACTGCTGTGGTATTTCCCGTGTTCTGGCTCAACGCTTATAGTCCGAGATGGAAGGTGCTTTCTTCTTTGCTGCTCTAGGATTAATGCAAAGCTAAAAAATTGTTTCAATGAATCCTTGATGGAACTTCAGATCACGACTCAAGTTCAAAGTAGGTTATTGTGACATTTTTAAAATGTTTGCAAGAATAATTATTCTATTGTTACACCGAATTTTAGACTTACACACGTATTATGCTAAAAATGTTCAAAGTATTAGGGAAATAAGGGAAATAATTGCTTTAGGCGAAGAAGCTTTCAAACAAGGAGTAAGGAGTTGATGACAGGGACATTCAGTAAGGATAATAGGAAAAGGCTCTTCAAAACTTAGATAAGAAGCGTAGCCATATACGGTACGGAAACGTGGTCGCTGAAGCATGAGGATAGACGTAGATTGGAGGCTTTTGAAATATGGGTAAGGAGAAGAATGGAGAAGGTGAAATGGACCGAAAGGAAAACAAATGAGGAAGTACTGGAGATGGTGGGTGAGGGGAGGGGTTTGTTGAGAGAAATCCTATGGAGGCAGGAAAAATGGGTGAAGGGCATATTGATCGGCAGTGGGATGTTGAAGACTGTAATAGAGGGGAGAATGTTAGGCAAACGAAGAAAGGGCAGGAACAGGATAGGGATGTTGGATGGGATGAAGGAAGTACACAGGGATGAAGAGGGACCTGATGTTGAGTAGGTTACTGGATTGGGTTTTGTTGGGAGTCACAAAATATTTATTTGATAGTTGTGTCCATCCAAAACCTTTGTTTATTATAAGTGGTTATTATGAACCACACTACACCACACACTACTACACTATGAACACTTATATAATATTATATAAGTGGTTCATAGTGTGAGAAATTATCCCGTTACCGATATTGCAGATTATTTTGCAGTCTCGATAGTTTTCATCATCGAATAGACCAGATCTGAGGTGTAAAAGAAAAATGTATCGAATAAGAAATTATTATAGTAAAAATTAAAACGTAGAAGGAATTAATCTGGTATCCCATCACCTTGGTAGGTGTTGGAATGACAGTTGGAACGCATCAGAGTGAAAAATTATAGGGAGTTACAATGGTCAACGACTACTCTAATGGCCCGTGCTATGTCAACACCTGCCACACGCCCTCTTGCTGGCTTGCAGGGAATGACGTAGGAATCTTTGGAGAAGGGTTGTCCTTCGGTCTCTCCCCGGTTCAACCGCACGACTCACTCGTTTGCACTTCCTCTTGATTGTTTCCCAGGCGGCCATTCATCCGGACCTTTCTTCTTTTCTCCGACTCCCTCCCTCCCCCCCACCTCTTGGCTGCTGTTTTGACTGCCACCCCTTATATGGTTCGGGGGCATGCGTCTCCTCGGATTGTCTTCCCCTCTCTCTGGGTCAGGGGCAAACGTCTCGGGACATGGAGTTGTGACGTTCAAGAATGAATCGTTCACCAAATCGTCGAGATGAATCAAAAGAATGAATCGCGACCGTCGATCAACGAGCTCAAAAGAACCGGAAATGGGGATTCGGTTCCAATCGTAAATCAAGACGATCGGGAACATTTTTAAACGCAGGTCTGAAGAGAGCCACGGGATTTTGAACATGTGTGATGCCAAGAGAATGATTTTACTATTGTATCTATATTTCGTATTTTTTATCTTTTCATTGTGCATATTCCATTATTATCATCATTATTATCAATCCTAGGATTGGAAAGGAGACAAAGTATGCAAATTTCACTTGAATAGAGATTTATTCACGACCCGGGTTTCAAACACTTAATGTCATCTTCAGGTTAAGTGTTTGAAACCCGGGTCGTGAATAAATCTCTATTCAAGTGAAATTTGCATAGTTTGTCTCCTTTCCATCATGGGTAAATTTCACAGGGTTAACCCTAATACCGTTCGGTTTGTTAATCCTAGGATTGGTTAACTACAGCCCTCCAATCTACTCTATTCAATGTAAATTCCCTCAATCCCTGGTACCATCTCTGTTTTACGTCCTTCTTAATTTGCCCTATGTACATTTCTCTTTTGTCTTACACGCGGAATCATCCCTTCTATTATATTCCCAATCAATCCATTGTGCCTCAATGTGTGTTCAATCCATCCATTTCTTCTTTGCCGTAGAGTTCTCCGTATGGTCCAATCCTCTTTCTGCTCTTCTATATACTTCCTCGTTCCTCACTTTGTCCGTCCATTTAATCTTCAGCATTCTCCTCCCGCACCATGTTTCAAACGCTTCTATTCTTCGCTGGTCCACTTTTCCAATGTTCCAAGTCTCGGAACCATAGAGCGCCATACTCCACACCAAAGTCTTAACGAACTGCTTCCTCGTTTGCTATCTTATGATCTTTGAACATAGAATTTACCTCTTATCAATTAACGGCTTCTTTGCTTGGGCTATTCTTAGCTTGGTGTCGCTCGAGCTTCTTCCATCCCAAGTTATACTGCTGGGTAAATATTCTGCCTATTGAAAATGTAGTACGTATCGTTCACTCCTCCACGACGATTTTCTTCAAATTATTGCGTGAACCTCCTCGTTCTTCACCCTACAAATGTTTCAGTTCCTCCCTGTCTTCTGGAACCTTCTCTCCTCTCTTCCTTTCTCCTTCCCGTTTCCCCAGCCTCCTTCTTCCCTTCTACGTCTATTTCGGCCTCTCCATATTTCCCCCACCCGCCCTGCCGCTCGCCTCTTTCGGATCTCTCCGATAACCACTCGGTTCTCTTCGCCCACGATTGTTTCATAACCTCGGCGCTCGTCTTCCTCTCCCTCCACATTATTCCCCCATTATCCGCCGCGCCCACATTTCCAAACCCTCTTATCTCTACACTCGTCCTCCTGTCTCTAACATCTACAGTATTGCCCAAATAAATAATCTGCTCCACCTCCTCTAATGGTCATTTCGTCCTGATAAAATATTCCACCAATAAAATTCTTGAGAATTAGAAAATTTCTCTCTGTAGCGTTTTTCGAGAAATAAATAAATAGTCCTTGAAATTTCACATTGTGATATTCATTTTTTATGAAAAAAATTCAAAGAATTTCCGGAAGTCGGGAAAAAATATTCGTTTTCCCATTATCCACTTGAATTTCCTGCCGCCTCATAATATAATTAAGTCTTACGAGTCCTGTCTTAACCTCCCTACTCAAGGTCCCCGTCATCAACTCCCTTCTCCTTGCAGGAATGCCTCCTTGCCTGGCGTAATTCTTCTCCTTACGTCCCTACCACTTGGACCACGTTGGTCCAAAACACCTCCGAGAGACGTAAACTGTTCGTTGGTTTAGTAGGTCTTGGTGTACCTGTAGTTCACCCAGTTCACCCAGGAATTAGGAACAGAACTCTGTTATGTTCCTAATTCCTCTTGAGAAAAATGGTTGCACCACCGAAAATTCGAGAACCAGTGAGTCCCTCTTTTATATGTTTAAGTTTCTGTGTTTGTTATGACTATTAGTGAATTTAAATTATATATATAAATATATATATATATATAACACACGTATATTAACAGATTCTACGATGCTGTTTTGAATATTTCTAAGGTGATTTGAGGTCAATTTCGTTAGTGTCTCGTTTTAGGGCCAGATTGATACTCCCTTCAAATAAAAAAACTCTTCCCTTCTCCCGAAGGCCCTTGTGGACTCCATAAAGGTTTTTAAAGCGTCAAATTGATGCTTATTCTTTTCGCCGTCCACCAACCGTTTATGCCCGCTGATGGTAAAAATTCGAGAGAGAATTTCGTCGACTCATGGTCTCTACATGGACGCCATCTGTCATCCTCCTCTTCTTTTTTAATGCTCCGATGAATAGAAGCGCGATTGCCTTTGTGCCATGGCATTGCCTGTTTAGGGTCGCCCGGACTTAATCCTTGGGATCATTATTCATGGGAGGCGGAATGTTTATTCTCTCCGCAGGTGGGGGATGATAGATGGGAGGTAGGTCGGTGATACTTCCGCGGCTTGTTTCCCACAGTTGATTGAGTGGTGAGAGGTGAGCTGATAACCGTTAATTGCCTCGCTCATATTTCTCTCTTTGAGAGAGTGGGTAGGCAGTGTCTAAATAATCGCATGGCTTCCTGAGAAGTGGCTCTCCTTAAATATTCGCCAAGTAGGCACCAGAAACTGCAGCTGTTTCTTCCCGCATTCATTCCGAGACGCGCATCGCTGTTCTTTTTGGCCGGATGATAAACTTTCCCTACCTTTCCCTCGCTTCAGATAAAACAATCTTAATGAGCGCACAGAAAAGGTCCGTTTGGGAGGAAAAGAAAACCTACGGCCGAGGAAGAAAATGTTTCCTTTGGAATTGAGTCTATGTAACAGCGAACGCCCTGGGCTACTCCTTTCTGTTCCCGACTCCTGGGAACCAACTTCCCAGTTGTTTTCCTTTCCTTGATTCCTTTAATTTCGATGTGCCTTATCTCTTTAACACACGGGTAGGAATTAATGGGAAAAATTAATCAGTTTGTCGATTGCATGTGGTAGTGTGTTCATGTTTGAGAAATAATTGTGTGTGATGTGTGAATGGAAGGGAAAATCGAAGGTAGAACTCTTAAGTGAGACAAGAACATCGGACAAATTCAGAGGTAACAGAGGCTTCACTCTTGCAAGATTTTCGTCTTTTTTTTGACGCCGAAGGAATGAAAGGATGGCGTCATCAAAATCTTCTCCATCCTCCCAATAAAACTTGTGCCACTGAAAAACACCCGATCTGCCCATGGCGTTACCACAATAAGCTGCTTTAAGCATGTGTTGAGTCTCTTTCCCGGTTTTGCCCAGTTTCACGGAAAATTTGATGACATAGCACTGTTCCAATAACTGGCTAATGGTAGAGTATTACAAGATCACGCAATAGAGGTTTCGCAAATGAACGATCCACCCTCCGCAAAGGCTGGGAGCCAACTGCCACGGACCTCCAGCCTTTCCTGAGACTCCCCTCCCTCGAACCCAGCCATAGCAACTGCCAGCTGCCCATCTATCCGGGAAGAAATAAGCCCTCCTGCTTTTGGGGCACACCTTGTACTTATATGTACACTCCTAGGCAAAATACACTACGACAATAAACAATCCTCACCCCATATTACAATAAATGGGTTTCTTAACTAAACCTACTTTTTACCCCTACTCGGTCTAAAAAATTTAGTTCTCTCCCTCCGCATCACTTAACAAACATTCTCCCCTTTTAATCACATTCTTCAACTCTCCCTTGCCTCCCAGAATTCCCATGCGTCTACTTTTCCTTTCTTCTTCGTAACTTTCCTAATCCTTTCTCCTACAATGCCTAGCACTTCTCTTTGATCGTTTTAACCTCGGCAACGGCTCAAATGGACGCATATCCCCCTGACTTAGAGGAAAACTAATCCACGCTCCTCGTTTAATGCAGAGGGAACATTTATTATTTCCCCAATCGGACACCTCCCCTCCAGAAAACCCAATTACCTCGAGAGAACGGTACTCCTCGCGCCTCTTTTCATTACAGCTCTGGAGCGAGTCGAGAACACTTATATACATTTTTCCCGGGCGACGGAACGGGGTTGATTCACATCTTGCGGCGGGTTAGGACAAACGGAAGTGGCCTCTTCCGTGATTCCGTAATGTTCTTTCAAGAGTGTCTGTATTCGCGTTCTCACGTCGAAATAAAAGAGGATGCCATCCGGGGAAACGGTCTCGGGGAGCTTGCGTGTCTTGAGGGATTAAAGCGATCCCCTTCTCCCACCCCACCCCTCTCCTCCGCCCCTTTTTTTCAAATTTCCCCCTCCCCCATTCTGTTCCCCTCCTGCACCCCGTGGGGCAGGTTGGGAGTCGGACGAGGGAGAGAGAGAGAACGAGTGCACGGCACGTCCGCGGGCCTCTCCTTCCGGTGGGCCGGTCGGACGTCCCACACATGTGGCGGAGGGCCCAAGACGTCGGTCCCATCATGAAGCAACCGAGGATGCGAGTGTTCGTGTGAAAATACACGGGAAAATTCGTTGCTTTTCCCTCCTTACCCATCGGATTTTTTAATAGCGTGAATATTTCCCCCCTTCCTCCTTCTTCCGCGCTCGTCATTGCTCTTCTTAGAGACAAGACAAAGGCGAGGAGAGATTTACGTGACGACGACATTAGAAAGTTTAAGAGGACCAAAAACCTTTTTTTTTTAAAGCCCGAATGAGAATTAGTAAGGATGTGCGCCTCTATATCATTCTCAAAGCTGAGCCGTCTAATAGGAATCGTAAATATGTCGTCTACGGATGACTCGAGAATGTTCATATAGTATATGGTTGGCGTGCTTCGTCGGCTGATTCTCCGCTGACTATGATGAAACATCAAGTGAATCCACGGAGACTTATGATAAAAATTTTGGTCGAAAGGATAAGCATTCAATTTGACCTTGTAAAAATATATGAATTAATAAAGCGTTCGTCCGACATAATTTTGAAATGTTATTTAATCATTCGCTCTTCCTTTACTTACGGGATACAAGGTCTATTTTTATTATACCAATCTCTCATTTAATATTTTTTATTTAAATCTCCCTACGCGTTTGGACCTGTTTCATTCAGTCTCTGGGCGACCGGGAAAAAATTTGGATGTATACGCTCTATGGTTCCGAGACATAAAATATTGGGAAAATGGACCAGCGAAGAATAAAAATCTTTGAAATACGATACTGGAGGAGAATGCTGAAGATGAAATGAACAGACAAGGTAGGGAATGAAGAGGTGCAGAGAAGAGGATAAGAGAATAGGGCCATGTGGAGAACTCTACGGCGAAGAAGATTAGCTGGATTGGACACACATTGAGGCACAATCGATTGGTTAGGAATGTAATAGACGGGAAGATTCCACGAGAAAGACCAAAAGGAGTTAATATGACAAATTAAGAAGGACGTAAAACAGAGAAGGTATCGGGGATTGAGGGAATTGGCATTGAATAGAATAGAATGGAGGGCTGCAGTAAACCAATCCCAGGATTGAAATACTGATGATGATGACCCTTTACGTCCTTTCCTGTCGGATAAGGCGGATAAAAATTCTTCATTTTAGTATCTACCAGGAAACTTACTGCCTCGGTCTTAACCCTTTTTCTCTCCTCACACTAATCTGTATGATGGATTGAATCGCCTCCATTCTCCCAACATGACCAACCAGCGTATCAAACGCTTTGCGGCCCGCATTCAACGCATTTACACAGTTCCCGGTTTCAGTAGACGCGTTAACGTTTTGCGGAAACTAAATTAAAAAGATAATTTCGAAAAGAGCGAGAAATATTGATACCTAAGCGAGATGATATTTTGGTAATTTCGTCGCAGGGGAACCGTTTTGGTCATCCGCGCGGGATTCTCGGCCGAGAGGATGAAAAAAATCATGGGTTAATCCCTGGTGGCTCGTTCGGGAATCACTCGTGAAAGTATAGGTTTCATATGGCAATCAGCAATCCCGATTGTGTTTTGTGATATACGGCGAGAGTGGCAGTCTCGAAAACTTGCGGAGGAAAGTCCCTAAGAAAGTGGAGATTTCGACGATCGGGCGATATTTTATTGTTGAATGGGACGATGCTTCTTTTTTCAAAACAGACGTGGCCGCGGTGGGAAATTGTCGCGGTCAGCCGGGAGTCGACTCTACCCTTCGATGGAATATACCGCAAGACGTTCCACGCCTCCTCCGTCCCCGCCGCCTCCCCCCGAACTCCTTCCCGGCAGCAGATGTCTGAGTATCTTCTTATTCTTCATCTCGTCCTCCCTCCCACCCCTTTTCCTTCCCCCCCATGGGGGCGGTCACCCCGCGAAGGCGTTGAAATCCTCCCCCTTCTCTTCTTTTTTGCCGCCGCAGCTGTCGCATCCGCCGGTCGACTCGGGAGAGGATTTCAACCGCTTTCATTTCCACCATTACGTGCGTACCCGCCCGTGGGACGGAATCCATTCGGTTCAGCTCCCGGCCGCCCTCGTCGCCACGAGCGTGATCGCCAGTCCCTTCTCTCCATCTCATCTTTTTCCTCCTCCTCTGCTTGGTTAGGCAACACTCTGTAGGTGGTGGATAGGGCTCTCCACCGCAGACATTTGTCCGCGTTAAAGGTTTCAAGACGCCTCTTCATTGCTTCTTTTGCGGGAGAGAACAAACCCGTCCCCACAGTCGTTTTGTGGTGGGGGGTTTAATTTTGCGGAATTGAAAGATTGTGTTTTTTAGTGTGTATGTGTGTGTGTGCCGTGTACGTATCTATATAAATGTGGGGGGGGGAAGATGGGTGGAAAGAAAGTAACCTGCTGCAAACGGAGAGAGAGGGAGGCGAAGGAAAAAGTGGCGTGCGTAGTGGAAGGGTTAGTGGGAACACTCATTGTGGGCTGAAAAAGTGCAGGAGCAATGGTCTGCCCAAGGCCTTCATAAAAAGGGAGATTGCTGAGAAAGTAAGGTGCGTAGAAAGTGAACGAAATGACAGATATTCATGATGGAGAATTCAGTCAGAAGGGGGCTGTTAAAATAAGCTTCGGGATTCATTTTGTGGAGCTTATACATTACTGGAAGAAACAAAAGACCAGCTACGTTCATTCAACGTATTCTTTTTTTAAATTTTACCTTTGAATAAAAAATATGTAAATTAATTGGAATCAACATGCCTTCAATCTTTCCTTTGGGGGTTCAAGTATGAAAAATCTGGAAAATATATATCGTTTTTCTTATTTACATATGCTTTATAAGACCATGATCTTTTTTAAAGTTTTAAAGCACATTAATAACTTACCTCTGATAAATTTAGAAGTCTATTCGGCTCCAAAGTTCTATTCCGAAAGAATTTTCTTCCTCAGGTAGAATTATTTTCAACGAGTGGACAATATTTCTTCGGTACAGTTTAACTTATTTATTTATTTTACCCGGCGAGGAGTAAATAAACTTTCAACTTAAGCTTTGGTTCCGGGCGTCATTTGACCCTTTCCATATTATGGCCTGGATACAAAATTTCATTTGAAGGTTAAGAAGAGGTTAAGCCTTTCTAGGCAATGGTTTGTTTAGGATGAAACTTACATTTTATTTTTTCACTTCAATTCCGTGCAGTCGTTTACATCCGTAATGAAACATGAGAAGTTATACACACACACACACACACATACACCCACCCACACACGCATGTGGGTGTGTGTGTGGGTGTATGTTCTATATTGTTTCATCTTTATACTCTGAGGCGAATAATTTACATATGATATTTTGATAAAAATCACTTTGTCATAGAAAAAATGGGAGTTCTGAAGATTTAGGTACCCCACAGCTTTCCAAATAAGTACGGAACTCATGAATAACACTGCGTTATCTAATGCGAATGTGCTCTGAAGAAGGACGTTCCTGGTCTCCGCTTCCAAACGAGTATGTCTCGCCAGAGCAATGAGTTCGAAATTTTTCAAAGTCATCCATGACATAAAAACGGCGAGGTATTCACTCACAGACGAGACAGCACGGATGCATCGTGCTCAACCGATTCCACATCAAGAGCCCATTAGAAAAAATGGAAAAATCCGTGCTTTAACTCCAACCTCTTTCCAACAGTTTCCGGCAATCCGGATTTTCGTTAAGGAATAAGGATTCATAAGCGGCCCATGAATTCTTATCATCTCTGCTGCCCGCTTGCGATGCATTTACTTTAATGGAATGACAACGCTGGAATGTTTTAAACAATTTCACTAAGTATGGGAAAATTATCTCATTGGACTTTCACATATATTTTTTGTCTTTTATGTGATATCCTAAGAGCGCGTCAGTCACAGTGGGTTGAGTGTTCGGATTCTGACCGTAGGATCCCGGTTCGATTCTGGATGACACCACTTTCAGCCCTTTATCCAAGGGTGAACGGTTTTTACAGACTAAAAACGAATAAAAAGTCCCCAAGTCGTGGAGCATCGACAAATAAGAGACCTCTCGAAAAGTAAAAACTAATTTTTTGGGTTTCAATACCGAAACCACCAGTATCACCCCCTCCCCCTTGCAGTAATTTGCACTGAATACAATTAGATGTCTAAATTCTTGTTTTATAATCGAGTTTATTGAAATAAAAAAAAATACCAACCAAATCGTTTATATTATTCACCCAGAAATGTTGTTAATTGATAAAAATTGAATTTGCATCTAACCAGAATTTGAATTCGCGTCTTTTATAAATCTCGCACGCACCGCGACTCCGCTGTTAAGTTTGCGCGCGCCTCTGCGCGTGTATACGCATCTGGATGTTTGGGCTCTCCCCGAGACGAGAGATCCTATCACCCTCCCGCCCGCCTTAGCTTTCCCCGACCCCTCCGAAAGAAATGTCATTCCCCTCTCCCGATCGGTCGTCTTTTGCTCTCTCCCTCCCCCCAAACCACAGCCATTCCCTCCCGCCCCCCGGCGCCCAACCCCTCCTCCCCGCCCCTTCACTTACGGCCAATTACGCACGCGGAATAATCTATTCACACCCCTCCCCGCCCCAACCCTTTAGGGGTAGTCTTCTGCGCTTCCTCAGTCACCCATCCCGAAATCTCCGTTAGGTTATTCAAGACTTCTGGAATCGTAATGACTAATTGTGGGGGCGTGGTTCGTCTTTCGGAACTTTTCCTATTCCTGGACGCGCCACTCTTTTGCCGAGCTCGCAATTAACCCCCTTCTCGACTGCCTCCATGTAAAAATGCTGGAAAGGGAGAATGCGGTTTTTCCACCGCCCCTTTCTCCATAATTGCCCCTCTCCCCCCCTTGCCCTTGAGGCGAGCGATGGCCAATCCGCCCTCACCCTCCAGGCCCTTACGCACGGTCGTTGATCCTCCCGCACCCCCCCCCCAATACGATGGGGTGTTTCCATGTTAATTTATCTTGATGCTCGAGATTTTTTTTAATAAATCTCCACAAATTCTTCGATCTTGATGGTCAACCGTCGGGAATGTTTTCCTTGGGATACATCCGAACGGGAATCCATCGCGTCGTCAATGTTTCGAGTTTGCCCTCTCACTGTTCGCCTCGTGTTTATCGTCTATTTCTCCCTCCCTCTCACCTTTCTCTCCCCTCGAAAGCGATCGCTGCGAAAGCGTGTGTCTTCCGAGTGTCCCGCAACAGTTGTACCGCCGCCATCGTCTCCCTCCGCCCTTTCCTTCCCTCCCGCCCCGCGATCCCGACGATGAAGTATCGCCGTAGGTAAGCGAATCGCGCGATCGCACGTATCGCGTCCAGAGAGCAAATGTGACTGCAGTTGCGTAGCTTATGCTGTGGTTTTTGCGCACCGTATTTGTGTACACATCGTGTGCAGAGTAATTTAACCAATCCGCTAAATCACGGATTCCGTGTTGATTTTTTGTGATAAAATACTAATGTAAATCTTCGCCGACAGTTCTACTCTCTCTCTTGGTCATTGTTTTAATTGTATGCTGGATGTCCTTCACATTTATTAAAACTTTCCCGTGCGGTCCAAATCATCTCATCTAAAGTACGTATATAGAAATAGCTCAAGTCATAACTTTCCGGGAATGCATGGTTTGTGTAAAAATATCGGAGAAATAGATTTATTTCAGAAATTGCTAAAAATGCCTCAATATTCCTCAAAGTATACATCCCTTGAGAGCATCGACACGCACTTTTGCCATTGCGGCTTTTCCGCGGCTCAAAGACTCCCTGGTAGGCGGAAGGTCCTCCTTAAGGGTACGCGTGCAAGCTTCTTTGACGGCACTTGGGGCCCCATGGTGGTGGTGTCCTTTGAGAGGAGGAGGATTTTACTTTTATAGGTTATAGGAATAATTGTCTGCTGGTGCCAAGTCGGGACTGTAAGGGGTTGGGAAATCGTTGCGATTCCATATGGAGAAGGTCTTCGCAAGCAGACAGACACTCGACTATTTGCTTTCTTTGTCGTCCGTCCGAAGACCTTCTGGAGGACGAGTTTAGCGCAGGTCTTTTGCATTGCCACATTGTCAGTGATTCCATGGTGTGTGCACTGTCACTTGTCTTCTCAATGCCAATGATGCGATCTTCAATCATGCTTACACTTAACAACCGACGGTCTGAATTCCGCATTTAACGCAAAAACGCCAAGGAAAAGTTTTTACCGATAGTTTTAATACAAAAAACCTCCATACATCCATGTTGGATGAGAGGAAATACTCTTTAAATTTCCCGCAGTGGTATATTATAAAGACACGACAGTGGTTTCCGTTCGTGAATGCCACGGTACCGGAACTTCCCAGAACCTTAAATGATGACGTCCGTGGTCGGTTAATTAATGATAAACCAACCGTGGAAATTAGCCATTGTTTTCTCTCGTGGAACACGGGGTTTGGTGTTCCTGTATTTCACTCGTCACCTTCGGGTGTCCCAGGGGCGAAGAAGAGAGTCTTCTCGTTCGCCCAAGTAAGGAATGCATCCGCTCCACTCACCGAAGGAGTCTCCTCTCATTTCTAAGCATAAACATATGCTTTTTCCTTCCTTTCCTCTGGGATGGGAGTCTTGAGGATTCCGGACGGACCAAATTCCTTCCATTTTTTATTTTAACCTTTTCCCCCACCCCACGGGTGCCCTCTTTTTTCTTATACCCCAAGGCGTAGTAATCGTTTTCCCCGTGCCCTCCCGCCCCCTCCCCACCCACCGCGAGAGTATAGGGGGGGCGCACCCCGCGTGACCTCTCCTCCCACCACTCGTCCCTCTTCCCCTCCCGAGCTCCTCATCCTCGCGGGAAGTGAATGAACTCCAGCCATTCACTTCGCGCCGGCTGTGTACAGTTGGTCGGCCGCCGCGCGAATGTTTGGCCTAAACGGGCTGCGAGGAAGAAAGGGGGGGAACTTTCCAGCCGACACCACCCCTCTCCGCGGAAGAAACTCTGCTGAGGGTTTGGGGGGGGAGGAGGAGTGTTAAGCCGCGGACCGTTAAAAAAATCCCCAGGCGCCGATTTGTTAAGGCGCTCGGATCGCCGCGCCGGTCGGATGGCGAGACGTCGGAGTGAGTAGGTGCCGGGTTCGAGACGGTTGCTTCGGGGGCCGGGGTCATCGTCTCTGGGTCGTGGGCAGAGGAGAAGTGTGGTAAGCGAGGGATATAGGCAGCAAGTACCGATGGAATTTAAGTGTTAAGCCAGAAGAGCCTTCGGAAGATACGGATCTCCACTTGACAGAATGTAATCATACGTGTATTGAATTTTTTTGCTTGAACTGGCGAACAATCAACGCTCTTGGTTTTTTTCGTGAGATATATTTTTCAATTCTTCCTTCGATTATGTTTCTTAACTTCCCTTCCCTTGTGCCTCAAGTTGTGTGCCAATTCCATCTATATATTTCCTTTTTCCCGTAATGTTCTGAATGTCATCCATCCCTCTTCTAACGGCCAGACATGAGGCGAGAAATAAACGCCATCATGGCTGGAGCGCGCAAGACGATTCTCTCCTTTTTATAATTTCAGGACATCAGTCGTTGATTTTTAAAAAAAATTTTGATTCGGATGTGGAATGTTGTTCACAAATGTTGGATGGAGAGTTCTCCCTCGCTCGTTCCGTTTTTTTATTATTTATTTATTTTTATTATTTTTTTAACGGTGAAATTTGTTGCCCGAATGTCGACTCACACCGGTTCTATGCCCGACGACCCGTTAGCGTGGACATTTGCATAAGTAAGTCGCTCGCGAATGGATTCGATATTTCGGACGGAGGGGGGATGTTAGGGGGTGGGAGGTAAAGGGGGCGCACGCGAAACAAATCACTTCTCCGGAGAAAAAAAATCATTACGGCCAGACTCACCGTAAACTCCCGAAGTTTCCCCGGGGCGGGGGAGGGTCAAATGGGATACCCCGATCCCACCCACCCACACTCCCGTGTCCCCGCCGCGAACTGGGCCCGTCGCCGCGGTCTCTCCCTCCGCCGCGGGAGACGCCATTCATTCTTCTGTTCCACTCGCGTCTCTTTCTTTTTTGATTTCTCCTCAGGGGTAGGGATTCCTTGTTTGGGCGGCGAGGCTCCCGACCCATCCCCGCACACAGGGTGTGCCTCGCGTCGTCGCCGGCGGTCTCGGAAGGCGACGGGGGCGACAGAGAGAGAAAGAAACGTCTTTCGACTCGACCTACTGGCGCATTTTTCGGCCAGTCTCGTGGACCAATATTAATGACATTTTTTTCCGCGTTGCTTGAAGTTTACATCTACATGGTCTATGTAAAAAGTATCGGTTAAAGTTTCATAAAAAATAGATTTACTTCAGATATTTGTTTCAATGCCTCTCAAAATTCTTCAGAGTACGTCTTCCCTTGAGAGCGTCGACACAGTTTGGCCCTTGCGGCTTTTCCTCGACTCGAAGGCTTCCTGGTTGGCATTGTATTCCGAAAGGTTCTTTAGGGTAGGTATGCAAGTTTCTTTGACGGCACTTAGGGTCCCATGGTGCTTTCAGGGAGCATTTCACTTTTATAGGGAATAGGAAATAGTCTACCAGGTGCCAAGTTGCGACTGTAAGAGGGCTGGGGAATCGTTGCGATACCTTGCAGATGATCTTCGCAGACAGACGCAAAGCAAGCTGTAAGCAAATTTATCTCATTCTTTTTGCCACACACTCTCCCAAGGATCCCAAATACTTGTGTTTGACTTCGTTTGCTTAAATTGATATCATTAATGTGTATAATACTCTATTAGTCGTATTAATGGAGTTTTTCATTGTACCTATTAATATAGTGGAGCATAAATATTATCCCAACTACCATTATCACCCCGAAGGACGGTTTGATAGACGAAGGTTGAGCTCAGTCAGTACAAAGCCAAACGGCGCGGCGTGTGGAATTCACACAACAACAGGAAAATAAGGGAAGACAGGGTTCCTTAATCCCTTGTCGCCAATTTATTCCCAGGATTATATCGTGCCCGGAAAATGACTCAGCTTGGATGGAGGACTGAGGGTAAATTCAGAGTCATCAACCAGAATCGAACCCGGGCCCACCGGTCGGTAGTTCAGTTCCCTGCCCACTGTACTCCCTCGTTTCCTCCTTAAGTATTACATCACAAATTAACTTATTTATTAAAAAGTACACCTCTATTTCTTATGTTTCAGAAATGCTCAGTCAATTACTCTGGTCTTAACGTTTATCATGAATTCTCTTAGCGAATGGTGAAGTAATATATTTTTGGATAACATACGATTAAAAAATATGTTTAAAGTATAAAAATGGCAGGATTTCGTATCCAATCGCTTACTCGTAACGGCATAAAAAGATTCTTCCATCACATGTATTATTTTTTATAAAAATACTGGTCAGAATGAACGATGTTAATGGATTAACACCTTTTGCATACGTCCTGCGTTCTGACAAGCGGAAGTATGTAAGATCATAGAGAAATGTGTTTGTCCTGAATACGACGCAGTTTGTCATAATGTCTTGCTTCTAATAAGCTTGCAAGTAACTCTTCAAAGTGTTTAATTAAAGTTGAAGTAGCACAAGAGGCGTTATATCAACGTATAATTCACGGTAACGGAAAGCACGAAATTCTTTCGCATTTACAGAAATATTTGGGAAAGGTGTCGTCGTTTTTTTTGTGGACATTAATCGATGATGTGGAAGCCGGAGAAAGTCGAATTTTTTTTAATTCGGCGCAAATTGCAGAGGAAATAATTCCGGAGGCGAAGGTCCTGAAAGAAATCTGCAAGCAGCCAGATGTGGTCACTGTTACGAAGAGATATGTATGATGAGTGGAGTGGGCCCTTAATGGTTGCCTGAGTATTTTTCACGTCAGCCAACGCACTATGAAAACCCTTCAAACGAAAAAGTATTTCGCCACAACAAGTTTCTGTAGATATGCTCGTTGAATAATTTATCTCTTCAAAATGGGAGTGTTTCATGTGATCACAAAATATCCAAGCAAAAAGTGGGGTTTATGTAAAATTCCTCAATGTGAAACGGACATATCAAGCAATGGGTTCATTAACTGCGAAAAGTTCACTTTCTCTATTCCTTTGAAAATCTTCTTTTTTTCTGAAATGAATTAACAAACTCATCCTCTCCCCCCATTTCGTCACTTATTTATGCATCATCATTATAATTAACTTTCCAAATTCATATATTTCTCGTCCGTAATCACGACTCAGCATTTTAAACAGTGCGTGATGCATAAATCTTCGATCTTCAGCGTCCGGACCTTGAAATTGAGAAACCTCCCGCTTCGCTGAAGGCTTTATCTTCACCAACGGCGGCGTTTGCACCGTTTTTAAACTCTGCATACGATTAAGTCCGGTATTCCAGAAGGAGAAAATGTTTCCTCCGTTTTCATCACATTTATTAGTACGCCTGATTCCCTTACGCTGTGCGACCAGCTTGTGAATGCGGGCTACATTCCGGAAAATATGTATTTCACCTCGACAATGAATAACCAGTCTTCAATCATCAGATCAGAACATTAGAGCTAACTGGTTTGAAATCTATCCCGCAGATATTTTTAAGAGCCTTGAAATGTTCTTTTTTTCTCGTATGAAGTTAAGAAAATTTGGCAAAACCTCTGATGTGTGTGTGTTCACATAAATGTACTGCCATCGTAATTGCTCGTAAATAACTAGATTTTAATGCTAACCACGAGTATTTCGTCTTGCCAAAATAAAATAAATGGCCCAAAAATTGTTTGAACAATAAATTAGCCTTAAATTTCCTTTAACAATTATTCTTCCCCAATCCTTTCGACTCTTCCATCATTTTTGTATAGTGCACGCATAATTCTTTCGTGGGAATAATAACTGAGGTGGTTTCCCGTTGCCTTCCTCAAAAGTGTGTTTAACGTGACACCATCACTCAATGACTGCCCCACTTGGGTCCACCACCTTTGCACCCGCCTCACTGAGGACTACCTTTCGTCTGGTTCCTAACATTCGACCTATGGGTGACCCTACCAGGAGCAATTATTATTACTCCCGCCAACACAGCTCTAGGGGTCATCGGAACGCCCTTCCAACAAGTGAAGTTTGCAGTCCACCAAGTTGATGAATGATGAAACTGTACTCATCGTCCTTTGACTTCGCTCCTCCTCCGGATGCGCAGTTCTGCGCCACGGACTCCTGTGATGGTTTCCCGCGCACTCCCTCAGGCCGCGTCGACCTCCATCCCAACTGGAAGGTGAAACCGTGAAAGTAACGAAAGCATTTGGCGAACGCGTACGAGGTACGATTCGCCATGGTCTCCCGAGAGGGAATTTCGCGTTTCCCAGGCCCGAGGGCGATCCCATCTCACTTCGTTCGCCATCGCGCGCGAAATTTTCTGCGCCCGATCGAGCGAAACACGAGAAGGGGTGGAGTTGGATGGGGAGGAAGTGGGGGGGGGAAGGTGTCTGGCTGGGGGTGGTCCTTATCATTGGGAAGGATCTTCATCGCCTTTTGCTTCCTTCTCCATCTTCATGCTACCCTGCAAACTAGGTGTAAACATGTAACGAACGTATTCGCTTTCCCTTCAATTCTCAGCACGTTGTAGGTGACAGCCTACACGCCTTTTGGGAACGATACTACTGCCGACCGATGTCAGTTTTCGTGCATCGATTCCAAATTCAAACATTCACAAGTTTGTACAAAAAGATGAGTCTGGACTTTCTAGGCCTGTGTCGCCTTCTAGCGGCGTCTCGTGAGACGTAAAACACCGCCTTTCTCGTGGTTGGTTTTTTGTCTCCGCACAACAGCGATTCTTGTCTGAACTTGCACTCTCGCTTCCTGCACACATTCTTGTGTCGATTTGATTGATGGTGTTAGAGAAGCAGCGCGTGTGAATTGAATTTCGTTTTTGAAATCGGGAAAATTCCAACTAAAATTATGAAATTATTCAAGAGGCCAATCGGCAAGAAATCTATGATTCGTACATTGTGTATATCGGAGGCGCATTTTGATATTTCTATTCGCCTCGCGTCAATCACGTTCAAATCACATTGGGAGCAATCATGGATAAGGGAAGTGAAGGAATATTTTAAATCATAAAGGTTCTCATGTCTACCCTTCGTGACCCCGAAACGTTACCAAGAGGTCGAAGTAAGAAGCCAAGACTGCAAATTTTAATTTTATAATGGGAAATAATTTCACCGGAAATCCCGAAAAAAGGAGGGGGTCCATTTGGCAGTAGTAAGCGGCGTGAAGGCCACACGTTCCGCATCTCTGGTCATCAGATGTGCAGTCACTCGGCCCATCCCCCAAATCATTCCCCCTGGAAGCTCTCTTTTTCGTATTTGAAAGTTGAGATTTCAGAGAAGTTCATTCCAGCGTCTCAGGTTTAGCTCGCGTGGTAAAGAGGAAAACGTTTCCCTTCTACTTTGCCTTTTTTCCGGGAAATACAGAAAATTTATGTTATGAGGGTGGACGAGGAAAACTAATGCACACATGCTCGTGGACCAAAAGCAAAATGACCTTCAGAAGCACTCCTGGTGGCATGTGGAAGTAACATTCCCCCTCAACACGCATGCGCACGTTAGTGGTCGTCACATACATCCAGTGTATTTCGAGAAGCGGAAGTATGGAGATGTGTTCTAGTTCCGTGTCAACGCGTATTAAATAGCGTGCTGTTATCGAATTATTACCTTCATCTCATTGTCCGAGGTATCTCTTGAGTTGAGAAAAAAAATAAAAATCGAAGGCGCTAGATCGGTGAAATAAGGAGGGTTTTGTTTGTTGTGCTCTGTTCGACCCATCATGCACAGGTTTTAAGGCATCTCAATTGTTCAATAATGAAGCCGACACGTTCGTTGGATATTCCAATATGGTTTACGATACGCTTTTTTGAGTGATTCACCGCTCATTTTGAATCAAATCTTCGAAGAGTTTTCTGTGTTTGTCGTCTGTGGTAGTGATCGGACGTCCCCTGCGTGTTTCATCAACAATTATGGCTTTTCCAGGCTCGCAACCACGAAATTTTACTACCCTTCGATTGACAGTAGACCTATCAATAGCATGGCCACAATAAAGCCTTTAAACGACGATTCATCTCAGTCGGAGTCACAATTTCAGCAGTTAAAAATTCGACAACAGCACACGCTGTTTAACTTGCGTTGACATGGCACCAGAACACGTCTCCATACTTCCGCTTCTCAAAATAAACTGGATTAATGTGACGACCTCAAACCTACGCATGCGTCTCGAGGGCGAATGTTACTTCCACACGCTACCAGGAGTGTTTCATAAGGTAATTTTGTTTGTAGTCGGCAAGCATGTGGGCATTAGTGTTTAGTGTAGCCTCGTAATAAATACGAAGAACTGCGGTAGATGCCGCGACACTCACTTTAACAGATAAAGCCGCTGATTACACGGATGACTAAAAATATTATTGGTTCAATGAAGAGTTGATTCGACTCGTTCATTGGGTGTGTGTGTGTGTCGATTGATTTGATAACGAGGCAGTTCAGTGTGTAAGAATTTCTGCGTGCATGCTACACTAAGGATGAGTTGATTTGTTGAAGTTCACCCCAATTCCAATCTTTCAGCTAGACTTAAAAATGGCGGCCGGGACAGTAGACATTCGCGACGCGCATCGAGCAAACCTTGAGATAATCGAAAGGATCTAGTGATAGATTTTATGATCAAAATGTCATTCAAACAGTTCCGAAATTTCGTAAAATCTTTGTCGAAAATCGTAGAGAGTCAAACCATGTTCAATTTTGGAGTCACCGTTTTGCGTCCCACCGCATTTCACGCACGAAATCACGGAAATTCGACGTGAATTTTTGCGTGGAGCGATAACATGTTCGATGGGGCCATTCATCTAGGGACCACGGGCCAATTCCTTTTCCTTTGTTCTATTCCTCCCATATTCTTTCATCCTTTCGCCATGTGCCATTTTTTTCACTTTCCTCGGACCATCTTGTGCCTCCCTTCCATCTTGAAATCCCTCCAATTTCGATACCTAACCCCTTCAAAGTTTTTTCTTCTTTCGCTTGTCCTCCTTCATTGTTGATCCTTTTCAAGACTTTCTTCCCACCGTGAATGCCACTTATTTTAATTAGGGAAGTTAGTTTTGGCGATATTTTTAGCGGTATATTTGGCATTTTTCTGATGCTATGAAGTCGAATTCGAACGCATTTGTTCCCTCTTATTCAGAAAATATTTCGTGAAATCGGCGAGAGGTTGGTTTCCCATCATGCGTCACGTCACATTCATTGGCTGCCCACGTCCGTCCGACATCTCCCGGATGAACCTCCATGGTTCCCCCCTCAATGGCCATCGTCTCATCGTCATTTGGGGCAGATTTTTAAATGTTTTCTGTCGGCAGTTGAGTGGTCCGAATCTGAAGGGAGAGGATCCTTCTATTGAGGCTGTGAATGAGAGGGTGATGAGTGATGAAGGGGTTGAAATTGGGGTTCTCAGGCACCAGTAATGAATTGAGGGGAGACGGGTCGCGATGCGGGAATCAAAACGGGGGTGTGAGTGCGGAGGGGTGGGTGAGTGCGGAGGGTGCTTCCTCCCCGGTGCTCATCGTTTCGCTCACCGAGCCACGTGGGCGTCGGTCGGAAATGATTCGAAAGCGGAGTGGCGCGCCCGCCCCGCCCTCGACACGGGAGGGGCAGAGAGAGTGGGTGGGTGAGGCGAAAAGGGGAGTGGTGAGCTAAATGGGGGGAGTTTCGCTGTCGGCGCGCGGGGTAGATTTATTTGTTCCTTTCGTGAAAGGGCATCCTTGGGCTGCCTCGTTAGTTGGCGGGGGGATCAATAAACACGGGGCGAGAAAAAGACTCGCTCGTCTTTTTACCTCGACGGTGTTGTTTGGAGGGACTTCAACGCCTGCATATAGTTTTCAGTAGGTTAATCTGCGGACGTAGGCAGATGCTTTGTAAGCATTCCGACGGATTGAGCCCTTCCGGCTCGGTTTGTGCCCACCCACACGCATAATCCTAGCTCATTTTTTCCCCCAAATTTCAGCTTTTACGCGGTCCCGAAACGTTTCCTCCCCTATATTATTTTTCCAATGTGTGGATCCCTATGCTCGACTCTAAATGCATTCGATTTTATCGCGGGATCGTCTTCGTTTCTTGACAGCTGTTGGCACTCCGAAATTTCTCTCTCTCCTTGGATTCTGATGATTCTCCTCTGCGAACATTCCCGGAGTAATTTCTTAGGTAGACTTGAAGTCGGTGGTCAAAGATGGCGAAGTGAGGAGAGTCGTAGAGTGAGATGAGGGAATATCTTTCATCTCCTTTCGCCTGGACGAGGTGAAAGTGAGAAAGGTAACATCTGATGTAGTTGGTCGGCGTTAATCACCGATGGATTCTACTTGCTATCCAATCCTTACCTTTACCACCCTCGTCTCCTTCCACTTAAGTGTGATCGACCATTGACTTGAACTGACACTGACGTGAACTTAATTTTATTTACATTTGGTCAACATTTGAGGTCCCTCAAGCATTCGATCAAGTGGTATGCGTATAAGTGACCCAAAAAAGATGTTTTCTTCCTAATTTTTTCCACATGTAATTGATAATCTCGGGAGACGATTTACGAGGGTGGCCTGAGAGATATCCCACCCTACGTCCGGAAAAGTGCATGGCACATATGGCGGAATAGGGACCCTAATCCCCTGCAAAGTAGGCACCCATGCACACGTTCAGCCCACCACTGCCGAAATCATCCCGAAATTCTTCTTTTTTTGGGAATGGCGTTAATCACCACCGTCGTCGCCTTTCCCGTTATCTCTTCCTAACCCTCCAAACCCTTCCATTTCAATGTCGTCCTCAAATTTGGAATTTCGGATGAATCTTACGAATCGTTTCGCTTTGGAGAATCACTAATTTTTTGAGAAAATTGGATGCAGCATCTTTGCTCATATTACTCACTCTTCTGGGGAGATAATTCGAAAAGCGATGGACACGTATGAACGCGTACGGCAGCTCAATCGGGGCGGCCAGCAAGCGGCGACCGGCTCTTTTAAAGGCGAAGAGAAAATTCAAGCACGCGAAACCCTTGCACTGTTCATAGTGGCGCTGCCATAGCGTTACTACTACGCGCGGGAAAAATTTGGGGTCGGATATTTTTTCGAGCGACAGGCCGCGTATTTTTCATGATCATTTTTCAGTGTCATTCAACTGTGTGATACATGTAATAATGGTAATGTTGGCTGTAATTTTCCTTAGGAATAGACTAATATAAGTTTTACATAAAAATGTTTTTCTGGTGCATTCGTGAAGTGCTGATTTCAGACCGTCGGTTGTTAAGTGTGCGCATGATAGCGGATCGTATTATTGCCATTGATGTAAGACAGTGACAGTGTACACACCATTTAAATCACTGACAATTTGGCGATGCGAAATCTGATCTGCGCTAAACTCGTAATCCCGAACGTCTTACGGACGGACGACCAAGAGAGCAGAGTCGAGTGTCTGTCTTCTTGCAAAGACCTGCATATACAGTTCCGACGAGGCACCAGCAGACTATTTCCAGTTCCCTATAAGAGTGAAATCCTCCCTCAATGGACATTACTATGGGACCCTAAGTTAAGCCGTCAAAGAAGCTTGCATGCCTACCCTCAAGACCCTTCCGCCCACCAGGGAGCCATCGAGTCGTGGAAAGGCCACTGGCGTGAAAACTGTGTCGACGCTCTTAAGGGATGCACTTTGGAGAATTTTGAGGTATTGTAGCAATATCTGAAATAAATCTATTTTCCGAAATTCTTCCCAATATTTTTTATATGTGAAACAATGTTATTGATATTCTTAATCAGAATCTTCTCCCTTCCCGCCCTCCTGAACGAACCTCGTCCTTCATTCTGTCCACGGTTAAACTTTTATTTCTCGTTTCGATTCCATCGGCGCCTCGCTCTAATCTTCCGAGAGACATTAGACGGCTCCCATCGCTAGGGCTTATGGTGGTAATGCGGAGGGAACAGGTCTCGCAAAAGAGCGGAGGCCACGTCGGCCTTCGCTCGCGACATGGGGGAGGAGGGGAAACGTCCGCGGTCGGGAGGTTAATCGAAGGGGGGAAGTGTTGGACCCCCATTTTTCCCTCTTCCCATTTCCACCCTCAATTGTCTGCCCATTTGGCGATCGGCGAAGTTTTTTTGCATTCTTTGCCGCATGCCCTAAAGGGGAAGTTTAATCAACCGGTGTTCGAAAATTGCTCTTAGGAATACTAATGTGATGGACCGTTTCGCGTGTCTCAAAATGGAATTTAAACGTCGTCGTCTTCCCTTTGCTCACGGTCGGTATTAATGCAGGAACACCTTCGGTTGGACGTGAAGCTACGTCTCGTGCTCGGCTGCCCTCGGTGGGAAACTTTTCTTCTTCTTTGTGAATACGGCGACGGTATAGCTTCGCCGTTGATGCGACGGAATGCACGAGAGCTGCCCAGGAAGTAACCTCCGTAATGAAAACTTTGTTGCAATTTTCCACAGTTTAACTGTGGAAAATTGCAACAAAGTTTTCATTATGTCTCGATTCCACAATATCACGCCTGATTCTTCACTTTTCGTAAGTAACCTCCGTTTTGCAAAAAAAAGTGCACTGGAATAGATTCAGAGAATCTATTGCTTTCATCGCAAAACTATTATACCTCTACTAGGCATATTCGCCAAACGGATTAAAATTTTTGTCATATAACTGAAATTGTTAACGAATCCTTCAGGTTTTAAATTCTGTGTTGCCTGAAATCGTAGCCTTGGTGATGTTCTAGCCTTGGCGACGAGGAACTTCAAGATTACGTTGGCATCTTGAAGTTCCTCGTCGAGACGAAAACAAAACATGTGTGGTAGTATTAACTTTGCAGTATATTTTCCATGAGCAACAGAGTCGTTGAAATCTGTGGAGAACTTTCTAAAGAATTCAGATATGGTAAAACGTCGGTTTTCACCAACGTTTTCGTCATCTTTTCGGGGCAATTCATTGTTCAAAAACACAGACGGGTGTCACCACTTCGTGGAAATCTTCTTGGTGATTTATATTCATTCTTAAACCAGCGGCAACACTGTCGCACAAATTTGGTCTCTCATTGATCTGTACAAAGCACAAATTTCCCGATGAATAACAGCAGTTTTGAATGTTGTTGATCAGTAAGAATCTTTTCACTGAACGCAACCGGGTCCCGTGCAGCAGCGAGAATTTCGGGAATTTCAATTGCATTGGTCAATTTGACTCGCCACTGTAAATAAATGACAAGCAGGACGACCTTCCAACCACTGCAGCTCGAGGCGTACTGACCTACTGTGGGTGTGCGTCAATGCAGCGAATACTACCTTAAACAAAAAGTTCCCGGAATAACCACCGTGTGGCTTCCATCGTTCCGATTTGAGTTCTGTTTTTTTTGTTAAATTGGTACATCTGTTGTTGATATTCCCTTTAAATCTTAGTGTCATAACTTGACATTTGCAAAAGTTACGTAGCCAAGAGTACATCTATCTCTGTGTATGTTGGCGATTTTTTACAATTGCAGAAATGGATTTAAATTTGCAACAACGAACTTGTATTAAATTTTGCGTAAAAAACGGATTTAGTGGCGCACAGACGTTGGAAATGTTGGAAAAGTGTTTCGGCAACGATTCTCTAAAAAAAACGGTCGTTTACCAGTGGCACGAGCGGTTCAGAAGTGGTCGTGAGGCAATCGAAGATGATGAACGCAGTGGCAGACCATCGACATCGAAAGTCGGTGAAAAAATTGATAAAGTAAAAGAAATGTTGGTCAATAACCGCAAATTAACCATCAGAGAAATAGCGGAGGACTTGAACATTGCCTATGGATCCGCCCAAGACATTGTGGTTAATGATTTGGGTTTCCGTCGTGTAGCAGCAAAGTTGGTGCCAAAATACCTCAATTTTATGCAAAAAAGAGACCGTGTTGACGTCGCAAAAGACATGATTTGCGAGGCTGAATCCGATCCCACATTCATCAAAAGGATCATTACTGGAGACGAGACGTGGGTTTATGAGTACGACACGCAATCCAGACATCAGGCAAGTGAATGGCGTTCACCAAATGAGCCGAGACCAAAAAAAACACGTAGTTTTCAGTCAAAAAAGAAGGCAATGCTGACGGTTTTCATGGATTACAACGGTGTAGTGCATCATGAATTTTTGCCAGAAGGCCAGACAGTAAACAAAGAGTATTATTTGGGTGTTATGAGACGTTTGCGTGAAGCAATTCGCCGAAAGAGACCAGAAATCGTCGCACAGTGCGTCGAGACCGTCGCACAGTGCTATCATTATTCGTAATTTTTTGACGAAAAATGCAACAAATACCATCCAACAGCCACCGAATTTACCTGATTTGGCTCCCTGTGACTTCTTTCTGTTCAATCGAGTTAAAAAACCATTACGGGGAACGCGTTTTAGCAGCCGAGAGGAAGTAATGGAAAAATCGCAGGAAGCACTGATGGACATACCGAAAACCGAATATAAAAAATGTTTCGAGGATTGGATCAAGCGCTGGCATAAGTGTGTTGCAGTCGATGGGGATTACTTTGAAGGGGACAATATAGATTTAGATGAATAAACTTGTATTTTTAATTTTCTGAATAAATTCCGGGAACTCTTTGATCAAGATAGTATTCGGCTCGCTTCACTCATTCTCACACTACACGAGAACGGGAGTTACTGTTTCTTTACTACCCTTGCGCGTTCACACACACACACAACATACCCTCGGAAGAAACAAACCACATTTAAGTTGCTATCAAATTTCTGCGGTGATAATGTCCCTGAAGGAGGTATACATTTAACATGAGACACAATAATGTCGTGAGAAACATTATGGTTAAAATTTTGTAGCAAATGACGAAATGAAGGAAGATCAAAGGTGTAAAAATGTCTAGCATTTAATATAACTCGTTATTATTAGTAATTGGGGCCAGTTCAGGTGTGTGAGATAATTCTTGATGGCCCGGTACTCCTTTTTCATTTGTTGGAAAAAGGGACTATCTGTAAGGCCTGTCCCAAAAGTAGTAGGAATGAGTGAATTGAAAAAAATATATTGCCAAAATTGATACACTCGCTCAAAAGTCTTCGCAGTAGCACCCTTGTGTGTCCATACACCGCTGTCGGCGGGTTCTCCACGCCTTCAGGGATGCTGCTAAGCTACCTGTTGTAACGCTTCCACCGAGCCCTGTTGGCGTTCTTTCAGCACAGATTTGAGGCGGGAGGAGAGGAAGAAGTCTGGTGGGGCAATGTGAAGGGTGTCTGAGGCAGGGTCGAGAAGCCCTTGGCAGATCCGCGTGCGATTTACTTTTTGTTGGTCCGAGGGCACCCGCGGCACCAACTTCGCACGCACCTTTATCATGCCCACGAATCACTTACAAGTCGAAGCGCATTACTTTCAGAGATGCCATTGGATTAGCAGAAACCATGCGAACACGTAATGTGCGATTCCTGTTCAGAACAAAGCCTTCACTCTTGAAAGATTATCTCCTCTTTTTGAGTTCGAAGGGTGTCCTGAACGTTCTTCGTCTTCAACACCATCTCAACTTTCCCGAAGCAACTTGTGCCAATCAAAAACACTCTATCAATTATTGCCATAAGTTTCCTTGAGCATATCATGAGTCTCTTTCTCGGTTTTTCCCAGTGACACGCAAAATTAGATGACGTAGCGCTGTTCCTATAACCGGTTGATGACGGGGCGTAACGATGTCACGTTATACAGTAGAGGTTTCGCAAACGAACGATCCTCACTCCGAAAAGGCTGGGAGCCAGCTGTCACCGGCCCCCAGCGTTTCCTAAGACTCCCATCTCTCGAATCCATCCAGAGAAACCGCCGCTCGTCCGTCTATTCGGGAAAAATAAGTCAAACAACTTTTGAGTCAGACCTTGTACTTTCATTCTCGCCGCAAATAAGATGTTTTAATATTTTCCACGTGTTATTATTATTACTTAACTTCTACCATTCTGAATCATAAAAATATTTCTCCATATTTATATGTTGCCACCTTTTATTAAAGAATCTTAGCTTAATGGTGGAAAATATTAGCCAATCGTATTTTAATAAATAAATTGAATCATCACGGGAGACATTTTTAGCTGTCCGAAGTTAAAGTAATACCGAACGCTTCCATTGATCACCCAACCCTCTTTCTCACATCATCTTGCCAGCTAGCAGATTCAGATGTAGATGTAATGTTAATCAGATTCAAGAGTGAAACGTGTGGCGCAATCTCGCATTGAACAGAAAGCAGCGGAATGACTTTCTCTAGTAGATGACTCTCATTCCTTTCGAACGAGTCTCATGAATTTTTACAACGGCCGCTTCGCTGACTACGAGGGAGAAACAGCATTAATTTCGAGTCAACGCGGAAGATAACCTCGAAAAATAATTTTCCACGCGAATCGGAGCAAATCTCGGTAGCTAAAAGTCTCTGACGAAAACTCCAACACACGGTCCAAATCTTTCTTTACGACTTTCGATATATGCGAATGCGGCCACGCTTTTGTTTCGCGCTTTCGAATAACTCCATCTTTGTTTACGCTTCGGTTCCAAAAGAAGTATGCAAAAGTCGTCGCGTCAGATTCCATCCGTGGCGTTTCTGACGATGAAAAAGCTCTCGTATAGGTGAAAATGCTAATTGCCACAAACACGATTACAAAATCGAGAACGATAATGGAGATAAATCTGGGGGAGGAATTGCATGCGCAGAAGAGTGTTTAAGGAATGCTATTTGCCAATGTTCCACACTTATGATTTTTTTAGACATTTAAAATATTCTACGTGAATTGTCCAAGCACATATTTTTTACTGGCAGTTCGCGAAAACTAGCTACCAATAAAAATTATTCGGATTCCAGCGCCACATTCGGTAAGTCTATGGAAACATCGCTGCTCGGCTACGATTGGGTATTTGGATTCAGCAACCGAAATGAAAATAAATGTCGTAGTTATTTATGTTTTCAGTACTGTTGATCGAATTCAATATACGTATCGAATACGATTCCTCCCTCCGTTTTCTTAAAAAAAGACCATACGATTTTTAACTTACTTTGAAATCAGTACTGAAGGACGTGGTCTATGCATCAAGACGGCAATGACATGAACTATAGCCTCCCGCTAGCGTCACTCGTTGCCTGAGACCCAATGAGCCGCCTGTGCTTGGCGGATCGTCGAGCTGTGCGTATGGTGCCAGTTATGTAGTTTCTGTTGTCCTTGCTTTTACTGTTTGTCGAAAATAGAAATTGACGGAATCGCGGAGCAACGAATCAACATCAAGTTTTTTGGTGAAGTGCGGTAAAAGTTATCAAGAAATTACTAAAATGTTGACGGCTGTTCACGGTGATAATGCTCTGGAGGAAACATCCGTTTTCAAGTGGATTGAGCGTTATAAAGATGGCCGACAAAGACGCCACGGACGATGCAAGGCCGGGACGACCCTCAACCCACCTGTGTTGACGACAACATTGATCGTGTGCGGTCCCTTGTCTTTACCGTATTTGCTGAGTTCTACGTTACAGTTCTCAAGCGTTTTAGAGATTGCGTGCGACCAAATATTCAAGGCGGTGGATGGATCCTTAGCCATGCCAATGCATCTGAACATTCGGCATTGATTGTCCGCCAGGTTCTGGCAAAAAATTCAATCACCTTGATCCTCGATCATCCTCCTTATTCGCCAGATCTGGCCCCCCCTGACTTTTTCCTTTTCCCAAAATGCAAAAATGTGATGAGGGGACATCACCGGGAAGATGTGGACACAATAAAGCAAGAAACGACGAGAAAACTAAAAAGCCTAACTGCCGAGAGGACTTCCAAGGGTTCTTTTAACGGTTGGAAAGAAGATGGAATTAGAAGGGATAGCCTACAAATGGAGTGCACCTTGAAGGGGACAAAATCGATGTAGACTATCTTTTGCAAAATAAAGTTTGTATGGCCTCAGTTCGCGTATTTATTGGACAGGCCTCGTAATACCGCGTGAATCGGACTTGATATCGGCGCACCAATGAGTTTGACGCCCTCACGCGAGTAATTGGATTACCAGAGGACGAGGAGAATTGCGTCGGAGGAGGATGAGATTAGAAACGGCAGATGAGTTGGTTGAAGAGGTTAGGATTCGGCATGATGCCGTGTGCGCTGGTGGCTTTATGCCGCAGACAATGAGAGAGAGAGATAGAGGCCCTTCGTTGGCATCCGAATACCACTCTGAACGACGTTGGAAGGGTTTAGAAGTGGGTGACGTGCCGGACGCAGTGCAAGTGCCCTCAGGGCTATCACCTCATTCATTTCTGTTTGCATCGAGCCTTGCTCTATTGACGCCCTTTTCATGACATTTGGGAATTTACAGGGGTGATCCCTGAATAACGGATTGACAAAAACCTTGAATTTCGTAGTCAAAGTCACCATGCCCCGTTAAACTTTGGAATTATACAAGTATTGTACTATGTACGAAAGTGAGTTGATTTTTCGTGTATTCTCTTTGGAGTTCAGTCCCGATCCAAAACATTCGGGACATTGGATTAGAGTACAATTGGTTAGGCGATCGAAAATCTTACTGAACGCTATTATCGTTAAGGGAAAAGCGAGGTTTAAATCTACCCCTAAATCCGAGCCTATTTAATGAGAGAAAAATATGAACTCAAAAGAGTAAGCTTGATGAGAATGTGGGCTCAAAACAATGTTAGTATTGTGAAATCGAGCTCGTGCGATGCTTTGTTTTTCCAATCAGAGATCTCGTGTTCGAATTCCGGCGGTGGCAGAATATTTTCAGAGTTATCCCGGGTCTGGGGTTGTCATGTGAATACATTACTCCAAGTGCTTCGGGTGCCTTCAACTACAGTAAGCCGTCCTGATTGGATATTCAATTGTGTGATCCGTCCCTTATCTCAAAAATAGTCGCAATAGTCATTAAAAAATAATCGTCTTAATTCCGGCCTTGGAGAAGTACGTACGGTTGCTTTCCAGTAGATGCGTGAATTCCAATACATTTCAAAATTACACAATTCGGGTTAATTTTGTTCTGCTAATTACCATCTCTAAAAGTATTCGACGAGTCGAAAGCAATGGTGTCGGAATGTTTGACACTGATTTCTCATGAAAAAAGGCGAACAAGGCTCGTGTGCCGGATCGCAATGCAGGTTTTCAGCTGTTCTTCAAATCAGATCATTAATGAAATGTACATAAATCGGTTACGTAACCTAAAACTACTGAACAGCTTTTCAGTTGTCCCTCAAAAAGGTTCACCATGTACATCTTCATATGTACAATAAGGAACACTTATCTTCTGCCCTGTGCGTCTCTCGCTCTCTTTATCTATCTATCCCCATAGGGAGAGAGAGAGGCATGGTGACGGAAGAGTCTTTTTGCCATTGGCTGAGAATGACGTAAAAGATTTTTATTTAACTGCATCATGGCTTTACTCCAAGGAGAGTGGACCAAGAGTAGAGCCCAAGTTTCTTGGGTTTCGAATTCCTAGGGAGTGGAAAAAAGAAGGAAAGAAAATAGTTTAGGAAACTTGACAAGCCAGGGCAATACGCCAAACGTGGTGTCCCTCTAAACTCACTCGGACCGAAAAGGGCATAGACGAAGTGACTGTGGCTCAGCTGACACTTCGTAGACTCGTAATAGTGTGCCTTGGGTGACTGACCGTTGATTTTTCCTCGATGTCTCCGATCTTTCAAACCTGTGTGAGGACAAACAAATTGGAAAATGGATGGACGATGTGCACCACGGGTAAAATAGTGCGATGGCTGTCCAGAAAGTAAATTAGGTTTTGAAACAAAGTATGGACATAGTGACTGGACAAAAGTTTGACCATATCCATTTGAAAGGCACATTTTAAAACTATTTTTCTGCATTTTCGCCATTCAAATTGAGGCATTCATCATAATGATACACAAGCTTTTCAAATCCGTCTCTGATGAAATCTGTTGAGTTTGTGTGTGAGAGAGAGCGCAATTCCAAATCACGCCTCCGAGCATAACATTCCCTTTGATGAATGCTTCGGTATCTCTATTCTAGCATCCCTCCCAACCTTAATTCAAACTCAAAATAATAGAATAGGCCTACATCTGGCTCCTCTATTCCTGGAATGAGCCAGGGATCAATATCGGACACTAATTACTCCACTCTCCACATATTTTAATCCCCCTCTGCTCGCAAAACCATACATATTAATCTCACCTTCTCTCAAACTCGTAGACAGAAACACACCTGTATAAACAAGTACACTCACACATACATGCATGCTTAGAGCATTAATTGGCCTGGTTAACAGAATCACTACATTTTGCTCTTTGATGAAATTCATTCGGGTGCACAACTTCGAACTGACTTAATGGATTGATCTTCCAATGGCAATGGTTGGATTTTATTCCGAACACAGTCGTGGGCGTGAAATTTAAGTCCGTGGCCCGCCATCGGTCCGTGGGTGCAGCCATGGGTGGATTTCGGGGAGATGCGCTTGGTTGGGGGGAATTGGAAGGGCTCTAGTGTGGCCCCGTGCAGCAAAGGGGGACGGGGTGGGGGAAAGTGGGCTGTCGAAGGAGAGAAAGCCATCCGCTTGAATGCCGTCAGGAAATCCAGGTGTGGCGCACCCATTGGTCGCGGCGGCCCGCAGAGAGAGAGAGGATCTCTCTGGGAGCGATGGTTGTCGGCGTGAGGGGCGATCTGAGTTTAGGGAGGGGGGGGGGTAGGATGCGCGTCCTCGACAAAAGTAATTTGGGATCGTAATTTCCCCCCTGCGAATATCCACTCCACTTTCCTCCTTCCAAATCATTCGCCCCAACCAAGGTTTTATGCATGATAAGGACCGAATTAAAGGACTAATGCCATGGTGTTCGTTCGCCCCTAATAATGTCCTCCATTCGGGTATCTTCGGTGTGGGATGTTCACTTCTAAACTTCTATTTTTTATCCTTGCTTCTTCTCGCAGGTGTTGGATGAAGGAAGACGATTTCTTTACAAGGGGAGTGGAGTGGGGTAGTTTCTTGAGTCAGTGCTTGTTTAAATCTGAAGCCATTGTATTGGTTCTTATGGAAGTTCACTCTATTCACTCTATTTGCGTTATTTTCATTTCCCTATATCTTTATACACTTATATCAGCCTTGAAAGTAGGATGCTTAAAAAATATCGTATCTTTTCTTTTAAATTGGTATCGCATTTCATAAATCAGAAAGATTCAATTTTCAATTCCTGCAAACAGAAATAAACACACTACGTAAGTTGTTTTCCGATACTTGAATCCAACTACCAATCAGCGATGGGTATGGACGTGGCGTCAAATCGTCGATTGTTATGATGGAATCAACGGTATTTTTGGTAGGAAACCACCTTTTCTTTATTTCGACAGAACAATCTTAATTCTCCATCCTGATTTCTCTTTTTCGTCCCCTTCGGGATTTGTAATCGTTTTGGCAATTTAGCATTGCCCATTCTTCGACAGCAGTTTCCTCGTCGCAACTAATGGTTGGAATATCTGACATGACTGAACGCTCGTTGGATTTCAAGCGCGAACACGCTGGCATCGACGAAATCAAAACAAAGCGTTTGCGCATGCGCGTGAATGGAAAGTCGAACTCGGATTCGGACCGTGCGTGGGAAGGATCCAGCCGAGTTTGAAATTGAAATATATATCTCGTTACGGAAATGTCACCGAAATCAGCGTCGTGTAAAACGGCGTTAATGCGTACTCTTCTACGTGTCTCCCAAAATTTACTATCGCATCACTCGTACAAATGAAGGAAGGCTAAAGATAAACTAAATAAATTACACATTTAAAATAAAATTTGTTCCACCAACTAGGATTCAACATATTATCTCATGCTGTTGAATCTCTGGTCAACCAGCAGATGCTCTTTTTTTAAACAGTGGACAGTGTTTTTAAACAATGATTCTAAAAAATATTTAATTTCTTTTTTCCCATGTTTCAATGTCATAATCTCTCAGCGGAAACACTAAAGCTGAGTAAGATTTAAATTTCAAGATCAATTTTATGCAAAAAAATACAAGGGGAATTTCTGAAAATCGTATTTTTTTTCAGCGATTCTTTACAATGAGGAGAGGAGGGTTCGATGCCAAATTCCTTTTAAAGATCCAGAATAAGTACTCTTCGTCAAACCGTCCAGTAGCGTCCCGCTTTCGTACATATTTTTTAAGATAAGTTTATGTACGGAGCACCTCTTTCACTCGCATCCAATATGACTTCAAAACAAGTGTTCTCTTTCGGTGTTCCGGTTCACACGATGTCCAGGAAGGGATTTTTCTTCCCGACAATAATACGCGTAAGATATTTCTTTAATGACCCATTTCCTCCTGCTTCACTTCAATCCTTAAAACTTTGTTTCCTGCTCTACTTATTGTTGCCTTACAATATCTCTCTTCTTCTCCCTTGCCCTCCGTGCTTACAAACTCCTTGACATACCCTTCCCACTTAACGCCATCTTTTATAATCTTCTCGTCCAATCTTTTTCTCGTCATATTTGGCCGCAGACTCCTAAGTTTTTCCTTCGGGGTCTGACCTTCGTTTGTTCCTAATATGGCTTCATCATAATCAATATTTTAATCCTAGGATTGGTTTACTGCAGCCCTCCATTTTTCTATTTTTACTGTTGATTCTCTCAGCTTCTAATAGGTTCCCTGTTTTACGTTCTCCTTAAATTGTCTCTTGGTCTTCCTCGCGGGATCTTTTCTTCTATTTTTCCTTCTATTATATTCCTAATCAATCCATGGCGCCTCAAGGTATATCCAATCCATCTAGTTCCTCTTTGCCGTAAAGCTAGCCCCGTATGATCCTTTCATCTTCTGCTCTTCTATATACTTCCTCATTCCTTACTTTGCCTGTCCATTTAATCTTCAGCATCCTCCTCCAGCACCATGTTTCAAAGGCTTCTATTCTTCTTTTGTCCACTTTTCCAATATTCCATGTTTCCGATTCGTAGAGCGCCTTGCTCCACACGAACGTTTTGACGAACTGCTTCCTAATTTGCAGTCTTATGTTCTTTGAACGTAGAAGTCGCCTCTTCTCAGTGAACGCTTTCTTTGCTTTGGCTATTCTTCGCTTGATGTCTGTCGAACTTCTTCCACCCCATGTTACCATGCTGCTGCCCAGGTAGATGAAGGGTTCCACTTGTTCTAGTTTCACCCCTCGAATTTTGATATCAGCATTCAGCTTCTCTCTTCCACACACAAGCATTTTCATTTTCTTCTTGTAATGGTCATATTGTATTCCCGAAGTACTTGGTTCATAGTATTCAGGTTTGCTTCCAGGTCCTCTCGCGTCTCTGCTACTACTGCGATGTCGCCTGCGAACCGCAGCATGCTAATCTCTTCGCCATTCACATTGACTCCTTTGATGCCCAATTCTTGAGCTTCCCCTATTGCCGCGTCCAGCTATACGTTGAAAAGTGCTGGCGAGAGGTTGTATCCTTGCCGAACTGCTTTGTTTATCTTGGCTTCTATTTTCCTTCCGTTTTTCATTTTCACGGTTGTTACCTGATTCTTTTGGAGGTATTGGATTATTCTTCTGTCGTTGTAGTCCATTCCAAGCGCTTCTAGTATCTTGAACATTTTGTTCCATTCGACATTGTGAGTTTGGCTTGTTGGTAATCTGGCTCATGTGATGAAATTATTATCGCATTTCGAACTGAGACGTGGATTGAATGTGATGGGAAATAAGGAGGTATTTACTGTTTTACTGTAATGACTAATATGGGTATTATTGAGTACGACACTGATAAATTCACGTCGTCTGACTTGAAGAGGTTTTTGTGGGTAGCATTCGTGATCGTTCCGATGGTCCTCCATTGGGTTGTTTAAGATTCAATCTTAGATTCATTCTTAATTAGTTAAAATTGGCAATTTTCCACAAAATAAAATTTTAATGCGACCGATTTCGATGTAACTACATCATCTTCCTGATCATCCATACAAACCGGAAGATGATGTTGTTACATCGAAACCGCTCGTATTCAAATTTTATTTTGTGGAAATTTCCAATTTTAATTAATCATGATATTCCACCATATCACGCCTGAAACGTCTCTTTTTATTACATTCATTCATTCGATGGTGCATCAAGTCTCTTTTGATAGCGAAAGCTCACAAAATTTCACGAAATTATTGATGCAAGAAAGTTAATGCCTGCGCCTATTCCCAAGTTTTGAAAACCTTGAACTTTTCGTCAGAATACTACACCTTCAAAGCCTCATCAGACGTCAAAAAAAATTAATGATTGTGATATAGCCCATTAAACCCACGAAGTGGCCATCCGAAAACATTGCCGCAGCTGGGAAAGTCCTTTCAGTTGAATTAGTATCAGCCATTTGTCATTTTCTTTATAGATATACGAGTAGCTAATAATGATAAATGAGAAAAAGTAAATTTGTGTACTTTTGTATTTGGAAGAGGCAACATTTTCGTATGCCCTAATCTTTTAGTAATCGATATTGGCTGACGATACTTTAAGGAGAGATTCAATGGGTTATTGAATCAGTCTCGGCTCTATAATGCCTTGCGCCTCTGTTTTCTTCAACTGGAGGTAGAAATTACTCTTATCGTAACCCATCTAGTTAATGAATATCTTTCCGCTTTATTATTCCGTGACGTGCATTTGGTCGACTGGTCGCAATACTAGATTTGATCCTACACGTGATCCCACTATATGCCCTCGGTTAGAAAGTGATCATGTGACATAAATTAAATTCCGTCCCAACGACAATGTCTCGTTTTTGTTCACGGAGTAGATTTCGTGACTCTCCTTAGTCATCACTGAGGAGCGCTGAGGACCGTGACCATCCATTCGGTGACCTGCCCCGGAGATACTTGCCTAACGTTCCTGGATGTTCGCCATACGCCCTCGGATTTTTTCTCTGTCGACAAGCTTGTCGTCCTCTGCCGTGCGAGAAATGCAATCTATTTGTGTCAACTTGAGCTATTTCTGCGTTCGAAGCCTTGACGGCGTCAGGGGCAGGAGCAGACGCATGTCCAGCTGATGTCCGGCGGGTCAGCACTCCGTGAATCAGTGAATGCGTCAGGATGAGGATGCAATCTGACCAAATGCGAGAAGAAAAGTAACTCGAACTGATTTTTATTAGTAGAGGACAGTTTTCTTATTTTTCATATTCATTGAAGAGAAGTATATATATGTATGCATATATATTATTATTATTAGGTAATCTACCGGTTAAGGTAGGTTTTTGGATGGGCACAACTATCAAATAAACATTTTGTGACTCCCCACCTAGCAAACTAATCTATATCAGGTCCCTCTTCATCTCTGTGTACTTCTTTCCTCCCTTCATCCCATCCAACATCCCTATCCTGTTCCTACCCTTTCCTCGCTTGCCCAACATTCTCCCCTCTATTACCTTCTTCAACATTCCACTACCGCTCAATACGCCTTTCATCCATTTTTCTTGCCTCCATAGGATTTCTCTCAACAAACCTCTCTCCTCACCCACCATCTCCAGTACTTCTTCATTTGTTTTCCTTTCGGTCCATTTCACCTTCTCCATCCTTCTCCACACCCACATTTCAAAAGCCTCCAATTTACGTCTATCCTCCTGCTTCAGTGACCACGTTTCCGCACCATACATAGCTACGCTCCATATCAGAGTTTTTACGAGTCTTGTCTTAACATCTCTACTCAACGTCCCCGTCATCAACTCCCTCCTCCTTGAGAAAGCCTCCTTGCCTAGCGCAATTCTTCTCCTTACGTCCCTACTACTTTGACCGTATTGGTCCAAAACACTTCCGAGATATGTAAACTGTTCTACCTGCTCTACTTTTTCCCCGCCTATTTTAATATTTAGCTTAGCCTTTTTCTTTCTGGAAAATCGCATAACCTTTGTTTTATTAATATTGATTCTCATCCCATATTTATCGCACTGAACCTCCAATTCACTCAGCAATGCTTGCAACCCCTTGGCTGACTGAGCAACTAATGCTTGGTCATCAGCAAACCTAATCGATTTTACGAATTCCCCTCCGACTTTCATTCCTACCTCCAGTTCTTCCCATGCCTCTTTAATCATTTCCTCTACATATACGTTGAACAGTACCGGTGACAATGGGCAACCCTGCCTTACACCTCTTCCTAACACTGCCCATCCGGACTCTCCGTTCCCCACTCGCACCTGAGCAGTCTGAGACATGTACAGGTTGCGGATCAGTCTCCTGTCCCTCCAATCCATTCCTATTTTCTGCAATACACGCATTAATTTTTCCCAATTCACTCTATCAAACGCTTTTTCGAAATCTACAAAACAGGCAAAAACGTCCTGATTGTATTCTATATTCCTCTCGACTAGTGATCTCATTACTGCAATGGCATCACGCGTACCTCTTCCTTTCCTAAACCCAAACTGATCATCCCCTAAGTAATCATTTGCCTTACTCTCTATACTTTTGTTGATGATCCTGAGAATAACTTTAGCTGCGTGGGATATCAAACTTATTGTTCTGTAATCCTCACATGATATAGACTTTGCCTTTTTTGGAATAGGAACTAACACCGATCTCACAAAATCTTCCGGCCAGATTCCTTCCTCATAGATACTACGAATCAGTCCATATATGGCCTTCTTTCCACCTTTTCCTAACCATTTCAACATTTCTACAGGAATGTTGTCCACCCCCACAGCCTTATTTGCTTTCATCTCCTTTAGTGCCCTTTCTATTTCATCGTCGAGTATGCCTGGACCTAAGCTATCTTCTTCTACGTCATGTTCCTTTTCTATGTCTAACCTTGTCGGCCTAAGATCTTTACCATACAGTGTTTCTATATATTCCTTCCATCTCTCTTGGATTTTTCCTGGTTCAACTATTATCTTACCCCACTTATCTTTCACTGTTAGCACAGATCTTGCCTTCTTACTTCCCGATAATAACTTAACCTTGCTGTATAGAGCACCAATTTCACCCTTCTTCTGTAAATTTTCCATATCCTCGCATTGCGTTTTCCACCATTCTTCTTTTGCTTTATTTGTGGCCATTCTCAATTTATTGTTTAACTCTTTGTACTTCATTTTGCCTAACTCTGTGTTTACATTTTTCCATCTTCTCCTCTCATCCATCTTTGCAATCATTTCATCCGTTACCCATGGTTTCCTTATCATTTTCCCGTTAACGGTTCCTATAGTGTCTTTAGCGGCTTCCAATATCCCTTTCTTGATACATTCCCATTTTTCTTCGATAGTACTTAGTTCTTTCTCGTCACCCATTAGTTTCTCTACAGCCTGCTGATACTCCTTCCTCGTTAATCCATTTACTGCTTCTAAATTCCATTTCCTAACCCGCCGCCCTTGCCTTATCTTCTTGAAACGAACATTACATTTCATAACAACTAAATTGTGGTCAGAGTCCGCATCCGCTCCTGGGAAACTGTGTGAATTTATCACACTGTTCCTAAACCTGTGCCTAACCATAATATAATCTAACTGATACCTTTCTGAGTCACCTGGCATTTTCCATGTATACCTACGCCTTTTGTGGTGTCTAAACCATGTGTTGGTGATGACTAACCCTTGTCTCCTGCAGAATTCAATTGCTTTCTCCCCGCGTTCATTCCTCGTGCCTAACCCATAGTCCCCCACCTCACCCCCATCTCTTCCTTCGCCTACCGTCGCATTCCAATCCCCCATCACTATCAAATGTTTCCCTGCAGGAACACTCGCGATGATATCCTCTAACACATCGTACATCCTATCGACTTCTTCCTCCTTGTGGTTGCTCGGTGGCATGTATACCTGAACAATGACCAAGTTCGTCGGCTCTGCTTTAATCTCTACGAGTAAAATTCTATCAGTCGCTTGCTCTATGTTGACTACGCTTCTTCCTACCACTTTATTTAAAATTACGGCAACCCCTCGTTGGCTCTCGTCCCCGCCGCTGTATATCACTCTATAATTGTCACTCCAGTAATCCCCGCTATCCTTCCATCTCACCTCGCAGAGACCTAAAACATCTATATTACCTCTTTCCATCTCTCGCTTAATATTTTCTAATTTGCCTCTCCTCAACATGGTCCTGACGTTCCAGGTTCCTATTCTAACTACTTTCGTCTTCTTCTGCATCTTCTGTCCTGCTGCTGTTATTTCTTCCCCGCAAGGATTTCGTGGGATGACGACCGCGGAAGCCTTGCCTCCCCCGCTGCCGGGCATGACACACGGCCCCTTGGGCCGAGTCCCGCAGTTGCCAGGACTCAATTTCTGTTTTGCGTCCATCATATTTTCTTGGGAATGATAATTGAGGTGGTTTCCCGTTGCCTTCCTCAATAGTGTTTTTAACGTGACACCATCACCTAATGGCCGCCCCACTGGGGTCAGACGCCATTGCAGCCGCCTCACTGAGGAACAGACGCTGCGTGGACTACCTTTCGTCTGGCTCCTAACCTTCGACCTATCTGGCATGGGTGACCCTTCCAGGAGTAATTATTATTACTCCCGCCAGCACAGCTCTAGGGGTCATCGGAACACACAAGCCCTTCCACCACGACAAGGTTGTAGTCCATGGGAGGGGCATATATATATATATATATATATATATATATATATATATATATATATATATATATATATATGTGTGTGTGTGTGGTTATGTTTTGGATGGATACAACTATCAAATACTTCTTTCGTCTCTCCTAGCAAAAAGCACATCCCCACATCCTTCTCTAGAACAAGTCCCCGTTCATCCCCCTACAATTCTTCCCCCCTGTCATCCCGTCCGACACCCCTCTCTCCTATTCCTGACCCATAATGTGTACAGGTGTGTATTTATAAGCTTTAATGAATCTGAAAAGAATGGAAGTGCAATACAAATTATTTGCGATTAAATGCTTGAATCCGCATATCATGGGAGTAAAAATTCATATAGTTCCAATCCGTGTGCCGCAAGAAATGAATGAATACGGTTGCAAGAGTGCAGACGGGCACTCTGGGTGGGATGGGCGTTTGAGGCGAAGGTTAAGGGAAGCCCGGAATGGCGATCCATGGCTCATCGTCGCGTCAAAGAAATTCTAGGCATGCTATTTATGCTATCCACACACCAAACGTGGTATGTATTCATGCAATAACCCTTACAACCCACACACATGCAAATACACAAACTACCAACTAACATACACATGCACCTACAAATATACCTGATGCCTTTGCAATATTTATTTTTGTTCCCACTTTTAAATTATGTTTATAATATTTCTAAAGTTTCTTCGGTTTCTTACTGCTATTATGATTCCTGATTGTTCTGGGAAAGAATAAGCGTTTGTATCTATCTGTACAATGGAATCGACCTCCCTTATTTTGATCTGCCGACGCTCCGGGCCATCCATCGGGTCGGGCACAACACCTGTTTCTCTCGTGGGTGGGACACGTGACTTCCCCGACCAACCTGGTCCCCCCCAACCCCCAACAACCCCCCCGTACAGATATCCCGCCCTTCTCTCTCGGGAGATAAAAGGGGGGAGGGGAGGATGGGGGAATCCGTTGACCGAGGCGAGTTTCGGTGTCGAGGAAATCCTCCTCCCCCCCAACTCCCCCTTTTATCATAATCCCTCCCACCCCGGCAGCACCTTCTCTCTCTCGAGAGGGAGGGAGGGAAGAATCTGCCCCGAACGAACGGGTTCTCGCTCTCTCATTTCTTCCGCGCTCTGCTTCTCCGTGGATCCGAGTCGTCGAGGGAGATGGAAAACAAACGGGTCCCGTCGTCCCCTCCCTCCCTCCCCCTCATCCGCCCTCCTCCCCCCCCCACCGCGAGAGAGGGAAAACTGATGAATAGTGTCACTTAGTTGGTGATTAGTTCCCATTACAGGACATTAAATTTGCGTTTGGGTTTGTCATTCATCCGTTAAAAGGATTACGAGTACTTAAGCGGGATGACTCGGGAAAACAATAATACCGGAAACTTGAGAGAGAGAGAGAGAGAAAAATTAAAAGGATTATCATTACGTAAGGAAATGCGCTTTTCAGAGAGTTGCATTTATGGAGTAATGTGCGAAACGATGAAAGAGGGCACTTTGCTTTTTCCACATGAGAGTACTTTTATTGCGGCCTAGGTTTCGTTACAGCATCTTCAGGTTACGCCGTGAAGAAGCCTGGGTCGGAATAAAAATAGTAATCTATGTGGAAAAGCAAAACATTTCCTTTCATCATGAATGATTTTCACCAGCCTGAAACTGCGTTATTTAATATGGAAACAGTAGCATGGACTGGAAGGAAGTCGAACCAAGGAATTCCAGGCATGCTATTTGTTTATTTATCGACTTGATTAGGCGAGGCTCAGACTGATAGTCCCTTCTTCCACCTTACCCTAACACACAAGCAAACCTCAGATGGAGGAAAAACCACCTAGGCGGGAATCGAACCCGCGACCTCTGAGTTGGCAGGCGAGGACGTTACTCCGCTCCCACCGGCAAGGGGGTTGCTGTGAGGGAGGCAGAGAGAGAGATAGATGATTGTCGGGAGCAATTTGAAGATGACAGAAGAGGTAGTGGAGATAGTGAGGGGCGGCAATGCGTGGTGCTGAATATTGTGATAGGCAGAGTGAGTAATGTTGGAAAGGCGAGGTGGAGAGAGGGAAACAATAAGGATTTTGGATTGAATAAAGGGAAGGAGAAAGTATTAAGAACTAAAGGTACAACCTGTATATGTCTTCCTTCGTATGTGATTCAAGGATATCGTCGTGTTGTTGATGACTTTAAGCGAGTAGTGGAAAAGAGGTTTGCAACTTGTATAGCGGTGTGTGGTGCCAGGGCTCATCGGAATCTCACGGATAGACTAATTCTGACAATGATAATTGCTAATAATGATAGAATCATCAGAGCAGGAAAAATGTGGGAATTTAATTATTGGAAATCGTTCATCGACTGATGAATGAACCAGTTTGACGATACAATGAATTCTACTGGAAAACCGGAATGCGTAAATTCTTGGAAAAATGTTGTGCGAAAAAACATCGGGTCGATAACTGCGAAGGATTTTTTACCTCTCACCAGCAAATTGGCTCGAGGGTAAGACGATTTCCATTGCTTTCTCTTCAACGGAGAATGCTCGCATCGATCTCAAATTGCACCACGCGCATAGAAACGCTCCATATGATATTTTGAAGCGAACGTTTTGTCGTGGAAAATCAACTCTGTGGACGCGATTTGACATCACCATTATTTTCTAAACTCGTACACGGTTTAATCAGCCGTTTGGGAAATATAAAAGTGTACTTGTAAGGTCCGCTGTTGGTAATTATACGCTCATTGATCTCCACAAAGTTTTTATTTTTCCTCTCGATTTCGACGTCGTCGTAGGTCAAACTAACAAGTAAACTATTATGTACTTACCAGCATTGGTAATTACCAGCATTGGATATCACGCTATTGCAGAAATTGCCTGAGGAAGTTATTTGTATTGTATAGTAAACGTAATAAAAATGATATTAACCTAAATATGTTTCGACAGTCGCTGTCATTTTCTAAATTTTGCCGTCCTGCATATTTGTTTGTATATTTAAACAATTTTCTACTGCTTGATGTTGTGAAGTGGAACGTTTTACCTGAAACTGACGAGTCTCTCAATACGTACGAGAACTCGTACAAAGTTATGCGCATTCGATTATCTGACGACCGCGAGTATTTATGAAGGCGATCACGCGCTAAGGTTTTGCTGCGTCTTCTGTTTTTCGTGGGGGAAATTTTAAAGGTGGAATTCTTGATTTAAATGGACTGAGGCATTTTTTTTCGATAACTTCCCAGTTGCCCATCTGGGCAGACACATTACGGGAGAGAGTGCTCACTTTTGAGGTCGAACGGACGATATATCGCACTGCGAAGAGACGCCCGGAGTACGTATTCTCAGACGGGATTCGAACCCGGGTGCTCTCCTCCGCGGGGAATGCACCGGGGGTACCTATCCGCCTAGAGTGCGCCGGCCACCTCCTCACAGCTGGTGGATTGTGGGAAGGTAGGTGTGTGGGCGAACGAGGGGAGAGTGGCTGCCCCCCGTGTTCAGAGTTGCATGTCCGCGCGGAGGATCAAAAAAAACAGTTTCCGTCGAGTCTGCCTCCGCTCGACCAATCCCCTTCGACCGCCAGCTTCTCTCTCTCTCCTTTCCCATCCACCCACCCCTTCTCCCTTTCTCCCCCTTCCACCCCCTCCCTCCCCATGCCCGCATCAAACGGCGGACTGCGACCCAGTTCCCGGCGGCGTGCGAGGGAAAAGACCCCGTGACGAGCCCGCTTTTCCGGTTCCCTTCTATTTTGAAGAAGGAAGACCTCCTCCCCTCTCAACTCCCCCCTCCCTCCCCCCTCTCCGTGCACCCAAACGCGGCGGCTTCATACGGGACACACTAGCGAGTGGGGAAACCAGTCGCGCTCGCGGAACGGCGCCGTTAAGACCGTCGTCTCCCTCGCGAATCACTTCGCACTGAGTGGAGGAAGAGGGGACGAGGAAGAAAAACCATTAGACATTTTTTAAATATTTTTTTTTAAATCATCGCAATCGATCGTTTCATTATTTGTCTCGTGAATTCGTATTGTTGCATTCGATCTGATGATCTGAGGGCTGCGCGATCTTTTGTTTGAGCGGGGGATTTTATTATTATTAAAAAAAACATTTTCAACCTTTGAATTCCGCTATCAGTCGTATTCATTGTTTTTTGTGCATCTATCCGTCGGTGTGCCTCTCCTCCCCCGGAAGTGTGTGTGTGTGTGTGATGCGCTCATGAGTGTTTCGGCTGTTGTGTCGTGGATGTCTTCTTCTCGGGAGAGTCTTCGCGGTCGGCCGTTGGCGTGGCGAGGCACGTGGAGGAGTGTCCACGGCGCAGGAGATTCCTCGGGACACTGAGAGCTCCCTCGCCCCTTCCGCCCTCGCGACCACCACCCCCTCTTGTTTACCACTTTGAAGCCACCCGCACCACCACCTCAGGAATCCAATTTGCCATGGGGGCTCAGGGATTTGTTTGTTTTCCGGAGGACGCCTCCGGGGGTGGGAGTGGGGAGGCCGGGAGGGTGTACCGAGCCTTTTAATATTGTTTGAGACGGAAGACGTGGAGGACAGACGTGGAAACCACACGGCTCGGGAGTCGTCGTCAACAATAAAGAGGTATTCCGTAAATCACCGAGAGCTTCTCAACTGTTTCTGCAACATCCTACGTCACTCGATGCACGACTGACACCCGATGACGGACGCGGAGGACCCCACGGCCGGAAAATTTTTTAACCGGAGTTAACGAGAATCCGCCTAGCGTTTCTCAACTGTTTCTGCAAAATCCATCTTGACGTCTTGATTCCGGCGGTGCACTAAGTGCGCGGATGGACCCATGTGGACCTACTGGGAGTCGGATCTTCCCGCCGCCGAAGGAGCAGGAGTCGTGAGGGGAACCTCTTCGCAACTGCCCTTCCGAAGAGAAGGTGCGATGACACCTGACGAAGTGGGTCTCCCCCGGATGACGTCCTCGGCACGTCCGCGGTGTTGTTAACCAACGCTGCACCCTCACCCGCCCTCCATGCAGGCACTCCCCGATATCCATCCAATCTGCCGGTCGGTTCGTCTTTGAGCAAAGCCTGGAGAGAGAGAGGGCTAAGGAGGAAGAGTCGAATCGTTCCCGGGGGAAGTGTTCGGAGCGTCGTCCACTGGCAACCCACTTCATCCCTCCCCGAATCGCGTGTCGTGTCTATCCCCCATCGTTCCCGGGAGTGGTGAATTACAACTACTCCTCCGGGGACACCCTCGTATTCGGAGGCGAACGCCAAACCGCCGCACCGAGTGTTGCTGGGTACTATAGGGTGTGCACGGCGCTTGACCTCCACTCCGCCTTCGCTTCCGAGAGGTCAACGCACCTCTCTCTCGCGCGCGACTCCGAGAAGCGCTCTCCCGCTTGTTTACAAAACACCCGTCCGGCTGTGACCGCGGGAGGCAACCGGACGACATGGGTCCCTTAGACCGACTGGCCGTGCTATTCGGCCACAAGGACAAGGACGCGCTCAAGAGGGGATACCGGAGGGGGTCCTTCTCGGCCGGCGGGGAGAGAGACAAGGGTTTCGCGGAGGCGAATCAGAGCGGCGGAGAGGGCAAGCTGAAGAGGTCGGACTCGTTCTTCTGGACCTCGACGAGGTTCTCCACGCGACGGAAGAAGGTCGCACCTAGCGGTGAGTCCGGGATTCTCGAGTCGGGAGACTGCTCCCCGAGGTGATGGTCGGTGTCAGCTCAACCTCGGAGAGCCTCTGACGGGGAGGGAGAGGGAGGCTGAGGGGATTCTGATTATTTTCCTCGCATAACCTCCCAAGGGTGCGTTGCTCCCGGGATCGGAAAGGATATTTTGAGTTTCCGTCGAGGGAATACTAAATTTAATCCCATTCCTTAAGATTTGAAATCCGTTTCGTCCACGTGTTTATTTTAATGAAACCTGATTAAACTTGGCATTCGCAATGGCAAATGCGGCATGTAATTACTACAATCGTGATTTTCATCGAATCTATTGTGATAGAAGTAGCAAGTGTGTGTCCACGCTAGAAGACTAGACAAAAGTGTTCGCACATTTTGTTATGTATTTCATGTTATATCCCTCTTTGCTTTTTTTAGGAATATTGACTGTGGATCTTGATTACAAACATGATTACAATGAAAACCTTTTCCCTCTTACGTATTTACCCCATATTTAAATTTTGCAAAATTGATTATTTTCTTATTTACATGCATCTTGCATATGCGCATTGTTAATGATAGGCATAGATCGGAGGACTTTTTAAACTTTTTGGAAGGAAAGCAGGTGGAAAGGCACTATAATGGAAGTGAGAGAAAGAGAGAGAGAGCTATTGGGATAAATCCTAAGGGAAAGGAGATGGATGCAGGGCATTTTGATTTGGCGATGGAATCTTTAAGACCGATGAGCTGGGGTAAGTGGGCTGAGTAATTGGAGGGGAGAGGAAGGAGTAGGGATGGAAATGAAGGCAGGAATGCAGAATTGAATGACAGGGTGTTCGTAGTGGGTGAGTGGGTTGGTGGGGGTGTCACGTTGTGTTTTGTTAGACAAAGCTAAAAAATGTAGGCATATTCAGTTTGGGCCCATCTTAAACGGAATCTTCCAATAACAATGGTCATATGTAGCCTGCCGTAATTTATATAATAAGCAAAAGAGTGTAAACAAATTGCAAAACGTACATTAGGGAATTTTTGTCTTACGTTTCAGTTCCACTTTTGCCGGTTTGTGTTCCTCTCATAATCATATTAAAATATTTTTTTAAGAATATTTCGCAGAGCCCTAGTCCAAGGATTTGTGTCCATCAAAAATGTGAGTCAATTTCGTTTGGACACTTCGAAACAACCTGCGTGCGCGTTCATATTTCCGTCTTCTTCAAAATGAGTACGTTTAGAGTATGATGGAAAATATTGTCTAGACGTTTCCCTGACCTTAAAAAAACTGGTGTTAAATAATGGTGTCGGTATAGTCGGCGGTGTGGTAAAGAATTCTTCCTGGAAAAACCTGCATTATGAATGAGTTTGGTGGTTCTTGAGAATTCCCCCACTGGATTCCGAGCATTCTTTCTTCCGGCATATTGAATCCCAGTTCTTGAAAACTAACCTCTTTAGGTTAGTTTTCATCTAAGGCATTCAATAGTTATTTTAAAAGAGTTTCTTCATTTTATTTGCAAGGCTTTTTCTCGCAGCGTTGATTTTTCGATGAACCGAAATCTTCCTCAATGCGCTTCTATCTCCTCCACTCCATTTCTTAGAGTGCCGTGTTCCCCCCCCCCCCGCGACCGAGTTTCCCCTCCTAGCACATTAATTATTATCTATTTCCTCTCCCCCCGCCCCTCCCCTGCCACTTTCCCTCGGGGAAAAGCAAAGGGAATTCCTCCATCGATCGTTTCCTCTGCAGTTCGTGAACCTATTCCCACACCCTCAAGAATTTTTCCCTTATCAACACGTCCTCATTCCTAACTCTGCAGGTGAGTAATCATTTGACCCACCTTCCTCTCCGTTATAATAATTATACCTCCACAAACTTTCCAAATATTTGCATGTCCGTTTCCTTTTACACAATGTGTCTGATGCTTCATTCGATGCGTAGAATTTTATGGAGAAATTTCTCAATTTAGTTTTTGCCCTAACAAGTTAGCATCCGTTGCCATTTCTTTACGAAAAGGAATCTTTTCCACATCTACCTTAGTTTCGACTTCTTTCGTGGGTATAAACACCTTTACACGCCGAAGTACTTCTTCTGCAGGCATGGTTTTTACGAGTATAATAAGCATCGGGGAAAATTTGAGGAAAAATAAGTTTATTTCAGATATTGCTGCAATGTTGAAGTTGCTGCTTCAAAATTCTTCCTCAAAGTATGCATCCCTTGAGAACTTCTGCACACTTTTGCCCTTGCGGCTTTTGGACGATTCAAAGGCTCCTTGTTAGGTGGATTTTGCACGCGTACCCCCATGGGTACTTATGGGTACGCGTGCAAGTTCTTCGTAGGTTTGACTTAGGGTCCTAGGGTGGTGTCCTTTGGGGTAGGATTTCACTTTATAGGGAATAGGAAATAATAGTCGACCGGTGCCAAGTCGGGGGCTCTGTGAGGGGGTTGGGGAACCGTCGCGATGCCATATGCAGAAAGTTTTTGCAAGCAGACAGACGTTCGAGTCTGCTCTTTTGGTCCTTCGGGAGGATGAGTTTAGCGCAGATCTTTCGCATATCGCAATTTTCGGTGATATAATGGTGTTTGCAATGTCATCGTGTATCAATGACAATAATACGATATGCGCACACTTAACAAACGACGCTCTGAAATCAGCACTTAACGTATACGTCAGGAAATATTGTTGCCGATACTTTTTATGCAAATCTTGTATACGCATTAGAAATCATTCGTTTGTAGTAGCCGAGTATTTCCTAAATTTTTTTGTTGAGTCATATCATTTTTAACTTCTATTCAATAAAAATGATGGCAAAAATACTAACTTTGTGTGATTGCATGTGAATGGTCCCTTGTATATTTTATACTCTTCAATGAAATAACCGTATCCGTACAATCGTCATCAACACATTGGTTCTGAGGCATTTTAGCGTCGAAATAGATCACGATAGACGTATTTCAGAAAGGGTTTTATGATATATTACAAAGTGATTTTAATTGTTTTATCAACTTCCCAGTATTTAATTTTGTCTCTATCCTCTACCGTTTTAACTAAATTGTCGATATTATAATTCCACCATATTTTTTGGAGGCAACCTAGGCTGACGCTCTCACTCCTCCAATTGCGATGGCGACCGACTGATAGCAAAGTTTCCGTCGACGGCTCTTTGAATATTTCTTCCTTCGCAGTGTTGATTGGGGGCAAGAAGTGGAAGAGGTGCCCACTTAATATAAGCGTCCTGTTGATTAGCTATTCAAACGGGTCGCGGAGTTCGTAGTATTTCCCGCGACCCAAAGGCGGACGTCCCGGCTTCGCATTTCTTTCGAGACTTTCCAAAAGGGGGTGTCCCCCCCCGTCTTTACGCCATCGCTTGGGGAAGAGTGCGCGGGCCCCGGGACCACTGGAAAATCGAAAAGTTCGCCTCTCACACCATTCTCCTGCCCCCACACCATTCGCCTCGCGACCTCCTTCGGCGAAACAATGTGGCCCTTCCCACAATGCCCCGCGGGAGAGGAATAAGAGTGTGTGTTTTGTGCGCTCCTGCGAAGGGTTTCGGACGGACGCCGTTCTTTGTTTTTGCCGCCCACCCCTCCCCCAACCGTGAGAGTATTACACGCGAGAGTGGATCTAAGGTTTTTGAAAGAAGTTTCCACTCCTTCGCTCTTCCCTCCTTTTTTTCCTCGTCGCCAAGATCCCCATTTCTCCTGAACGGCGGGGGGGGGGGAGGGGGAGGAGAAAACGGAAGCTCCGCTCTTAGGGGAGGGGGGGCAGCACGATCGGCGACAATGGAAAGGCGACGGGCGCAGCAGCACTTACTATATTAATCGGCCTCCGAACGGAAGCTATCAAGAGCGATGATCGCGCCGTGGGGGACAGTGCGGCGCATGCGGGTACTTTCTTATCGGAAACTCTTTGTTTTCCAATGCTTCCTGCCACCCTACACTTTGGAGGGGAGAAAAAAAAGAAAGGTGAAATCTTGAGAGGATATGGGAAGACTTATATTTTGACGTATTGACTGCGATGCACGCGAGAAATCGCATTGCGAAGGAAATGCAGTGTACTCAAGCTCTGCAGTGTTCCGACACAACCAATTCGATCTCCAGTGAAGATAACAAATTGTGGTGGCATTTAAATATATATATATAATATATTTCTATATATATTTTTATACATTTAAAACTTTGACAGTGACACACAACATGAGAACCCATAAAAGGAACACTCACAAGGATTATTTTTTTAACTTTAACACTCCCGTGTTACTTCGAAAAAATCATCTTTTTGTATAAATATATATATATATATAATCATATATATATATATATATATATACATATATATTTTCATTCAAACACGAAATCCCGCCATACGGTGAAGAAATATTCATTCACATAGACAATAGATATAAGGAAAGGGGAAAGTAAAACACATAAAGGAGGAACACAAGAAAGGTGGGGAATATATATTTTTATAAATATATAGGGATATCGATAATTACCGATTTGATTAAATTTCCCCGCAATTAACGTTTACAAATGTTAAAGTAGTCTTAGCGATATAGGAGTGCCCTAGGGGCATACCGTACACTTTTACGCGGTACTATCATTTGCAAAAATCTCTATGCAACGACAGGTAGGCCCCCTAGGCTACGTGCGATCCTCGATGTATATGTGGTACGGGCATAGCGAAGGGCTCCTGCGGGGAAGGGAAGAAGATTTTCTTCCCTTGTGGCATAAAGAAGAAATAGGTGGACTGCACACACATTGAGGCACCATGGATTGATTGGGAATATAATGGAAGGAAAGATTGCACGAGAAAGACCAAGAGACATGTACATAGGACAAATTAAGTAGGACGTAAAACGGGGAAGGTATCGGGGATAGATGGAATTGACATTAAATAGGTTGGAATGGAGGGTTGCGATAAACCAATCCTAGGATTGAAATATTGATGATCGCATTAAAAAGGCACTCAGCTGGTTTAATATAATGCATTCCGATGAAGGAAAACTTAAGTTATTCTCAAAGCCTGCGAAATAGAAAAGAAACCCCATGGAAAGCTACCAAATCAGCGTACTCCATAGAAAGAACCAGGATTGCACAAGGCAGTTCCAAGTTAACGAAAGCCTGTTTAGGTTCCTTCTTCAATCTGAAAATAGAATTGGGAGATACCGTGGCTAAAACACTGGCTTCCCTTCGAGAGGGCCCGGGTTGAAATCCCTGAGAAGATAGACATTTTTCAGTGGTATCCCGATCCCAGGTGGAGGTGTTTTTTGGAGAGCACTTTGAGTTAATACGACTTCCGTCGGATGGGAGGTTAAACTGCGGACTTCGTGGGCTAATGCCGACGCCGGGTTTCTCTCCACCATTCCTTCTTTCCCATCCATCCCTAATGGCGCATATGACCTTAGCTGTCGGTCGCCTCCCCCGAAACTAATACTACCGGCAATGGAACTGTATGTTTCTGCAACGACATGCATTTTCTCTCTGCTCTTGCCGTATGCCCAGTACCAAGATACGGCGAACCTCACCGCCTGCGAAAATTAATGAAAAAGGGCTGTCCAATGAATACGCGAACTGAGGCCAAAAAAGCTTTATTTAGCAACATTTAGTGTACATACATCGATTTTGTCCCCTTCTTCAAAGTACTCTCCATTCGTCTCCTTCGTATCCCATCTTCTCTTCCACTCTTTTAAGCACCCTTGTGGGAAGTCCTCGGCAATTGGACTTTTTAGTTTTCTCGTCGTTTCTTGCCTTATTGTGTCTTCCACATCTTCCCAGTGACATGTCCCCTCATCATATTTTTGCATTTTGGAAATAGGAAGAAGTCGCGGGGGCGAGAGCAATGCTGACAAGCATCGAGTACTGCCGACTGACTGAATGACTAATGATGATTCCAATTTAACAAATTTTTTTCTGTGGTAAAAGTTTTTTCTTTTTTCACTAGATTTTTTACTCGGCTTGTTATTTTTTGTTCACTTTGATTGGAATGTTGAGAGCTCAATAATGCATAGAGTTTTAAGAGACGAGCTTGCTGAAAACTAAGGTTATGAAAACTCGAATTTCACAGTAAGAATGGAAATATAAATGGAAAATTCCACACGAGATTATGAAAATATAGTGGGAAATTTTACATTCCGGTTCATTTCGAAACCGTTTTTTATGGGAGACCGTTTCCATATCTACGTAACAGTTCGTTTGTTTTAGTGAAATCCGCCTTCTCGGTCGGTGAGAATTCTTTTATTCCAGTCATTGTTGGCCGTGTTTCGCCTCTGATGGTTTGGTGGTGTCTCTCGCATTAATTTAAGATCTTAAGGCATTGGTTATCTTCGCCCAAACTCAGCACAAATGTACGAGGGCAGGCTCAAAAGTAATGCGTACATGCTTGTAGAGCGCAATAAAAAACAAATAGCAAGATCGGGCAAAAAGTACATTAAAGTACAATTATTTAGTTTCGAAGTCGTGTATATATTTGTCAACATAGTCATCGTTAAGGCTAACACATTTCTCCCAAACTGTAACAAGTTTTTTCATTCCGTCACTGAAAAACTCTTCCGACTTTTCTCGAATCCAGGACTTGACAGCTGCCTTCACCTCATCGTCCGAGATGGGGTGAAGGCAGCACCTCGTCACCTCACCTCAACGGCTACCTTTGAGATGTCTCTTGAGTTGAGGAAAAAAATGAAAATCACAAGGCGCGAGAGGGGGGAATAAGGAGGGTGTGTAATTGGTTCAAATTTCAGGTTTCGCAGAGCCTCTCCAGTTGCGCGTGAGTTGTGAGGATGAGCGTCGTCATGTTGCAAGATTATTGGCGCCAGACTGCCTTTAACACGACAAACTCGACCGATGTGGTTTGCGATACGCTTTTCAGTGATTCGCCGGTCATTTTGAATCAAATCCTAGACGAGTTTGCGATGTATGTCGTCTGTGGCAGTAATCGGTCGTCCGCTGCGTGTTCAAAAAACAATTATGGCTTTTCCAGGCCCGCAACCACGAAATTTTACTGCCCATCGATTTACAGTAGTCCTATCAACAGCATCGTCACCATAAACAGCCTTTAAACGACGATTGATCTCAGTAGGAGTCACTTTTTCAGCAGTTAAAAATTCGACAACAGCACACGCTGTTTAACTCGCGTTGACATTACGCACTAGAACAAGTCTCCACCCTGCCGCTTCCCTAAATACGCTGGATGAATGGAACGACCTCAATTCTGCGCATGCGTGTTGAAGGGGATTGTTACTTCCATATGCCGCCAGGAGTGTTTCAGAAGGTCGTTTTGTTTGTTGTCTACCAGCATGTGTGCATTAGTTTTCAGCCTAACTTAGTAGTTTTGGACATAAATTAAACTTATTGGCACCGAATAAATTATTAAGGTCCCTCATTTTAGCGGCAGATCGGACCATTGGGATAAGAATAAGGGAAATGGACTGCAGCATCATTAACTCCGGGTCTCTTCCTCCCCTTGCACGATTCGCGTTCATGACTAAAACAACGCGAAATAACTGCTTAAATGTGCTCACCCGATTCTCTCGCGTTTCTCAATGTATCGGAGTGGAGATTTCGGCAGTTGGGAAGAAAACACTACGAGTATTATTAGACCCCGAAGGCGAGACAGTGGCGGTCTAGTTTTTATTTTTGTCGGCTCGCCCCCGAAAATATCCCGCGGCACGCCCTTCTGGGCTCGCAATTGGGGTGTATTTCACGAGCGACCATGACAATTCCCCCCCCCCCCTTCTTCCCCGCCCCATCCCACCGGCGAGACGACGGCGGGGTTGTCCGAGACGTGGAACACATTCGCCGTCGAAAGTGTTCCTCGCGTGGAATGGCGATCGATCGATCCTGGTCACGGCGTGCCGCCTTCCCCGCTTTCGCCTCACCTCCACTCGCCCCGAACACTTCGGAAATTCGAGGTGCGTTCGATAAATACGCGAACTGATGCCATAAGACCTTTATTTTAAAAATTCAGTCCACATCGATTTTTTACCCTTCAAAGTACGAGGTCTGTTCAAAAAGGATCGCCAAATTTTGAATTTCAGCTGGTCACGTATATTTGATTTTCGTTTTTTTTATGGCATTTGTTGGTACTTATGTCTCTCACTTAAGCCGAAAAGTTCGGTCATTTTGAATGTTCAGTTGATTGTTGACAGGCTGTTTTGCTTGGGCGTGCTTTGGCTTGTCCAGGAAAGGGCAGGAACAGGATAGGGATGTTGGACGGGATGAAGAGAGGAAAGAAGTACACGGAGATGAAGAGGGACTTGTAGTGCGGGGCATTAGTGTGTATCTTGTGAGGTGATGCTTTGAATTTCAGCTACACTAAGTCTGCAGCCATTCAAAAACTACCATAAACGGCAGACTGCCAATAATAATATTAATTAATATTGAAAAGTTGAAATAAACCTTTCTAGGTTCGACAAAATGTCTGTGCACCACAGAGTCACCAGGCGCGTTTCAGGTTTTCATCGTATTGGATAATCCATGAGGCAAATTCTTTGAAAATGTTAGCGTGGGGAAGTCCATGTGGAAAAATAACTAATGATACTTGTATGTGTGTGTTCAGATTCTGCTGTTTATTTGATGACAAGATCAAGAATGACCGCTAGTTTTTCATCTGCACCTCCCTTTTAACTCCATCAACAACACTTGATCATGTCAAAACTTAAAGGGGTTTGTTTTAATCGGTCAGTAGCCCATTGGCAGCGGCCACCTACCTCTTTCCACAAGCGAGGGCGTAGGGTTATCATTTGACGGAGGGATCCCTCCCCCAGATGTGTGTGTGTGTGTGACGGGGGGGGGAATTCCCGGCAAGGCAGCCCTTCCGTTGGGGGGACGGATGTCCTTATATCGCCAGCGCAAACCCATTTCGTTCGGTGGTTCGATGGTCGGCTGACGCCCCTGGAAATTGCGCCTCCCCGCGCGGATGCTCCCAATGGAACCGCTTTTCCCTCTCCACCCCTTTCTTCCCTCCCCCATCCCCCCGAAAACCACATTTTCTTCCGCCTCCCCCCTGGCCATTCCCCGTGGGCAACCCCCTTTTGTGATACTCTCCCCTGCGTGACCGACGAAAAAATAACAAAACCAGGCACGACCGAAAGCGGGACCTCTTCCGACCCTAATTCGATCCAAGGGGAAAAGGTCGAGGTTTTGCTCTTCCGTTTCCTATGTGGACAGAAATATTTATGTAGAGAAGCGCATGCGTAGACATTTATGCTTTACGAGCGAGTGTTTGGGTGTTGGGATCCATCGATATCTATATATCTATCTATCTCTATTTTTCTATGTATGTATATTTATATCTATTTCTATGTGAATGAATATTTGTTCGCCGTATGGTGGGATTTCGTGTTGGAATGTATATATCTATACATAAATATATAGATGATTTCTTCGAAGTGACACGGAAGTGTTTAGTACAAAACTTAGACAGCAACACACGATATGAGAACACATAAAAGGAACACTCACACGTTATTTCTTGATGATTTCGACGGAATTGTGCTCCGTTTTCCTCAGAAGATTAGTTAGGACTGACTGGTGAAAGGTATGTTGGAGAGAGAAGGGGACGGGGGAAGGGAATAACGGGTGGGGGGGAGGGGTGAAAGAAAGGGTTGTGGAAGGGGAAAGGGAGAAGGGAGGCCAAAGGGGAGCGGAGATGGGACAGGAAATATGGGAGGGAGGATGTGGAAATAATTCCCAAGCGGCACAGAAGACAAACAGTCAATTCGAAGACAGTTCTAGCTGATCTTCTGAGGAAGATGGAGCACAATTCCGTCGAAATTATCAAGAAATAACGTGTGAGGGTTCCTTTTATGTGTTCTCATATTGTGCGTTGCTGCCTAAGTTTTATATACATTTCGAAGCACACAAAAAAAGAAAGGAAACTCTCTCGTTTTCGAATTTTTCGGTGGTACAAGCCACCTTTCTCAGGGAATATAAGGAAGGAACTTCTGGATTACGTTCGTGTGTATACAATATATATATATATATATATATATATATATATATATATATATATATATGCGGGTCGCGGTGGTCCAGTGGGTAGAGCGTTAGACTACTGACCGGAGGGTCCCGGGTTCGATTCCCGGGCAAAGCTCTGGGCACCTGCAGCTCCACCCAATCTAGTTGATTTTTCGGGTACCAGATCTTCCTGGGAAACCATAACCGGCACAGGGAAAGGAACTGGCCCCCCTACCCTGATGTGTGATTATTCACACGCCGTCGGGCTTGGTACATGGGTGAGCTCTACCATCACCTACTAAACCGACCTTCGGGTTGATTACTGTGTTTATGGTGTATATATCGTGTGTGTGTATATATATACACACACACATTTCTTTCTATATGTATTATATATACACACACACGCACATACATGCATGTATACGATTTCTCCCCCCTCCTTCCTGTTTTGGAAACGGGGTGAACAACAAGGGGGTGGACGATGCCTCGATTCGGACGCTGGCTTTGGAACTGGACTCGCATATAAGAAAGCGGCGGCGTTGCATGGCGACGCGATTGGTTTATTTGGGGTGCGGGGAAGGATGGGAGGGGAGGGGGGGTCGTCGAGGGTTTGCCGCCTCCCTTCGGGGTGGTTGCGGAAGATAAATGGGCCGCCGTCTGGTTAACGGGTCGGAGCCATCAATCGCCACTCGTGTTGTCCCTCTCTTCTGAACCCCTTTTCAAGGAGAAGAGGCCTTGATTCGAACGGGTCCGGCACGGACGAAAAAATCCTAAATGGCTTAATAATGGAGGATGATGGCCGTGTCGCAGTGGGACCATCCATCCCTCCCCCTATGCCAGTGACTTAAATGCTTAGCCTTGACCATTGGTGGTGCCGTTTCACCAAAATATAGTGACCAGATAGGAGTGAGTGCTTATGCTGTCCATACGGATTACTAATTGCGACTTAATTGCATGTCAAATGTCATCATTTATTTCGAATTCAGTCAAGTAAATGCTATGTCTAGTTTTTATATTTCTTATTTGGCCTTAGTTTCCGCTATTTGTGTTTTTTTTTTGGTTTCCGATTCATAGAATAAGCTTCCAAAACGCATGTAACTATTTTCAAGTGAAATGACCTTTAATAAGAGGTTTTATGGTTGACGATTTTGAAAAGATGGTTCGGCATTACCTCTTTAAGAGTTGATGAAGAATGTCGCCCCCCCCCCCTTACTGCTCTTCATAGCAGTGTCTCTCATTACTCTGGGAATGTATTCGTGCTCTAGAAGTTATTCAGTACACTTAATCCCGCTTTCCATACTTCTAATTGATGATAGTCTGCTTGTTATTCTCTTGAATCTTGAAACTGTTACGTTAATGTCGGGTGCAGTGTTGAATAAGTGGAATAGTTAACAAGCTAATAGGTGGTGTGCAGCTGATTATGAAAACGTGAGAAGATAAGCTTCGCCGGGAAATCCCCTTGGAGTCTCCAATGAACGATTTGCGGTGCATTAGCCACGACCGAATTGATTGATTGCAGTCCTCTGGTTGAGATAAGTGTTGACTGTACATAGACTTAGTGAATGTTATGTGAGGGGACTTGTCGGTCCTCCAATTCTATTGTCACACCCAGTTCGTCTGGAAATTCTAGGAAAGCGATCTCCAGACGATCGAGAAACGGTCGAACTTCAGTTAGTCGCAATGACCCGATGGCGAGCCCTTCATAGCGTCCGTCAAAATCGATTTTTTTCCTGCCTCCCAGCGATTCCACTTCATGGCATAAGAGCTCTGGAGCAGACAATCCGAATTTGCAATTCACATTCGAGCGGATGGAATTAAAAATAAGTTGCCGTTCTTTCCACCGATTTCTCGGCAGAGAGAGAGGAGAGAGTGTTAGCTTCCTGGAAACTGCAGCTTCGGTGTACTAGAGTGAACTTATCATCGACGACTACTGCCATTCCATTTATGTATTTGGGTTTGAGAGGAATCCTGTCATCCTGAGCTATATTTAAGCTGCCCGACTTCCTCCCCCGAGTAGTCGACCTGGAGACCTCGTCGGCCGTTCCCCTTGGCGGATTCCGTGTCACGCGATAAGAAACGTACGAACGCATTCATTCGTGCCACCCGGATGGAAACTGTATCGCCCAGGTGTTTTGTTTGATGGTGGCGTGTGATTGACAGTCCTCGAGGAGGAGAAAGAAATTTATTTAATTTTCCTCAATGAGGCGAAACCTCCATTCTTAAGGGCCAAAGGAAGTTGAGATGATAGTCGTCTTTCAAATTCTAATATATTTTATCAAACGAAAACAATAATGCGATGTGGTATAAAGTTAAAGTTAACCTATCGGTTAAGGTAGGTTTTGGATGGACAAAACTACCAAATAAATATTTTGTGACTCCCAACAGAACATAATCCAGCAACCTAATCTACATCAGGTCTCTCTTCACCTCTGTGTACTTCCTTCCTCCCTTCATCCCGTCCAACATCCCCATCCTGTCCCTGCCCTTTCCTCGTTTCCCTAATATTCTCACATCTCCCATTACCGTCTTCAACATCCCATTGCCAATCAATACGCCCTGCATCTATTTTTCCTGCCTCTTCAGGATTTCTCCCAACAAACCCCTCTCCTCGCCCACCATACTCAGCACTTCCTCATTTCCTCTCTATGGTTTATCCTTCTTAATTTGGATGTGTTCCTCCTGCTTGTTAGTTAGTCAGTATTTTATACATAACGCGCGTTGGCAAGGGGTCTGCGGTGTTTACGGATAATTCTTTTGAAAAGAGCATAAGAGAATAAGGGTTTTGAGACCATATGATATATGTCGGTGAAGGAAATTTAGGTCGGGCAATGAGGCTGAATGTTCACGCAATACTTTAAGAGATAATTTTATTGAAGGAAACAGTGCAGTTAATTGCCGTGCAAGTAATTAATAATGTGAAGTTAATAATAGGATTCTGGTCTGCTCGCCATCGACTCTGTTAAATCTAATCACTGGACACGTGGATAGCGGGTACTTCCAGGGTTGACAAATTATACAATAATACACAACGTGCATGCATTCATGTTTCCCTTCCAAATGAAACCGAATTACAGGGTGCTGTAGTTCTGGTAATGTACAGTAATTCTTGTGAGGTGCACATGTGAGGTCTGATGATGACGATAACTGGTGCGGCATTTAAATACGTTGCGTCTTCATACGTATTTCAATCTTGAGATTGATTTCGCTCCTCCATTCTTCTCCAATTAGTTGTAATGCCCTCGCACCCCCTTTAGATCGCTATTCTCTGTTTTACGTCCTTATGAATTAGTCCGGTGTACTTCTCCCTTCGTCTTCCTTTGCGGGATCCTACCTTCGATTTTCCCTTCTACGGCATCTCCCACAGTTTCTTAGAACTCCGCATTCTCCACGTGTCCCATTCTCTTCTCTGATCCACTTTTTCAATGTTCCGTGTCTCCGGTCCGTAGTGTCATGCCTCATTGGAAATTGTTTACGCGTTTGTTGTTGACGAGTTTAAAGATACATTCTTTACAGCCTCAGGTTCTTTGATCGCAGTAATTTCCTCTTCTTCACGAACGCCTTCTTTGCTTGAGCAGTTCTTCACACGCTGTCGGTCAAACTTCTATTCTTCCGTCGCGTCGGTCGGATACTGGGATATCCGTCTTCGGCTACTGTATTTCACGCGCGTTTTAGTTTTCTTCTTTTTGATGCTCATGTTACATTCTGGAAATGCTTGGTCCATGTAATTTGAGAGCTACGTGCAGGTCCTCTCGAGTTTCTGTTACTACTGCCACATCATCTGCGATCCTGAGGATATAAATTTCCTGCTATTCGCCTCGCCTACTTTGACGCCCAATCCATGTACTTCTTTCATCGCCTCTTTTAGACATACGTAGAATATTGCTGGCCCCAGTTCGTATCCTTGTCTAACCCCTTTGTTTATTTAAGTTTATTCAACCTATTGTTTTTCATGCACATGATTGATTCGTGATTCTTGTTGAGGAAATGAGCTAATCTTCTGTCCTTGGAGTCGATCACAATGTGGTACATGCGTGTAGCATATGAATACTTCATGCGGATCTGGAAGTTCATCATCACGTGTTAGACTTTTCAGAGATTTTGTAAATCGACTGGTAGCTTTTGAGAAACTATCCCCCGATGACCTTGCCATGGCTTAGCGGACACAAAACGGGCAACCAGTTACGCCTGGACAGTAAAATTAGTGTACTGATTTTATGTTACCGTTGTTCCACGTTGCCTAACCAATAACATGAGATGACAGGAATTTAATTTCATCTTTTCTGCAGGAAAATAATGAAATAAAATTTTTGATATCTTAAAATGGATATTTGTTCCGCAACTCGTGCGTTAAATTCTCCGACCCGAAGAAATATCTTTGTGTCTCAAACTTTCAACCCTACCCTAAGAGACATTTTCCCCGCATTGCATACGAAACAAAAGAAAGATGAAACAAGTATCTCGTAGAGATATAACCCCAGTCGCTCTCTCGAGAACCCATTCAGAAATCTTCCCGCGGATTTATCGGTTTGCCCGATCTTTTCGCCGTTGCATCGAAAATGCGCGGGAGATCAAATCTGTCCTTCCACGTCGCCTTGGAGATTTTCCCGCGCTGTACTGTACCCCATTCCCCGAGACGTCGACGACTCTTTAAGACGTTTCCGTGGGCGTCGGCGCGCGTGCGTACGATTGCGTATTCCAAGCGTGATCACGTTCGACTGTGCGCTCGGTGAGGTGACAGCTTAGGTTTCTATGAAAGACCGCTTCAAGCGAAGTCTTCGCCGGGCGAAACTCTTTTGTTTCATCCCTTCCGTCTTTCTTTTTTCTTCCGCCGGCGAATGCGCCATTCCTCACTCGGGGTTTCGAACTGCGAATACATCGATCGTCAAATTGAATATGTCTGAATCCTTTTGATTTGATTTATTTGTTGAATTCGATCCCACGATCGCCAAGTTAATTCTAAATACGCTTTCTGAATTGGGAACACCGAAATGGATGTATAGACTCAATTAAATACCTAGGCGTTACCTTCACTCACGATCTCTCCTGGGTGAAACACATACTATGGGGATTAAGTGGATATGTTGACAAAAAAAATAGGATTTCTTAGAAGTGTACTAGGTAAATATGTTGAAAAGGTCAAAGAGGAAAATATTATCCGTCGCTGGTTATGCCTCATTTATAGAGTTTGCTGCAAGTATTATATGGGATCCTCACGAAGTTGGATTCATTGCCGAATTGGATCGGGTGCAGCGTAGATAGGAGCTTGATTTGTTAAACGTTGTTTTGATAAACTTAGTAGCGTATCCAAAATATTAGAGCAGCTAGGCTGGGAATCACTCAATGGAGCGAAGGTTAAATTACAGATTGAATCTGTTGCGTATGAATTGGACTCTTTAGTAGTGACGTTGAAAATGTATTATTACCCCCATCGTACTCCATTAAGAGAGATCATGTCAATAAAATTGGGTAGATTAAGTGTAAAACATTTAAATATGCTATATTTTCCACGAACGATAAGGGATCATAATAAAATTGTTCCACCTCGGTAGGGTCATGCTCGGGTCAAAATTAGATTGGTGTGTATTCACCCCCTGCCACATACCCTAGCGGTGGCTTGCAGGGCGTATAAATAAATTAAATAAATCTAAATTGATCAATTTTCTGCTCGATGTCTTTCGCACGTGGCGATCGTTCGCGTTTGCTTAATGCGTGGTTTGAGAGAGTTTGCGACTTTCTTATCATTGATTTCCTGTGTGAATCCGGTAAAACGTACTATGAGTACAGCAAAAACTCCAGGGGAAATTTCACAAATGCTATCGCGGCAGTAACGCTTTGGACGTCATGAGAATCATTGTATTTTACGGTGCTTAAAAAGGCGATGAAATCGAGGGTTACGTAATGTTTTGATACCAATTGGCAATTTATTAAACTGTTTCTTTTAATGGCCAATTCAACGTCCAAACTCGAGCGAAGTGGTTGGTTTTTCATGAGCGTTGGTCAATTCGACGGTCTACTCGCAGCCCCCAATTGAGTACGCCGATGGTCCCGTCGGCCCCTGCCTCCGTTGGGGCCCTCCTTCCGGTCGCGTTTGCTCTTCTGTCTGCCGCCGTCTGGTTTGATTGCCGGACGCGCTTAGCAGTAGGAGCCCCAACCCCGCGATCGCTGACCCCCGGCGCTAACTCTCCCCTTTGAATGCAAACCGTGTGCTCGCCCAGGGGAGTGTCGCTAGTGTGACTGACGATTGGACGAGAGTGTGTTCGGAATACATGGAAGACCTCCGCCAGGACAGCAAACCATGGAAGTCTTTTCCTGGACATAATTCGAATTCCATCTGTGCGCTTACGTAATCTCGTATGATGACGAAATACTTTCTCTTAACAAAACACGAAATCATCTCTGGAAATACGAGGCTAGGCTGAAAACTAATGCACGCATGCTTTGCGTCCAGTGAACTTAGAGAAGCGGAAATACGGAGACGTGCCCCAGGGCCATGTCAACGCGGGTTAAGTGTGACCTAATAAGTGAATCCTACTGATATTCTTCGTCGTTTAAACGCTCCTTATGGATAGGCCCGCTGTAAATCGATCGGTAGTAATAATTCGTGGTTATGAGCCTGGAAAAGCCATAATTTTTTATGAAACACGCAGCGGATGTCCGATCGCTTCCAAAGACGATAAACATCGCAACCTGGTCGAAGATTTGATTCAAAATGACCGGTGAATCACTCGAAAAAGCGTATAGCAAATCATATTGGAATATCCAATGTGGAACGTGTCGGCTTCATTGTTGAACAATTGGGATACCGTAAAATCTGTGCACGATGGGTACCACGCCGTGTCACAGACGAGAACAAACAAAACCCTCCTTATTCCCCCGATCTGGCGATTTTTATTTTTTCCTCAAGAGACTACTCCAGGGTATTCATTGCACCTCGGACGATGAGGTGAAGGCAGCTATCAAGTCTTGGATTGAAGGAAAGTTGCGTTGACGTAGCACTGGAACACGTCTCATTACTTCCGCTTCTCAAAATCCACTGAATGAGTGAAACGACCTCAAACCTACGCATGCGTGTTGAAGGGAAATGTTACTTCCACATGCCACCAGGAGTGGTTCTCAAGGTCACTTTGTTTGTGGTCTGCAAGCATGTGTTCATTAATTTTCAGCCTTACCTAGTATAATCGGCAATTGTAGTTGAAATGCTCTGAGTCCAATGCAGTAAACATCGTGTGTATTGCGAAGCTATTTAAAACTTTCGTTTTCGTGTGGTTTCGGCTCTTGAGTGTCCATATTTGTCATTTCAGCCATTTTAACTCAAATATATTCTGTGTCGAAAGTTCTTCTTCTAAGTTCCTCTTGGGTTCTAGTTTAATGATAGACTCACACCGCAATCGATTGAATTTTGATAGTATGTCATTTTGTTTTCCCAGTGGTTAATTTCGACAATTTTGGTAAATTCCATCAGACTTACATCTAATATTAGTGTTTTTCAGCGCTTATGCCATGTTGGATGGTTTTATTGGCAATGGAATTATAGGATATCGCCGGTTACATATATATTTCTTGCGACTAATGAGGACTTCAATTTCCTTCATCACATTCTTCGCGAGTGAGAAGATGCTTTTTGGATCAGACACGTGCAACATGGTCTCTCCTCAAACTTTCCTGCACATTAAGCGAGATTTCTCTAAATAAAATTTTCACCCAATAGATTTAGCAAATCTAGCAAGCTTAAAATAATTTCAACCAAAGAAAAAATGTTACGTAATGTAGCAAATTTTTATGTAATTTTTAATATGAAAAATGTTGGATGAATATTGATATTTGTCTGAAATTCAGGCAGCAAACTTACTGCTTAAGGCAATCGAAAACCTGAGGTCGACGCAGTTGCATATGTTGAACCAAGGTGGACTTGATTCCGCCTCCCAACGACCATTTCCACCGTCTTTGCAGTGTTTTCCTTTCTTCCCGTCGCTATCCTTCCCTCCGATATATACCTATTGAGCCTCTCGACAGAGCCGCCGCCGACGGCGGGGCGCTAAAAATATGTAGTACTTTCTTGGAGGTGTATGTGTAATAGCTCGTCCATTCGTCCCTTTTTCGTTCGCTTCATTCCAGGCCATCGGACGGCCGTTCAACGGGCGATGGTTTTTCTTTCCGTCGGCGAGGAGTTTTCGATCGAGGGAACCGCCACCCATTTCTCTCGCTCTTTCACCACCCACTCCCCACCCCCCTTCCCCCGTCGTCACGAATTCGTTCCCGCACGAGAGTTTCGCGCGCGCCTTCGACTAAAAATGAATCCCCTCGTCACGGTCGCCCTCGCACGAAAACCTCCAAGGAGTGTTCGTTAGCGGGGGAAAGTGCATCACCGCCTCCTCCTCCTTATTCTTCGCAATGCCTCCCTTCGGAGGAGAAGAGTGGATCAATTTCTTCCTTCCGTACAATCTCCCTCGCGCATCTCTCCCACTCTTATGCACCATTAAATGACCTTACACACCCTTACATATAATAGAATGATCTTAATACTATACAACGCTGGTGCGACACTTGGCAATTAGAATTAAACTGAAAAAAGTACGTAGTCATACATTTTTGGAGAAAGACCAGTTCCCTCCCGAACGCATACTGCATCGGGCACACCGAAATGTGTAGACTCAATTAAATACTTAATACCCTCACCCACGATTTCTCCACAGTGAAACATATACAAAGGGACAAGCTAACCAAAAATTAGGATTCATTCGAAGAGTAAATGTGACGAAAAGGTCAAAGAGAAATGTTATCTGTCGCTGGTTAGGCCTCATTTATAGAATATGCTGCAAGTATATTATGGGAGGCTCCCGATGTTGGATTGATTGCCGAATTGGATCGCGGCTTGCAGCGTAGAGGAGCCCGATTTTTAAAACATTGTTATGATAAACTGAACAGAGTATCCAAAATATTGGAGGAGCTAGACTGGGAATCACTCAATGGACCGAAGGTTAAATTACAGATTGAAGCTGTTGCATAAATTGGAAGGGCGTCTCTTTAGCAGTGATTTTGAAAATGTATTATATTACCCAGTTGTGTCCATCCAAAAACCTACCTTAACCGGTAGATTACCTAATAAATAAATTATATTACCCCCTTTGTTACTACAGTAGGAGAGATCATGCCAATTAAAATTAGATAGATCAAGTGTAGAACAGATTGAAGATGTCATTTTTTCTATGAAAGATAAGGGATCAGAATGGCATTGTTCGACCCGGTAGGGGTCATATTCAGGTCAAAATTAGTCTGGCGTGTATTCACCCTCTGCCACACACCCAAGCGATGACTTGCGGAGTTTATATTAATAAAATTTTAAAAAATTAAAGGAAGGAGTTCTGAACTCATGTCGCTCCATTGAGTGACCCATTTGAGTGGTACTAGTTTGATCTGCTCCCAATCCTATGCAATGCAACATCCCGCCCGTGCTTAGCCCTTGATGTCTCCCCATGCCTCGTTCTCCTCTCACAATTCCCACATTTTCCAGAGCATGATGTGTCGGAAGAGTTAATGGCGCAAGTATTGTACTTTGAAGACGATAAATCGATATCAAGTGGTTGTATCTTGACGTGAGTATTGTAAATCGACTGTGGTTACGGTTATACTGCGGCATCGATTAGGTATCATGTTTGCTGAAGCTGTGTGTACAATTAATTGGTTTCTCATAGTCAGGGACTCGATTCTACGGAAATGGTAGGATGTCCTTATTTCTCGATAACACGGAAAGGGTGGCCGACCTGGCCGGCGTGGTCAATAAAGACCACCATTATCGAAGAAATCGCCGACGTATCTTTCTTGGAAAACAGGGCCCACAGTTCGTTCCAGAAAGAAACCAGACCAAAATAGGATTAGCTTTCAGATTAGATAGATTGAATTAGGATTAGCTTTCAGCAAGTTCTTTGATATAAATTTAATAAACTTCTTCTCTTTTGCAAACAAAGAGTTTTGGCTCAATTAAAATGTGATTAAACCTTTTTCCTATTAACCTATTAATCCTCAGCCATTTAGATTTTTAAAAAATCAGGTGCCCTTTCTCTTTTCCTGTCAATTATTGAAATCACGCATTCATTATGTGTGGTTAGCCTGGCATAGTATGTGAAATTCCAAAGTGGAAAGCAGTAAAAACTGTAATTGTCGTAAAACCGGGTCGCTGTTTAAAATAACGTATTTTTATATGCCCGCTCTTGCACTTCGATTTCAATTCGAAGTGTTAATTATTTTGATGAATACTTACATACGTATTGGCATTAAAAAGATAATCCTGAAGAGAAAAGATTGGTAAATCGAGGTGATGTGATTCGTGAGTGTGAAAAATAAAACGAAATACCGACATAAATTGTATATAAAGAATTGCAATTGTGTGTATAGAAAATGCCGTTCCTGAAACACTCCATATTATTTGGAATCCTATATGTGTTGACGCTGTTGCCATGGACATATAACTGGGAGCAATGACAAACAAGTGAAAAACGAAAGGTTCTATTAATCGATATACAGCTCTCATTCCATAAATGAAACAAAGAAACAGAAAATTTCGGAAGTGTTTATAAGCTGATATAAATACATGTATAAATGTTATCCAGATATCTCGGTTATTTCTTAGTAATAATTACGTTTAAAAATTCCCCAATATGTGTATAACACTTTTGGGAAAGTCTCACGGGCGTGAATAATAATGCATATGGAGTGAGCACTAGTGGACAAAGACAGAAACACAGAAACAAACAATAGAATAAACTCCATCTTTTTATTCTTTAGTTTGCTAGTGCTAACATCATATACATTATATATTTGTATATATGTGTGCATGTATTGTCAATCAATTGGAATTGAGCATGTGTATCACGGTATTTCACGTCCTCATCTTACTGATGTGTAGTTGATGGGCATTATTCCTCCTCTCTACCCTCCCTGAGACATCCCGACATGCAGAAGCAGAAAAACCATCCCTTGGGACATTTCTCTCATTCATCTCCAAAATAAGCATCCTTAATATCATGATCATGGTCTCCGTATGCAATTTTCCAAAATCGTTAATGCACAATTTAATCGCATATGATTGCTCCATGGAAAGCTTCGCTGAGAAATCACTTTTGACTATCAATCCTGCCAAACAAAATATTTATATAGTTTAGACGTTGAGTGAGGATGTTAAGACAAGACTCGTAAAAACTTTGATATGGAGCGTAGCTATGTACGGCGCGGAAACGTGGTCACTGAAGTAGGAGGATAGATGTAGATTGGAGGCTTTTGAAATGTGGGTGTGGAGAAGAATGGAGAAGGTGAAATGGACCGAAAGGAAAACAAATGAGGGAGTACTGGAGATGTTGGGTGAGGAGAGGGGTTTGTTGAGAGAAATCCTATGGAGGCAGGAAAAATGGATGAAAGGCGTATTGAGCAGTAGTGGGATCGACCGTAATAGAGGGGAGAATGATAGGCAAACGAGGTAAGGGGAGGAATAGGATAGGGATGTATGAAGGGATGAAGGAAGTACACTCATATCACGTTCGCGCATGTTCAAAATCTAAGCTTTGTTCTGATGAAAGTAGATGGTAAACTCACTCATAGTTTATGAGGATTTTCTGAGAGAATTGACGTATGTCTTTTATGGTTAGTCTTTTTCAATTGTTCACGACGGGCGAATTCAATTTAATGGCGGAAATTAATTTCTTTTAATCAAATGACCGCTGTCAACTTCGTGTAGTATTTGTCGTTACCAATTTCGCAATCCAGCGTTCACTTGCCATTGAGCTATGGCCCTCGTCACTTTCTTTCTCGTTCGTTCTCCCCACTTTTGAGAAATTGCTAGAGGAAACCCCCTTTGTCGTGGCATTGTTTTACTTCTTACTCTCGCCTCAAAAAGAACTTGGTCGCGTTTTAAATTGGTCCACTTTTGGGTCTTCATTTAAAAAAAAAACATCTGTCGTTGAGGCGGAAGAGATGAAAAAAATAACAAGGATGTGTATACAACAGGTGTGCGATTTTTTTAAGTAGGACACAATTGTCCTTAAACATCCGCTCTCAAATATAGATCGATCCGCTCGTATGTAGTGCGGATTCTCTTTTTTCCGCGACCTTATAAAAAATGTTTTCCTTTTACTTGAAAGGAGGTTGCCTGCTCGAGTCAACGTGTGTCACCCAAGTTCACGGACTGACGGAGGGCAATGTAAATATAATTTGTGTTCGTTCGTAAATGTACACAGACATGATGTGTATATACATTTACATCAGTTGAGCACACTTGACGATCTTGTTAAATTACGAAAGGTACTCTCAATTTTATTTTGGATCAGTTCTGGAGGCGTCGATCTTTGAAATCGTGCGATCTCAGCTGTCCTTTTTTCATCAAATTAATTAATAGTATTTTATACGAAGACGGTTGGGTGCTGTTGCGTATACGTGGTCTGTCCAATAAATGCGCGAAATGGTGCGATCTGGCGGCCACGACGCGAACTATATCCCCGCCCACTAGCCTAGGTGCCTGAGACCCAATGAGCCGTCTGTGCTTGGCGGATCGTCGAGCTGTCATGCGTATGGTGCCAGTTATGTTAGTTTCTGCTGTCCTTGGTTTTACTGTTTATTGAAAATGAAATTGAATCAACATCAAGTTTTTTGGTGAAATGCGGTAAAAGTTATCAAGAAATTACTGAAATGTTGCGATTTACTATTTGCGTTAAACAACACGAAAAAAACGTACGTATTTTTGGCGAAACAACTCTACATCTGCATAACACCCCCCAAGCCGCCGCAAGGACGTGTGGCGGGGGGTGCTGGGTCACCACCTGTAAAAGGGAGAAAAATCACACGCAAAAACAACACATTCATGCAAACCTATGTCGTTTGTGACTAATAAACTACCACGTGATAATGCACCCGCTAATCACACTAATCACTACTTGTTCGTGAATTTTTGGTCAAAAGCAGCACGGTAGTAATCATGTACCGACCTCCATATTCGCCAGACATGGCTCCGTGCGACTTTTATCTTCTGGTAAAATAGAAGGAATCTTAAAGAGCCATTATTGTTTTATAAGCATAGATGAGATTAAAAAACGCATCGCTGAGACAGCAGAAACCTAATATACACGTACAAAGGGTAGATTTCAATAAGTGTTACGAGGATTGGAAAAAGCGCTAACATAAATGTACAACATTAAATGAGGACCACATATTGATGTGATAACATTAGATATAGACGAATAAATGATTTTTTTCCAATAAAATTAACTATTGACCACACCTCGCATGTGACATAGAACTGGGGAAGTCGGGTACGTTGAATATTGGTCCTGTGAAAATGTTGAAAGTCAATCATTAATCTAATACTAGATATATTTAAAAATCACGATGCAATTCTCCTTTTGAAATGATTCTTTCATTTTTTCGACTTCTTTTCTCGCCGACGAGTTGAGGAAAAAAATGCATCACCAACAAATCTCTTTGAAATCCTGCGACCCGATTGTCGGGTGGACGGGGCATCCGTCCATTCAACCCCTTTCCTCCCTCTCACCCCCACCCCCTCTTCCCATCATCCCCCACTCCCTCTTCCCCCGAGACTGCCTTTGTTCCGGTTCACGTTTCTCCAGCATAGCCCAGATTTCGCCCCGGCTCTCGTGAGTCCCTTCCCACGCGGATCGCCGCCCGGCGGCGCCCGCCAGCCACCTCTCGATGGCTGGCGGGGTCCAACCGCCACGTCCCCTCTCCCGTGTCCCCACGCAATCAATGGAGCGTGCCCCTCTCTTCAATCGATGGCATAATCAATCTATCTTATACTCCCGAACGCCTGGTCCTCGGAAATACGCCAAGCTATAGATAGTCGTAGAATAGTCGCTCAATGTTCCATGCCTCAGTTCACAAAAGGGTGGGTCAGGCGGTAAAAATAGGTCACAATCAACTTCGGGTCAGCCGAAATTGGTAATGAGCGGTTTATGAAAGTTTCATTGGATTGGGGTGCTGGGCGGAGGGAACTAATCGGAATGATGAAGTTAATCTGTTTTATAAGTGTCGTAGGGATGTTTCGTGTGACATCTCTTCAAAGGGAAATAAGCTCCTGCAGTAGTATTGCTCCATCGCGGTTATGCGACTGGCCGATTAGTTCAGTAAGGATGTGATGAATGAATGTGACAGCAGAGCCCCGAGTCATCCGCATGCGAAGGCAATAGCGTGGTTTGACTGCTTAAAAACTCGCCACCGCGGCAAACGTTTCGGTGTTGATGGGGACGTTGAACTTAAGGTGCGACGGACATCACCGCGAAGACTTATAGGCAGATTGGGGTTTGGGAGTGGGGGGGTAGATAAACTAAAGGTATAAGGACACACATCCCAGCCGATGCAAAATGCGTATCGTTCGTTTGCGAAATCTCTAAAACGTGACCTTCATACGCTCCGTCATGAAACACTTCTTGGAACAGCGCTACGCCATTAAATTTTCCGTGAAACTGGGCAAAACCGGGGAAGAGACTTATGAAGTGTTCAAAGCAGTTTATTGTGATAACGCCATGAGTAGATCGGGTGTTTTTGAGTGGCACAAGTTGTTTCGGGAGGGTGGAGAAGATGCTGTAGATGCTGAAGATGCCGAACGTTCAGGACGCCCTTCAACCTCATAAAGTGAAGAAAATCTTGCAAGAGTGAAGGCACCTTTGTTGGTCAGGGATTGCAGAATAAGTGTTCGTATGGTTTCTGATGAACTTTACATCCCTAAAAGTGATGAGCATCGACTTTTGACCGAAAACGTGGGCATAAGAAAGATTTGTGCGAAGTTGGTGCCGCTAGTGCTCTCGGACGAACAAAAGGAAACTCGCACGCGGATCTGCCAAGAGCTGCTCGACCATGCCTCAGCCACCCTACAGCCCTAACGTTGCCCCACTAGACTTCCTCCCCCGCCTCAAATCGGTGCTGAAAGGACGTCACCACAGCTCGGTGGTACAACAGGCCGCGACGAGGAGCTTAGCAGCATTCCGGGCGCCGCCTTCCAGAAGGCGTACGGGGAGTGGAAAACCCGCAAGCAGCGGTGTGTGGACGTACAAGGGTGCTTATTCGATGACTCTTTTAGGTGTTTGTACCAATTCTGGCGATGAATATTTTTTAGTTGACTCAGTCCTATTACTTTTGGAACAGACATTGCGCATTAAGAAGCAAGTCATGGAATGGATGGAAGATATTGACGGGAATGTGCAAGACATGCATTACAGAACTAGTACAAGCCAATCCTAGTATTGTTATACGTTAGAGATGATGATAAGGCATGAAAAACACATTATATATTTTACATTTTTATTTATTACAATTGAGTATTGTTTGCGCATTTCAACTTTGGATTTTATATGGATACACTATTTTTTTTGTCTCCGCTTATTTGAATTGTTAAAAGTGTCGCGTTACGGTCATTCACATATATTTTTTTAACTCGCACTTACTTTCTCATTTCACTTGGTCTGAAACGGTTACTTTTTTGCAGGGAGGCCGTCGATTGCGTGATGGCGGACATTCCCCCCGATTAACTACTCCGCCGTGTAATTAGATGTGACGAAATCGTCCATGTTTCATAGCGCCGCGTTATAACCGCTGTTCGCTTTTTTTTCAAGACGCTCGACCCGGTCAAAAGAGGTCGTCGTTCATGTGTCGACCGTACGTACGTACTGCGGCCCACCAGCTTCGTTTGATTATCGGGGCATGATGTGCGTGAGTATGTTTGGTTGCGTGCGTGCGTCCGTGTATATGTGTGTGTGGGCGGTTGGTTTTTTATTTTTTTCCGAAGCTGTAAATGGGCCTCTCCCACCCCCGTCTCCCTTTTCCCATTCCCTCCTTGACAGCGCACCATGTGTGGTGCTTGCCTGCCGGAAGGAGGTGGTGCACGGCGAGTGAGACGAGATATAGAGGTTAGGGGTGGGTGAGAAGATGTGACGTGGAAGGAATGTGCACGAATTTATCCAAGTGAGGCAAGAACCTGAATGTGTGCGCACTGGACGCATTTATTACCACATAGTGGCAGGTATGACTAAATTGTAAACTTGTTGTTTAAATTTTTGGTTGTTAAGATTTGAAAATAATTTTTTAAGGAGACAATACTTAATATTGTTATTTATGTAGATCTATGTCGGCTTGTTAAACGAAGCAATTCGTTCGGCCACTCCGTTTGCGTGGAAACCTGCTTCGGAAAGTTCACCAGTCACGAGGCCTAACCGGAAAAAAACCGTAATTTTAAAATTTTTAAATAACGCAGTTTTTTAAATTTGTTATTCCTCGTAATCAATTATTTGTTTCGACAGAAATGTAATGAGTTTCGTACAGCATGAAAGACCATTGAGGTGGAGCGTATAATATTTCTGCCCTCTACCTTTTAACGAAAATTACCATTTCCCTTGAGGATTAATCACTCCAGTTCCTGCACGCGTGATGCGAGTTTTGCTTCTTGACTGTCGCTTAAGCACTTCAACAAAGTTGAATACATTCACTAGGATTCAAGATTAAACTGAGAACATCTAATTTTAGTTAAGAGCGGCCATTTTTTATGGATTTGAGATGTGTTCCAAATACCTATCGGTTTAGCTTATTCGATGTGGAGGTCACTACCACCACATTCTGTCCCCTGCGACATTGCTTTGCGACCGTGAAAGTTTTAAAAGTCGTCTATTTTCTCGTTGTCATCAATAAGGCTTTTGACTGCAAACTCAGTCATGCACATAACATTCTCTGAATTTATTTCAATTGAACATCCTTCGGTTTCAATCCGATTTCATGGCGAAAATGCATTCGGCATTAACGGCGACTCGTTTGATGTGTAACAACATTTTGTTTATATTGCTGAGGGACTCTCTCTTTTGTGGTGGCCTTTAGAATGGCGGCGGTGTGGAAAATCAGGGAGTAAAGTCAATATTTACGTGGCTGGATCGCCCAAAGTTGCATTCATTAACGATCGTCCGCCTAATTGTTTGTTTAGCTGACCATTTCAATCTACTTCCATTCCATTTGGACTTTTGACGTTCAATTGTTTTGAATTTTATGCAACACTCGTGTGATCGATGACTTTCGGCCATTATTCATCGCAAGAGGAACATGTGATTGCTTAAGAAGAGAGTTGATGATGACCTATCAATAAAGTTCAAAGGAATTTTCACGTCGAATCATCATTACGAGAATTTTTCAAGTTGACTTCATTGATCGGAATTCCACATTTGCATGTCCTTATTTGGCAAACATTTCGACATTCTGCAGTATAAATTGCTTCGGTTCATGACGTCTTAAATGTCAAATCTTTGAAATGGCTTCAAGATTGCATTATTCAGGAGCTTGAGGACTACGTAGCCTGTGCAATAAATGCGCGAAATGGTGCAATCTGGCGGCCAGGACGCGAACCATATCCCCGCCTAGTAGTGATAGTTGGTGATAGTTGCCTGACACCCAATGAACTGCCGGTACTTGGCGGATTGTCGAGCTGTACGTTTGGTGCCAGTTATGTTATTTTCCGTTGTCCTTGTTTTTACTGTTTGTCGAAATTGAAAATTTACGAAACCACGGAGCAACGAATCAACGTCAAGTTTTTGGTGAGGTGCGGTGTTTACGGTGATAATGCTCTGAAGAAAACATCCGTTTTCAAGTGAATTAAGCGTTTTAAAGACTCCACGGATGATGCAAGGCCGGGATGACCTTAAACCACCTGTGCTGACAACAACATTGATCATATGCGGTCCGTTGTCCTTAGCGATCGTCTAAAAACTGTGCGAACGACAGCTGATGAGCTAAATTTAGGAAAATCAACAGTGCCCACTATTTTAACCGAATATGATGGATGGATCCTTCACCATGACAATGCGCCTGCACATTCAGCATTGACTGTTCGCCATCATCATCATCATCCTTATTCGCCAGATGTCGCCCCCTGCCATTTTTCCTCTTCCAAAATGCAAACATGTGATAAGAAGACATCACTGGGAATATGTGGAGACAATAAAGCGAGAAACGATGGGAAAAAATAAAAAGCCTAACTGCTGAGGACTTAATAACATCCAACCAATTTTCATGATTATGAATTTCTAATGCGATTCGTTGGAATATTTTTCGAAATAATTTTACTCGCGCGGCTGTAACAAGTATAAAGACCGTAGCGCATGCGTGAATGCTCCGTTCCAAACTATTGCCACACTGAACCAGGCATGTATGGTCGTCGTCATACGTATGCCCACCTCAAGAAAAGCTATATTTTTTTCATATTCATTGAAAGCGGTCTTGTCTTCGTTTTACCTTCTTGATCTCACGCGCCGTCCCGATTTCTCAGACAGCCACGTTTAAATCCGTGTAATTGTACGTTTTTGAAGTTGGACCTTGTTCGGCGATATGCATTGAGTTATCCCTTTTGCCTTCCGCCTTTTCGAATTGCTGTTCAATCATGGGGGAGTCGTCCCAGTTATCTGTCGAAGTCGTGGAGGAAATTTCGGGGTAATTTACGATTGATGTTCAATCACGTTTCTCGACAAAATCTTAACTGGATATGAAACCGGAGATGAATGGGTCTTTGTGTAACGTAGGCACAATGTTCGAGGCTGTAATTGAGATCATTACGCTGAATATATGTCCGTTCTTCTTCACGCACCCCTTATCGAGAGCCATCCCAAGTCATGTCGAATTAATTCGAGCGATTCCGACATCGGCTTCAACTCGCAATTCTTTATTAAAACTTCGCGAACGGTTTCCCCGGTGTGGAGAGACTGAGAGCGATTGTACGAGGGTTGGCTGAAAACTGATGCACACATGCTTGCAGACCACAAACAAAGTGACCTTGAGAACCACTCCTGGTGGCATGTGGAAGTAACATTTCCCCTCAACACGCATGCGCAGGTTTGAGGTCGTCACATTCATCCAGTGTATTTTGAGAAGCGGAAGTATGGAGGCGTGTTCCAGTGCTACGTCAACGCGAATTAAACAGCGTGCAAACAGCGGTCAGTAGTCCAATGCTCTACCCCGTGGACTACCGCGACTCACTGTATTTCAAATATTTCTGGACAACCTTCGTACATCCATTCTGACAGTTAGTTCATCGGTGCAATTACAGACATGCCAACTCTCCCGATTTAAGCGGGAGACTCCCGATTTTTCCTTCTTACTCCCGATCTCCCGATCGTAAGGACTTATCTCCCGATTTTCAGAGCAGTTTCGGTAATATTCTCGTATTATTTGAAAATCCCGCGCCTTCGATATATCGATAGACGACGAGGTAATCGATAGTCGTTCCAAGCGAAGCGATAGCGTTGTTCTGGCGTTGGTTCACGTTGGTTGTTCACGAGACCATTGTGTATTGTGTGCTCGTTTCCGCTACATCGTGTGTGTATTGTGTAACCAACTGTAGTGCTTGTTGGCTGTGTATCCCGTAGGCCGTGACTATTTTTCGACCAAAATGTCGAAGAAATACAACGCAGTGTTTAGAAGCGTGTACAAGGAAGAGTTTCCGTGTTTAAGTGAGTCGAGGAAGGGACAGACTTATGCATTTTGCAATATATGTAGATGTGACTTTTCAGTGTCTCATGGCGGGAAAAGCGACATTCTTAAACATGTACAAACAAAAAAACACAAGGAGAGTCTCCAGTGTGTAGAAAGCAACCAGAAACTGAGCTACTTGTGTAAATCTCAAAGTGTAGATGCGGTTACCAATGCCGAAGCTTTATTTACGTCTTTTATTGTGGAGCATAACTTGCCTACAAACTGTGCCGACCACGCGGGGCCTTTGTTTCGCAAAATGTTTCCCGATTCGGAAATTGCCAAGCGATATGGGTGTGCCAGAACTAAAACAACGGCTATTATTACAGAAATGTGCATGGAAGAAAGAACGAAAGTTATTACGTACATACAGGAGAATCCATTCTCTATTGCTACCGATGGTAGTAACAAAACAGACTTTAAGTTATATCCTTAATATGTTAATTTAGGAACGGCTGTTCATGTTTCTCTCATCAGATTTATATAAATCTTTCTGCCTTTTTCTGTCAAGTTTTATGCCTGTCTTTGAGGGACCAAATGTGGTTCTTCAGTCAGGCGTTCCACATATCCACTTATTGAGGACAATTTTAGAGAAACTTTTGAAGAATGTGATGGCAAGATTTGTGAAACCAGTTGCTATTAATACCTCCAGCTCTCTTACTGGTGTAGATTATCACACTCTTGCAAATCAAAAGGATGATTGTGATCTTCTGATAGGAAATGCTACATTTGCTTTGGTGACCACTTTGAAGCCTGAGGAAAAGAGTGTATTCTTCAAGTCTGTAAGGAAATGTTTTTCCTCCTCATGTGATTACATGATACACAAATTTCCATTCAAGGATGAAGTTCTCATACATGCTGAGGTGGCAGATATTTCTAATATTGGCAAGGCATCATTTTCCAGCCTTAGATTTTTCATTAATAGATTTCCTGACATTCTGACTAGAGAAATGGAACAATTAGATGCAGAAGTTGATATTCTGCACTCTCAATTCTGCAACTTTCAGCTACAGGAAACCAACATCACAGCAGAGAGAATTGATGTTCAATGGGCATTGATAGGTCAGATGAAATCAGCTGATGGTGTTCTCAAGTATGATAGACTTGCTAAGGTGATGCTAGCTATTTTATCAATTCCACATAGTAATGCAGAATGTGAAAGAATTTTTAGCACAGTAACGAAGACAAAAACTCAGTTCAGGTCCATGCTTTCAGAAACATCTTTGGAGAAATTTTTAATCTTAAAAACCGTTCAGAAAGGTAAGTGCTTCGAGCAGAAATTTAGTCCAGAGTTTTTGAAGAAGTCTAAATCAGCTACTACGAGTGTGCTAAACAATTAACAATTTTAACAAAGAAGTATTGCAACGTTATGAGTAGGCTATGTAGCCAACAACATAAACATAGCTTAGCTACCTACAAAAATAAAGTGATGTTTCTTCTGTTAATCAGATATATTCAAACTGATGAACTGTTCAAATTGTGTACTTAGCTTAACATGTTAATAAAGTGTGACATTCATTAAAAATTGGCAAAGTGTCATAAAGGGATTAAGGTGCCATGCAAATATTGTGGTAATTAAAAGTGATTACTTCGTGATACACTTCTAAAAATCTCCCGATTTTTCATTTTTGAAAGTTGGCATGTCCTCCCGATTTTTCATTTTTGAAAGTTGGCATGTCTGCAATTAGCATAATTCGTTCGACTGCATTGATGATTTCAACGCAATAATGCCGACATTTTTTGACATCATAGTAGATTCCCCAAGCTGAGTTGTTTCGTAAATCTGTGACGTCGGCACATCCTCATTGTTGAGTTTCGACGATTTCGGTTCCATGGTGAGGTTTTCGTCCCAATGGCGGGGGTCCAATTTTCCCAATACATTTATATTTATTCCTCATCTTTTCCCGCCCTGTGGTTTGTCCGACGAACGCTCCTTCTTTTCCCCCTTTGGTTTGGAATCTTGATGAGGAATGCTCCTCGTGGGTCATCCCCTCATGGCCAGTGGCTTATCTTCCACAATCAGTTCCGCTTTCCTCCCTCGTTTTGATTTCTGCCAACTGTCCCCTTCTCTCAAATCACTTCCTCGTTTGCTTTCCTTTCTGTCCACTAAGCCATCCTTCTCATCACCCACCCATCCCTCGAAAGCCTCCGATCTACCTTAACCTCCAAATCTACGTTACCATCACTCACGACCTCTCCTGGGTGAAACACATCCTAGATGGATAGAGATAGTCGCATTAATTTTGGGGCGAGATTGCAGTCTCGGCTAGCCTCTGACATACTATGGGGAATATGTGGACAAGCTAATAAAAAATTAGGATTTATTAGAAGAGTACTGGGTAAATGTGAAGAAAAGGTCAAAGAGAAATGTCATCTATCGTCGTTTAACCCTCATTTATTGAATATGCTGCAAGTATATCATGGGATCCTTATGAAGTTGGATTAATTGCCGAATCGGATCGCGTTCAGCGTAGATTGGAGCTAGATTTGTAACACGTTGTTATGATAAACATGTATCCAAAATATTAAGAGCAGCTAGGCTGGTAAACACTCAATAGAGCGAAGAATAAATTACAGATTGAAGCTCTTTTAGCATATGAATTGGAAGCAGGTTTCTTTAGCAGTGATTTTGAAAATGTTATATTTTACCCCTCATCGTCCTACGGTAGGAGAGATCATGCTAATGAAATTAGAGAGATTAAGTCTAGAACAGATAGATTTAAGATTTCATTTTTTCCACGAACGATAGGGGATCATAATAACATTTTCTGATTGCGGTAGGGCCTTATTCTGGTCGCAATTAGTCTGGAGTGCATTCACCCCCTGCCTCACGCCATAGTGGTGGCTTGGAGGGTATCGAAATAACTATAATCTATGCCTAACATCCTACTACAGAAGACCATATTTCCACGACGTGTATAAATAGCTACTTCCCATACCGACGACATACTAGGAATTTTTCTGACATGTCCGAAGCAGAAATGGACATACGTAAGACAGAGACATTGGTGACATTATGAATTTCGTACGAAAGGTTCCATTTTTCGCCCTGCTACGCGTGTCGGATTCTCCTGCCCTCTGGATGCGTCAATCCATGCCAGTTCCTCGCCGCCTATATCATTTCCATGCTATCCCAGGGCGTCCATCTCACTTTCTCCCAACGGGATGGAATCCACCAAGGGAACCTGAGCCCTGGTGGTTTCTACGGGGATCAGTACCAATCTATCTCGTGGATCCTGTCGGCTGATTAGACTGTACGGGTCGCTCACGAGGTTACGCCGACCTGGTTCGCACTATGAGCGACGCACTTCCGTCGTTTTATTTACTCGAAGGATGTTGCGATAAGATACTTTTCGTCGGTCCTTTTGTTAATGGAGCCGAGGGTATTATTTCTCTATTCGTGCCGACGAACCCATAAGGTCATCCGACCCAAACGCACCAATCAAATAACACCTACTTATCAATAAGGAAACGAAGGTAATGAGAGCCTCGGGAAATATGAAGGCTGAGTCCATCGCAAAAATTGTGCGGCATAAATTACAACCAGTAAAAGAGTTGACCTGCAGGTCTCACGGTATTTAGGCTCTGTGGCTGGATGTGGGCAATGTAGTAAAGACATTCAAAGAAGAATTGCTTCAGGTAAAGAGGTTACTATAAAGAGCCGGGGTTGGTAGCGGGCAACAAACTGTAAAGAAAAGACTAGTTATAAATTTTATATGAAATGTCGTGTCGTGTTGTTTGGAAAATTAAATTGCTGAGACATGAGCGATGACGTCGATTGCATGTTTTCGAGAAGTGGGTTTGTTGAAGAAATGATGAAATACATTGGACGGGAAGGAAAGCAAAGGAAGAAGTCCTAGGCATGGTGACAAGAGAGAGATTAGGTTGCTGGGAGAAATTCGAAGAAGGCTGGAAAAGCTTTCCCTGTCTTAGACGAAAAATCAATTTAGAACCCGAAGAAAATTTACATTTTCTGTAAGAGTAAGGTGTATATGTCTTGTTGGAGTCTTCCCGATTTCTCTCCCTTTTTCTCTCACTTGTATCAACCTAAAATTATTCTTATGAAGATACCCCACTCCTCTTTCGAATGTGTCAAATGTGTGCGAAGATGTTTTTGTCAACTTAAGTTGAATAGTAAATAGGAAATTGATGAAACAAATTGGAATTGGAAAATTGGCTTTTCAACTATGCTTTCCAGCTACGTAAGGTAAGAGAAGGCAGGAAGGTGATGCAGATTGGATGTTTTTGAGATCAGTGGGTGCGGCGGCGGAGAATGGAGAAAATGAGTTTGAAGAAAAAAAAAAGGAAGACAAGCGATCAAATTGTGAGCAAGGTGGGCGAAGAGAGGTAGTTGCTGGAGGAAATCCCAAGGAGGCCAAAAAAGTAGATGGAGGAAATTTGGAAGGAGGCAGAAATAGAAGGGGAGAATGTTTGCGGAAGCGGGATGGAAGAAGGAAAAGAAAACGTAAAATGCTTTTTAGACAGGATGGAGGCAGGCAGGGGAAACGAAGAAATGAAGAAGAAAATAGTGCGGACCTTATTAGCCCCAATGAATAAATAATGGAATGATATTAATCCATTATTGCTCACATGAATAATAATAAATGCCTTTCCTGAAGCACGCCATCTTGTTTATCCCAAAAGCCATAACAGTAGCTATCGTTGCCACGGGTACGATTGGGAGAAACTATAACCAAATCATAACACAATGACATATGAATACAAACGAGGTGTGTTCAAAAATTAATTGGAATTTTAATTATTCGGACAATAATATTTATTTATTCTTACTCATTGCTGTTATCACCTTCAAACTAGTCCCCATTTGGAGATTATGCACTTGTGCCAGCGCTTCTTCCAATCCCCGCTTCACTTCTCAATATGGATCTTTGAGATAGCCTTTAGTTCTTTCGGCGATGCGATTTTAATATCATCTACTGCTGTAAAACGACGGCCCTTCAAGGTTCTCTTAATTTTTGGAAATAAGAAAAAGTCACACGGAGCCATATCTGGCGAATATTGAGGCTGGGGCATCGTTGCAGTATTGTTTTTGGCCAAAAATTTACGAACAAGCAATGAAGTGTGAGTCGGTGCATTATCGTAGTGCAAAAGCCATTTTGGAACGAATTTTGCTGCCACGCGTTTCATACCCCAAAAATTGGAAAAAATGTCATGACATGATCCAATCGAAATGCCAACATCATCAGCGACCTCTCTAAATGTGATTTGGCGATCGTTCATAACCACTTCTATTGATGTGCTGGGGCGTCTAGGGTGTACGTCATCTTCAAGGTCTTCATGGCCTTCTCTGAAACGCTTATACCACTCGTAAACTCTTGATTTACTCATAGCAGACTCATCATAGCCTGCCTTTGTTAACGTTTCACACACTTTGTTACACTTTATTTCATTTTTACGCAAAATTTGATACAAATTCTTTGATCCATTTCTTTCAACAAACGAAAATAGCCGAGCTCATAAAACACGTCTAACCTTAGTGGCTGTCACAGACAAAGTCCACAATGAAAACAGCTGAAATAAAAAAAAGTTTGACAATCGGATTCTCCAAGCCCGCGAAATGAAAAAAATCCCGTTAATTTTTGAACGTGCCTCTCTTATATTGGTATTAAGGTGAATTAATTAAAATTGGCAATTTTCCACAAAATAATAATTTATTTATAAATTACAATTTAGAAACGTCTCTTTTGAAGGTGAATTGTTAGCCTGGTAAAACTTCCCGGAATGGTTGTTGATTATTTCTCTGCTGAGAAATGTAATTTGGAATACGAAATGGAAATCCAGGCGGAATTTATTCTTTCAAGTTTTTCAAAAACTTTTGTTCAATTCTTAAAGAGCCATTTATGTTGCTCAATTGTCGTAGCCCGTTGAGCGGAGTGTGCGGGCGGGCTCGATGACGTCCATAGGAACCTCCCGATTTGCCCCTGTTGCTTGATAAAAGACGATGGCTAATGGTCATGTTCCTCCTCTGCAGAAAACAACACCCGACTGGGCGGCAGCGTGGTGGTGAGCAAGAACGGGGGTCCAGCCAGCGCGGGTCATGGCGGCGGAGGCGGGGGCAATGGCGGCCGGGGCAACGCGGTGGTGCTCCTGCAGAGGCAGCACGTCCAGATGGCGGCGGCGACCGTGGAGGCAGCGGCCCCGCTCCTCCCGCCTCCTTCCGCCGTGGAGGCCGTCGCCTCGGTGGAGGTCTCCGACAGCAGCGGCCCCCAGCCAGCAGCAGCCCCCAAGGGACCGCCCCCCGTCCCTCCCAAGCTGCTCGAGGAGCTGAAGCAGTCGGCCACCCGCATCGAGGCCCTCCTCGTACTCATCCAATACCTGGTGGTGGACGTGAGTGACCTCTTCTTGTCCCTCTGATGACGCGAAAATAAATCTGCATTGGGGAAGACCAACTCTCTTGCGAGTGGATCCTCTTGGGTCAATGGGTTGGGCTCAAGTACTGAACTTGACATGCTAATGATGACTTGACTTCCCATTTGTGTTACAGTTTAGGGGTATGCTAATGAATAATGTGTTTGGTTTGACCAATACTCCTCTGTGCGGTTTAATGATTGGAAAATGAACAAAAGTACTCGATCCATGCTGGTCTGTAAAGGTTAAAACACAGCTTCAAAGTACAAATCTAAAATTGGTTAAATATTAGTGTGACGAAGAAAATTTAGACAATATCTTAAAGAATTGAACCCTGAGAATGATTTGATTCCTGTCACATGCTTGACATAATAATATGAACTCTAAATTTAAGCTATTGACTATTTTAAATAATTATCTAAAAACCCAATATTCCATTTTCAATTAAAAGTTTTTATGGTACCTTGTGTACATGAGATTTAAAAAATTGTTTCATCTCCATTTTCAATTAATTGTTTGAAATATGTATTGTATCAAATGTGTTTTTTTTTAAGTTAAATTCAATCTTTTTTCTCAATAATTTCATTTGTATTCATTTGAAATTATATTCAAATTTGAATTCACTTTGAAATCCAATCCAAGTCACATTTTTTTAAGGTTTGTGATTGAAAAACATGGGCTTAAAAGAACTCGGTTGTTGAACATTGTGGTGGAAAATCATTTAAAAAAATTGCAAATATTGCATTCTTTTCACACAAGAGTTTCAAAAAAGTAATTTTTAATTTGCAGCTTGATGCCTTCTCCACTCCAAGCTTGAAGAAAGCAGTGGAAGAGTACAAGACTGAAGCAATCAACACCAAGTTGAATCTAGGTTGGTCCCTGATCTACTTGATTCTCATCCTATCTGCTAAATGTTTGAAAAATCCCAGGCACACGTCAACTTTCACTTATTGCAATCAATCATGGTTACCCGCTCAGCATTTATGACTTTCCTCAAATGAATCTTTAACGCTACTAGTTGATCACAGTTCTATTCAGAATTTTTAAAATAACATCTGCTGAATATTTTTCACGTAACTCGCCATCTTGTCTTATTTTTCTTTAAAAATCATTTTGAGCATATTCTTTGGCACTGTGGAAACAGCACTGTGATGAATCAGATATTACCATTAATTATATTAGCCATTCAAGATTATTTACAGACAAAGAGAAGGAAGATAATTCTAGCATCTAGGTTTCAAATGCATTTTTAATTTTATGAAGTCCGTTCTAAATATTAGATGAAGGAACAATTTAAGTTCTTGTTTCAATGATACAGTGGTCATCTCACTCACTCTCTCTCTCTCTCTCTCTCTCTCTCGCTCTTTCTCTCTCTCTCTCCAATCTGCAGATGAAGCTGTTGCTAGCTGTCAAAGGTTGATTGAGGAGAAGGAAATATCTGAAGTTAGGCACAAGGAAACTATTGATGAGTGTAAGTATTGCCTTGAATAAGGAATGAGTGTATTTCTTAGAGAAACTAAGTGAAATTGTTAAGAAAAAGATATAAAAAGAGAAAGTTCATGATGAAAGTCACCCTTAGCATGAGTTGAAATCATTTGTAATGGATTTAAAAAGGCATTTCATGGAAACAAAATAATGTACGCTGATGTGATGCACTTTTCCTTTTCTAATAAACAAAATAAAAGCTAATTTATATTGAAACGATTACTAACTTGGATTATTTTATTTTCATTCACTGGTTATCGTTTTTGGATTTTACAATTATAGCTATTATTAAAAAAAAGGAAGATTGTAACACAAGCATTACAAACTTTTTAAAAAATAACTACGGTCAGTGTAGTGTTGGGCTTTTTACACTTAATTACATCATGATAATTATTATGTAGCCTACCATTCAAGGTTGGTTTTGGATGTGCAAAGACTGAGCACTCAAGACAATCGTTAGCCTCGACTAATCAAGAGAAATCAAACACGCAACACCGCATTAAATCCTTCTTTATTTCTGCGTACTGTCTTCGACCTCCCTTCATAACATCTGTCCATTCCAATAAACTGCCAAAGATACCGCAACAGTAACTTTTAACAGAGTCGTCTGTTAAGTGTGCATTACAATGCAATGATTTCCAGGTGTAATAATCATTCGGCTTGGCCGTTCTTACTTCCTTACTTGCCTCCTAATTCTCACTTCTCTATGCCAGTCTTCGATATCCCACTGACAATCAATCTACTTCACCTGCTGCACACATTTCAAAAGCCTCAAATATACGCCTGTCCTCCTGCATCAACGACCACAGTTTCCTTACTGTACTAAACAACTCTCCATTTCAAAGTTTTCACTAATATTTTTTCAGCATACTTACTCAATGCTCTAGTTTATTACATTCTATTTCAACCTCTAAATTGGTCTTCCTTCTCAAAAACCACATGCCCTATACTTTTTTACATATATTCTCACTCCAAAATGATGTTCCCAGAAACGATTGCAACCCAGCTAGGTGTTATAACTGTTTCGTATCAAAAACCAGCGTTAAAAGATTCACTCTATGTAACTCTTCAATACATAATAATGCTGCCACAATCAACTATTCTCATACATTTGGTTCTTTTTTGCAGTGATCAGGAAACATGAAGAAAATCTTGCAGACCTTGAGGCTAGGCTGACCTCTCAGGTAACGAAGCTTCCCTGAATGTTGTCCATTAACTAACTGCATAAAGTTTTTGCACTCTGCACTGGCACATTCAAAATAACCAACTTTTAGGTCTCACTTGCTCATTATAAATAAGATAATCATATTTTTGACATTTGAGGTATTTTTATATTTTATTTAAAAAAGAGGAATAATTATATTTTTGACAACAGTTTATTCCTGAATATCACAAAGTATTAGGAATAAATTTATGAGTCTGATGGTATTTCACAAAGTGTGTGTTGGCATTTTGTGTGGTGTTGTGGCACTGGTCAGAACAACCCCTCTGCCTCCTCTGCTCATACCTGGCGTTGACTATGCAAATCGCCGGCCTGGGGGGCATTCTGGCAAGCTTGGGCAGATAAATGGTATATTAGTCTTTATCTAGATGACAGGGTGTCATAGTTTGTTTTATTGGAATATCTTTTATTGGTCTTTCATTTGGTATTTGGTTTCCATGGAAGTTAAAAAGGTTTTTATTAGCTAATATTACCCGTTTATTCCGTTGAATCCGAATCAATAAGACCACATCATACAATTGCATTTGACATATACTTATCTATATTTTCTTACTTTGGGAAAGCTGCAATAAAAACGGTAGTAAACTGCTGTCTATTTGAAAAAATTAACTATGCATATTCTAAATAGCTGCTCTGACCAATCCATTGATGAATTTGTGGAGAAATGAACAATGCATATTTTTATAGAAAAAGAAGAAACTAAAATTCAATTGGAAAATTCACTTTTTAGTGGTCCTGTTAATTCGTCATTATTAGGTTAAATTGAGTAGAGAAAATTTATCGATTAAAGATTAAATTTTTCACGGATTATGCTTTCCAATAACTGTTTGGTAGCTTTACAAATACTAATACATTTACCCAAATATTTATAAATAATTCATTTGAGTTAATTACAAGTATAACAGTTCTCACATACCTTAGCTGATGCACATTTACAATTAAATAATTTTCTTTCATAATGAACTGTATAATCATTTTTTAAAAAAAAGGTGAATAATGAAAAGAATAAGGGCAAAACATTGAACAATGGCAAAACTATTATTCTGGTATACTGATACGCAGAGATTTCACGTACAAAGAATAAAATAAAAATATTATTTTCGCTCAAAGTTGACTCTTTTTTATGTAATTTGTGTAAAAATTAAACCATAGCAGCCTTTTTTTTTGGCAAACATTCTTTTCTCTGCTCGTTTATGCTGTCATAAGCTGTAGTAATGGTGTTTCCAGATCTCCTGCGTACATGTATGTAGTGTTCATGTGAGAAATCACTAAATCAGCATGTCCTTGTCATATTCGTAGTTCGTTAGTTCACCGTGCCAAATGTAGTGCCATATTCGTTGGACGTTGGCTTGCCTCCGCCCACGCCAACCCATCCTGGTGTGTGGTATTCATAATGTGAGCGGTATCTGTGGATGTGGTTTGCAGATAGAGGAGACGCAATGCCGCTACGAGGAGGAGCTCAAGAGAAGGGACCGCCTCAACAACAGGAACATGGAGGCCCTCCTCGAGGACCTGAAGCTGTATGCGGAGAGGGCGGAGAAGGCCGAGAAGAAGGTTGAGAGTGGGGAGAGGCAGGTGGAGGACCTCCAGAAGGAAAAGGAGGAGATATTGGCTCGGGAGAGCGACCTCAAGCAGCTGAGCACTCGGCTGCAGAACGAGATAACGGACCTCGTGGAGAAGCTGAGGAAGGAGAACGTGATCAAGGCTGGAGACTGCGGCAAGCACAGGGTGAGTGCACGCCAAGCGCATGTGTATCATTTCCCTTGTTTATGCCAAGCAACACCTAATTCCATTGAGTTTGGTTCTCAAGAAATTTGATCAGAATTTTGGTTTAGCTGTCTTAAATACCTGAAAAAGTTTTGAATTGATAATGGAGGAGCAAATTGAGCATCTTACGATCCTTTTTAAGACTGACTATATTAAATAATATTTCCTTAAGCCATGAAGGGATTTTTTTTACACCGCTGCAAAAGTAAAAATGAAAGGAAAAATTTGAGATTAGTATGGTGATGTATGGGGATAGTCAATCCCTCGCTAGTGGTCAGACAGACTTCCCAAATTTTAAGACGTTCTCTGTTACACTGCTAAAAGGGGGGGGGGGTGTTTCCCAAATTGGTTTACCACAAGGAAATTAATCTTATTGCCAGGGAATGTATTTGGCAACTTACAAATACACACACAGTCTAAACACAATGGTTTGAAAAGCAATATGCATATTTCAACCCCTAAGTGATCCTCTTCAGTGCTCTGATGGAGAAAAACCACTGCAATAGAAGTGGTTGAAATTTTCCTGGTTTCCTCGTGATATTTTGCCTTCCTCCTTTCCATTAGTTCTCTTTCTTTTGACTGAAGGGCTTTCCTTCCCCTTACCATTTTTGATTTTGACTTAACCATCAGACCATCCAGTGTCTTGTCCACTTCACATTCTCTAGTGTTGTTGGTATTGCTTTTCTTTAATACCTGATTGAGAGTGTGTGTGTGGGTGTGTGTCTGTATTATTCCCCCGAAGTACTTGGGTCCCTGGCGTCTGGATTAATTTCCTTGCAGACCTATTCAGTTTCTTCGAGGTAACATGTTAATTGTTAAGGTAGCCCTGAGCCGGCCCCTGACGTTGGGAATATCTCCCCATAAACCACTTTCAGCTAACCAGTGTGACTGTGTGCGTGTTTGTTTGTTCCCAAATGCAGTCCCGGGTAATTTGTTCGTAGTAACCCTATTCAGGAGATACCCCCCCACCCCCTGTGTAAATGCTAACGTCCTAATATTACAAATGAGTATCTGATCACTGGCGAGGGATTAATTTCCCCCATAAGTCACAATGCAAATCTCAAATATTACCTCCTTTTTTTACTTTACAGTGGTGTAAAAAAACCTGTCATGGCTTAAGGAAATATTATTTAACATAGCCAGTCTAAAATTGACAAAGTCAACCAACTATGGCAAAATCAATTACATTATCTGAAAATTAAATCCCAAGGGTTGATTTAGTTCTCTTGAATTGTGATTGCTGTGGTCTTGGCTTAGCATTGGGAAGGTCATATATTTAATGCATCAATATTTTTCCGACATATCTCAGGAGCTTCCATGTATGATATAGTGGAAGTTTTTAGTCTATCGTCTGTTCTGTCAATTAATTCTTGGTTTTTTCAGTACTCCTCCCCTCTTTTATCCTAAAAATTAATAATTTGCCATTCCCAGAAGTAGTGCTCAATATGATTTGTTCATAGGTCTGAGAAAGTGAGCCAAGTGGCCATCTTTTTAATTAATCTCCCCTCACCCCCCAATGGCTAGAGCCAGCAGAGGTCAATAAAATCATCAGGTGAGGGTACATTTTACCCCAAATCAAACATTTGAGGCTTCTGAATTCCATGCACTAACAATATGCGCATGCAGTAAGGGTTGAAGGAGGGATGAGTTTCTTTATCAACAGTTTGACACAGCAAACAATTAAAAAAAAAATGTTTTATGTTAAGTGGAGTGATTTATTTGTATCCTTATTTCACCTAATACATGCATGAATTTGAATATAATAATGGATAAATATTAAAAACAATGAAACATTTTATATTTCATAATTTAAAAATCTGTTAAACCCCCGCTGCTTAAAATATCTGCTAGACCCGTGTGAAGCTTCATTTGTGCAAAAATGTTGAATACCTTGATATGCCACACGATTTTTGAAGGTCAAGAAATTCCTTCATTCCATATCAATGAGCAATTTGTACTCTTATTCGTCTTGAACCTACCAGTCTGGGCCAGTTTGATAGGCGAGGACTTTTACAGGTTCATCGGCCTTCAAGTGGATTACACTCAAAGGTCTTGAGCTTGTAAATTTCATGCATTTAGGAGTCCAGTGCATCTCTTTGCTACTTGTAATTTCCCAGAAAACCTTTGGACAGTCATTCAGTTGAGTTTACTAGATTGACATGCTATCATGATTGGTGGGTGGTGCACCAGGGTCCTATAGTAATATATTTACTTAATCAGCCGGCACACGGTAGAGTATTGAGAATACATTGCAGGTGTATAGGACACACCAATGGGATATAGAGCACATTATTTCCAAATATTGGTACAACTAAAGTTATGACAGGAAAGTAATATACTAGTTTAACAAACATAGATATTCATTTACACTATAATAACCCTTATCAACCAGATACACAAATAGATTCTTCTTGAATAGTGAAATTCTTATCTCAGTTTGTAAATGGCAATGCTCCATTGGCTCTCCATTGTGCATGGTAAGGTTGATTTTTATGAGTCTTACTATTTTTGTCTGAACTAAAAAACTTGATTTAATGAAATAATGTTCCCTATATTACAATTCCATAAGAAATTACAGAGTGAAACAAGCCATAATATAGCATCTAAACTTCTTTTGATAGCGTCTTTTGATACTAACATCTGGTTGTAAACTGAACTGATTTTCTTACATACCTGAGAGATATGTTCATGCCAATTAAGATGATCATTGACGTGTGACACTAAAAATTTTAAATTTTCTCACATCTTACTCTGAAATTGAAAATTGTTGTATATTGGCATAGCTGTCTTAAATGGAAAAGGTATCACTTCTGAGTTCAAAACTTACAATATTTTAGGAGCTAGAAGTAACGAAAGTGTTATTTACATCTATTGCTTTGTTCTCTATTTTCAAAGTCCCTGGGCCCACTGTTATGTTCAACCTTAATCCATAGTTCCAGCCAACTCTTTGTGAGGTCAGGAGCTTAAGAGAAACAAATACTGTAATTGAATAGAACCACACACACTTATTCTGTTAATATTTCTAAGTCCTCGCTTCGTTAGTACCTAGCCACACTGATGGGCTGAATAGGTCACCGAAGTCAAGCAGTGTTGGGCTGAGACAAGAGGTTATAGGAGTGACCTTGGCACCGTGGTGGGCTACTGTTAAACCACCCCCCCCAATACTAACAATCATCAAGGTCTTTAGTTATCTTTTTCCCAACACAATTGTAATTTTTCTGATGTACGTTCTCTCTATGTTGCAGGATGAAATTCAATCGCTGCAGGCTGTATTGGATTTGAGAACAAAGGAATTGCACGACCACAGGAAGAAAACGGAGGAATATCGGCAGAAATCGGAGGCTTTGAACAGTGCCCTAGCACGCAACGCAGCTCTGCAAGCCCGAGTGGAGGACCTGGAAGCTCAACTCCAGAGGAAGGTGGCCACAGAAAGGTAAGGGGAACAGATCTTTAATTTTCCATGAAAAAAAGGCAACAATTTTGATGTCTGACACTTGATGAGGGAGGCAGGGAAGGAAACCCAGCTAATTGATCCTGAAAAATTCAGGCAAAGCCCCTGTCATGGTGATGAAGTCAATATATCAATCAACTGCAGCCAAAGAGTTTGAATTTGTTACGAACTTCATGAGTCTAAGGCAATGCTTGGAGAATTAAAATTTCATAGAGTAATACTTGTCACAGTTTTTGAAAGTACTCCTTACTTAAGCATTCCACTATTTATTGTAAAATTTAAACAGTTGATGTTTATTAGTTTGCATGTCATGTGGATTTTCTCAGTTGGTTGGTGCTTGAAAGATATATCGTGATGTGCTCTGGATTTGACAATTGATTCTTATTTGGGTCACATTCATTAAATTACTGGGATGACATCTTATTCTTGTTTAAGGTACATTCTTATCTTCATTTTTACCTTCCCAGGAAACTGCAAGAGAGAGTAAGGCATTTGTCTGAAAATGTGGAAAGGGAATGCCGTCAGAATGAGCAGCTTGTCCTGGAGAATGAAGTGTTGGAGTGGAAGATTAATGAGAGCAGTAAGCTAATGGCATCCTTCTCTGGCCAGTCAGACATGTCGTGTAAGTTCTTTTGGCCGGCAAATGAAGGGGCCAATATATTATAAATTTAATCTCACATATCTCATTGTAGTAGAAGAAATAACTTCTTTCTTAGCGTAAACTTTCAGTATCTGATCCCATTGATCAATTTAGTGGAATCATGTTTTAAAAACCTTGATCAAGGAGGAAGGGGAATTTAGATTAACATTTGGCTAATCCCCTCAATTGAATAATCCTGTCTAAATTATCGGCTCTTCGGTTGATTAAGTAATCTTAAAGTACTCACAAGAGTTTGATTCTCTAATACAGTGACTGATTATTAGGAGAATTTTTTCTCTTTTTAAGTCTTCTTCTAATCATTCATAGGCCATTATGTTATTCTTTGTTCTCAAGTATGTAGATACATAATCCCAAACTTTTAATTAATCATGGGAAAATTGTGGTTTTATAGAATTATTGAAACTAGTTTTATTACTCTGGTTTTTTAATATGGGGCATTAACTTTTGTAAATAAATAGTTGATGTATAAGTTCCTCTGCCAGTGCAAATGTTCTATGAAATTCAATTTTAATTGACTAGTCTATCAATGCTGAAATTATGGCACATGTGTAATGACGCAAGTGTGATGGGTTTTCTTAAGTGTTAAGGGGATGTGCAATGGTGTTTGGGTTGTTGCAAGGTATTCACTTTATTTTAGGGGGACGCGTGTCACTTTGAGGGTCATCCTTGTCACTACTAACTCTGTGCGACCAGTGTGATTTAGTTGCCTTTCGGACCTATGACATGCTTTTTGTGTCATTTTCACCTGTATACATTCAGTCGGCACTGCTTGAAGCACAATGCGAGAAGCATCACCTCCTTAAATTAATCATTGTATTAATTCACTCCCACTATGGCCAATGATTTTACTGCACTGCATAGGAAATCATTGCTGTCTTTTGCTTTCTTATGCAAACCTTACAGTGTAAAAATGAGTGCTGATTTGTGCTTCTGATCAATGGAAGACTTTGATGGAATCTATTTGCCGTATTCACTCCTCACGCAATCCCACAAATCAGTATTGCTTTTTAATCAGTTAGTTGGCAGCTCACCCTCCTGAAAATGCTTCTGCATTGGTTACAATGGATGTACAATCTGATTCAAATAAGGGATGGAGAGAGCAGTGCCTCAACCCAATCAACAGAGAGGTCTTTGGATTCAGATTCCTGAGAAAAGGCGCCATTATGAATAAGCATTTTCAAGGATGTTTTAAGAGTGCAATATGTCTGTGTGCCATTTAAAACATGGAAATTTCACTCCGCGGCTACATGCTGCGCTTTTTGTGTCCCTTGGGTGCTTTCTCTTGCAATTGTTAGACCTTGCACCGCCCACCACACTGCATGCAACATGTTTCCCTCCTCTCCTCTAGAGAGAGAGAGGGTGAGGGGGAGAAGGAGGGTTGAAGAATGAATGGTAATGTTAATAATAAAATGGTTAAATACAAGTTAAGGAATCGTAACGGGCCTAGCCACCCACGTTGCCTCCTCGGTTCCAGTGTGATTTCTAATTTAGTGGTGGTGGTTCTTTCATGTGCCAAACAGCATCTATGACTGGCTCTATGATGGCATCCTCCAGTCCCAGCAGTGATCGTCGTAGTATTTCCACCATGGCAATTTCGCTTGGAAGCCCTGATTCACCACCCAACTTCGTGTTTCCAAGGTGACCTTGCATTGCATGCTAGTGGTTTTCATTTATTTGTTTTTTAAATTTAGTTCCTGCTCATTTATTGTATCTAATGCTCACTGCTATCATTTACTTGGACATTAAATGATACATCATCTGAATTGCTTTGGGTGATGAAATATTATTTTGATTCTCGTATACCATGTTTCATTTGTGCACCCAGTGTAATTTTAATTTTTTTCTGGTTTCCTACTAATACTTGTGATGGTGAGATTGGTGTGTGCCAACTCGGAAAGTACGAGGGTAGGCTGGAAACTAATGCACACATGCTTTTAGATCACAAACAAAAACAAATATTTTTCAACCTTGGTCACCATTAAGGCAAACACATTTCTCCCAACTTGTAAGAAGTTTTTTCATTCCGTCACTGAAAACTCTTCTGACTTTTCTCGAATCCAGCAATTGACAGCTGCCTTTAACTCATCGTCAGAGGTGTAATGCTTACTCTTGAGTTGAGGACAAAAATATAAATCGCAAGGCGCAAGGTTGGGGGAATAAGGAGGGTGTGGAATCAGTTCAAATTTCATGTTTCACAGAGCCTCTCGTTGCGCACGAGGTGTGTGTGGACGAGCGTTGTCATGTTGCAATATTATTATTGACACCAGGCTGCCTTTAACACAACAAACTCGGCCAATATGGTTTGCGATATGCTTTTCAGTGATTCGCCGGTCATTTTGAATCAAATCTTAGACGAGTTTGCAATATTTATCGTCTGTGGTGGTGATCGGATGTCCGCTGCGTGTTTCTTCAACAATTACGGCTTTTCAAGGCTCGCAACCACGACATTTTACTACCAATTGATTTGCAGTAGACCTATCATGAACATCGTCACCATAAACAGGCTGAATGGGAAGGGGGGATGTTACTTCCACATGTCATCAGGAGCGCTTCCGAAGGTCATTTTGTTTGTGGTCTACAGACATTTGTGCATCAGTTTTCAGCCTACCCTCGTATTTGTCCACTGCCAAAAGTTCATTTGAGCACCAAAATGATGATGTATTCGTACGTATTTGATGTATTTACCTGGGTGGGGAAGTGTGAGGGGGTAATCACATGACGTGCAGATTTTTATTTAGAGATTATGCATGCTTTGAGTCCATACATCTTTGCAAGGTGAAATGAATCACAAATGAGATCAGGTGTCTTGAATTGATCGCAGGAAAAATATGCAGCATGGTGAGTAAGAGGTGAAGATTGATTTCCCTTCTTTTGAAATTTCAATGATATCTCGAACCAATCCAGATGATGGAATCATTTGTTTACTAAAACATTTCATTGTGTCAATTCTCACTAATGCACGTTACCGTTACTAGTATATTCTTGCATGGCCTACATTGTTATTTGGTTCCATTTCAAATTACCTGTTTCTGTTTTGCTATTAAGTTAAAAGTTAAGGTGAAAAACAATTCCAACAAACATTTATTGAAGACTTCATGTATTTTTTTTAAAGTGCTGAACAATCTAGAAATAATAATATGAATATCATGTTGAGGAGGAAAGCAGAATGCAGAGTACTTATTTCTAATGGAAGACTGTGGCATTGACATGCCAGTTCCGATTTCCAGTTTATTCGTAAGGTCATTATTATTCGTAAGCTCTCTTTCATTTGGGATTTCTTCCTAATGCAATGTCTGCAACTTTACTCTATTTCAAAGCAAAGTACATTTCCATTAAAGTTGGAGTATGTTTGGGTTCATGTTGGATATGATATTGTTAATTGTTTTGATAAGCTATGGTAATGAAATGAATTGCTGAGAGGCACTAGAATTGCAGTGAGCAAAGTATAAGCAACAGTTACTTAATGCATTGTATCAGAAGCCAAATGTATTTTGCAATAATTTGTATTTTATCTCACAGAGTAAAAAAATGGCCAAGTTTCCAAGCATTTATTAATATTGACATGACTTTTTGTGAACGTGTGGTGTTGTGACAGCTTGCAGAAAGGCAAAAATACGTCACTTGGGGTTCAATCATCTTGGCATATTAAATTATTTTCTATCGGTTTTCAAGGCATATGATCATACTTTCAAGTTTACCAAACTTTATATGAATGGACATTAAGTGAACATTATTCCAATCACCCAATTGGTGTAGTAATGAAAAGTGTTAGTTGTTTCAATCTAATTGCTACGTCATTGTTTACTATTGTTTATAGTAATATTTAATGATCACCCTAATTGTGATAAATAGTTGTTATGCATTTAAGAAGAGTAAATGTAGAGGAATGAGGGTTGGCACTCATTATTGTGTGTCTGTCAGGCTCCAAAATTTTAATTGAGCAGCCCACTTTCTTCTCTGCCCCCTGCGCCCTCTTATTTTCCAAATTGAAAACATTTGTTTACACTCATAAATTAATCTCCTTTAATATTATGTAATATATTCCATATTATGACTTTGTTATTGTAATATTTGGTATTTCCATTTTGACCATATAGCCTTATTATAATTGCAGTAGAATGCACTGAGTACATTCTACTGCACAATTATTCTCTCTAGATAAATCATCCATCAAGGCTTTGGTAGGAAGAAAAAGTTTGGTGTACTCAGTAAAGTGTTGGGAAATGATATCTTTGAAAAAGTGATTAGCTCGTGAGGTCATATTTGCAGTGGTTTTTTTTTTAATGATCCCAGTTATGGAAAGTTTTGTAAGTCTCTAATACTACTAACCAGGCTTTCAAGGGCCCTAATATTATTATATTTTGTACATAAATTGATACTTAATGGTTCTTTAGGCTCAAAATGAAACAATATGAACTTTCATGGACTAAAATGGAATTGTTAAGAGTGGTGTTTGTTGGGGGAGGTGAAATGAAATTAAAAGAATTGGAATGCAAAATTTCACTGTCTTACTAATGGATATTAACTCATTGACATCCAGTAATATGCAGAAATGTTTTTCATAATCATTCATTTCTTAACTATGCTTCTTTACTTGTAGGATAAAATGAAACAAAACAAATATTAGCAATGTTTATTAATAATTGAGGCTAGTCAATAATAAAAAGTAAATTCAATGAATCAAATTCAGGCCATTATGGTGGAATATCATGATTACTTAAAAATTTGTAATTTTCCATAAGATAAACTTTTATTATATGGTATTAAATACTATATTGTTTGGTATGTATGGCATAAAAAGTTTATTTTGTGGAAAATTGCAAATTTTTAATTAATTGGTCAATAATGGCCTTGAATTGAATAGCATACATTTCATCTGTGAGCATGCTTTTTTAGTGCCAATAAATTAAAACTTATGATGAAAGACAGATAGATCAGAAATTTAAAAAATCAAATAGATAAGAGATTAAAAAATAAGAAATAATTACCGAACAAATGTGTCTTAAAAAATTATGCATTAAGAAATGAAAATGTTAAGGAAACTAATTTTTGGATTTTATAAATCTTTGATAGTGTCCTTGCAAAGTAATCTCATGTTAAACTGATTCCACAATCATCCATTTTAAATCCACTCTGTTCAAAGAAAGATAGATCTACATGGAAAACTTGATATATCTGTGATCCTGAGATTTAGAGCATAACCTGGAAGTTGATAGTGAAAACATTTGTCTGATAAAAATAATCTGTGGATTTCTAATTTAATTTCCTTGAGCCATGAATTATGTAGAAGCGCTTCACATATTTGATATGATGTAACAGTTTTACTCCCAACAAAAGGCTCATTGACCTTTGGTTGACCTGCAATTTTAGGTGGCCACTCCAATGTAATCTTGAAAGTTTTTTGTACTTTTTCCAAAGAATTGATTTGGCCAGGAAACTTTCAGAGTTGTGTGAGAAATCCATCATAGTATTTCGAGAAATTTAAAGAAAGATTTAGAGAAATCAGTATTTCAATCCTAGGTCATCCAGGTTCACTGCATTCGCCTCTATTCAATGTCAATTCCTTCAATCCTTGATACCTTCTCTGTTTTACGTCTTTCTTAATTTGTCCTGTGTACATGTCTCTGGGTCTTCCTCGTGGAATCTTCCCATCTATTTTTCCTTCTATTATATTCCTAATCAATCCATTGTGCCTCAATGTGTGTCCAGTCCATCCATTTCTTCTTTTTCTCATATTGAGAACCGAGTTCTCCATATGGTCCAATCCTCTTCTGCTCTCCTATATACTGCCTCGTTCCTTAGTTTGTCTGTCCATTTAATATTAGTTTCATTTTTAATATTAATTTAATATTCATATAATCATCCATATGTTCCAATCCTCTTCTGCTCTTCTATATACGTTCTTCCTTGTTCCTTTCTTTGTCTGTACATTTAATCTTCAGCATTCTCCTCCAGCACAATTTTTCCAAGCCTTCTATTCTTTGCTGGTCCACTTTTCCAATGTTCCAAGTCTCGGAACCATAGAGCGCCATGCTTCACGCATAAGTCTTGACAAATTGTTTCCTTGTTTCCAGCCCTCCTCATTTAATCAGTTGGCAAGAATCCTAAGATGCTCTTAGGCAATGTTTCGTCAGTCTTTTGCAACCCTCAGTCACTCATCAATGTAATTGCCATTATTACGTTGCTTACACATTCACTGATTTGTTGGTGCTGTTGATAATTATATATTCAAAAATATCCGCTGCATGCTGTTTGTTTTCTTTGTTGAAATTCAGACAAGCAATAATCAAATCAGATAATTGTGTGCGATCCAGTTAGTAATTGTTTCTGGTGAAACTGGGTTTAATCTAACAGTTCAGGATGATATTTTGAGTTGGAATGGAGAGCATTTCAGGGAAAATATTATGAACGAGAAACAAAACTATTCTCTCTCTTGAAAGTTTGTCCTGTGTCGTTGATTAACGGATTGTCTTGCATGAAATTTCATCAGCAATACATTAAACACCCAATTTTCTCCACTTAACATTCTGTATGCTTGCACTGTAAAAACAACCAGGTTTTCACCTCGACTATCACCAAAATCCCCATTTTCTGACGTAAGCGGGACAATTGAGCTCGAAGAGGAAGAGGAGGAGGACGATATGGAGGAGGAGGACGATGAAGAGGAGGAGGAAGAGGAGATAAAGGTGGAAGGAGGAGACGAAGACGACGACGACGACAGCAAACTGAGCATCGAACCGACACCCATCACCCCGAAGGTCCGCACCCTCGTGGAGAAGAACGAGTCTATTTCGTGGCTCGTGGAGATGGAAGAGGTCATCCCCGCCTCCAGCCTCTCGTCGCACATCCAGGGTGGGGTCGCCATCCGCCGTCCCCCGCACTCTGCCTCCTCCTCCCCCCTCAACCTCCTCCCGCAGATGATCCCGGAGCTGTCCTCGCTGGCCAACTCTCCCTCGTCCACCTCGCCCACCTCCTCTGACCCCAGCAGCAACATGTTCCGCAAAGGGATCCCGCCTTCGCCTCCGTCGGGAGCCGCCCCCAGGCGGGCCTCCGCCGCGCCCCCGGCCGCCAAGAAGACGCGCCCGGAGAGGGGCAAGCTGGCAGGTCACGGGATGCTCTACGCCTCGACTCCTTCCTCTGGACACCGCCACCTGGTGACCTCGTCGGGGTCACATCACCACCGCCGCTACCACCACCAGCCGAGGTCCGTCACTCGCCTCCCCCCTTCCGACTCGCCCATCTGCTCCGCCAGGTCACGCTCCGTGTCCACCGACTCCGAGTCGCTCGACGCGGAAGAGGCCTCTGCGGCAGCCGGCGCCCGACTGGCAGAGCTGAAGGCCTGGAGGGGTACGAGGCACCCTGAGGTACCTGCACAGGAGGGGGGAGTAGTAGGCGACCCCCAGCTGGGGAAGGCGCCCGACGGGGGCCAAGCGGGAGAGGAGGAGGAGGGCGGGGAGGATGGTCGGGAAGGGGACGGGGGCTGCTCTCGCCTTTCCGGTGAGGATCCACCGTCGCCTCGGTCAAAGCCGGCCACGCCCTCGAAGAACGGGAGCGGTTCACCCTTCTGCGAGTTCGGCGACGACTTCTCCGACCAATCGCCCTTCCACGGCAAGTTCGAGGTGAACGGCACGAGCCTCAACCCGATGGAGGACAGCAGCTCGAGCGTGGAGATCATGCTGGAGATGCCGAAGAAGACCCCGGGGTCGCCACCCCCGACCAGTCAGGGCCCGTCCACGGGAGGGCCCGGGGATGGAGCGGCCGGCACCGCAGAGATGCACCAGATGCACCACCAGGTGCACCACTACCAGCCGAGGCACGTGCTGTCCTCGCTGTGCGCCCACCCGCACCTCTCCATCAAGGAGTCAGCCGGAGAGGCGATGATCTCCGAGGAGATCTCGGACGACACGCAGGTAGGTGGATGAATGGTCGGCGGATGAGATAACGTCGAAATGACGAAAAGTCTCCTAGTTGGACTCTCGTGCAAACTCCCGATCCCTAACGATGTGCAATATTAAGATTAAGGCCAGTGCTCTCAACCGAGCCATTTTGTTAAAAAAAAACAGAGATATTGGCTTTAATGGTAGTTATATGGAAAAAGCAAATGACGCTACTAGGATTGCGAGTGACATTGTGCACAATTCAACAATAAATAAGGGTCAAGTCGCATCAGCCAAAACCCAGAGACCACCTTACATATTCTTTGTGATTATTTTATGTACAGGAAACTCTTCTATTCTCCATTTTCGAGAGTTCTCCTTAATATTCTGCATTCTTCTTCCCAGCGCCTTTAAATCTTAATAAAACTTAGCGTTAAGATTATGAAATGTTTTAAAACATCCTAATACTACTTTTTTTTATTAGAAGTTTACCTGGGTACCTGGGTTTTCGAAACCCTTTCATTTCACAATTTTAAAAGTTGTCAATAATAGTGTTTCATTTTTTATTTAAACATTTTTCCCGTGTTTTCCTATTATTATTATTGTTTCCCTCTTTTTAATTAGTCCTGAGGATTCCATATTTTCCCTTAAGACGAGAAAATACATACCCATACGGCATTGACAAAGCTCTAAAACGTGAAAAAAGTTGCACTTAGCATTACTAAAAAACAGGGAATTGATCACACGTAAAGAAAAAGGAGAACTCGTATTTCAATACTCCGTCCTTGATCCTGCATTCATTGGCACATGTTATAAGATGAGGGAGTTTACCGTAAGTAAATGCGTTTTGATATTTTCCCACATCAATATGTGTATTTTTAACCTTGGAATTGAGTGATAATGCCTACTATAATTGAGTATATTTGATTCCTTGTATGTCGAATTCGATTCACAAATGTCATCACCCCTGTGTGTGGTTTTTTTGTCAGGATCGTGAACATTAGTGGTCAGACTATTTGTGGTTGAATTTTTTACGACCAATTTGTCACATGTTGTTCAAAGTTTTTTGTTCTGATCCTATTTGCAGGTAGATGGAAATTGTGATACATATACGACTCTTGGCACCAATGTTTCCGACACCTACGATATGAGCAACCTTTTGTCGATAATTCTTTAAATGTTTGGCCACAGAGAGATTTAAAGCAGTATTGGCATTTCACGACCGAAATACTATCCAATACGATTCGAATGGTCTTCATTCCCAGATCCGCCACAACATTGTATTGGTGTCGGCGCATGCGTAGAGGTGTACGGCACCTGGTGTTTGGCCAGGAACTCGCGGACTCATAGCGCGTTGTGGCAAGGCGGGTTGTCGTGATGGAGTTGCCAGGTGGCGGAGATGTCTTTTCTCGTCCTGATGACACTTTTTCGGTTCTCTCCTTCACATCTGCGTTGTGGGTAGCGGTTCTATCCTTGAGCAGTCTGTCGGCAGCAGTCTGTTCTTGAGGAACAAACTCCTTCTGGACCACTCCTTTACTGCAGAAAAAGACAATGAGCATTGTTTTCACTTTTGATTTGCTCAGTCTTGCCTTTTTGGGCTTGGGGGACTCGTCCGTGTGCCACTCGGAGAGCTTTGGCATTTTTTTTCTGGGTCGTATTAAAAAACCAAGGTTTCATCACCAGTGATGACTTTGTCCAAATAATCAGGTGCATCCTCAATACGTTGCAAAAGTTCATTTGAAATTTCCGCTCGGTTGGTCTCTTGGCCGTCTGAAAACACCTTGGGCACGAACTTGGCGCACACTTTCCTCATCGCTAAATCTTCAGTAACAATGGGAAACACAACAGTAGATCGACGACAAGTTCAGTTCATTGGTAACCATCTTGATGCTTTCTATTGTTTTAAGCTCAACTTTGTGGAGGTTCATGTTCATTAAATAAAGAAGCACACTGTATACATCCACTGTTCTTCATTATTGCACGACTAGTTTCAACGCTTAGGCGTCATCATCGGGTACAAAATTAAAACCAGCTGCTGCTCGTTTATATAGCATTTATGAGGGAGAGTGGAGTGGGTGAGAGAGGGGATAAAAAAGAAGGGAAAAATCGGGTAATGATCGACGTAAATGGGAAGGAGGATAGGGGTGTTAAGCGTCAGTGATTGGTGGGTTAACAGTGGGGCGGGGGGGGGGGGGTGTGGGTTATTGTGTCTTTCGGTGAAGGAAAGGGGTACCTCCAAGATTGGGGAGTGGTATTCAAACAATAATTCGTTCACCAAATGACCCGTTTTTAAATAATAAAGAATAGTGTAGAAGAATAGTAATAGAATTTTTTAATAATAAAGAACATTGGATGTATACATTGTGTTTCTTTATTTAATGAACCATCTTGATACTCGATCTTGATATCGATGGTCAGAGTCCAACAATAGTCTAACACGAGCCACGTTGTTGTCGGTTTTGCTGGTTGTTGACGGCCGTCCAGAGCGTCGTTCGTCGTGAACCTCTTCCCGGCCCTCCTTAAGGTGGCTCCTTTAACCACCTCGAAACCTGTTGAGTACAACAGAGCCCGTAAGCCTCAAGAATCATTTTATTAGTCTCCTCAAGAGGTTTTTTCAGTTGAGCACAAAATTTAGTAATCGGGTAACGTTGCCCGATCGTCGATTACATTATTTTCGTGACACGGTCGGCGCGGGTCAAAGGTTTACAATAATTGACGTGCTGCCGCTTTCATAACTTGGAGAGCACTGAGACCAGTTTCGCGGCGAAGCTTAGCGTCTCCCCCCCCCCCCACCTACTCCATGTGGTTCCATCCCATCCCGACTGATAAGAGCGGCGAGGGAAATTCAGTTGCTTTTCTTTTGATGTCACACTCTGGAGACGTACGGTTCGGCTAAGTGGTTTCCTCTGTGTACGCAGGGCGAGTCGGACGATGAGGAGAGAGGCAACGGGAAGCTGCTGGAGGACAGCGAAGAAGAGGACGAGCTGGAGGACGTGGAGGTAGTGGGAATCGTCTCGGCGACTCCCTACCGGATTGATGCAGGCGGGATCCCTAGCAGTGCCGCGGCACCACCTGCGGAGACGGCGCCACCGGCCGGTTCGGAGCTCATGCGTGTCGAGGAGCCGAGGTGCAACGGGGAACGCAATGGCGCGGCACCCCGGGACGAGCCGACCGCCGGCACCAACTCGCTCAAGCTGGGTCAGCAGCAGCTCCTGTCTTCGTCCACGCCGGACTCCAGCCACTTGGCCCACACGGACTCCTCCGTGATGGACCTCAGCTGGTCAGAGGACCTCGAACTCATGCCGTCGGAGTCCGAGGTGTGACGCAGCGGAAGTGTGCCCACTGCCCCTTGCGGGTGGAGTGGATTTTGAACTATCGGGCTGAAATCGAAGGGAGGAAGACGATCCATTCGAAGAAGTTTTTATTTCAAAAGAGTGGGGGGGGGGGCTGGGAGGGAGAAAGAGGGTGATTTTCCTCCCAAAAGTATTTCCCAGCATCTTCCCACCCCTGTATCTACCTTCGAAACGTCTTGGTGCGAGTATTTTGGTTTCCTGCACGTCTTTTTTATGTTCAGCATTTCTAATTTCACTCAAAGTGCATCGTAGTATGAATGCCGATGATGCTGTCTTGCACCTCAGAACATTAATGCAGGGAGAGGGGTTCCGAGGTCTACCATATATATATATATTTTTTTTTTTCAATTTTTCCTCGGACATTTATAGTTAGGTATTTCGGGGCATTCTGTTCGAGGGTTTGTTGGAAACCGCGAGCATAATGGACAGCGAGCGTGTTGGATGTGTATTTAAACACCTTGTTGTCATCCGATGGGATTTTTTTTAAATTTTGCTTGTTTGTCGACGTCATATAATTTTTCGCACCGCGTGATAATGCCAGTCACATCCCTCCCGGCGCCACGGCCTACGGAGAGCAAAATGATGGAAAAAGACGCTTAAAAGTATGTGCAATGGACGAGAGATGCTAGAGCTGTATAGTCAAGAGATTAATACGTATGGAACAAGGATCGGATTTCTCATGTCGTGACTTAAAAGAACAAGAGAAGAGGTTAAGCCATTTCTGAATTCTACTGTGTAAGGATTCGGTTCTGTGAATTGAATGGGTGGGAAGATCAGAAGAAAACCAAAAACTATTCTCATGGACACAAGTTCTAAAAATAAAAAAAGCCATGTTTAAGGAAAATCGTAACAAATTGAAGGGGATTCTTGAGTGTTGTGCTTATTGGAAAGGAGGGGTTTTGTGTACCAAGCTTTCGGTGTTTTTTCATGGAAATAAATCTGCCTAATCCAGTGAGGCTGAGTTAGCCAATGGAAGAACTCTCCAGGGAGAAGGATCAATGGTAAACTTTTCACAAATAGTTTCATCCACTGCAGTCGGTGGTGTGTACGGCCGCGTTCCAATCGTACACAGGTTGTCACAAATCAAAAGAATCAGTCGTGCGATTTGTAAATGGGAAATACTCGACGGAGTGCACATTTCGGACCCAAAAATGTGTTTTCTTTCCCCCTCCACCGCAGTTCGGGAAAATAAGTATAACAATTCTGATCAATTGGATTACAATATTTTTCTTCAACACGAGTATCTGCTTGCTTGCATAAAAATGTTACCGTTTTCAGAGGTGGGTTTGTGTTGGGCACCAAGAGTTGAGGGTGTGGTTTCATGTCATGTGTCATGTGGATTCATCTCGAAATACTGTGTAAATTAGGAGTTTTGTTTGCCCAAAAAAAAAATATATATATATAAATATATATATATATATATATATATATATAGAACTCTACTATGTATGAGTTCAGTGCTGTGAATTGTGGGCTGTTTTTTATTTTATTTTTAGGAATGTGTTCGCCGTTCTTAAATTCCTTTTTTCCTAATGGTTTTACTTACACTTTATCATGGATGACTTTTTTTTAATTATTTAGCATGTTTTTTTATGCATTTGAGGAATCATATAAGAAGCAATATCAATATCAAGGCCTTTATGCTGTGCACAATTTATATTAATACCCGAAAATTTTCACAGTTTTTTTAATTGTTTTATGATGTTTTACGTTTTATTGGTCTCTTGCAGTGTATATGAGTTGATCAGTATTATGTGATCTGAATTGTCGAGGTCTTGGAGTGTTCTCAGCCTTTTTTGGCGTCAGAAAAAAAATGATTTCCTGTAGTATTAGTGCCAAACTTTTCTGCAGGAATAATTTTCTAATGTAAATATACATAATATTTGCCCTTTTCCCAATATGTAGGAAGATGTGTTTTCAAACCTTGTTTTCTATGAGAGTTTTCCTATAAAACATGGTTGTCAAAAATATTTAAGAGTTTTATTCTGTATGTTATAGGTATTGCCAAGATTTTGTGAAAATTAAATATTCTTTGAATGCAGAATTATATGCCTTGTTTTATTTATAATCACACAAACCCATTGAACGTTGAACGATTCCACCCGATTGTGTGTTGGTTTCAACAATTTGGTACAGATGTGGACGTGGAAGAATTTATGTTTTACATGACATGGTTGAACAGTTAGTGGTTCTTTTCAAAATATTATATTTTCCTTTGTTTTGATAAAATTTAACCCAACACTTTATGCTAAGGAAATGGTGAAGTTCGCCGTGCCTCACATCAATCAGTTTTTAACATTCTCATCTCTGGCACCCCTGTCCCCAATTCCCTCCTCCTCGTGAAAACGTCTTCATTGAACGTTATGCATCCTTTTAATATTTCGGGAAGTATTTTCATGCTTAGGCACTCGGAGAGCTCAAGGTGGCCCCTGAATCGGTTAAGCGACTCCATGAACCCCATCGCACTTTCCGTTCGTTCTCCGCTGAATTTTAGCTCCCACCTGGTCGCTGCCGCGATTACCCTCTCTATATCGCCTAGAGAGCGGTCAGTATGCTCCCTCGTACTTAGTGACGTCGGGGTGTCCACTTCCTCGCTGTGCAAACCCCGAACGTATTCGCGGAGTCTGGCGCGAATATCGTCTGGAGTGCCTTCCCCACTAATACCAAATCTAAGGCACGTATCGGTTGCCTCTTTTTTGGATAACTCATTTATCCAAGCGGTCCCCCGCGGTAATCCTACCGGTTCCATGCTGCCCAAAAAAAAAATATAAACCACGCTCTGCTACCAGCTGAGGGCGCTGGAATGGTCCGGGAGAAGGTAAGGTAAAGGAGGGGGGGGAGATACCGTGCTACCGGCGGCGACTGGAGACGGAGGCGTGGAGTCCGTCGGCTTCCCTCTCGCAACAGCCCTCTCTTCGGGTTTTTCCCCGATATATATGCCAGGGGGCCTTTTTGATTTGTCGATTGGGGCCCTCTTCAATTGGTCTTCTCAACCGGGGGAATCGGTTAGGGGGAGAAGCCGTGGAAACGGCTCAGTACTCAGCTCTTTACCGTCATCCATCGTTTCCTCTACAGCCTGCTGATTCTCCTTCCTCGTTAATCCATTTAATGATTCTAAATTCTATTTCCTAACCCGCCGCCCTTGCCTTATTTTCTTGAAACGGACGTTACATTTCATAACGACTAAATTGTAGTCAGAGTCCGCATCCGCTCCTGGAAAACTGTGCGAATTTATCTCACTGTTCCTTAACCTGTGCCTAAACATAATATAATCTAACTGATACCTTTCTGAGACACCTGGCATTTTCCATGTATACCTACGCCTTTTGTGGTGTCTAAACCATGTGTTAGTGATGACTAACCCCTGATTCCTTCAGAACTCAATTGCTTTCTCCCCGCGTTCATTTCCCCATAGTCCCCCACCTCATCACCATCTCTTCTTTCGCCTACCGTCGAATTCCACTCCCCCATCATTATCAAATGTTTCCCTGCAGGATCACACGCGATTATATGCTCTAACTTATCGTACATCCTCTCCACTTCTTCCTCCTTGTAGTTGCTCGGTGGCATGTATACCTGAACAATGACCAAGTTCGTCGGCTCTGCTTTAATCTCTACGAGTAAGATTCTATCAGTTGCTTGCTCTATGTTGACTACGCATCTTCCTACCCCTTTATTTAATATTACGGCAACCCCTCGTTGGCTCTCGTCCCCGCCGCTGTATGTCACTCTACAATTGTCACTCCAGTAATCCCCGCTCTCCTTCCATCTCACCTCGCAGAGACCTAAAACATCTATATTACCTCTTTCCATCTCTCGCTTAATATTTCTAATTTGCCTCTCCTCAACATTGTCCTGACGTTCCAGGTTCGTATTCTAACTACTTTCGCCTTCTTCTGAGTCTTCTGTCCTGCTGCAGTTATTTCTTTCCTGCAAGGGTTTCGTGGGATGACGACCGCGGAAGCCTTGCCTCCCCCGCTGCCGGGAACGACAGACGGCATCTTGGGCCGAGTCCCGTAGTTGCCAGGACTCATATTCTCTATAGTGCCCATCATTACATTCTTGGGAATCATAATTGAGGTGGTTTCCCGTTGCCTTCCTCAAAAGTGTTTTTAACGTGACACCATCACTTAATTACAGCCGCCTGACGGGTCAGACGCCTTTGCAGCCGCCTCACTGAGGAAAACACGCTGCGTCGACTACCTTTCGTCTTGCTCCTAACATTCGACCTATCTGGAATGGGTGACCCTACCAGGAGCAATTATTATTTCTCCCGCCAGCACAGCTCTAGGATGTATAGAATATGATAAGCAGAAAGGGTAGTGTGACAACTCAACCTGCCACTTATGCCCGACAAAGAACTTCTTCATTCTAATGTATTCTGTAAAAAATAATGGTAATCTATCTAGCATCTTGAGTATAAAATCATAGTAATGCATTCTAGACTAATGTCTGCTAAGAACAATTAAATAATGACTTAATAACAGGGTCATTGGTAAGGTATTCATTAAATGTGTACATTTTTTGTGAGTGTAAATACGGTGGTCACAACATACTACAAACTCTCCAACTATCTGTTGGCGGTTGGAATTCATTAATAGGATTTCCGGTAATAATATGTCCCGAGTATTTCTTTAGATCTTGAAATTCCCCATCTTTAATTCAAAATCCGTTTGTGTGCGTCAAGAGGAACGATCTAAAAAATAATAAAGATTCTGGAAACATTGGGCACCGCGAAATTTGAACAGGCGTCGTTGCCGTAGATTTATAAGTGAGACGGCATCGATGTGATCGCAATGGAACGAAGAGGGGGCCGTGCCGTGGCTTATTGCATGGGCCGGAAGGAGGGAGGGCACTGCGCGTTGTGTCTATTTTTTCACGGTGCCGATTCGACTCCTTCCAAGGGCATTTCGCTGTGATTCATCTTAATCGGATTGCGCCATCACACCCCCCCACCAAACACTTCCTCCTTTCAAAGCCGCTCGAACCCCGGTCGGCCGCCCCGCCGCTGCCTTCCTTGCAAATGTACATTGCAGTTTCTGCTCCGATGACCTCTCATTCCTGTCCCCCCAACCCATCCTAACCCACAGTCACCCCCCCTTCCCCCAAACCCCACCCTTTTTTCTACGTATTACCTTCGCCCTCCTTCCAATCATACTTCCCCCTTTTTCATTACCCTTTCTCTGCCACCCCCTCCCGCCAACTCTCTTCCCTTAGCCAGTCCCTTTTGAAAAGAGAGGAAACAACTTCCGAATTTTTTTCATTCTTACTTCAGGCTTTCTTTCTGAATAGAAATGTTGTAGTTTGGAATGAGTTTATCGCATTTCCTGTGAGTTTGTGTATTTTTTAAGAGCTTCTAATTCTCATCTATTATGCAAAATCCTTTCCGAGGCCTTACAAGGAACTATATGAAACTAATGAACATTATTAGGAATGTTGGAGGGCATTCGAACTTTCGACGAGCTCGGAGTCACCGCAAACCTTGCCCTCGTGTGGTGACTGGGAGGTCGTGACCTTGCGTGTGGGATGGGCCGGAGGGAGTGCACGAGGGGTCGTTCTCTTCTTACGCGGCGCCCATTCGACTCCCGAGACGGCCATTTCGGAGCAATCACCAGTCATCGCCTTCTTCCCCCTCCCTTCCCCATCCACCTGGTCATCGCTACCCTCACCGCAACCGCCCGACTCACCTCGGTGCAATCGGCTGACCCTCCTTCCTCCTCATGAGTGCCTCCTCCTCCTTCTTACTTCACCCCCTGCCCTCTTTGCCTTCGGTTGCCCACCCTCCTCATCCTCTCATGTGTGGCTCTCCTCTCGAACCTAGTTGGCCTCCTCTCGTTACACTCGCCCTCCCTTCTACATCATCCTCTCCCGCCCACCCTCTTCTCCTAGCTCTTCCCTATTTAAAGGCGAGCGGGACACTGCATCGTTCTTTCGTACCTTAATTTTGGCGGGCGGAGGAAGTCGTCCGCGTAAGTTTGCAAGATTTGAAGTCCAGGCTCGTCGTGTACATAGTGGTATCCGGGTGCGAGGAGGGGCGTTCATCCGTTGAGGAAGATGTAAGTCATTCATTTGCCTGTATTTTATTCCAGAAACTTTAAAAGCATGACATTCAACAATTCATGGCGGTAGATGTATTTTTAGTCTTTAAGAAAACGAACAATTCCAACATTCCATGCCTCTTTGCCCAAAAGGTATGCAATTTTCCAATTAACTTCAATGGAATGGCGCTTTAAACGTCGCTCATCGTAAAACCTGTTCGAAACGTTTCGTTGTCGGATGGAATCAATGTTTTTACGATGTCATTAAGCCAATTACTGCCAGTAATATATTTAAAAATTCTGTATCCTTTTTAATTGAAAGTGCAAATTTTTCCGTTTCAGGGGCCTCAATTCAAGGGTACACTACTACCCTATTTCACATTCGTCACAAGATATCTAGAATATCCTTTTTTCTGAAGCGTAAATTTCACTTTCTTTGCACGTTGTTCAGTACTCGTGTAAATAGTTCTTTCCCTACAGCCGGTGGTTTTGATGTCCTCTTTTTCAATTACAATTTGTCCGGTTGAATTTTACGTAACACATGCTGAGTCCGCCAGAAATGGCCTCGTTGACATGGCGTAGTGTGCGCTTACTGAAATACATTTTGTTCAGAATAACCAGATTGCCACTCATGAGTTCTGTACCAAAGCTTTTGTTGCTGGTACTTGGTTTACTGAAGGATTCTTAAGTTGACTTGTCCGTTCATCTTCGTACGTGCCCCGAGTATGCCGAATTCCATCGCTATTTGACTCGCTCGCATAGTCGCCTACACCCTCTGCAACTGGCCCCGAGTCGGACTACACATTGGACAGGAATCAGTGTTCCATCCTTAATTTAAATCTGTCGTCGCGAATGAAGCAGTGTGGTTTCTATATATTGAACGGCACACCTTTCTAAGGAATGTAATTTCTCATCCGACTAACCATCCATTTGCAATTTTTATCTCTGTTGAATTAGTGCATTGTTTTTCTGTTAGTTATTCAATGCAGACTCGCGTGAAGGCCCAGTGTTGCGTTAATTCAAAATTATCTCGGTTTTGATTCTCCCGCATGGTCATCATAAACCGCCACTCTTCTTTCGCTCATTTAATTATTCGAACTCCTAATTCACTCCTTCATATCGGAATAGCAGTATGACTGGACATGGCTTGTGCCAACTGCATTATTACGTCCAGATAATCTTCCTTTTGAAAACTCGAGCAGTTCGCTTTGGTTGTCGTGGTGAACATTCGGAAGCCTTTATCTCCCCCTTCATGTAGTCTCCCTCTCTCTCGTCTCGAGCCCACCTTATTCCCCTCGTTCCCCCCACCCCCGGGTCTTCCCACGCGTTCTCGCATCACCCGTACCGTCGCAGCAGATGTCCGCCTCGCTATTCCCGAGGCGTAACTTTGGAAGACAATTCAGACTGTTTGAATTGACTTAAAGCGCTCGCAGAAATGATATCTTTCTACTTTTCCTTTTTTCATTGAGCCGTGAAGTTCATTCTAGGTCACTTGTATAAGTGTGTGTGCGTCTGTGCATTTTGCAGCACATGGCAGCATTGGACATGGCAGAATAACCTTCAATATGATGTCCTGACACTATACTACTCCTAAATTCTCAGAGCTGATAGTGCTGCTTCATTTGCCTAATTTTCAGCAGACTTCTTTCATTTCTTCTGCCGTCATTTTTGGCTGCCATATCTCGTCAAATTAGGAAATACTGCAAATCATTTGCCAATGACACGCAACGAACATTGTTCCTGAGAAATTCATACTCTCTGATGGTATTGACTCCTTTAATTCTCCTCGCTTCACTTGCACGTCATTCAGCTGCCAATCACCATTCGTGTCGGTGGCCCCGTCGAGAAGCCAATGTTTTGCTTTCGACGTTTGCCTTGTACATAGGCATATATGTTTTTCTCGTTGTCGCAGGTATTAACTTCCGCTGACCCTGTCACCTTAATTACTAACTAATTAAACGGGCAAATGCATTTTTATCATAAAATGTCAATGCTCTACGAGAGGACGCTATTGTAAGACTGTCAAGACCTTTGCATGTCTAGGCCACTTTTTTATCATTCCAAGGAACACAAATGAGTGCACATAGTTTCATCGTAAGCGGATAGCCCAAGACGAACTAGGACTTTTCTGTTGTTAACAGTGCTTCTTCATTAATCTTACAATCTGTCATACCTATTGCGATAAACTTTCTGTACTCCAATTATATTACACTATCACCCCTCCACATGCAAGGCATTTAATGACACAATACACAGAATATGTGATCACATCTACTTACACGGAGCCCACCAGTTCCAGTGAAGAGGAAGGTGTCTACCACGCTGACCCCAGCGATTGTTGGCGAGAGGCAATAGTATGGGTATTAGTGCGAGTGACGTGTGGTGTATGGTCATTATGGTGCTTCCTTTTAGTGAATGGTGCTAGTGTGTGTGATGTGTGCGTGTGCACCGAGGGATCGTCGATGGAGAAGGTTCTGCCGCCGCTGGACCTTGCAGATGTAACCAAGGTAAGGATTCGTCTCCTCTCCTCTCCCTCCCTCCCCCCGCCCCTGAGATACAGGTTCAGTGTGTAGGAGCCCCCTTAGCTCGAGACAAGGCCTCCATACTCGCGGTAGGGCCCCCGATGGGGCTTAAGGGACGCAACAATGCACTTAGAGAAATGGGGGGTGAATTAAGGTGACTCTTAGGCGATCAAATTAGGCAGGACATTTAAAGTGACTGGGGTATGACATTAACTTAGAGATAGCATACACTTTGTGTCAGGTACACTCATCCTTGTGACACCATAATACACAGGTGTTAAAGTAACTCTAAAATTGTATTTATATAAGAAAGTATTAATTACATGTGGATTGTACTTAATATTTTCTTATATCGCATCATCCCATCGCTCTCTTTCCTCCTATTCCATTATCAATCATCCTTCTTCACGTTCCTTCCACTGATTTTTTTCCGAAGGCAGCGGATTCCTGTTTTAATGGACCGCTGTAACATGGTACCAGTAGGACGTACCTCTCTGTAGTTTCTGCAGGAGGGACGTGATGGACCGGCCATCGGCCTTCGTTCTCACCTTTTGACGAATGCCGGAAAATGGGTTCCAACGAGCTGTGCGCGATACCTCTTTGGGTCAGCAAAAGGAAACTCGTGCAATCTCTCTCTTCTCTCTCTCTCGCCTTACCTCTCATTTCTTCCACCCTTCTCATCCCCTTTGAATATTACGTTGACATGACTATCACTTCTGAAAAATTTCGAACAGATGTAGGTGGAATCTAACCAGTTTGTTTCCTTACGCTTAAAAGATAGCATAACTGGTCTCCAATTTAAGCCGTTACATTCCCCGTCCACGTGTTTTGATACAGAGTTTATTCACACGCGCCATTCCAGTTAATATCAATTAAATTGCTAACCATAAAACAATCCTTGCCGTCAGAGCCGTTACTTACTACTAAGCTCACTGTTCTATATACGAAAGTAGTGGCTTTCTTTTCTCTAACCTGTCGACGTCAATCGATCTTAGGTGGAGGAAACTATGTAAATAATCTAACCATGACAATTCTTCCATTTTGTATCGTCTCCTCCTCGAAGTCATGGAGCGCTGTAATGCTGCTTCCCTTTCCCATGGACTTTTTTGGCTCTATCATTTGGCTCTTCTCTCCGGCCCGAATCGGGATTATTGTACCCAGCCAATAATACCAATTAACCTTTTCCTTCACTGGACGACACTGCATTTTAAATTCCTTCCATAAATTTGCCACTGCTAATTTTTTTCACTGGCTGTATACAATATGCATATAATGAGGCCTTGGTATCCTGAGTAACCTTATCAATATATAGAAATTCACAATATCCGTGGAGAGGAATCGGCAATAATTTGACTTGATGGCTATTATTATTTCAAGAGAACTTGATGGCTTATTCGCAATTACACTTTTGAGAACGAGTTTGTCGCAGGTAACGGACAGGCAATGTTTCATTAATGCGAGGCCCTCCGCCCCTAATACCTTCTCGCGAAGCATTTTCCCGATGGGAAGGTTTCATTTCGGGGGTGGGCACTTTTCATCACCATGACTATTGATTTGCCTGGCAAATGAAATCTCAATCTGTTTTTATGTGCTAATGACACCACTTTTGTGCAAAAATAACATCCAGAAGATGCAAAGGTAGGATAATGCGAAACCCAAAGACAAGCTGGGGAATAGTTTCATTTTCATCGTTCACATTTGAATGCTGAGAAAGCCAAGAATACTTTTGCAGTCTTGCATTAAAAATTACTACTTTTGAAACTGATAAAATACAAGGAATTTGTTCATACTAATCTTCACTGCCACATACACATCAGATCGGTAATAAACTGAGTAAGCCTGTTTAAATGTTGGCTCAACTTCATTTTAAATGACCTTCGCTTAACACTTGACCATGCCTTCTTTCAATATTATAGTTATGGTGTTGAGTTGTGGGGTCATTCCCCACATGTTATACAAATTTTCCCACTGTGAAAGAGCTGGTAGCTCTCTTGCTAATATACCACCACGTGGTACCTGCAAACCTTTTTTTTATTAGGTATGAAACCATGACTATATTTAGTTTGTCTTTAAGGTCATGTCTCCTTTGAAAGCTAATCAGGTAACTTACCGATTGAGATGTTCAAACCATGACTATACCGCAAGAGGTAATGCGAATCTAAATACTACTTGTAGTAGATTTACATAGAATCAGAACACGTTCCATATTGTGAACATAAAATTGTGTAACTAGCAGAGTACTCGGTTGCAACTGGATTGTAAACAAAGATTCCAGATAAGGGTCGCCTGGTTGTTTGCTCACCCACGTGGCTATTTGATGAATTCTTGTGTGCCAATCTCCACGACACTTAAAAACTTGTTAATGTAAACATTACTTAATATATTTTAACATTTAATATGGTTGTGCCATTTTTCAAAATAAGGGATTATTGCTGCCAAAGACCGGCCTAAGCACCACGGCTTAATGCAATATGTAACACACACTCCCTTTGACCCCCTTTTATATTTCTCACGGGAGTGGCTGTAAAGAACCACGAGATTTTCCCATATTGCATGGATTGCCGAAAAAGGTAAAATTCCTCAACTTGGATACTCATGCCGAGACCACATCGCGTTATTCTCAACACAAGTTCCTTATTCTTAATCGGCGACACATGACCTCCCTTGCTACTGTCAGATGTTGACATTCAAAAATGCGCCTGGTTTTGAGTTGAACGTTAAAAGCAACTACCCTCCGAAATGGCCTCCCAGTGGCTCCTGGACATTTTAGGGATTGAACAGTGTTTAATCGTGGTATTATTTAGTAACATGTTCAAATTTGAAAAATAGAAAAAAATCATAAGTGGTGCAGCCATTATACACTTTCGAGTGAAAAATTTAATGTGATCCATGCTTTGCAAGGTAGTTTACGGAATTTTTCCAAATTTTTTTTTCCTGTCAGAGCTGTATCACATAGTGCTTAAAACTGAATTCATAATTGTTAGTTAGTTTCGCGTATTACATATGTACGTATTAAGCTGCTTCTCCAGCGATTATATATCTGTACCATCATTTTTGCAAATGATAACCTTCACGTCGGAATGTTGTGCAAGTGTAAATAAACCACTGCAGCATTGCCATGAAGACAATGAAGCAATCGTGTTTGATTAGCTGAACCAGTCAGTCTTCTACATGGTGTCAGAAAGGAAACGGATACTTAATTGATATAAAAGAGTACGGAATAGTTCCTCGGCTCGTTAGACGACAAAATAAGTTGCCAATTTTAAAATTCAGACAAACCATACAATTGATACAATTATAGCACCAGAGGTTTAAGTATCGTTGCAGCTTAAACGCCATCGGCGGGCATGGGAAAATGGAAAGTGTAACTATCAATCATTTCGTAAAAATGAAGTTTTTTTCCAAGGCATTTACTTAATCTCATATTTATAGCGTTAATGCGCTAGCCTGCGAAATGATGCTTGGGGATATTGTTAGAAAAAAATTTGATTCTAATGATCGTAGGAATGGCACCGGTGGCAAAAATTTAGAGCAAAAGCTATCATAAGGTGTCCTTTCGGCTTCCTTCGTAAAATAATTGGGACGGCAGCACCGTAGCGTTGTGTATTATTGAAACTGTATCAAGTCAATTCCCCTATTATTTTTTATTGCTACTACATCTCATTGCTCATTAACGAACCCGGATGAGTTTATTTAAATCTGACAACGTTTCACTCTCGGCGAGATTACGAGACGAAAATGGAATATTCTGGTCACGCATGTGGATTGTTCGTCTCTCATTCGTGTTGCTATCGAACAGCAGCACAGGGCCATTCGCGAAGGACTTTCATCATTTGGCAAAGCCAACAAAAGGTGCTCTAGCTTCGACACTGTACTGAAGATTCGGAATTTGATAATTTTGCGACATATATTTCCGAATTTCTTACATATTTTGCCGATAAAAAAACTGTATTTTTTAAATACTAATAGTGGCATACATATCATTCAAATCTACCTCGGTTGTTGTTTTAAATCTGTAGAGAATAAGCCGACAACATGCTATACAATAGGATGCACAGTGCGTTAACATTTAATGCTTCAAACAAAACGGAAGCCAAATCAAGCCTGTCGTTATAAATGTAGGATAGCACCCTATTAAAGATGGATGGAAAATAACTCTGCAACTAATATTCTTGATAAAATGAGATGGCATTTTAGGAACTTAAAAAGCACATAAAATAAAAAATGGCAAGCAGGATTTTTACATTTCGTAAGTATGCAACTGCACCTGCGTACTCGCCCAAAATTATACCACGACTTCAATCTTAAATAAGACTCGAGCTTATTTTTCGCCAGAGGAAACGTTTATTTTACCGTATCAAATGTAATGTTAGTGGTTAGACTCGGTCCTTTCCCATATACCTCATTAATTGAGCCGAAATATTAAAATCCAATTACCCAATTATTTTCAGTGAAGATTCAGGTGATGTATGACAAGTTGTAATGCTGGAGCACGTATTAGAAGTCCCGAGGGAACCAGATCCAGTGTTGAGCACCGGAGACGAAGAAAGAACAGCGGAGGAATAAAAAGGTGAGGGTGCGGGGTATAAGCACCATGCTAAATTGGAAGGAGTAATTAACCAAAGGTATTTTCACTACCCTGGAGAGCCTTTAGTGGATTCTTACAGGTGATAACAACATTGAAAGCTATAAAATACTTGTTTTCGAATATATCGTAGGCGTCTGTTCGGCTTCAATCTAGATTCTCATTTGTTATATTGATAATTATTTTCAAATTTCCCATTATTTCATATTAACCCGCAAGTAAATGGGGTTAGATCCATTTTAATTGCAATAATCGGGATTACTACTTGTCTAAAGACCATTAGAGTATCAAGGATCATTAGTTCAAGGCTATATTATTTTGGGGGATTAAGACGAGTCGGTGGCCAAGCGAAATAATGAACAGTCTAAATCTCTTATTCCCTTACTTCGAAACAAGTTCTGATCTCCCTACAGAGATGAAGAGACCTCAACGGAGAGGGGCCAACGCGTTATTTTTTTGCTTAACGTGGCCTTCCCCCGAAGTCCCCATAGCGAGCCCATGTGACCTTGAGGCCTATACCAACCTCCCACACCCAATGAGGATTCCACTCGACACACCACCGATCAAACGAAACCAAGGGTGTGTCGCAGTTGCGCGAGGCGGGAACACAATGATCCATCCTCGCCGATGAGGCACCAAGGGCCCTCAACATGTACTCTCCATTGCTACCTCACCTGAAGAGAAACCCTTAATTTACTGAAACGGATTTTCGTCTGTCAGACAGTCAAGAAGTCGGAGAGAAATTACTCATAACAGCAACACTGCCAAGCATGAAATTTTGAACTGTGGCACATGCCATAATTTGCACTGGATAAAATTTCAGATATTTGCAAACGATTTAATCAAGTCGATAAGTATTAGGTAAATCCACTCGCAAAACTTTTCATCTTGATTTCCTAAAAACGAGAAACCAAGCAGGCCATATGGATCGAATAACAAGATGTGTCCATAAACAGAAAAAATTAGCAAAATTACTTCTTGCTCTAAGGCATACACTTTGCGCACGTATTCAAAGCATTAATATTGACATTTGCCTGCGAACAGGGGTTTGCTGATATTGTTATAAGAAGTTTAGTTCAGAAGCTTATTGGTAGGAGAAGAGTGGGTGGAATGGGGTAGAAGAGATAGGAGAATGAAAAAGTGGGAAGTCTGATTGGGAGAAGGGCGAAGGTAGTACGCAGAAAGAAGGGTGGGGTTGGGGGGTAGCGGGAGTGACTGTGGGCGAGGATGGGTGGAGGGGACAGGGATAAGAGGTCATGGGGAGAGAAACGGCAATATACATAAGCGAGGAATGCAGCGGCGAGATGGCGAACCGGGGTTCGAGCGCCTTGAAAAGGAAGAAGTGCTTGTGGTGGGGGTGATGGCGGAATCAGATTAAGAAGAATATCAGCGGAATGCCGTTGAAGAGAGTCGAATCGGCCCGTGAAATGACAAAACTACGCATAGTGCTCTCCCCTCCTCCGGCCTATGCACAAGCCACGACACGGCCAACCCCTTCGCTCCATTAAGGTACGGTTTGTGGTCACACCGATGTCGTCTCACGTTGAAATCCACGCCAAGGACGCCTGTTCAAAATTAGCGGAGCCCAATGCTTCCTAATATCTTTATTATTTTATGACCGTTCCTCCTTACGCATACGAACGGATTTCGAATGAAAGATGAGAAATTTCTAGATCTACAGATATACTCGGGACACATCATTACCGGAAATCCGATAAACTAATTCCAACCGCCAACAGATAAAGTCGGACGACTATCAAACTCGCTTTATTCCCTCCAGGTAGCTCGGGAGTTGAAAAGGGAGATAGGTGGACATCAGCTGTGAAGGGGAAGGATTCGGAAAGGGGGAGTAGGACAGAGAGGGACGGGCGATACTAGAATGAGAGGGAATGTGTTTTCCATGCAGCTGGATTTATTTACAATATCATTCATAAAATGCACTTTCTTCTCGCCCCTTGAAGAGAGCGCTATTAAAGTAATGAGCGTATTGAAGTCAGTAATGGACGATGATGAATTCAAAAAAAGGTATAGGCAAACTGCCGACTGTAAGGTAATCTTCGGGTGAAGTACGCGGAAGAGAAATTAATAAGGATATCCCCAAGGTTTAGCAGAGTTGGCTAATTCATGAAATATATTATGTCCACAAATGATCAAGCTTTTGCTAGCCAGTAACCCCAGCATTTCAGAAGAAGTTCCAGAAGTTCCAAGCATTGCTGAACACATTAGCAAATTAGAATGATAGCTATGACATTGAATAAATGTACAAAAAAATGAAGATTGAGTTATTTTCGAACGAGGCATGCTAAGTTAAACACAAGTACTCAAAAAGTTAAGAGAAAGATTATAGTGGGTGGATCAAATAAGTTTTATTGGAAGTGCCTTGGACCAAAATGAATAGAGACGGAATACAACTTGGTAATGCCTTTGCCAGCGAACAGTACATAAGTTAAAAAAAAATAGAAATGATAGAGAAATAGGGATTATATTATTCATAATCTATTAAGTTTTTATTATTCTATAGAATTACAATCTTTCATATAAATTACAGATTTAGGTGTAATGTGGTGAAACTGCTCCATAATAACAAAGACACATATTAGAATTGTCCACTTAATAATAAGGGGAAAATTGTAATATTTTTTGTTTCTGTTATTCGGTCATTAATTGATCTTGCCAGACAATCGTCTTACATGCAATATTATGATTTAATACTCAATATGTTAGATAGATTAAGATTATTTTTTATAGAATATATTAGAATGAAGAAGTTCTACGTCGGGCATAAGTGGCAGGTTGAGATGTCACACTACCCTTTCTGCTTATATATATGTGTGTTTTCTGCTTATATAGTATGCGATTTTCCAGAAAGAACAAGGCTAAGCTAAATATTAAAATAAGAGGAGAAAAAATAGTTAAAATAATATCGTTTTCAATTTTTATATACTTTGATAGTGTTTCTACAATATGTCATGCTCAACAGTACATATTTACATACACATGAATCATCTTTAATGACTTGTGTTTTCTGTTTTATTGAGTAACCTCAATAAGTTGATGTACCATACATTGACATTTATGACTTGAAGGGATTTGAACAGTTTCTCAAATCATAGAAATGGTTTCAATTCGCAAAGCAAACACACAAGGAGTGTCTATGTAACAGAAGGTAACCAGTCACCAAAACAATTAAGTATTACTAAACTAACACTTTGAATTGCAGTAACATTTCACATTACTCAAGGGTCTACAGTCATTGAAAATTTTTAATTGAGCATAAGTTACAACACACTGTCATGGAAAAATATATGCATTTATGATTAACTTATTGGTTGAATGCAACAGATATGATTCATCGCTGCATTCCAATTGAATTTACGGCTGCATTCCAGTCACACAAGCGTCCATTCAGAAAAAATCAGAGCTCATGATGTACAGGTATGGTTGATTACTCCATCTTGATTTCCAGATCTGAAGCTACAAACCATTCATTCACCATAGACATATACAGGTAGACATGTACATCATCCAGCGTATGTGGAAAGATAATGGATGCTCTGTTGCAGGTATTTTGTGGGATAATCTAGGGGTCAGGCCTGGAAGACAATAAGGATCACTTTGTCAGTTGTAATTACCAGAATGACATTGTGCTTCAAAATTAGGAAGAGAATAACATAAAAAGAATCCCTTCATTGAATGATAGTTGATGAAAACCATAATGATATTCAGGGTAAAAAAGATTTGAAATAATGATAGAAGTAAATTCAAACTATTTACATCAGTGTTCATAGACAACCTTTGGATTTAATTCTAGGGTGTAATAAAATTCATGGATCTCTTTTGGCATTGGTATTGAAGTGTTTTTTTTAAACAATATAATAGGAATAATTGTTTGATTTTCAGTCAGCTTGCACAGATCATAATAGATGATAACTGATGAGTGTACATTTGCTAATATGTAATGCATATGTAGCGAGGTGTTTAAATATGCCACCATTCTGCATGGAAGGTCCAAGGGGGAATGGAAATATAACACAATAATAACTAAAGTGTGAGAATTTAAGTCTTATTTATTGTTACAACATATGAAGATGTGCATGTTAAGCATTATCAATGTAAAAGTACTATCTGTTCCCTTATTTTGATAATCAATGTAGTTGGAATTGCCTAATCGTATGACAAATGAATCACTGGAAATATTGACTGCAATAGCAATGACAATGCATGTAATTTTTTGACATTCCCTTAAGAATTTACCAGTATACAATTTCTAAATGATTAATTTTCTTAATTGTGTAAAATAATGCCAGCATTGTCTCTGGACATAGCCATCATTTTAAGGTACTCTTAGTTCCAGGTAATTTGGACTGTCAAATTAGTCCGTTACATGTTTAGAGAAGTGGGAAGAAAAGGCAAGAGGCAACCTTCATTAGAGGGATTTACTCCTTGAAGGAAATCTATGCATCGGAGGCAACTCGTGCTCTAAGCGCTCCCCGTCCACTGCCTGTCAAAACTCCCTGAAGAAGTCTTCAGGGTGTCCATCCTTTCTTTCACATTCCAGTGTTTTCTTTTGCTTCCCAATCTCCTCCTCAATACATGCAACATGCTAATCCTCCCCTCATTCTCCGTCCTCATCTGGAATTAGGCATGGCTCCTTCCTTAATTCCCCCATGTTCTTCTTCCATCATTTTAGCCTTCCATTCTCTGGACCTCCTCCCACCCCCACCCACCCCTTGAAAACACCTTCGAGGGATGACATGCCCTCTTCCTCTTCCCATTCCTTATACTCAATATACCCCTCCTTTACTGTTGCTTTACTGGAAGAATACTCATTGAGGGCCCGGCATTTCCAGAAGTGCATACACAATGTATACAATTCAACTGTACAAAAATGAATGGCTTATAAATGTAGTCCATTTTGTAACTTGGATCAAGTCAGATCAATTGAATACAGTTGTGTGTGATGTGGTTAATACAGTCTTGACATGGTAGAGAGGCTTGTGCCTTCTGTTGAATCCAAGAGCTCTGCTGGCAAAGAGCAAAGCTGTACGGGTCAACAGCTTTTCAGCCCGTGTTTGGGGGACTGTTCCAAACTATAAAGACCTTTGCCAAAACATTTCACGGTACTGTGGGTAGTCCCATAAATCCTGATCTTAAATATACACTTTGGTGACAGTGACGTCTGTGCAATACACTAAGTTGATAACAATAATAGGACTGAAGTAGAAAAGAGCATATTTTTAAAGCAGTATTCCTTCATATTCATTTTCATCCTAATTGCCAAACTAAATATTCAGAACATGACTCCTTCATTGTGATAATAGTGATTAAAGGGGTTATCAAAACAAAATCCTTGGCAACCTGGATATTTCCTGAGGCACATGTCTAAAAAACATCCATTTTTCCCTATGTAGAAGAAGTCATTGGACCAATGTTATATGGCTTTGCGGTTTGCATTTAATTACTTTTCTTATTGCAAAGCCTATATTGCTGGTAGCATTGATGACAGGGTGATTCTTCCAGTGGAATTAGTCAAATCAATGACCATTCCCCCTTCAAAATTTTCAAGTTGGAAAACATTCGCTAATATTTAAGGTATTGATGAGAAATACACATATGCTATGAAGTTTAATAAAGTGGTTCTAAGAGTTTTACTTAACTGAAAATATGGTGGTATTTTGCTGGTGATTCTACTAATGTTGACATGCATTTTAATTAAAGAAACTTGTGAGTTGACAAAGATAATTATTTTGGATATTTTAGTGCTGATTTTTTGTACTGTGTGTCACTGATTGTGTTAATTTATTCAAACATTGTTTTAGTGTTTTAGCAATTATTTCATATTTTCTTTCACTTGATGATTAAAAGTACTGCGTAAAATTGAGCAGTTCTCAAGGACAAATAAATATTGAAACACTATTAGAGCAAACTTAAATGAATGCATCCTTCTGTATTATGACTCTCATGTGGTGTGTACCACACCCCTCGATTGAGAAGAATATTTTATTAAAGTGAATGTTATGACCTAAACATGGAGTGAAAGGGCTATAAATTAGAGAAAATTTGCATTTTTCAAATCATTCACCATGGATGCTACATTTTGACAAACTATTATCATGATAAACTGATGTTTTAAAAGTTTCATTGAACACTAATAAATGCCAAAGTGTCAAATCAAAAAGATATTTACGTAAGGATTGTGAAAAAAAATGTTAACCTGTTAACTTTGCGGTGGGAATTAGCATTGATTAAACAGATTCTACCGGACCAATTATTTTGTCACAAATGCTGCCAATGAATCAATAAAAACCATAATATCCAAATTTTCTTAATTCTACTAACACGTATTCATTTTTCACAGCCTTCTATGCCTTTATTTCCCCTTGCTTTTTAATCTTACTATTGATAAGAACCTTGGACCTAAGCCAACCTTCTTAACATCAGATGTATTCCACTATTGTATCTAAATTTATGTCTCCTTAGGTCTTCACGATGAAGTTCTTTTATGAATTCCCTCCATCATCCCCGAGTCCTCTTTCCCGAATCAATCAATAGGTATTTTTCCAGTAGTGTTTCTAAAATTAAGTTCAAATTTAAATACTAACTTCCAAACATTCCTTTCTCCTTTGCTCTTGCTCTTTTTCCAAAAATTCATCACTAAGCACTTTTTTAAGTTTAATTCTAATTGCCAAGTGTTTCACCAGCATTTTATAGCAATAAGGTCATCTGATAAAACTGCTGTGTCCTCAGGATCACGGATATCATGTTAAATCACCATAAATTTGGCAAATAAACATGTCTTGCTAATGACTTTCAATGTCATTAAAACAAAGTAGGAATAAAAGAGGTCGGATAACACTTCCCTGAGGAACACCTGAAGTAACATGTATTGCATATGAGCTAACCATGTATGACCACTCTTTGTATTTATCCGTTTGTCTCTAATTAAAGCTTTTTCTCAAAACTTACAAATCCTTCCTTCATTAATTCTCTAAATTTTACTTTAAATTGCATTATCTCTAAAGTGTGATCTTCATCCTATCTTGGGAAACTGAGATTTGAAGCTGCTCCTAAACCTGTATATAGTCAAATAATGGATATCTTAGAGTATATTTCAAGTATACCGCCCTCTATGTGGGTTAACCGGCTTTCAGTTACAATTTAGGCCTTTCCCTCACTAATCTCTATTGCTTTTCCCACACAGTCTATCATCGTTCCCAAATCAAACAATACTAACTCTCCTCCATCTTTCCATTCACCCCCCATTACATGCTAGCCACCAACTCTCTATTCCAACACTTTCAGTAGTATTTATGAAGGCAGGCGAATAACAGCTGAGATCATTTGTGCCATTACAGATAGCTGGGTAATTTGGTAGGGGTAGTATGTTGTGGGAATGGGAGACAGGTGGAGTGAAACACAATGACATCATCATTAGCCAACTTTTAACAAGAATTGTCATCAGTTTAATGTCCCACCCAATGGAATGCATACTCATTTGAAGTACCCTCCACTTAGCACCTAAGTAGGGATCAGGATACCAATTTAATATTTTCTGACCACTAGTATTAGAACCCCAGTTCTATGAAGTGGGGATTCAATAAACTAGCCACCATACACCCTTGATATATACTCAGTGGGGCCTTTCCATGTCCCTACATTATTACAATTGTCAGACATTGAAAGTTTGCAGAAGAGGAATCAACTCAAATTAGACTGGAGTTTGTATTGTAATCAGAAAAAATGCATTAAGATTCAATTCAAGTGAGTTAAACACCTATCACAGGATTTAATGCAACAAATGGATCAAGCTAAATGAAAACCTATAAATATAACCCAATGCTCTAAGTGTGCAGAGTTAGAATAAACAAATCCTGGAATCAAGGACAAGCTGACATGAAGGATTTTTTCAGATGTCAGATATTTCTGGTAAACCATAAGCAGAACAGGGAGAGGAACTGACCCTTCTCTCATCATGGAAGAGGAAGGAGATAACACAACAGTAACCTATCGCTGTGCTCAAGAGGAAAATAATACATAAAATACGTGAAAAATATTTCCAAAAACTCCGGTTACATTTGGAACATATGATACAGCGATTTCTGTGACATGACACAGGATTTTGAGTAGCATTTTATAGGTTTGGGTGAATCATTTTGATACAACAATAGACAATTAAATTTAGTTATTTGGGACAGAGATCATTTGTCTTGTATGATAGGTATTTTTTATTTAACAGACAACTTGTATTTTTGGAGGCAGCCTCTTAATGGACAAAGCAATATTTTTTTGGAGCAAATGGCCAATAATTTTGTAGCCGGCCTTATTTATTGGACAGTTGATAACTTTGTTTACATGGTCAAGGATGACTGTGTGACCAAATTGACCCTCTGTATTATGCGGAACTTCAGAACTGCCTCTTGTATCAATGATTTCATGAGACTCACAACAATAACAGGCATTTTTATAATGACGGCTATGATGGTTCAGGTAACTTCTGTAACTTGGTACAATATACATCGGTTATATGACCAACTTAGATGATAACTACAATGGTGGTATCAGGTATTAAAAAACAATGGAGAGATTATACGAAAGACAGAGGGGGCATAAAAGTTGACAACTCAGTGAGATAATCCTGTATGGCATCACTCCCAACTTCAAAGAGAGCTAAGTGTAGTTGTCGCCGATCTAATAAAAGGTCACGCATGCACCAATTTAATTATTTTGCGAATAGGTACCTCCCTGGAATCCTATTCAACCTGCCTGCTTGAACCACCCGTCACTGAATTTTTATGCTCCAACCGTCGTCGTCCCCCTCCATTCGAAACACTCTCCCTCGAAATCCTCCTCCTCCCTCATTCCCCTCCTTTTGCAATTTCTCGACCCCTCCATTCTTTTCAACCACTCCCCTCCGACGCGTGAGCGCCCTCTCTCTATCGCTGGCTACCGTCGCTCGGGTTCTTTCTTCGTTTAGCCATCAGCGAGATCGGTCGGGTGGATTTGATAGGATTTAAATTATTCCGCGTGATGTACTGCAGAAACTTTTGGCGGCGTGGATTGCACCAGAAGAGAGGATCACCCGCTTCATTTAAGAAGTCCAGGTGATGTAAATCTTTTTCATTTATAGTTAGCAAAGTTTTTAGATAATTTTATCTTGTTCTCGTATTTAAAATTCCTATTTGACTTCAATGCTTAGTAAGATATTTTTTTAGGAACGCTAGCGGGTGATGAATGTAGTACTAAGAAATTGATTACATTCATGAAGACTAGTTATTATACGTTTATTATAGCTTCAGGAAGAAATCGCTTAATGGAAAGTTCTGATTTTGTATAGTTGGTGCGTGGTGTGCTTTGTGTGCTTTTCTTATTCGCGGCAGGGTCAATTTGAAGAAAGTCTTCATCGCATCCATTCCGAAGAGCAGTGTTTTTTCTTTAAATCTTTTGACAATGTTATAGGCGTGACTGTGTTAAAAGTAACACTTTCTCCTCACTTGATATCTTCTATTTTCCGGTTTCTCGGTTTGGAATCAATTAAGTTTATCCATCTTTTGAGAGTCTAATGAATATGATAGTGTGTACCCTCGGCCAAATGACCCTGAAAGAATTGCTAGGGAGGCTTGCCAACTGCGGCGGGAATCAGAAAATGTGCAGGAATCGACGCTGTTGAAACGAATAGTATGCTCCTCAAAGTCTTTTAAGTTCGCTCCGGACTTGTCGAAAAATCTGCTGTCCTACACAGTCTTCTCGTGGACTTCACGAACAGCTGTTTTCCGGTTAGCACGTTATATCTTCAATATTTAATTTTGTACGATGAGCAATTTAATTTGAATGCTTATTTGATGTTCACTAAATTAAAAGTTTGTTGTTAATATTAAATTGTCACTATTTTATTTTTTCCAGGTGTCTTGGGCCACTGAAACGAAATCTTTACCGGCGGATAGTTTGAGTCGATAATCGAGAGATCATCATTTTTTCCTTGATGTTGATCGCAATCGGAGAGCTTTGAATCTGAAGAAGATAGGGACCCGCCTTCTTCTGAGACCGGGGAGAAAGTTGGCGTTTCGCAGCATTGCTAATGCTGTGAAGTTTCTATTTTGCCACCCGCACTTCTTTAATCATGAATGAGGTGAATGTTACTAAAGAAGTAGTCCTCTGGTCGAGGCAGATGAATCCACTACCTATCAAGTTATAAATTTCTAAGGCAAACTAATATGTTATCTGTTAGGTATCTACTCTAAACATGCACTACAGTAAATTTTTTACCCCCCTGTCATGGATATTCGCGTACAATCAAATCATGCGCATTATTTTCATAATTTGTGTGTGTGTGATGGATTGGATGCTACCACCCTCTTGGTAATTAATGAATGTGTAATGCATTATCCAACGGGGCTATTAAAATCATTGTGATTGTATCGGGACATCTATGCACAGGAGCGACACATTTTTACGTTTCAGACTTTGAAAGATGATAGCAAACGTGTGGTGCAACGTATGTCAATATGTTTCACACAGCTTGTTCTTAACTTGTTAGCTATGATTTGTGCTGAAATTTATTCAACCTAAGACACTTGAAGTTTAAATTTTGTAATTTTTCTGGGGGAATAGCGAATGGCTTAATATTTTAATAATGTAGAGTAATTACAGTCGCCAGTTGTAGTGACAATATAGGGCAGTTTCCCATCCTATATAAAGCAGCCCAATGTATATAACAAGAACTGCTGAATTCCAGTATTAAGTTTTGGTCGGGTGATATATATTTTTTAGTCTAGTCAGTGTGGACGACGACTATGATATACTTATAGCCTTGTTCTTTAACTCAGGATCCAAAGATTATAAAACAAAGACGCCTTTTTTTAAATGGTGTAGTAAGGATGGCAGATAAATTCAGCAAAATACTCCAAATGCTAAAACTGCTAAGGAATTTGCTCATAATTTCCCCAATAACAGTATCAGCATGTGCTGTAGCCTGCATAATGTTTGACCTGCATTCCCTAACTTATAAAACCCTAGCTATGTAACTGGGACTCGAAAAGGATATGTCCAATAAAACTAATTTTGAAGTTGGTACTAAATAATGGATCAATTATGAATTAGAATATAGTTAAGGAAAGATATTATGTCTAAAATATTTTAAAGATGCAATGAGGTGTGTTATCTCATTTCTCTCACAAGCTGTTCTCAAAAAAATAATTTTGAAACATTCTTTTCATTTCCAGCTTGGTTACAAACTGTAAATAACTTTTTCATTGAATGATTAATTCAAAATACTCATGAATCTGTAAAGGCCAAATTTGAAGATCCAAAATTGTTCTTTTTTCATCCCCAGAATACTCTTTGCTGATTCTGTAATAAGGGACTTGACAATTACCTTTCATTATTTAGCAAGCAAATATTCTTGCCACCCTTAGTCTGTCAACATTTATTGTGAAATTCTTACTTGACACTAGTGCTGTATGGCAAATGAATGTGGATTGAAGGAAACAAGTTTGAACTTGAAAGGTCTGAAAATGCACTGAATGTGATCACAGGTGGTGTTAACTGTTAATCCTTGATTGGTTGCAAACCATAAAGGGAAGTCACATTTGACAACAGTACACTCGGAACAATCCAACTTAATAGAACCTGTGTCAATCTGCCTTGTTTCCTCAACAGTGCTGTATGCTCAGTTGTCACCCTCGAGGCAGTGTTTAATTTGTGATATTTCTTTGCAGACTGATAATTTTAATTTATATTTCCTTAAGCTGTGATTAATTGTTCCTGGCATTAGGATTAATTTTCCTTTAAACCTATTATGGCAACACCTCTGTGTAAAGTGATCATTCTAATATTTTGAATGTGTGCCTGGTCACTGGCTGGAGATTAACTTTCTACGAAAAACCTAAAAGGCTTAAGGAAATATTTAATATAATGTTTAAAAAGGGGTCATTAGAAGCTTAATTTATCCTTCCTGTTAAAAATTTCTTGATGGCAAATGCCAAAGATAGTTATTCCTTACAAATCTGGGAGGCACTAATTATGTGGGTTTAACTTTTCCATTTACACCTGAATGGTAATCTAGGTTGTACTGTCAATCATCATGTGACTGGAATTATTTTTTCCCAGAAACATCTCAGGTACAAGCCTCATCATAAATTCATCCCGTTATATAAAAAATGGAGCTAAGCTTTCATTTTTGGAATCATTCCATGCTACAGAAACAAAGCACCTTGCATTGCTCCACTTTAATTTTAGAGTACCAACTTGATTGTCATTGAGGTACAAAAAGATTGATATACTGTCCTACACATAAGTCTGATTTGTCAATGGAAAATGGGAGGGTGAAACACTGAGAAAAATATGAGATGAGGTGGGGAGGAGGGCTCAAGAATGATGATTTTGCAGATAAAGGAGAGATAATTGAGCCATGTGGGGAAATGTTTAGTAGTAGGAAGTGTCGGATTAAGGAGTTGTGATTCCAGAAAGATGACTCTCCATTTTACTCAGAAATGGGGACAGCAATTAGAAATAAAATTCATAAATGTGTTCACCTACCAATTAGTCATTATTTGTGGGAAGAGTAAGAAAATGAAAACGGCAGATGAGTCTTGTTTTTGGAAGAGGTTACTACCTTCAATTTTGACAAAGAGCTTTTGCATTGTAAATATGGGAGTTAACTCCAACTCAATGTTTTGTAGTTAAATGTAAAGGTATTAAATTGAATTTAATTATAATTATGAAAGATGAAATCAATTCTTAAACAACCATGTTCTTTATTTTCATTTAAGGTTGCTATTTCTCTTCCTGCTTAAAAGTATGGGCCTTGACTCTGGGCTCACATTAACTTACCTCCTTAACTTAACTTTTCCATTTACACTTGAATGGTAATCTAGGTTGTACTGTCAATCATCATTTGACTGGAATTCTTTTTTCCGAGAAACATCTCAGGTACAAACCTCATCATAAATCCATCCCGTTATATAAAAAATGGAGCTAAGCTTTCATTTTTGGAATCATTCCATGCTAGAGAAATAAGCACCTTGTATTGCTCCACTTTAATTTTAGAGTACCAACCAGATTTAATACTTGATTGTCATTGAGGTACAAAAAGATTGATATACTGTCCTACATATGTCTGATTTGTCAATGGAAAATGGGAGGGTGAAACACTGAGAAAAATATGAGATGAGCCTTTACATTTAAGGCATTAAATTGAATTTAATTATAATTATGAAAGGTGAAATCAATTCTTAATTAACCATGTTCTTTATTTTAATTTAAGGTTGCTATTTCTTTTCCTGCTCAAAAGTATGGGCCTTGACTCTGGGCTCACATTAACTTACCTCCTCGACTTTTCCAACCACCCTTCCACCAGCTGCCTCAATATCTCCCTTGTATTTGTGAGGAGATTGTTATTCTGGCTAAGCCCTGCTTCACTTCTCTCATCCATCTGCAGAGAGCCTCCCCCTACTATCCTACCTCCTCACCCCCTCTTTGCCTCACTGACCAGTGAGGATTATGTACACACGAGCACCTGGGAGGATGTCAGAAATAAGGTAGCACCACTAGAGGTAATAGACGACCATTGATAGTGCACATTTACCAATTTTTGGAGGGATGGGCGTAGTCTTCTCTCGTTACCGCAAGGGGAAGAGGAACAGATTCGTGCATGGAACTTAGCAAATACCAGGAAATCTGAAAAGGTTTTTAAACAGTAGCAAACCATAGACTGGAAAGAGAGAAACTTGTCACTCATAGTCTTAAGCCTCCAGTTCAGGATAAATTAAATTGTAAGCCTGATCCATTTGGATTGATTTCAGGCACAAGATATTCCTGGGAAACTATTGGCGGCATAGGGAAAGGAATTGACCCCATCCACCCACGAGGGAAATGCACGCATCATTGGCCTTAGCACTAAGTGAGCTCTATCCTGACCTATCAAAGAACCTTCAGGTTTATTACTGTGGTATTCAGCTTACTGATAATAAAACATTTAACTTAATTGAAGGTTTATATTATGAAGTCTAAATACCTAATTTAAATTGAAATTGATATTAGCATAAATCTTTACTGGCATTAGACAGTTTACTTCTGCCACGCATTTTGGTATGGAGAGAAATAAATGTAGGCATATGCATATCTAATGTGTAAATTCTTTTCATTCAAGGTACACGGAGGTCCTCTGGAATCACCTGGTCGAAACTGCTTCAGCTTGCCATTTTTTCAAATTGTTTTGGTTCCAGTTGAGTAAATTGAAGTGAATGATGAGCCTCCAACTGTTTATGGAGGATGATCAAATGGATCCAACAGATTTTTGCTCAACCAAGGACTGATTTTTGTACAAAATAGCATACAAATTGCAGTCAACAATGGTTACAGTGTAATAATGATCCAAAACATGTAAAACAGAAAATAAACACAGCTAGCCCTGAAATCCATACATGGCACACTCAAACCAGAAAAGCACCGATGGTGAAGAATTCTGCTCCTTGGCCACGGCTCACTGAGGATACAACATATACTCTCCAAAAGCAATATCAAAACAGCCTTCTACAACTTGCATAATTTAAAAAACTTGAACTAAACACCTAAAGATAAAATAAATGTAATGCAACAAAGGGGAGTTTATAAACTCAATTGTACAGACTGACACGCCATCTCCATTTGACAGACAGTGAGGACTTTCGACATTAGGACTAAAGAACACCGTTCATGCTTCAGAAAGAAAGACAACAGTTCACAATACGCGAAATACCTCTTAGATAACAATCATTCCAGTAACTTCAGAGCTGCCTTTTTATACAGGAAAATGAAAGGTCGTAGGCTGAACGCTTTCGGGGAGTTAGAAATTTGGGAATCTCTTCAGTCCAACAATCTTGAGGTGGTCAATGATATCTTGTACCTCTCCCATTCTCCTCTCCTGAAATGCTTAAATACCTTTCCACACCAATCCCACCCCCCAACAAGGCAGTGTCCGTCACCATCTGTCCGTTAATGAGGGTCAACCTTTTTTAGCAAACACACCCCCTTTGTACTGTCTGAGGCAGATACCAACCAATACTTAACCTCACCTTCCCTTTACCCATTAATGACTGCTGCACCTACACTACCCCCCCCCCCCTCTATCTCCCTTACTTACCCTACCTTACTCTCCTTTTGGCACCTGACTATATAAGTTGAGAAATTTTGTGATATTGTACCTGATATGCAGCATCAAAACCATGGTTGTAGAACATTAAAAGTGTGTGGTAGTGTTAAGTTTCTTATTTTTTACCCTCGTCATTAAGGAATTCCACAAAGTTTCGCCTGAAACTGTTAATTTTATTAGAATTTATATGATAAAGTTGGGAAAGGGATGATTATATGCAAGCGCTTTCATCCTGAAAAATAATAAGACTTAAATTCATTTTGCACATTAACTATGACACTAAATGGTGTTTTGAAGCCGCTAGTCTGAAACTCCCTTGTTACCTCATTGTTTAACTTAATACGTTTCATTTAATGGGTAATTATCCCTGTGACATAGCATGGTTTCACTCCCATGCAGAAATGTTGGTTTACTTTATGAATTACTCTTTAGCAGGTTTGCAAAAGTATTAGAATTATTTGTCTCAGGTGTAACTTCATGGAATTTGCATGACATAATAAAATGAAATACCTAACTTTGTAATGCCATAAAATTTATTTAAAAAAGCACAACCCAGGTTTCAACGTTGAACATCATCATTAGGTCTGATGTTAATGTTCAACTTCGAAACCTGGGTTGTGCTTTTTTAAATAAATTGTATGGCATTACAAAGTTAGGTATTTCATTTTATTAGAATTACGTTTTGGTATGCTCCACGTACAAGTGTTGATGTTTTGGCCACCTTTTAGCTCAAACTTGGTTTGTTCATCTATCACAGCACAGAGCATTCTGACAGCACCCTGTGGTATCCTAAGTTCATTTAAATCTGCTCTCATTTTTTAACAATATCTGATGGGCAAGGGTATAATTTAGATCAACCCAGGCACTAATTACTCCTGCATTTATTAAACCTGACTGATATATGTACACCCTAAGGAATAAATTACAGGAGCTTAGATCTAAGAACTTAGTCCAACATCCTTCTACCTCCAAGTCCATTCATAACGTCCATTCTCCTCCACTTGCCTTGTTTTTCCTCCATTCTCTCAGTGAATGTCTCCAGCATCCTACTGCCTCTTACTATCTCTTACGTCTACTTGTGCTGCCTTCTTCATATGTCTCCCAAGCTTCTCTCAATGCCTGGAACTTCTTTCAAATTAATTTCCATCGATTTAATATTTAATTGTTTTCCTTACTCATCTCTCTGAGAAACCTTCTTGTCATTCCATTGCCTGAATAGCTGTGTCAAAGCCAATGTAAACTACCCTTCACCAGCACTTACATCTTTATTTCCAGTGCCTGACAAAAACTTCTCTTTGTTTTATCATTTTCTCTTGATCTCCCTACTGTTTTTCCCACCTTCTTTTAATAAAGTGTGCCGTAGCATACTTTGCCAATATTATTTCAAATTTCTTTCAAATCAGCAAATTATGCTGCCGCATCCTGCACTTTGCCTAATTTGCCAAACTGCATATTTAAAAAAAATTAGTATTTTTCACGAAATACTAGACTTACGTCCATCTTCTAATAAGAGAAAAACCATGATAATCGGAGTATATATAAACAGGAAAAGTAGGGAGCCATAGCTGAAAGTTGTTCTTACGGGGATTAGTGTTGCTTCGACAGATTTCAGATGTTAAAGTCAAAGTACAAGGCTGATTTAAGACATTGTTCCACATGAAGATCTCATGCAGTCAACAGAGTTTTACTTAACAGTCAACACTCAGTTTAGACACCACAAAAGGCTTAGGTGTATATGGGAAATGCTAGGTTCTCGGGAAGGTATCAGTTACAAATTATATTATGTTTAGGCACAGATTTAGGAACAGCATGAACACTTTCTCAAACATCACTTATTTTTCTGAAAAAGATTTTCCTTAGTGTGCTGTCTCTAGTTAACCTTGAAGAATTTATTCACATATAGACCTTTTTTTCTTGTAGTTCCTTGGATTTTATTTTTCTTATTATTTGGCAATATTTATTATTGAAAGTATGAGAGTTCTTATTTACATTTATTGAAATTTGCTTTAAGAAGCAACTAAAATCACCTGCAAAATGCATTAAGGTCCCAACAGTCACTTTAAAGTAGTAGTTCCCTCAAATTTGAGCAAAACATTGATTTTATTAGGACACTTAGCATATTTTGGCTACTCTTTATTGCACTGACGTGCCCATTAGAAACTTTATTTAGTTATTAGACCCTTTTTTGTTCATAACCACCATAGAGTTGATAAGTCAATCTGATTTTTCTGACTGATCAGAGGTGTGAATTGCAATATATTTATTTGAGGATCTGAACATATATATATATTTATCCTACCTGAATTGATGAAATAAAATATTTTTACTGAATGAATGAGAAAATTTTGCTTTTGGCAATTTAAGATGATTTATTTTGAGGGAAAATGAAAAGGTTAAAAAAGATTGGTACGTAGTAGATTTTTTAAATTATCTATTTTGCTCATATACCAGGGGCTAGAAAGTTACTATCATTTGAAAAACTTTGATCATGGCATTAATGGAGGAAAATAACTAGCTGTTGAAAAAGTGGACGTTGAAGTCCAGTAGGGCAAAATAATATAGATTTTAAATGGTTCTACAATTTATGAAAAAAATGAAGTACTGGCTAATCAAAGGAACATGTAATCATCCAAATAAATATTTTTTAAGTCTAATGAAAGAAGTGATAACACCAAGTGGAGTGTATAAAAGTGCAGTAAATTAAGGGGAGGTGAATAAGAAGTAGTAAGGTTCGATTGTAATAAAAATGAAGTTCAAAAGGTAGCCTAGCTTTAATGGAACGAGCAAGTGAGTGCTTTAAAAAGTAAAGAGAGCAACAGGAGCAAAAGTAATATTTTGTCCATTCAAGTGAATAGTGAAGTTGAAATGAAATAAAGAAAAATAATAGGGATAGTTGAGCCTGAATGAATGGAAGGGTGACGAAAATGGCTAGTCCCAGGGTGAAGATCAACAAAGATGTGTGACAAGGATGTTGGTTTATGTTTTTTAAATCGAAGGGGCGTTCAAAGTAATTCCAATTTCAACAGAGCAATAATATTTTAAAAAGAAGAGAGCATCACCAAGAAAAGGGAAATGTAATAAAATCCATAATGGAAGACGGTAGAGTTGTTATAGGTCCATGTTTTTCAATAGAGGGAAGGTAAAATTTACCTAGGTAATAGGGGAGAAAGAAAGGGAAATATGCAAGTTCTACATATATGCATAGCTTGTTTATGGGGAGAGTGTATGAGGAGGAGAATCAAAGTCCAAAGAAGCAGACGGAAAAAAATTATGGGCCCAGGGGTCGGAGTGTATATTCAAATTCCAAAGAGGGAATCGCAGTAATGTTTAAAGATTGATATTGAGCTGAAGGTAGAAAAAACAAGAGTCCAGGGAATTGATGGTGGTCAGAAATGCAAAAATATTCCAAGTCCAGAATGGCCTTATGATCAGCATAGGGAGGTGGAGAATGATAATCATTTTTGCGTTAAATTTACAATCCAATGCAAACATTTATAAAATTTGAGATGTCAGTTTATTGGGGAAAATTACTTGCTATCCAATAGTGTGAGTTTTGATTGAGTATATTTGTTAATAAATTCATAAAGAGAAGAGTTAAAAATAATTCCCACTATGTAGTAGCTCCAAGTTTTGAATCAAGCACTTGGGCTGGGGTCTAAGGGTGGAGGGTGGGCATGGTAACCCGATCAGTGGTGTACCCGAGGTGAATGGGCCCCCGAAGGTTAGTCCTACTGTCTAAAGGGGAGGCTATGCAAAATTTTTTCTTGAATTTTTCAAGGTCGATCAAAGTCCATCTGTCTCCATGATTCATGGTAGGGTGTGTAAAGGCGTCACTTAATGCTGGAGTGCTTCAATGAATATGGTAGGGTGTCTCGAAGGTTGCCTATGTTTCAAGGAAGAGTGATTTGAGTGACCTCATCCTTGAACTTCCATGGCACCCTGCCAACTTCTCCGAAGCACTCCAGCAAGTGATGGTGGTATTACTACAAGTAAATTCAACACTCCATTAGAAATCCATTAATTTATTTTACTTTTAAATACATTAACCCTAAACATGTAACCTGAAAGAGAAAAGTATAAATGAACAGTTATTACATGTTTGGAAATAATTCAAATAAGTTTCAAGTATTAATGAAAATGCTCACCAAGTTTGATTACAGTCAATTAACTTTAATTCAACTGAAATTGTTAACACACAACTTTTTCTCTCAATTTGCCAAAACAGGAAGAGTGAGGGTCTTCTGCAAAAGGCACACACAGTAAGACGTCATTTGAATTCGATGTTTTTGATATTCCAGGCTCTCTTCCAAACACAGCCAATGGGCATGGCACGGTATCCCCTGAGTGTGGCAGCGTAGAGCTGAGTGCTCGTGGTGGGGAGGAGTCGGCTGCCCTTCCCAAGAGCATCTGCAGCCCTTCCTGCATCCTCCTCCTCGCTTCTACATCAGAGAGCAGGGGTGCTGATCCCCCAATATCCGTACCCCATTGGGCATCTCACCTGGTGGTGGAGAAGAAAAGTGATTTACTGCGCTTTAGTCATCCAGATCACTTTGACAGAAATACCTAAACTGTCAAAGTGATCTGGTTTAGTTATTAATGACAACGTAAATGGAAGAAGGAGAAGTTTGTGGCTTTACATTGTTCATTGATGGTGTAAATTATGACCCAATTTATAGTTTATTTGTTTTTAAGTGCATAGCATATTATAGTTTAAGTGTATAACTGTACCAACTTACAATTGTAACATCTTTAGACTAATAAAATGCTGGTGAAATTGAGATTTCTGCTCATCCCCTATTTATTTCCCCAAACCCATTAATATAAACAAAGTCCTTACCAGTTAGGCAATGGCAAATTCTCTGTCTGAGTACAGTAAGGAAAGGATAGCTATGGATCAGCAAATAACAATTAGCAAGATATAATAATGACTACTTATATTGAAGAAGAATTTGAGATGAGTTATAATTCATAATTGAATAGCTTTGAGAATGAAAGAAGTAAAAAATAATTTATAAAAAAGAAATTGGACTTGGAAGTATTGGTTTCTACGGAAGCTACTGATCCTTGGTAGCCATTGTTGCCTCGTGCCATGATTCGATTCAACACTGTATCTGAACTAAAAGTATATACTTCGATACTAATTACTACTTTTTTAGAACACTATCTACCCGAGTAATTACTGACATTTTAAAAATGTTTACGAATTTAAGAATTTCAGTTTTTGGGTGCAGACTCTGTTCTCATAGAAAAACAATGCAGAATATCCACTTTGTTCTCCAACACATCCTTCCCAACTCACTACTTTCCAAAAACTAAAAAGGAAAACAATTCCAATGATATGGAAACTTCAAAAATATCAATTTTATTTTATATAAATGAAATTAATATAAATATGAATGATAAGTTGGAAAATTAGAAATTCCAATAACCAGAACAAAACGAGTTCTTAGCATTCTACAGACCATGACAAAAATTCCATTCCCAACGCAAAAGAGATTCAAGAATATGCCTTCGTTGCATTCACCGTTACAAATGGGAGGAGACAAAGAGGAGGTGTATTTCACAGCTTACTTACTTCGGAGCAGTTATCAGGGCAAGTCCTCACACAGCCGACCCTTGGTGCCAAATGACAACTATTGACCATAAGGGGGGGCAGGAATTCCAATGGACTGACAATGCATATTATATATGAATAGATGGGTTTTTTATATTAACAATACGATTTGATTTGTAATAATACTCCATTGATGTTCATAAGAAGGTTACACTCGAATTAACCTACGAAAATGCAATACATTAACTTCTATGCATCTAGTTCCCTCAAATGTTCCAAAAGATATATCACGCGGTCGTAGATTCTATTGTTACTATTTTTAAATATATTCTTACACATTCAAATGCAATGGATCGGTAAATGACATTAATGTTTTTTTTATAAAATCTTTATTCTAAACTGCAAAAAAGTTATCTTTCAAGGATCTCTCCACGAAAAACGCATAATGTGAACAATTAGCTGACCTTACGAATCGGGAGGTCAATTCGGAATAATCAAATGCTTCGCAACTTGAAATGTTTACCAAAAATTATATCTGAATCGCAAGAATCGGCAAGTATTGATGGCATTGAGCACCAAACTCAAATTCTCTTCTACCTCGACACTTCCTTGCACCCGGATCGGAATCCAATGATCCCCAGAGGGGATCGGCTGGCATCCATAATTTCCTTTCAACGGATTACCGATTAGATATCTTGCGTAAATTGAAAGGAGGTCTCTCTTTCGCAGTTATGTTGAAAATGTATTATTACCCCCATCGTACTACGGGCCAATTAAATCAATTTAGTCAATAAAATGGTCACTATTTCCACGAGCGATAAGGTAGATTATATTATGGTTAGGCACAGGTTAAGGAACAGTGTGATAAATTCGCACAGTTTCCCAGGAGCGGATGCGGACTCTGACCACAATTTAGTTTTCATGAAATGTAACATCCGTTTCAAGAAGATAAGGCAAGGGCGGCGGGTTAGGAAATGGAATGTAGAAGCATTTAATGGATTAACGAGGAAGGAGTATCAGGTGGCTGTAGAGGAAACGATGGATGACGGTAAAGAGCTGAGTACTAACGAAGAAAAACGGGAATGTATCAAGCAAGGGATAACGGAAGCCGCAAAAGACACCATAGGAACCGTTAACGGGAAAAGGATAAGGAAACCATGGGTAACTGATGAGATGATTGCAAAGATGGATGAGAGAAGAAGATGGAAAATAGTAAACACAGAGTTAGGAAAAATGAAGTACAAAGAGTTAAACAATAAATTGAGACGGGCCACAAAGTAAGCAAAAGAAGAATGGTGGAAAACGCAATTCGAGGATATGAAAAGTCTACAGAAGAAGGGTGAAATTGGTGCGATATACAGCAAGTTTAACTTATTATCGGGAAGTAAGAAGGCAAGATCTGTGCTAACAGTTAAAGATAAGTATGGTATGATAATAGTTGAGACAGGAAAAATCCAAGATAGATGGAAGGAATATACGGAAACATTGTTCGGTAAAGAACTTAGGTCGACAAGGTTAGGCATAGAAAAGGAACATGACGTAGAAGAAGATAGCTTAGGTCCAGGCATACTCAACCATGAAATAGAAAGGGCATTATAGGAGATGAAAACAAATAAGACCGTGGGGGTGGACAACATTCCTGTAGATCTTTTGAAATGTCTAGGAGAAGGTGGGAAAAAGGCCTTGTATGGACTGATTCGTAGTATCTATGAGGAAGGAATCTGGCCGGAAGGTTTTGTGAGATCGGTTTTAGTTCCTATTCCAAAAAAGGCAAAGGCTACATCTTGTGAGGACTACAGAACAATAAGTTTGATATCCCACGCAGCTAAAGTTATTCTCAGGATCATCAACAAAAGGATAGAGAGTAATGCAAATGATTACTTAGGGGATGATCAGTTTGGGTTTAGGATAGGAAGGGGTACGCGTGATGCCATTGCAGTAATGAGATCACTAATCGAGAGGAATATAGAATACAATCAGGACGTTTTTGCCTGTTTTGTAGATTTCGATAAAGCGTTTGATAGAGTGAATTGGGAAAAATTAATGCGTGTATTGCAGAAAATAGGAATGGATTGGAGGGACAGGAGACTCATCCGCAACCTGTACATATCTCAGACTGCTCAGGTGCGAGTGGGGAACGGAGAGTCGGGATGGGCAGTGTTAGGAAGAGGTGTAAGGTAGGGTTGCCCATTGTCACCGGTGCTGTTCAACGTATATGTGGAGGAAATGATCAAAGAGGCATGGGAAGAACTGGGGGTAGGAATGAAAGTCGGAGGGGAATTCGTAAAATCGGTTAGGTTTCCCGATGACCAACCATTATTTGCTCAGTAAGCCAAGGGGTTGCAAGCATTGCTGAGTGAATTGGAGGTTTAGTGCGATAAATATGGGATGAGAATCAACGTTAATACAACCAAGGTTATGCAATTTTCTAGGAAGAAAAAGGCTAAGCTAAATATTACAATAGGCGGGGAAATAATAGGGCAGGTAGAACAGTTTACATATCTTGGAATTGTTTCATATCATCAGTTTACATATTTTGGACCAATACGGTCAAAGTGGTAGGGACGTAAGGAGAAGAATTGCGCTAGGCAAGGAGGCTTTCTCAAGGAGGAGGGAGTTGATGACGGGGACGTTGAGTAGGGATGTTAAGACAAGACTCTTAAAAACTCTGATATTGAGCGTAGCTATGTACGGCGCGGAAACGTGGTTACTGAAGCAGGAGGATAGACGTAGATTGGAGGCTTTTGAAATGTGGGTGTGGAGAAGAATGGAGAAGGTGAAGTGGACCGAAAGGAAAACAAATGAGGAAGTACTAGAAATGGTGGGTGAGGAGAGGGGTTTGTTGAGAGAAATCCTATGGAGGCAGGAAAAATGGATGGAAGGCGTATTGATTGGTAGGGGGATGCTGAAGACGTTGAGAGACGGGAGAATGTTGGGTAAACGAGGGAGGGGCAGGGAGATGATATGGAAGTTAGACGAGATAAAGGGAGGAAAGAAGTACACAGAGATGAAGAGGGACCTGATGTACATTAGGTTGCTGGATTGGGTTTTGTTTGGAGTTACAAAATGTTTATTTTATAGTTGTGTCCATTCAAAAACTAACCTTAATTGGTAGATTACCTAATAATAATATATCAATTAGGTTCGCATATGCTCAAAAAGTATTTGAAGGTTAAATGCATTCATTAGGGCGATGAATATAAATAGACCCGAGGGATTAATTCGTCAAGTATGAATCTGAAGGACGAGACAATTGACAATCTATATATGAAGGAAATTTTTTTAAAGTCTTAACGCAGAAAGCCAATGAGCCAATCTAGACAATGAGGGAAATTTCAATATTCGGGCAACGTTTAATGGGTAAATGGATATAGTAGCCGAGAAAAGAGAAGAATCGCGTTGGCGCAGTAATGAATGGATCAAAATGTCCGACAAGGTACTCTAGGGAATGCTCTGACGAAAGCGGTTGTCTTATATATATATATATATATATATATATATATATGTATATATATATATATATATCTATGTATATATATATATATATATATATATATATATATATATATATATAGCAGGAAGAAGAAGCAGGAGGATAGACGTAGATTGGAGGCTTTTGAAATGTGGGTGTGGAGAAGAATGGAGAAGGTGAAATGGACCGAAAGGAAAACAAATGAGGAAGTACTGGAGATGGTGGGGGAGGAGAGGGGTTTGTTGAGAGAAATCCTATGGAGGCAGGAAAAATGGATGAAAGGCGTATTGAGCGGTAGTGGAATTTGTAAGAGGGTAATAGAGGGGAGAATGTTGGGCAAGCGAGGTAAGGGTAGGAACAGGATAGGGATGTTGGACGGGATGATGGGAGGAAAGAAGTACACCGAGATGAAGAGGGACCTGATATAGATTAGTTTGCTAGGTGGGGAGTCACAAAATGTTTATTTGATAGTTGTGTCCATCCAAAAACCTACCTTAACCGGTAGATTACCTAATATATATATATATATATATATATATATATATATATATATATATATATATATATATATATATATATATATATATATATACATATTTGACGAGAACTAACGGATGGGAAGTCTTGTTTTGAAATCATTACGATTATCTTGCACGGGTTTAGGATGTAGGTTTCTTGGTGATCGGAGAAAATGAGCTGGACAAAGAGGAAGTCAAACTACAAAGCTTAGATTGTAAGGTAAAGGCACAAGATGGGATGTCGAAGGACGTGACAGAAGGGAGATCAGCAGCGGTCTCGAGGTAAGGGCGGGGATTTAGATTACACAGGCCTACAAAAAAAAATTTTTGGTGCCGGGAATCTTTGTGTTGATTTTAACTATATTTGTAGAGCTGAATCCAAATATGAAATCCGTTTTTATTTAACAGCTCTACTTTTTTAGATATGGCACATCTTACGATTAGTTGAATTAATATTTGATATATTCCGGAAAAAAATTTTCAAAGTTAAATAAATCTATAAGTATGCATGGGAATATATGGTAAAAGAAAATAGGAAAAATATTACAGACTTTGTGAAACCTGCATACTTGGGATATTTTGGTGTTAAGCTTGGTGACCAAGATAAAACATGGGCACCGCATTTTGTGTATAAAACATGTACTGAACATCTGCGGCAATGGACAACAGGACAAAGGAAAAGTCTAAAATTTGTTGTGCCAATGGTGTGGAGAGAACCTGTGAACCATATTGACGACTGTTATTTTTGCATGGTAAATGTTTCGGGAATTAATTTAAAAAATCGCCACAAGTGGACATATCCAGATTTGCCTTCAGCTAGACGCCCGGTACCCCATTCTGAAGAAATACCGATCCCTATATTTCAGACGTTACCAGATGTATCTAAGGAAGAATTTGAGTTATTTGAAAACATTTCTCATTCTATTGACGATAGTGGCAGTGACTACGAGGGGGTATCAACAATTCCTCAACTATTTAATCAAGATGAACTAAGCGATCTTGCTAGAGAACTGAACTTATCGAAGGAAGCATCCGAACTACTAGCATCAAGACTGCATGAAAAGAATTTACTGCAACCCGGTACAAAAATAAGTTTTTATCGCACAAGGGAAAAGGATATGCTACCCTTCTTTACTCAAGAAGACAATCTTACATTTTGTTTAGACGTTAAGGGTCTTCTGGAAAAAATGGGACTACTATCACAATATGATGCTAGTGATTGGAGTTTGTTTATTGATAGCTCCAAGCGTAGTTTAAAATGTGTACTTCTTCACGAAGGTAACAGGTTTGGCGCAATACCAATCGCTCATTCAACTAAAATGAAAGAAGAATACGATACAATAGCATTGGTCTTACAGAAGATAAAATACCAGGAACATCGCTGGGTGATTTTTGTAGATTTAAAAATGGTGAACTTTCTTCTTGGGCAGCAAAGTGGCTACACAAAATATCCCTGTTTCTTGTGCCCCCTGGGATACCAGGGACAGACAAAACCACTGGATTAAGAAGAAGTGGCCTAAGAGAGAAAACTTTGTTGTTGGGAAAGAAAACATCATTGCTGAATCTTTAGTTGAAAGAGAGAAAATCATCTTACCGCCTCTACATATTAAACTAGGCCTAATGAAGCAATTTGTAAAGGCTCTTGACAAGGATGGACCATGCTTCGGCTACTTAGGACTAAAGATGCCCCATACAAGTATTGAAAAACTTAAAGTTGGTATTTTTGAGGGGCCACAAATCAGACAACTTACAAAGGATCCTGCTTTTGTCGAGTCAATGAATGAGATTGAAAAAATTAGTTGGATGTCATTTGTTGTTGAGGTCATAAAAATTTTTCTAGGAAATCACAAAAGTGAAAATTATATTGAGCTGGTAAACATTATGCTCAGTAACTTCAAATCACTTGGGTGTAATGTGAGCACAAAATTTCACTACCTACACAGCCACTTAGACAATTTTTTTGGAAATTTAGGAGACACAAGTGAAGAACAAGGTGAAAGATTTCACCAGGATATAAAAACAATGGAAGCCCGCTACCAAGGAAGATGGGATAACCATATGATGGCAGATTACTGCTGGTGCTTAAAACGAGACTGTTTGAACAAAGTGCACTCAAGAAAATCGCGCAAAAGAAGCTTCCGATGTGTTGAGTGATGTTTTTAGGTATTTTTTTCTTTTCAATTTGTTTTGTTACAGTAAAAATTTTAGTATTTGTGTTCAATTGTATTGTAAAATTCTGTGTTGTTTGTGGGTGATTTAACAGCCCTAGAAATAAATCAAGTCTTTATATTTAATGGGTTTTATTATTAATATAATATTCCCATATCATCATGTAGAAGATTTTTTTACGTAAGTAACAACATATCTATGTCTTGAAAACTATAGCTGATAGGAAAAAACTAGTGTCATAATTGGATTCAGCACCCCAATTGTTCTTTAAATCAGCAATAAAAGCTCGGAAACCAAAACCACTGTTGGCCTGTGTTATCCATTACGCCACCGAATCGTTACTACGGTTATTGAATTTCATCACTTCTTAACGTTGGTAGCATAGGGAACAGGACCGTGTTGCAGCCATTACATTATATTTGGCATGGTAGTGCAAAAGGTTCGTCAAGAGAGAAAAATATCTAAGAGTTGCTCTAGCTAATGGTCTTTATGATTCTGGTTTAGTTGGTGGTTGTGGTAGAAGTCAATATTATTTAGGGCGAGTACATAACCGCAGTTGCATACCTACGAAGTGTAAATTTCATGCTTCCACTTTATTAGATACTTATTTAAAGTTAATGTGCTACCTCCATTTTCTTTGTTTCAATGCAATTCTGTTAATTTAGTTTAATCTATGCAATGTTAAAGAGTTCGTAAGTACATCCAGGGACTGACCCTGGGTCAGCGAAACTCAATTGGAAGCTCTAATATAGTGACCAGAAAACTGAAGAGAGGATGGACATCCAGTGTTGCTAGCTATTTCTCACCATGTTCGATGGTAATGCGTAATTTCCCAGTGCGATAAATCTTATGTTCATTTTACCTAAATAACCGAATTATATTGCATATTCCCCGGACTATAACCAAGCCTTCACTCAAAGATTCTCTACACTTAAACCTTCCCATTCGTTGGCGTCTCAAAACTTTATTCTGTCAAGTCCTAATATATCCCACGATGGATGAGGACTTCATTGGAAGATCTCAACACACTATATGCTATAAATACCTGCTCTGTGTAACTATGAGGAAGACTTATAAATAAAGATCCATTCGATTAATTAATCATAAGGAGTCCAACATATTAAGTAGAGCTCTTATTCATTTTAGAATATTGTCTTTACAATTTCCATTGCGTATGCTTTTAGTGTCGAAATTGTCATTTTATTTCTATGAATTCTACATCTTCATCTACATAACTGCTCTACGAGCCACCAAAAAGGTGTGGCAGGGGGTGTAACGTCAGGAAGAAAGGTTAATGGATGAGAGGGTTGGGGTTTATTAAAATGAGTCAGGGAATGGGGGGGGGGAACCTGTAAGAAAAAATATATAGAAATTTTCCACGCACAATCCCTAACCTGTACGTTATTACTTTTGGTAATGAACTAACCCCTGAGGGATTTCGACTACATGTCTCCCAATATTCTACGAAAAAATGACATTTAAAAATTTTCAGCCTTGCAGCATCGCTCTAATCTTACATTCGTGATGACCGTGATGCGTTGGGGTTCGCATTATATTCTTGCTGTCATCGGAAAAGGGCCCATCGTTAAATGTTTTTAACAAGTTTAATCTTTATTGTAAACGCCGCTGCGCAAGAGATTCCCAACCTAAATTGTCTAGCAAAGTAGATACGCTGCTGCGTTGGTCATAACAATGTTTGACAAATCTAGCCCCCCTCCGCTGCCTATTACGTGCGGTGTCCAATTCATCCTCGCAAAGTCAGTAGTGTTTTAAAATGGTTATTCTTGACAATGTTGTAGACCTAAACTAGATTGGAGTGACGCCTCCATAATTTCAAATTAAATTGACCACCACGCCATTTACTTTTTGGGACTGTATGAATTTGAGGAAAACTAGGGGAGAAGTGATAAAAAAGAGGGAACCTAGACAAGCCGAAAGGACCCAAACTAAGGTTTCATAAACGAAAGAAATTCACACGGTTTTATGTATAGAACAGCAACAGATGTTCTAAGGTGCCCATAAGTATGGTCTTACCTGTTAATACCTGGGTGCCAATTCACCATGGTGCTTATACCCCGCACCCTTACCTTTTTATTCCTGTGCGGTTTTTCTTCATCGCATTCTCTGCACTGGCTCTTGTTCCCTCGTTCTTCTAAGACTTACAGCATCATAGTAATTGATCATCCACCAACTAAATCTTCACGGAAGAAAAATAGGGCCATTGAATTTGCACACTTAAAATAATTGCTCTAAGCTTATGGCAGAGTGCAGTGTTTCATGGAGGCTAACCATTTCCACTGAAAATTGAACTGTAAATATCAAAGTCTTTTCCGCAATAATTTTACGGTAGATTTAGAATTTTGAATAATTCCGTAACGAAATTCTGAAGTGAAAACCTTCAGTACAGAGTCATCTGGACTGCTTCTTACTGGGTTTTCCCGAAGTGCTTCGAAACCGTTCTTATACCGCAGTTTATTTATTTATTCGTCTTGGTCCGACGAAGAGCACTTTTCAGCCTTGACATCGGACAGCAATGAGAACACAACAGTAACGACAATACCAACACCCTAGCTCTAGGTGGTAAAAGTCCCACCCTTGGATTGGCAGACGATGACGTTACCCCGCTTCACCCGGGGCCGGCAAACCATGCAGTTCGATGGTTACACGAGTGAAAGAAAATCATATTCCGCAGACGTGGCCAGAATACTAAATTTTCGTTTTGTCGTCTCCTCATGTGTGGCGGTAGTTGCATTGAGGTGGAGTGGGAATGATTGACTATGAATAAGTACATTCATATTAACAGAGAATAACTGGCCTTAATTTTCATTTGGGGTGACAGAGTTTACGGGTCCTTAACATTTTTCCAGGCAAGGGTTGTTTTTTGGTTTTATATTTATAAAGGGGAGAATGTATTTTTTAACTGTGGCAAAGAATTACCATTTACTGAAATTTATGTATTAACACCCTCCAGCATTGTTTCAATTCAATTCGTATGAATTAATTTCTATGATGTTCAGCAGTTTGATAGTGGATATATGTGGTGTGCAATTTGTCTTGTTTAGCGAAACCACATGCTAATGTTTGGATTTAGTTGTCAACTAACTGGGGATAACATGCAATTTTAATGTAAAGAGGTGTCCCACGATTTTGGAAGAGAATAGTTGTGTGCCCAGTGCAGTACGTACGTCTATTTCTATTTTAATCTGTTTAGAAAACCTGATGATCTGCCATTCTCCTTGGCTATGACAAACGCCGACCTCTATGACTAGGAACTTTGCCAGGAATTTGTAGTAACTACAAGTCCAGGCCGATTGATTACAAGCGGCAACTATCTGATTATGCCACAGCATTTTAAGAGCAGTGCATTTAAAACTGGCGAGTTTGCGAGGAGAAGTGGTCTATCGGCATTCTCTCTCTTACAGGTTATTTATTTATTTAAAATGGCCCTTCCAGGTATTTAACCGAGCAGCTGTGGAATAATGACAGTGCATGTTTACATCACGGGTCCCTCCTACCCGGGCCTTTATTAGTAACGCTCCCGAAACTTATCTTTTCATGCGAGTGAAGGAAGCAAGCAACAATAAGGGATTGGGCCAGAAACCGTTTTAGTAACACGCGACGGTAAAAATGGCTTGCTTCCGACTAATGGTGTGTTTGCTCTCAAATATATGGCGAAGAAAACTAAAAGAACATCTTACGATAGCTATTGCTTGAAAAAGCTGCTGCCAGTTCCAGTGAGCTGCTGCCTGATAGTTCAATTGACTTATTAAACGCTCCTCACTTTTACTATCCATTACGTACCCGTTTCACATCTGACGCCATGCAGCGAAGACTGATTCAACTAATCAACACGATTGCTCCATGTCTGATGGCAGTGCAGTAGTGGTTCAGTTTTGGAACATAAGCAATGTGTTCCGAACCGAAGACTTATCACTTACAAAAAGACAATACGAGCAAGTATCAACTGCAGTAGTAACTTGACACGTATATATACACGTATATATATAACGCGAAGACAAAGTAAGACTATGAATTTTTTCGAAAGTTTCATATGATACAACTCTGACGGGAAAAAATGATTGAAATGTTCAAAAAAGGTACATTCCACAAAATGGAGTTCATTAATTTAAAATAAAAAGAACCACTCGAAAGAATTATTGACGAAAATAGCGTCTCTGACATATTCCCTAATAGTCTTAGCTCTTAACCTAGCTTTTGGCAATAAAACATTACCATCGAACGAAGTGAATCGTGAAAGTAGGAAGGACGAAGAGCCTCACGCGAGATCGTAGAGCGCTTATTACCTACGACAAAGTCATTCCCAAATATGTGACCAATTAAGAAACTCAAATCTTCTTCCCTTGTTAAAAATGGTTTAGTTCAATCACTGCCAATTCATTTACACGGATATGTAGAAATTTCTTATTGGCACGGAAATGCATCAGTCATACCTTTTAGAAGAAATAATCTGCGGTTTCGAATTTTCACACCCAGAATATTTACACTGGTTCCTCCAACTAAGATCGGTTGTTGAACCCAACGACTGCGACAATAGGGATTGACTTTTGTTAGACAATGCAAACGATATGACCTGGGAGGGCGCAGTTACTCATATGAATGCATCGAAAAGCGTAAATAAGTCATTTCATTTTAGTCCCTCAAGGGTTGGTATTAAATTTGTACAAGGTCTTTTTTGATACGAGTACCCATATGTTCGAGCAAAAGAACCCATTTAAAAAACACTAAAATAAATGACCAGCAGTGTTTATTAAAAATTTGTTGTGTTATAGAATCGGAGGATGAATTATTCGTCATCGAGCTCCTTTGCTTTTGGCAGGAAAGCTGAAATGGGTGAACACTTTACGAATGCAATACCGCAACAATTTTTCCACCGCCAGGATCAACAAGGGTGGGAACATTTCCAAGGTCTCAGTTTACATCTGAACGGACGCAATGCAAAGTGTTAAGGTAAGGATGTTCAAACCGAGCAGACCTGAGTTTCCGGGAGTTATTGGTTTTGTTCATAACGAATGACCATATTAGTAACATTCTCTAAATAAACCGGTCGCCGGATATTAAATCATTACAAGGAAAATGCGTCACACTCGACCAAAGTTCAAGTCTAAGCGATATAATTCATAATTATTTTTTGCTTATACAAACAACATGCGAAAGAGACACTGATAGCGAAGGGAAAGCACAGAATACAAGTTATGGTATATTGCGATGAAGGAAGACCCCGAAAGGCGCATCACTTAACGTAAAAATCCCGTTGCGATGGACTATGGTTACGCGACCCTTGGCGAATAGGTGAACAAAAGTGGGTTAAGTTACTGCCACCTACATCTATTCGAAATCTTTCAGAAATGACAGTCATGTTAAAGTAATATTTAAAGGGGATAAGAAGGGAGGAATAAATGAAGAGAGGTAAAGAGAGAGAGATTGCACGAGTTTCCTTTTGCTGACCCAAAGAGGTATCGCGCACAGCTCGTTGGAACCCATTTTCCGGCATTCGTCAAAAGGTGAGAACGAAGGCCGATGGCCGGTCCATCACGTCCCTCCTGCAGAAACTACAGAGAGGTACGTCCTACTGGTACCATGTTACAGCGGTCCATTAAAACAGGAATCCGCTGCCTTCGGAAAAAAATCAGTGGAAGGAACGTGAAGAAGGATGATTGATAATGGAACAGGAGGAAAGAGAGCGATGGGATGATGCGATATAAGAAAATATTAAGTACAATCCACATGTAATTAATACTTTCTTATATAAATACAATTTTAGAGTTACTTTAACACCTGTGTATTATGGTGTCACAAGGATGAGTGTACCTGACACAAAGTGTATGCTATCTCTAAGTTAATGTCATACCCCAGTCACTTTAAATGTCCTGCCTAATTTGATCGCCTAAGAGTCACCTTAATTCACCCCCCATTTCTCTAAGTGCATTGTTGCGTCCCTTAAGCCCCATCGGGGGCCCTACCGCGAGTATGGAGGCCTTGTCTCGAGCTAAGGGGGCTCCTACACACTGAACCTGTATCTCAGGGGCGGGGGGAGGGAGGGAGAGGAGAGGAGACGAATCCTTACCTTGGTTACATCTGCAAGGTCCAGCGGCGGCAGAACCTTCTCCATCGACGATCCCTCGGTGCACACGCACACATCACACACACTAGCACCATTCACTAAAAGGAAGCACCATAATGACCATACACCACACGTCACTCGCACTAATACCCATACTATTGCCTCTCGCCAACAATCGCTGGGGTCAGCGTGGTAGACACCTTCCTCTTCACTGGAACTGGTGGGCTCCGTGTAAGTAGATGTGATCACATATTCTGTGTATTGTGTCATTAAATGCCTTGCATGTGGAGGGGTGATAGTGTAATATAATTGGAGTACAGAAAGTTTATCGCAATAGGTATGACAGATTGTAAGATTAATGAAGAAGCACTGTTAACAACAGAAAAGTCCTAGTTCGTCTTGGGCTATCCGCTTACGATGAAACTATGTGCACTCATTTGTGTTCCTTGGAATGATAAAAAAGTGGCCTAGACATGCAAAGGTCTTGACAGTCTTACAATAGCGTCCTCTCGTAGAGCATTGACATTTTATGATAAAAATGCATTTGCCCGTTTAATTAGTTAGTAATTAAGGTGACAGGGTCAGCGGAAGTTAATACCTGCGACAACGAGAAAAACATATATGCCTATGTACAAGGCAAACGTCGAAAGCAAAACATTGGCTTCTCGACGGGGCCACCGACACGAATGGTGATTGGCAGCTGAATGACGTGCAAGAGAAGCGAGGAGAATTAAAGGCGTCAATACCATCAGAGAGTATGAATTTCTCAGGAACAATGTTCGTTGCGTGTCATTGGCAAATGATTTGCAGTATTTCCTAATTTGATGAGATATGGCAGCCAAAAATGACGGCAGAAGAAATGAAAGAAGTCTGCTGAAAATTAGGCAAATGAAGCAGCACTATCAGCTCCTAGAATTTAGGAGTAGTATAGTGTCAGGACATCATATTGAAGGTTATTCTGCCATGTCCAATGCTGCCATGTGCTGCAAAATGCACAGACGCACACACACTTATACAAGTGACCTAGAATGAACTTCACGGCTCAATGAAAAAAGGAAAAGTAGAAAGATATCATTTCTGCGAGCGCTTTAAGTCAATTCAAACAGTCTGAATTGTCTTCCAAAGTTACGCCTCGGGAATAGCGAGGCGGACATCTGCTGCGACGGTACGGGTGATGCGAGAACGCGTGGGAAGACCCGGGGGTGGGGGGAACGAGGGGAATAAGGTGGGCTCGAGACGAGAGAGAGGGAGACTACATGAAGGGGGAGATAAAGGCTTCCGAATGTTCACCACGACAACCAAAGCGAACTGCTCGAGTTTTCAAAAGGAAGATTATCTGGACGTAATAATGCAGTTGGCACAAGCCATGTCCAGTCATACTGCTATTCCGATATGAAGGATAATTTTGAATTAACGCAACACTGGGCCTTCACGCGAGTCTGCATTGAATAACTAACAGAAAAACAATGCACTAATTCAACAGAGATAAAAATTGCAAATGGATGGTTAGTCGGATGAGAAATTACATTCCTTAGAAAGGTGTGCCGTTCAATATATAGAAACCACACTGCTTCATTCGCGACGACAGATTTAAATTAAGGATGGAACACTGATTCCTGTCCAATGTGTAGTCCGACTCGGGGCCAGTGGCAGAGGGTGTAGGCGACTATGCGAGCGAGTCAAATAGCGATGGAATTCGGCATACTCGGGGCACGTACGAAGATGAACGGACAAGTCAACTTAAGAATCCTTCAGTAAACCAAGTACCAGCAACAAAATCTTTGGTACAGAACTCATGAGTGGCAATCTGGTTATTCTGAACAAAATGTATTTCAGTAAGCGCACACTACGCCATGTCAACGAGGCCATTTCTGGCGGACTCAGCATGTGTTACGTAAAATTCAACCGGACAAATTGTAATTGAAAAAGAGGACATCAAAACCACCGGCTGTAGGGAAAGAACTATTTACACGAGTACTGAACAACGTGCAAAGAAAGTGAAATTTAAGCTTCAGAAAAAAGGATATTCTAGATATCTTGTGACGAATGTGACATAGGGTAGTAGTGTACCCTTGAATTGAGGCCCCTGAAACGGAAAAATTTGCACTTTCAATTAAAAAGGATACAGAATTTTTAAATATACTACTGGCAGTAATTGGCTTAATGACATCGTAAAAACATTGATTCCATCCGACAACGAAACGTTTCGAACAGGTTTTACGATGAGCGACGTTTAAAGCGCCATTCCATTGAAGTTAATTGGAAAATTGCATACCTTTTGGGCAAAGAGGCATGGAATGTTGGAATTGTTCGTTTTCTTAAAGACTAAAAATACATCTACCGCCATGAATTGTTGAATGTCATGCTTTTAAAGTTTCTGGAATAAAATACAGGCAAATGAATGACTTACATCTTCCTCAACGGATGAACGCCCCTCCTCGCACCCGGATACCACTATGTACACGACGAGCCTGGACTTCAAATCTTGCAAACTTACGCAGACGACTTCCTCCGCCCGCCAAAATTAAGGTACGAAAGAACGATGCAGTGTCCCGCTCGCCTTTAAATAGGGAAGAGCTAGGAGAAGAGGGTGGGCGGGAGAGGATGATGTAGAAGGGAGGGCGAGTGTAACGAGAGGAGGCCAACTAGGTTCGAGAGGAGAGCCACACATGAGAGGATGAGGAGGGTGGGCAACCGAAGGCAAAGAGGGCAGGGGGTGAAGTAAGAAGGAGGAGGAGGCACTCATGAGGAGGAAGGAGGGTCAGCCGATTGCACCGAGGTGAGTCGGGCGGTTGCGGTGAGGGTAGCGATGACCAGGTGGATGGGGAAGGGAGGGGGAAGAAGGCGATGACTGGTGATTGCTCCGAAATGGCCGTCTCGGGAGTCGAATGGGCGCCGCGTAAGAAGAGAACGCCCCCTCGTGCACTCCCTCCGGCCCATCCCACACGCAAGGTCACGACCTCCCAGTCACCACACGAGGGCAAGGTTTGCGGTGACTCCGAGCTCGTCGAAAGTTCGAATGCCCTCCAACATTCCTAATAATGTTCATTAGTTTCATATAGTTCCTTGTAAGGCCTCGGAAAGGATTTTGCATAATAGATGAGAATTAGAAGCTCTTAAAAAATACACAAACTCACAGGAAATGCGATAAAATCATTCCAAACTACAACATTTCTATTCAGAAAGAAAGCCTGAAGTAAGAATGAAAAGAATTCGGAAGTTGTTTCCTCTCTTTTCAAAAGGGACTGGCTAAGGGAAGAGAGTTGGCGGGAGGGAGTGGCAGAGAAAGGGTAATGAAAAAGGGGGAAGTATGATTGGTAGGAGGGCGAAGGTAATACGTAGAAAAAAGGGTGGGGTTTGGGGGAAGGGGGGGTGACTGTGGGTTAGGATGGGTTGGGGGGACAGGAATGAGAGGTCATCGGAGCAGAAACTGCAATGTACATTTGCAAGGAAGGCAGCGGCGGGGCGGCCGACCGGGGTTCGAGCGGCTTTGAAAGGAGGAAGTGTTTGTTGAGGGGGGTGATGGCGGAACCCGATTAAGATGAATAAGTGCGAAATGTCCTTGGATGGAGTCGAATCGGCACCCTGAAAAAACAGGGACAACGCGTAGTTCCCTGCTGCCCTTGCCTCAAGCCAGGGCACAGCCCCCACTTCACTCCATTATGGTACGGCTTGCGGTCACTCCGATGTCGTGGCGCGTTGGAATTTCCGCCCCCTCCCCGGCGCGGCGGCTCCCCTTCCCGATGCGGCCAATGTTTCCAAAAATATATATTAGTTTAATATCGTTCCTTGAAACGCATACTAATGGATTTTGAATTAAAGATGAGGAATTTCTAGATCTTAAGAAATAATCGGGACACATCATTACTATATCTCCAGTAAACTAATTCCAACCGCCAACAGATGAAGTCGGGCGGGTATCTAACTCCCTTAAACCCCTCCAGTTAGCCCGGGAGTTGAGCTATGTGGAATCAGGTGGGAAGGGGAAGGATTCGGAAGGGGGGAGTATAGTACGGGAGCTGGTGGTATGCTGTGAACCTGATGTTTACACCTGTAAGATTCGCTCACGTTTAACAAGGATACCCAGCAGAGTACAAAAGAGGCAAGTCTTACAAGTTACCAGTTGTCTTTCCCCATGCGAACCGGGTATATTTTTTCGCGTCTTAAACTTGGCCGAATAGTCAATGGAGATGCCAAGACTCTCTTTTTATCATTTAAAGACGGTAATGGCGGGCCGGGTCCCGAAAACGGGTCCGCAAAATCACGAAATAACTCCACGGACCCCTACGCCCGCTCTGAACCGAAACTCTATAGCGTCCCTGGGGAAATTAATTCAAAAGCTTATTATATCTGCTTTAAAAGAAGAAGAATATGAGAGCATATTACTAATATTCTTTGTCTTTGTGATAGAGATCTAATTTTGAAACAGCTCCAGGTAAGTTGGGATTATCAAAGATTTTATTATTTCCCAGCACCTGGAGATCCACTCTATTATTTCCTTTTTAAGTACTTTTCTCGGCTTATACTCCCATTCATTCTTTCATCCCAATCTGATGAAAAATTTGAGATAATTTAAAGTGCGTGGTAGACACCGCGGCACGTACATTTTCCTGTCCTTGTCAAAACAATGTAAAACAATCCTGATTTGAGGATATTTCATTTTGGGCTCTATTTTTCTCGGAAAGGACAGACAAATTTACGTGCCCAACCACTGTCTACCACGGACTGAAATTTTTCCGAAAGTTTATCAGATTTCCGTCTGGAATCACGGGATATATAATACATTTAAAAAAATACAAGCCCCTTGAGTCTGAAAGAACATGTATGCAGCTGCCTCCAGGGAAACACCAAGTCTAATTCTTTCCATTTTTTGGAAAGTTTTGCCCGACATTTTTCAATGCTCTTTTGGTTCTATACGGCCAGGCTAAGCCTAGAGAATGTGAATTTTGCTTCCATTTATTCTCCGTTCACCCGAAATGGAATCACGATTCTTCTCTGATATCAATAAATTGTGCCATCCAGGAATCCTCTCGAACATGCATTCATCATCTTCATCGGCAAAGTTGTGCATGAGCGCCATCATCTCAGAATGGTTTTCGTACCTCGCTTTATAATTACAGGACGAATTTTAAAACCACTTCAGATGGGTCGGTTGTGCTACTTTTTTTACATTTTGAGCCGGGCCTAATATGTCCGATTAGCAAATTTTTCATCCCGCCTTCTCCGCCCCTGGGTGGAAAGACAACGAAATACCCTATTGAGGATATCATATCTCCCATTGGTTGTTGTGGCAAGGTACTCGTTAATTGTGTACAGTTTTTGTGAGTGCAAATATGGTGGTCACAACACACCACCAGCCGCCGTACTAGTAGAACAGAGAGGGACGGGCAATAGTAGAATGAGAGGGAGGAAGAGAGGGGTGGGGGAATGTGATTGGGTTGTAGACGGATATATCCAAGATATTATTCATAAAATACACTTTCCTCACACCCATAGAAGGGCTTTTAGACTAATGAGCGTATTGAAATCAGTAATGGATGATGATGAATTCAAAAAAAGGCATGCGCAAACTGCCAACTGGAAGATAATCATGGGAGTGAAGCACGCAGAAGAGAAATTAATAACAATTTTTCACAAAAGTGACAAAAGTGTTATAAAGTATTATATATAACCAAGTTAAGAAGTGTAAGAGTTATCCCGGCGCAGATATAAATAGCGATCACAACCTGGTTATCATGGATAGCAGACTGCGATATAAGAAGATGAAGAAAGAGACAAAGAAATCGAGATGGAACACAAAAATAATGGAAGTAAAGATCTCAAGGGAGAAGTTCGCCACGACCAACGAAAGAGAAATAGAAGGAAATAATGGAAATACCAGCACAGTCGATCGATGGAAAGAAATGAAGAACATAATTACCAAAGCTGCAGACGAGCTCCAGAATTTTCTTTCGAGACGGCTTTCGACCATCTCTGGCACTGCGGGCTCCAGTACAAACTATCGAAATTGCCGGAAGTCTCTCCCACACTCATGAGGATCATTAATACCTTTCTTTCCGACAGGGTTAGCCAAGGTCAAAGTGGGTAAATGTTTGTCTTCCCCCTTTTTTCCTACAGCTGGAGTGCCCAGGGAACCGCCCTCTCCCCGCTGCTGTTCGCCGTGTACTGCTGGGACATACCAACTGACTCAAAGCCGAAGAGGACAGTAACAACTGCCCAATACGCGGACGCCACGGCCATATGGGCGTCAGCCCACAACCAACGCATAGCCATTGCATACCTGCAGGAGCAGGCCTCAGAATTGGAAGAGTGGTTTCGTAAATGGCGACTAAGACCTAACCCAAAGAAGTCAACCCTTGTGTTATTCAGGAGTCACTTAGACCGCAGGATGGTGGGACTGTGCCAACCCACAATTGGGCTCTGGCAGAAACGCATTCCGACGTCAGACTCCCTGAGATACCTGGGGGTCACATTGGACAGCCACCTAACCTTCAGTACACACATCCGGGATGTGTGGTCGAGATGCAGCCATCGGAGTGGACTAATAAGAGCAGTCCGAGCGAAGGGGAAGGGGGTTTCCGTGGGGGGTGGTCTGCTCCTATACAGGGCCTTTATACGCCCCGTTATGGAGTACGCCGCACTAGCGATCCTTCCGTATAATAACGACCATATGCAGCATACTATATATGGGACGCAGTAGAAAGGAGGACACTCAAACGGCTGCATCTTTCACCAGCCACGCATCCTAGCTCGGAGGTTTACGCCATTTCTAATTCAGAACCTATTCTCCACAGATTATGCTGCCTTCGTGCATGCGCTGCAAACCGAATAGCTAGCTACAACGAGTCACTCCTGGGGGAAGTAATGCAGTGTACCACAGCAGTCCTGGGGAAGCGTCCAAGACGGAAACTTAACTGCAAGGATCATCAAAGACCAGCTGCACCTCTGTTATGAGGACGTCAACTTACCACAACGCCGACTTGGCAGCCTTGTCCCGATGCCTGAATTTCTGCGCCCCAACGAGGAGTACCCACTCTTCGTAAAGAGCAAGCGAAGAAAGAAACCGCAAACGAATGAACCACAAGACACCACGCATAACAGTGATAGTGACAATATGCCAGTGATACAGTGAACAGTGAACTTGCAGTTTCACAATATCTATTTAAAAAGACATGTATATATATATATATATATATATATATATATATATATATATATATATATATATATATATATATATATATATATATATATATCTTGTGATGTACTCCTCCCACGTACAAAAAGGAATTATGTGGCAGTATGACTCTGAAGTGATTGCAGGTATGACGTCATTTTAGGCCGGGCGCACGGACGATACGCAGGGAGCCTTCCATGGATGCTGCGAAGAGGAGCCTAAGAAGATAATCACTTTTGTATTTTGTAAATTTAATGTTGCACTGTTTCAAATGTAAAGGGTTCTATGTATTATGGATGTTATATGAATAATGCAACACCTGTAATCACTCGGACACGCACATGTTGGGACACTCGTAGGATAAACATAGTGTGCTCGGATTGCTTGCTTGGTGTTAATTAGGTGTCTGTGTGAATGCAATGGTAACTAACTAACGGATAGATTAATGTGGGATTTGGTAGACCTAACCAGTGTTAGTGTGTTAAAATTGTATTTGCACCTGTAATAACTAACCTGTGTGCATGTGTATGGTTTGATTGTGGTGCTTGGTGCGTACGACTCACTATCAACACACAGCGAAAGTACAAATATGACACCTGTGTACTTTGTGTATGTGTTTTGTAATGATATGAAATTGTTCATGTTCCACGAATAGTGTATCAACTGACGAGGGTATGAGTGACCATAAATCAGTTATTATCAACTTGAACGTAGAAATAAAAAAGAATGTTAAGCCAAAAAGAAAAATTTATAATTATCAAAAAGCAGATTTTGAAACTTTTGCCAGCCATTTAAACTCTTCACTACACGATTTCAAAATGCGCTTAAGTCTTGCCACCGTGGAAGAAACTTGGACATAGTTTGTCAAAATTACGCAAAAAGGAATCACTGATTTCATCCCTGTAAAATACGTTAAAGCAAATCGTGACCCCAGGTGGTACAACAAAGGCGTTAAAAAAGCCCTTCGAAAGCAGAGAATGTTACACTCTAGGGTAAAGAAAGCAGGTCTGAACTCATCACCCTTGGATAATAAACAGCTTTTGGACAAGTATAGATACTCTAAAATTGAAACCAAAACACAATTACGTAGCGCTTTACACGACTTTAAACGTAAAGTACTCTGCGAGTATTTGGACACTGACCCCAAAGCTTTCTGGTCATATGTTAGGGAAGTAAATGGGGGTCAACAAACCGTGGCTTGCTTAAGGGATGGCAACAATATCATTCATACTGACAGTGAGGGAGTCTTTTCCTTTTCTGTGTGGTGACCTAACACCCCCCGCCACACGCCCTTGCGGCGGCTTGCGGGGTATTATGTAGATGTAGATGAATATCCTCTGTATGTTTATTTAAATGTAATGTACTTGTGTTGATGGCATGTGAATTGGATTGTAAGGCGGCCTGTGAAGGTTTTGCGGGTTTCCCTTCAACCCGGGCGAATGCCAGGCCAAGTGTCACTCCCGTGAAAAAAAATCAATTAAACACTAGAAAAAAATAAGTTTTGAAATTATTTTCCTTTCCATGGCATTAAAAGTTTTCAGTTGGGATGAATATTAGGTGAGATCTGTCGACAAAAGGATTTAGACTAAAGTAAGTTTGAGAATTTGAAAAAATTTAATGTGAACTTGAAAATATTTTTTAAAAATAAAGAAATATTATTCCCCTAATAGAATTAAAATATGTGGAGGAATTATTAAGTTAATAAAAGGCAATGGGCAATAAAAAACATGACTTTTTTTAAATGTATACTACCTTGATCATAAAGTTCCCGGAATTTATTCATAAAATTAAAAATACAAGTTTATTCATCTAAATCTATATTGTCCCCTTCAAAGTAATCCCCATCGACCGCAACACACTTATGCCAGCGCTTGATCCAATCCTCGAAACATTTTTTATATTCGGTTTTCAGTATGTCCATCAGTGCTGCCTGCGATTTTCCATTACTTCCTCTCGGCTGCTAAAACGCGTTCCCCGTAATGGTTTTTTAATTCGATTGAACAGAAAGAAGTCACAGGGAGCCAAATCAGGTTGGTTCGGTGGTCAGAATTCGGTGGCTGTTGGATGGTATTTGTTGCATTTTTCGTCAAAAAATTACGAATAATGACAGCACTGTGCGACGGTCTCGACGCACTGTGCGACGATTTCTGGTCTCTTTCGGCGAATTGCTTCACGCAAACGTCTCATAACGCCCAAATAATACTCTTTGTTTACTGTCTGGCCTTCTGGCAAAAATTCATGATGCACTACACCGTTGTAATCCATGAAAACCGTCAGCATTGCCTTCTTTTTTGACTGAAAACGACGTGGTTTTTTTGGTCTCGGCTCATTTGGTGAACGCCATTCACTTGCCTGATGTCTGGATTGCGTGTCGTACTCATAAACCCACGTCTCGTCTCCAGTAATGATCCTTTTGATGAATGTGGGATCGGATTCAGCCTCGCAAATCATGTCTTTTGCGACGTCAACACGGTCTCTTTTTTGCATGAAATTGAGGTCTTTTGGCACCAACTTTGCTGCTACACGACGGAAACCCAAATCATTAACCACAATGTCTTGGGCGGATCCATAGGCAATGTTCAAGTCCTCCGCCATTTCTCTGATGGTTAATTTGCGGTTATTGACCAACATTTCTTTTACTTTATCAATTTTTTCACCGACTTTCGATGTCGATGGTCTGCCACTGCGTTCATCATCTTCGATTGACTCACGACCACTTCTGAACCGCTCGTGCCACTGGTAAACGACCGTTTTTCTTAGAGAATCGTTGCCGAAACACTTTTCCAACATGTCCAACGTCCGTGCGCCACTAAATCCGTTTTTTACGCAAAATTTAATACAAGTTCGTTGTTGCAAATTTAAATCCATTTCTGCAATTGTAAAAAATCGCCAACACACACAGAGATAGATGTACTCTTGGCTACGTAACTTTTGCAAATGTCAAGTTATGACACTAAGATTTAAAGGGAATATCAACAACAGATGTACCAATTTAACAAAAAAAAAACAGAACTCAAATCGGAACGATGGGAGCGCCACACGGTGGTTATTCCGGGAACCTTTTGTTCAAGGTAGTATTATTGATATTAGCATTCGCATCTTTAAAAAATGCAAAATATTAATTGGATTACTTAATAATTAAATAAAGAGGCAGGAAAAATTAAAAAAATGGCTGCCATCGATTGCCGAAAAGAAGCATGAGCTGCATGCCAATCATCATTTATGTAGTATCATGCTTTACATTTCGAGTAAGAAAATTTATTACGTTCAGTAATGAAACATTCTGCGCTGTTTCAGTTAGTCTAAGAAAATGCATATTTCCTGGGATATTATATTATTGATATTTTACAGAAAAGAACCACCAAGTAAAAGCCAAAGTTAACGATGGATTGGATGTCCCAAACACTTTCTCACGTCAACTCGTGTTGTCGTGACGATTCACTTTCAGTGCGCTGAAGAGGGCTACTTTGTGGCCTAAATACGCGTATTCGTAGTCACCTTTCATTCCCTTTCTTTATTTACCCTTTACCCCATCCTTTGACTTGTTGCGTTTGCCAACTAATTCCAATTGTATCCAGTTTCGAAAGGTAAAACTTTACGGCTAGTGGAGTTTTTTCAATTATTCAAGTCATAATTTCTATTACTGGTCCTCACCATGGGAACGTGAAAATAAACTCCCAGGAAATCCCGATCCAACGAAAGAGTGAATTTGAAGGGAGTGAAGGAGTGGATTTGTGAGGAATCAAATCCTTCTTGATGAAGGCCGCAAGAAAGGTTACCCAATTGCCGTATTCTTTTGAACCCATCTATAAATAACTTCTTTCGAACAATTTAAACGATGTATTAACGTGAATTCGTGTAACAAGTATGCCAATTGTTATTAAATAAGAAATATATAAACATTAAGCAATAAAAATATTTTGACAAGAAAAATTAAAAAAAGTTTTCATTTGGCATAATTGAACCATTGACTTTCAGACAGCAGTGCTTGCCCACTATACACAGCAGCCTTGCCCACTATATCAACTGCCCCAAACGAACTGCAAGTGGAAACATTATACTAAATCTTGTGTACATTTCAAATAAATTAATCTTTGCCGAAAATATAAACATATAACGAAATGTAATATTTTAATATTAGGCCTAAAATTTACATGAAAAAAATATTTTTTTTTAAAGATTATGCCTTGCAAAATCGAACCATTGAACTTGAGTTTAATAGTCCAATATCCTAATCACCCTACCAAGGGACCCCTGTTTACTTAATATGGAGATGTTGTATTAAAGTGGTATTCCCGTTTGGAGATGTCAAGTGAGATTAAATATAAAAGAATATAATTCTACCATTTAATTAACGTTTGAATATAAAACGTTTAAATTGTTTTAAAAGTTAAAGAACACTGGCCACAATCCTAATATATTTTTATTCCTCTATTTATAAACAAGTGCCTAGAAAAGATGTCAGCATACCCTAAAGATTTTAGTGAAACTAAACAACTTGGGGGGCAGAGCAAGAGGGAAGAAATGGTAGAGGACTTCAGGACTGGAGTAAACCATCCTTCCCTCCCTTTTGAAATCTTTGGCATCTCTTGTAAGGGAATCGACTTCTTTTGTGCAAATTTGCAGCCATATGAGATGGTGCATTACTGCTGCAGGACCTCAACATAAGTGCTCCCTCCCTTCTAAATGTAAATCTTCTTCCCCTGCCACACTCTCTTCCTTTCTCACTTTAACGAATACCCCCACTTCCCACTCTAAGCCTATTCATACAAAGTTGTCTTCATTGAGGATCAGCTGATGACAAGCTCCAAGTTGAAAACCTAGGTCCTGTTCTAAATAAAGGATGTGTGGAATTACTAAGTTACCTATTTCATTTCGATGTCATAGTTATTGCCTCCTAGCTATTCTCAAGGAGGTACAGCCCTTATTTTAAATCCTTCATTATTTTTAAATATATTATATTTAAAACAAAAATACTTATTTTTTTGACAAAATAATATGTTAAGACATAGCCTCTTAAATAGCTTTGTTTAGGATCCAAATTGGAATTTTAGGAATAATCAACAGAAAAAGGCAAAGTCAGTGACAGATTTGAAAGAGATGCGAGTTCTGAATGCCCGATGAGACATGATTGCCGGCCACTGATTCCCTCGATACATAGTAGATAGTTACACCATATGATGTAATTGGATCAAGGTTGATGTTACTAAGCTTGACCTTCTGTTTAGTGCAACACACTTTCCTTTATATTTTGTATGAGAAGATTTTTAAAAATATGAAAAAGTGAGAACAGCATAATTTATTCCCAGTTTCAAAGCTGCAAATGTCACATGAATGTTATCACAAATTGTGAATGTGTAATATGTTTTTGAATCGAAGCATCCAATGAGCATCAGTGATGTAGTTAATAGTTACCTTTTTAATCAGCAGATGGTGTACCAAGCAAAGTAAGTTCCGGAAGAGAAATGCGAATGAACAGTAAGGAAAGAAGAAGACACGCTTCTTTACACATGAGGCAGGTCAAACAGCATCTTGTCTATATCATGCCAGCGTATGTGTTTGTCTGGAAGTAGTTGAAAATGGACCAATTTGATGAGACCAGTGTAGTTTTACTGGGTATCTATTGTATTATAGACAAATCCGCAATTATTATGTGGTATGACCTTTGCAGGACTTAAAGACAATGGATGTTTATATTTAACTCCCTCTGAGGCACCTTCAGTGCCGGGCGGGGAGGATTGCGTGCGGTAAGGATGTCAAGAGCTATGCCGGCGGTAGCGTAGCTACTGGTAGGGCCTTCCTTGCCGGACAGGTCTTGACTGAACTGCCAGACTAAGTGTGCCTCACATGATAGGGTAGAGAGGGCTCTTTATGTGTAGAGAAACAAGCCTTTCTAAGGGAGTAAACCCTGAATATAAATCGTGGCCTTCCAAGTTGGGGGTTAGGCGTAGGGCTAGCAACCCTACCCTCTAAAAAATTCGCTTGCTACGAAACATCTAAATGTGCCTCCGACAGATAAGGATGGATTTTTAAGATATCAACCTGGCAAACAGACAAGGACAACGAGTACATGGAAATTAGCAACATGGAATGTTAGAACATTGTTGAAACCGGGTAGAATGATTGAAGTTACCAATTAAATGCTGAAATATAGTTTAGATATTATAGCCCTACAGGAAGTGAGATGGGTAGGAAATGGTAGGATTAATAAAAAGAATTTTACAGTACTATACAGTGGACCAAGCCATAGAACTGGATTATATGTAACTGCTTTCATGATTAATACAAGGATAAGAAACAGTTTGATGAATTTTGAGCCATTAGGGGACAGACTATGTAAAATCACCTTGAAAGGAAAATTCCGTAACATCAGCCTTATATCAGACCTTTCCCCTACTGAAGATAAAGCAGAAGAAGAAAAGCAGGAATTTTATGATAAACTGGAAAGAGAATGCCAAAAAATACCAAAATATCAAACAGTTATCATTCTTGGAGATTTTAATGCAAAAATCGGTAAGAAAGACTTCTTAAATTCTGTAGCAGGAAAGTAGTCACTACGTGATGTGACAAGTGAAAATGGAAGGCTTCTCTGCCAGCTTTCTCTGTTGCTCAACATGATCATAAAGAGAAAATGCTTTGAACATAAAAATATTCATAAAGGTACCTGTAAAATGCCTGGGACAGGAATTGTGAATCAAATAGATCATGTGCTGGTATCCAGGAGACACTCATCTTCTATATAAGACAAAAGGTCTGCCCGAGGACCAAATTGTGACTCTGATCACTATCTAGTGAAAGTAAATTTTAGAGAACGACTGGCCCTCTTGGATAAGATCAATAGGTCAAGAGGGGTTAAATGGAATAGTAAAATTTTAAGAGATCCCCTGCAAGCTATGAGGTACAAAGATGAAATAAGTAGAAAGTTAACTAGGACTGGGGAAGAACTGACAGAGCAATATTCTGTGGAAGATCAATGGACAAGAATTAAACAATCTGTTTTATCAACTGCAAAGGACTTAATAGGTAAAGCAAAAATAAAAAGGAATCCAGATTGGTTTGATAATGAGTGCAAACTTGCAATAGAGGAAAAGAATAAGAATAGATACAATATGTTACAAAGGGAGACTAGATTAACAAGAGAGAAGTATAGGCAGAGCAGGAAAGAAGCTGATAAATTACTGAAAAGAAAGAAAAAGGAGTACTTCAAAAATCAGTTGAAGGCTGTAGAAGATCTCAATAATGCTAAAGAAAGCAAAACGTTCTACCAAGCAGTAAAATACATGACTAAAGGTTATCAACCAAAAGCGCACTCCTATAGAAATAAAAATGGTCAATCCATTGGGGAGGAAAATGAGATACTAGAAAGATGGGCTGAATATTTTAATGACCTGTACAATAAGGAATTAACTACAGGGGTTGAAGAGCATGAACTAAGTCACACAGAAGATCAGGAAGTGCTCATTCCAACAATAGAAGAGGTAATTGAAAGTATTGGAAGACAGAGGAATGATGCAGCACCAGGAGACGATGGTATAACATCTGAATTAATTAAAAATGGAGGTCAAGATTTAAATAGAGCATTACATCAGCTAATTTGTAGTATTTGGAAGTTGGAAGAGTTCCCAGAAGACTGGAAGACAGGTTTGATTTGTCTAATATAAAAAAGGTGACAAATATGATTGCAAAAATATAGGGGCATTACATTACTGAATGTAGCATATAAAATTTTCACCAGTCTTCTCCTGAAATGCATAAGCACTTATGCTGAAGACATACTGGAAGAATATCAGTGTGGCTTTAGAGCTGGTAGAAGTACCATTGACCAGATATTCTCAGTAAGACAAACAATGGAGAAATGCTATGAATATAATGTTGACTTGCATATACTCTTCATTGACTTCAAACAAGCCTTCGACAGCGTGAACAGGAAAGAGATGATATGTGTGTTAAGAGGTTATGATATTCCAAGGAAATTAATTAGACTGGTTCAATTGACATTGCATGAATCACAATGTAAAGCCTTTATTAGGGGTAGAGCAAGTAGAGTATTTAAGATGACCTCGGGAGTAAGACAAGGAGATGCTCTCTCAGCCACATTATTCAACCTGGCCCTACATAATGCAATGAAAGAATTGAAACTAAGAGGGACCATAGTGCATAAATCCCAGCAAGGATTCGCATATGCAGATGATATAGCACTAATTGCACGAAATGTGAATGATCTAAAAGAAATGTTTAACATTTTAGAAAACACTGGTAAAGAAGTGGGGCTGAAGGTTAGTGAAGAGAAGACCAAATACTTGAAAATGTCAGCTCATCAGAACAAGCGGCACTTACAAAACATAATAATTGGGAATTATGAGTTTGAGGGTGTTAAGGAATTTACCTATCTAGGAGTAAGACTTAACAATGAAAATAAGATATCCACGGAGATCAACCAAAGGGTAATGGAAGGCAATAGGGCATACTTTGCAAATGTAACAATCCTCAAATCAATGTTACTATCAAGGAACACAAAAATAAAGATCTATTAAATGCTTATTAGACCCGTGGTAACTTATGGAGCTGAAACATGGACATTAACAAGTCAGGATGAGGAAACACTTGGAAAATTCTAAAGAAAAATGTTAAGGAGAATCTATGGCCAATTAGAGAAGGAGAGAGATGGAGAATTAGAATGAACATGGAGATAAATGAATTATTAGAAGGGAAGGACATAGTTAGATTTGCCAAGTCACTGCGGTTGGCTTGGTTGGGGCATGTAGAAAGGATGGAAAATGACAGGATGCCCAAACTGATACTTAATAGCAAGATGGAAGGAGTCAGAAGAAGAGGTAGACCAAGGAAGAGATGGCTACAGGATGTGGAGGATGACTTGAAGGCAATGGGAGTTACAAGATGGAAGGAAAAAGCAAGAACTGAATGGAGGCATATCATAGAGGAAGCCAAGGCCCACACCGGGCTGTAGAGCTGCAGATGATGATGATGTTAATATTCATCATTGAACTATGATTGAATAGAATTCCACCAAAATCAGCTTTTGCCAAAGTACAAATTTGGATCTGATTTAATGATTTTAATAACCTGTTTTTTTTATCTCTTGGAAAATGAAGCCATCATGTTGTGGGCTGAGGATGAACTCGTTTTTATTTATCCTTGCTTGCTCTCCTAAAAGGTTTACCACTCCACCTGGTAAGGGGATTAGTTGCATGGAGGCAAGGTATTTCTATACTTAATGCCATAGTGAATGTTCCCTAGTCATTTAACATCACTGATTTTTTAATGTAATATGCGGCACTCAAGATTTCCTGCATTCCTATTTGATCTAATTAACATATTTAAGCATCCAAATTAATAGAATGCCTGACATATTTTGAATTAGAGGTTTCTTGTAATTAATTGATCCCCTCAATGAATGCATGGCTTCTGTTGGTTATTTTGATCTTTCCTCACTTGCAGAGATGATAGATTTTTCTCTGATTCATAATAGATAGGTCATCAGAAGCCTGTGTTTGAAGGGACATAGTTCATTAAGCATAGGATAGCTGGAAGTGTAGGGAGTGGGCTTTTTGATTGTGGGATTGATGATGGACAGAAAGTATGAGGAACTGAATGGGGGTGTGATGTAGTGCAAATTGTAGGTTAGTGCAAATTGCAGTGTAGTGCAAATTGTAGTGTAGTGCAAATTGTAGTGTAGTGCAAATGCATAGGAATTCCCTCTGTAGCAGCACATGTTGGTTCTTGTATGCCATCGAAAAAACACACTTTGGATGGGAATTTGGTGTGATTACCTTTGATAGGTATCTCTTTCTGGAATAGAAACAGATGCTTAAGTTGTCATCTTCTGTTCTTGATAGATAGACCTCAGGTTTGAAAGATGTAGGTGGAATGGTCTGTATTTTTTCTCAAGATTCAGTTGAAATAGCTTGGTTTTTTTAAAAGCCTTTTTTTATAGTGAATGGAATCAAAGGTAATAGAGTTGAATTTTTAAATGTTATAAATCTTGCAACTTTATACACAGAATCCTAGAAATACATCGGCTTTTAATTTTTACACAAAGCAGTAGCTAAACATTTGGAAACTGGATTGAATATGAATTCCAAAGAATGTCACTCATTGTTCAATACAAATAAGCAAGAAACTATGATTCAATATTGTCAGTAACTCAGAGCAAATTCTAATGTCTGCCTGGATAAAGCTTTTAATTCATGTACAGACCTACAAATATTTTAATTTTCAAGTGCCAGATAGGATATGGCATCACCCAATTTTAGTCCATAAGCAGCAAACTAAATGCATAGCCACATAATAACCATATCCCTACAATCGTATCTTTGTTTACGGAATTCCTAGCTAGCTAATTTTTCAAAATCTTTTCCTGCACCAATTGGCATCATTAAAGAGAAACAATATTCTAACCTAGTGGAATAATTGTGTGTAGAAAAATGCCTCATTTGATTTCATGAAGTATAAATATCAGGAAAATTTGGAAGAACTGCTGCAAAGGAATTAAAATAAATCAACAGAATCCTCCACTAATGTGTAATAAAAAACAGCAATTTTAGAACAAAAATCTTAAGCCTTGACCATGATTCAAATTGGAATAAAATAATATTTCAAAATCGTCATTCTTTGTTTGAATCCCAGTCAAGCTGTATGATTTGTACACCTTGAACTAGTTGCATTATGCCAGGGCAATTGTTAAAAATGGAGGTGTGGAGGACTTGGCAGAATAATTCTGTTCATTTATTATCAGCAATATATAATCTAGCACACCTACAGGTAAACGATTGCATTCGAAAAAGCAACCTTTGAAGGGAAGAGACCAAGAAGTGGCCCACAAAATTCCTTACCCCTCCTGACTATTGATATTTCTTGGCAAACTGGTTTTTACGGATGTGTGTTTATTATGTTAGATTTAGGATGTGAAACATGCATAGTTTCCTGATTATAAAAGAGAATATCATGCGATATTAGGTAATTCCTTTAAATACATTTATTGGCATTGCATAAGGAATTCAATATAATTAGAAAGCATCACCAAATATTAGCATATGTTATAGACCATCACCCTCCCGTGGACTAAAATCTTGTCGTGGTGGAAGGGCTTGTGTGTTCCAATGACCCCTAGAGCAGTGCTGGCGGGAGTAATAATAATTACTCCTGATAGGGTCACCCATGCCAGATTGGTCGCAGGTTAGGAGCCAGACGAAAGGTAGTCCACACAGCGTATGTTCCTCAAAGAGGCGGCTGCAAAGGCGTCTAACGCCAGTGGGGCGGCCATTAAGTGATGGTGTCACGTTAAAAACACTATTGAGGAAGGCAACAAAAAACCACCTCAATTATCCTTCCCAAGAATGTAATGATGGGCACTATAGAGAATATGAGTCCTGGCAACTGTGGGACTCGGCCCAAGGGGCCATGTGTCATGCCCGGCAGCAGGGGAGGCAAGTCTTCAGCGGTCGTCATCCCACGAAATCCTTGGGGGGAGAAATAACAGCAGCAGGAGAAGACGCAGAAGAGGAAAGTAGTTGGAATAGGAACATGGAATGTCAGGACAATGTTGAAGAGAGGCAAATTAGAAAATATTAAGCGAGAGATGGAAAGAGGTAATTTAGATGTTTTAGATCTCTGCCAGGTGAGATGGAAGGATAGCGGGGATTAATGGAGTGACAATTATGGAGTGATATACAGCGGCGAGGACGAGAGCCAACGAGGGGTTGCTATAATATTAAATAAAGGGGTAGGAAGAAGCGTAGTCAACATAGAGCTGGCAACTGATAGAATTTTACTCGTAGAGATTAAAGCAGAGCCAACGAACTTGGTCATTGTTCAGGTGCACATGCCACCAAGCAACAACGAGGAAGAAGTCGATAGGATTTACGATGAGTAAGAGCATATAATCGCGTGTGTTCCTGCTGGGAAACAATTGATAGTGATGGGGGATTAGAATGTGATGGTAGGCGAAGGAAGAGATGGCGGTGAGGTGGGGGACAATAAGTTAGGCACCAAGAATGGACGCGGGGAGAAAGCAATGGAATTCTGCAGGATACAGGGGTTACTCATCACGAACAAATGGTTTAGACACGACAAAAGGCGTAGGTATACATAGAAAATTCCAGGTGACTCAGAAATGCATTAGTTAGATTATATTATGATTAGGCACAGTTTTAGGAACAGTGTGATAAATTCGCACAGTTTCCCGAGAGCGGATGCGGATTCTTACCACAATTTAGTTGTAATGAAGTGTAGCGTCTGTTTCAAAAAGATAAGGAAGGGGCGGTGGGTTAGGAAATGGAATATAGACGCATTAAATAGATTAACGAGGAAGGAGTATCAGCAGGCTGTAGAGAAAATAAAGGATGACGGTAAAGAACCGAGTACAATCGAAGAAAAAATGGGAATGTATGAAGCAAGGGATATCGGAAGCAGCAAAAGACACTATAGGAACCATTAACGGGAAAATAATAAGGAAACCATGGGTCACGGATGAGATCATTGCAAAGATGGATGAGAGAAGAATATGGAAGAATGTAAACATAGAGTTAGGCAAAATGAAGTGCAAAGCGTTAAACAATAAATTGAGAAGGGCAACAAATAAAGCAAAGGAAAAATGGTGGAAAACGCAATGCGAGGATATGGAAAGTTTACAGAAGAAGGGTGAAATTGGTGCTCTATACAGCAAGGTTAAGTTAATATCGGGAAGTAAAAAGGTAAGATCTGTGCTAACAGTTAAAGATAAGTGGAGTAAAATAACACAGGCCTACAAAAAAAATTTTTTTTGTGCCGGGAATCTTTGTGTTGATTTTAACTATATTTGTAGAGCTGAATCCAAATATGAAATCCGTTTTTATTTAACAGCTCTACTTTTTTAGATATGGCACATCTTACGATTAGTTGAATTAATATTTGATATATTCCGGAAAAAAATTTTCAAAGTTAAATAAATCTATAAGTATGCATGGGAATATATGGTAAAAGAAAATAGGAAAAATATTACAGACTTTGTGAAACCTGCATACTTGGGATATTTTGGTGTTAAGCTTGGTGACCAAGATAAAACATGGGCACCGCATTTTGTGTATAAAACATGTACTGAACATCTGCGGCAATGGACAACAGGACAAAGGAAAAGTCTAAAATTTGTTGTGCCAATGGTGTGGAGAGAACCTGTGAACCATATTGACGACTGTTATTTTTGCATGGTAAATGTTTCGGGAATTAATTTAAAAAATCGCCACAAGTGGACATATCCAGATTTGCCTTCAGCTAGACGCCCGGTACCCCATTCTGAAGAAATACCGATCCCTATATTTCAGACGTTACCAGATGTATCTAAGGAAGAATTTGAGTTATTTGAAAACATTTCTCATTCTATTGACGATAGTGGCAGTGACTACGAGGGGGTATCAACAATTCCTCAACTATTTAATCAAGATGAACTAAGCGATCTTGCTAGAGAACTGAACTTATCGAAGGAAGCATCCGAACTACTAGCATCAAGACTGCATGAAATGAATTTACTGCAACCCGGTACAAAAATAAGTTTTTATCTCACAAGGGAAAAGGATATGCTACCCTTCTTTACTCAAGAAGACAATCTTACATTTTGTTTAGACGTTAAGGGTCTTTTGGAAAAAATGGGACTACTATCACAATATGATGCTAGTGATTGGCGTTTGTTTATTGATAGCTCCAAGCGTAGTTTAAAATGTGTACTTCTTCACAAAGGTAACAGGTTTGGCGCAATAGCAATCGCTCATTCAACTAAAATGAAAGAAGAATACGATACAATAGCATTGGTCTTACAGAAGATAAAATACCAGGAACATCGCTGGGTGATTTGTGTAGATTTAAAAATGGTGAACTTTCTTCTTAGGCAGCAAAGTTGCTACACAAAATATCCTTGTTTCTTGTGCCTCTGGGAGAGACAAAACCACTGGATTAAGAAGGAGTGGCCTAAGAGAGAAAACTTGGTTGTTGGGAAAGAAAACATCATTGCTGAATCTTTAGTTGAAAGAGAGAAAATCATCTTACCGCCTCTACATATTAAACTAGGCCTAATGAAGCAATTTGTAAATGCTCTTGACAAGGATGGACCATGCTTCGGCTACTTAAGACTAAAGATGCCCCATATAAGTATTGAAAAACTTAAAGTTGGTATTTTTGACGGGCCACAAATCAGACAACTTACAAAGGATCCTGCTTTTGTCGAGTCAATGAATGAGATTGAAAAAATTAGTTGGATGTCATTTGTTGTTGAGGTCATAAAAATTTTTCTAGGAAATCACAAAAGTGAAAATTATATTGAGCTGGTAAACATTATCCGGGATTCGAACCCGGATCCCTCGATATCCGGCCGAGTGCTTTAGCCAGTTAAGCTACCGAGACGTCCTTTTACACTCTGAAATTTGGGCGGCTTTAAAGGAACAAGATGTTATGACGAAATACCGCACATACAATGTCACAGGCATTCGTAGTCGTGCGCGACGCGCCACAGTCCACGATGTTAATAAAGCCAATTTCAAACACTTAGGCTAACTAAGAGGACGTCTCGGTAGCTTAAGTGGTTAAAGCACTCGGCCGGATATCGAGGGATCCGGGTTCGAATCCCGGTCAAGGCGAATGATTTTTACTCTCTGAAATGGTTGCATTATAATGTACACATAGCGGGTGACTCCGTTAAAGTTACTGTTACAGTTACTTGAAATTTGAGAAGAATTGTGTTAGGGATGGAGGCTTTCTCAAGGAGGAGGGATTGATGACGGGGACGTTGAGTAGTGAGGTTAAGAAAAGACTCGTAAAAACTGACATGGAGCTTAGCTTTGTTCGGCGCGGAAACGTGGTCGCTGAAGCAGGACGATAGGCGTAGATTGAAGGCTTTTGAGATGTGGGTATGGAGAAGAATGGAGAAGGTGAAGTGGACCCAGATCAAAACAAATAAGGAAGTACTAGGTATGGTGGGCGAGGAGAGGGGTTTGTTGAGAGAAATCCTAAGGAGACAAAAGAAATGGATAAAAGGCGTATAGAGCGGTAGTGGAATGTTGAAGAAGGTAATAGAGGGGAGAATGTTGGGCAGGCGAGGAAAGGGCAGCAGGGATGGTGGATGGGATGAAGGAAGGAAAGAAGTACACAGAGATGAAAAGAGACCTGATGTAGATTAGGTTGCCGGTTTAGGTTTTGTTTGGAGTTAGAAAATGTTTGTTTGATAGTTGTGTCCATCTAAAAATATACCTTAACCGATAGATTTTGTAATAAATAAGCTAATTTAGTATGCTTTCCGTTTTTATTGGAATAATAACAAGTTAACATCAGTGTGGAATCGACTTTGGTAATTTTTTGAAAAGAAATTTTTTGGCAAGAAGGGAAAGGGGGGGAATTGGGATAATAACAAGTTAAGAATAATGTGGAATCGACATTGGGTCTATTTTAGAAAATAAAATTTTGACACCACGGGAAATCGCTTTTTTTGTATTTTTTTAGGTAATATACCGGTTGAGGTAGGTTTTTTGTGGACACAACTATCAAGTTAAAATTTTCTAACTCCAAACAAAACCCAGTACAGGAGCCAACGCTACATCAGGTCTCTCTTCATCCTTGTGTCCTCCCGTCATCCCATCCAATCCCGATCTTTTTACTGTCTTATTCTATTTTGCCTACCATTTTCTCTCTATTACCTTCTCCACCCACCCACCAACGCTCAATACCCTATTGATCCATTTTTCCATTCTCCTTCGGACATTTCCCAACATAGCCTTCTCCTCACCCACCATCCCAAGTGCTTCTTCATTTTTCCTTTCTGTCTATAATACGTTCTCTTTTTAGTATTGCGCATTTTTATGGATACGATGAAAAATTTTAAACCAAAAATTTTAATAAGTGCTTTCGAAGTAATTTAATTTATTATGAAAGAGCATTAGAAGTAGGTTTTGGTTTTAAATAGACAGTAGTAATAGATAGTACTAGATACAGAACCTTTTGTTTCCTGAAATGGACTAATATCAATTAAATCCGTTAAAATTTTCATTTTCGTGTGTGAATACACACAGACTAATTTAGACATGAATATTTTCTCCCATAGCTCGATCGGACAGCGGTATTCCGATCATTTTTCTTCCGTCAGAAAAATTGCATCTTAAATCTATCTGCTCTGCACCTAATCTTCTTCATTTCGTGGATGTGTTCTCGCATACTGTTTTGCTATAGGGGTAATAATACATATTCAACATCACTGCTAAAAAGATCTTTCCAATCGATGCAAGGAATGTAATCTTTGTGGAATTATTAATAAATCCTTTCCCGTTTACAGAAACGACAGAGCAGATAGAATATCGATCAGAATTATTATTCTCGTTAGATAGTCTTTCGTTAGCAGGGTTGAGGCAATTCTAGGCAACACTTTGGAAAGGTTTCGGTGCCCAATTAAAACGCTGGAATCCAAAACAATCTTTAACGTAATTTACGGGCCCCGTACGACTTGGATAATTCAATACTTGATCTGGTAAAGAAAACTAAAGTTTCTTATCCCAATTAAAAATCACGGTATTATAATCGGTTGAGTTTTCTGTTTTAAAACGGGGGATCATGACAAGGATACCTGGGAGTCCCTATTGAATTCCTTCACCTCGAACTCCATGCATTAATTGTCACTACATCCACTAAGAGGCATAATATTCTCAATTAAATTACGGCAGACGTGCCCGAAAAAGTATGAGCTATAGGAACTATAAAAGATATTAATGACCACAGAGCAGTGATTGCTAAGTCTTCCCCTTCCCTACGTCACAAATGAAAAAGCTTGAGAGAAAAATTTAGTAACAGAAGTCCTTAATTGCCCTTAGAAGAATGCTAGAGAGTCGATTTGCAAGTTTTAAGAAAGATAATAATAATCAAACTACTGAGGATACGTGGAATCACTTCCTTGAGATTACGCGCTTAGTGGTGAACAACTTCATTCTCAGGAAATTTATTATAGATAGCACGGAACCTAGATAGCACAACGCGGATGTTAGAACGGCATGGCGACGTCTAAGGCTATGCTACGCCAAGAGGAAAATTATAAGTGATGATATCTCTAGGGTCAATAGAATTAAGATCACTTATGTTCACAAGATATCTAGAGCGAATGCCAAGAATGAATTTCGGAACGCGTAAGTATTTCATTGATTCTACACATTCTATTTCACTGCTCCTATTAAAGTAGGAATTCGAGAGGGAACATGCTTTTTCCAGTAATTTATGACTCTGCCTTTTTTAAATTTTATTTCTTAATGTCATTCTGTTATTTCAGCTTGACGCGTTATTTCAATATTGGTTGGGAGTTGTGGAATTTTGCGAATTCGTGAACATAGTCAGTTGAACGGAAGATATGAAACAGACGATAACTGCTTTTAGGAAGCGCCTCGCATATAATCGCTGTATTAGCCTGAAGTACTCACATTTTCAACTATCCCATTCCTCTTCTTTCCTGCCGTTTGAATGAACTCCACATCGCACCACCAAAGCATTTTGATTAGGAATGTAATGTGGCATAAATAGTGGATGTCGTTATGCAGGCGACGCGAAGGTAGGAAAAGATCAGAAATGCTGTACGAAATGAAGGGAGGCGGAAAGTATGCGGAATCGAATTGGGGGTTTATTCGCCTACTGCATCGGGAACACCCAATTGGAAAGTATGGTCTCAATTAAATACCTAGGCGTTGCCCTCACTCACGATCTCCCCTGGGTGAAACATGTACTAGGGGAATACGTGGACAAGCTATCAAAAATTAGGGTTTGTTAGAAGATACCTGGCTAAATGTGATGAAGAGGTCAAGGAGATATGTTTTCCGAGTATTTCGTTGGTTAGGCCTCATTTATAGAATGTGCTGCCAGTATATTGTGGGATCCTTATTAGTTGGATTAATTGCCGAATTAGATCGCGTGCAGCATAAATAGGAGCTAGATTTGTTAAACGTTGTTATGATAAACTTAGTAGCGTATCTAAAATATTAGAGCAGCTAGGTTGGGAATCACTGAACGGAGCGAAGGTTAAATTACAGATTTGAATCTTTTGCACATGAATTGGAAGGACATATCTTAGGCAGTGATGTTGAAAGTATACTACTCATCGAATTATGGTAGGAGAGATCATGGTAATAAAATTGAGAGATTAAGTGCATAGATATAGATAGATTTAAGATGTCATTCTTCCCCACGAACGATAAGGGATCATAATAACATTGTCCGACCGCGGTAGGGTGATGTTTGAGTCAAAATTAGTCTGGTGTGTATTAACCCCCTGCCACACACCCTGGCGGTTGCTTTCAGGGTACTGAAGTAACTTAATATTGTAGCATGGATTGTCAGGTTGTTAGGCGAAGCAAATAAATGTTGGAGTGTTCAGACTGCGTCCATCCGACACCTGCCTAAAACGCTATTTTATATTAAAAGTATTTTTAGTACCCTGCAAGCCAGGATATGTGATCTTCCGCTTAAGGTAGATTTTGGATGGACACATTAATAATAGTACTAATGCTCTGCAATTTTCATCATTGTGGAACCGTCTAATTTGAGGAAAGTCGTTGTTATTATTTAGTCCAAGTGAATTACCTTAGATACGATTTTTATGACGCATAATTATGTGAACTAAACGAAGGGAAAACATTAAAAGACGAAATACAGGTAGATTAGATTAATGAGGGGACTTCTTGTTCCGTCCCAAAACTCTTTTGACGGTAGACGATAAAAAGAATGACCGCTCACAGAAAATAACTCACGTTCATAGACCCACTACATCTGGAATCGATGACCGCGAAACACACACACACACACGCACTCATGCGCAAACAATGGCGATAGCAGACAACTCGGTTGCGGTATCACCGAAAGTTTACACCTCCTATGAGCTGCCGATTTCGGAGCGGTGAACATGTTTCGACGACGACACTTTCGCGACGAGGTCATTGCACACCACTAAAGGTTGCATCAATATTTCCAAAAGGAAAATAGATATCGTGGCTTCATTAGTCTCACGTACATTAAGGGCACTTATAGAGGAACTACACTAAACTAACCTTGGAAGCACATACGCACATGGTACCCGGAAAGTTACTGCTAGGTTGGGTGGCAACAGTGATTCCAAACCCTTTTCCCAATATCTATTTCCTTGTTAACTAATATGTGCTAGCTATTTGACGAGCTTTTCTCTTCGTATGGAAGACATACAAATATTTATGTGCATATACGGAGTTGATGATGGGGACGTTGAATAGGGATGTTAAGAAAAGACTCGTAAAAACTCTTATATGGAGCGTAGCTATGAAACGTGGTCACTGAAGCAGGAGGATAGACGTAGATTGGAGGTTTTTGAAATGTGGGTGTGGAGAAGAATGGAGAAGGTGAGATGGACCGAAAGGAAAACAAATGAGGAAGTACTGGAGACGGTGGGTGAGGAGAGGGGTTTGTTGAGAGAAATCGTATGGAGGCAGGAAAAATGGATGAAAGGCGTATTGAGCAGTAGTGGAATGATGAAGAAGGTAATAGAGGGGAGAATGTTGGGCAAGCAAGGAAAGGGTAGGAACAGGATAGGAATGTTGGACGGGATGAAGGGAGGAAAGAAGTACACAGAGGTGAAGAGGGACCTGATGTAGAGTAGGTTGCTGGATTGGGTTTTGTTTAGAGTAACAAAATATGTATTCGATAGTTGTGTCCATCCAAAAACCTACCTTAACCGGTAGATTACCTAATGATTATGCATGTATATAAAAAATAAAAAACCATAAACACAGTAATCACTCCGAAGGTCGGTTTAGTAGGCGATGGCAGGGTTCACCCTGTGCTATAAGCCCACACACCTACACACACACACATCTATATATATTAATATCGTTGAAATTGACGCTCTCCGGCGGCGTACAAACTCACAAACACACGTATACAAAATATTCAACGCACAGAAAAATAACGGAAGGACACTGACAGTATGTATTGACGTTTCGACGGTCCCGCCGTCGTCATCAGAATGGCGTTGTCGGGGAAGAGCGGAGAGGACATGTGCAGGAGAAGGGTCAGTGGAGGAGAGGTACATATAAATAAAAATATAAAAAGGTACATGTGGGTATAGCGTTGGACTACTGATCGGAGGGTCCGGGGTTCGATTCCCGGATAAGGCACTTTGGGCACCTGCAGCTCCACCCAAGCTAGTTGATTTTTCGGATACCAGATCTTCCTGGGAAACCATTACCGGCACAGGGAAAGGAACTGGCCCCCCTACCCTGATGTGTGAATATTCACACGCCGTCGGGCTTGGTACATGGGTGACAATCACCTACTAAACCGACCTTCGGGTTGATTACTGTGTGTGTATATGTATGCATGTATGCATGTGTGGAAAAACACAGAAACATTTAAAAAAGAAATTCACCGGTGGTCAAACCTCCTTTTTTGGGAAAGAACTGAATAGAAGGGTTCCATGTTTCTCTCTCCAATGCAATGCGTTTCTTATGTCCAAGTTTCTTATGTACAATGACCTCACTACCCGTGACGCTATACGAGTATACTTACCCGTTCGGGCAGTCAGATAACATTCCGCGGTGTCAATAACAGGGAACGAGGACCCTGGATGGAAGGGAAGCCGGGGAAAGGTTTGGGATGAGAAGAGTTGAATGGAAAAGATGGGATTGATATATATAAGGTTTTGGGAGCGGATATGGGATGAAAATATCCGGATTTTCGGGTAATTGGGTAATACCTGCTCATGTCCACCCTCCACCCATACATGAGTGGAGGGTCAGAGGAATGGGAGGAATGCTAGAATGCACACAATGTGGTATTTATCAATGGGATTGCTGTGTTTTCGGAGGCGTGCTTTGGGATCGGGAGCAGGGAAGAATTCTTGCACGGGTCACGGTGGTTATTGTTTCTGATATTAAGGGGTGTGGTACACTGTCCAATACAAAAGGCAGGCAAAGGTGGCACTTGAGAAGCTTAACTGCATTGCTGGAGGTACATGAGGAGTGGGGAATTGGTGGGAGAGAGTTAAAAATCGGGTGTGGGAGGGTTGGAGTTCAGGTTTTGAAAATAGGTCGTGTTTTGCATCTAGGTTTATTGTTATATTGTCATATCTTTTCAAATCAACCAATCCTCGTCTCGTCCCAATGCTAATTACATGGCCTGCAATAAACAATATGAAACATCCAACGACTTTTATGACTGCATAAATTTGCATAAATTACCTTAAGTTATAAATATTGCTGTGAAATCCACTTTTATAAAGATAAACAAAGGGACAGATTAGATTTCCTAAATTTGCAAGGAAGTTGTACAAGTTTAATTCACGCAGACAGATAGTTTTAGATATTTTAGTACCTACCAGCCAACGCTAGGGTGTGTGATAGGAGATGAATACGCACCAGACTAATGACCCAATCCATATTTGTCGAGGAAATACTATAGGAATAAAGGCAAAAAACCAAAGTTGATTGTTTAATCTTCAGTAGCAGCGAGCAGAGTCTCAAAAGAGTACAGGGAAGCCATAGAAACTTATGTTGGATGCACGTTTATTCCAAATGCTTCAAAGATATATTTCCTGATCATATAATTAACCGCTACGAGAGATTTTCGGGAATTCGATTTGCGAAAATATTATTTGACCTGATACTTCACAATATTAGATAGTTATGCTTAATGTAAATAAAAGCACTTGGATAGTTTTCGAACCACTAGAGTCAATAAAATTGAGCTTTCTTATGAAAAATAAGTTTAATTCAACGGATAATGTAACAAAATTCCCCTGAATGTGAAAACTTCTTTGTCTAAGTTATATCTTTTTTTTCATGTCCCTAATAATTCGTCCATTTTTTTTTAAACATGCCTATAATGAATTTATAACCATTAAATTAAATAAAAACTTAAATATTTCAGTCCAATATTAGTCACAGTGAATGTTTACGAATATTACAATGAGGTAGAGTGTTATGAGTCATTTATGTCATGCTCAAAATGATAAGCGGCTAAAATTAAAAGGAGGAGCATTGTTCCCTAATTGCTCCTAAAAATTGCAACAAACGGAACAATACAGTCGAACGTAAACCGAAAAATAACATAAAAGTCAAATTATACAACCTTAATGGTATCTTAAAAAACTAAAAAGCATTAAAATCAAAATACACTCTGGGTTCTTTTAATGAAACCAATATAAGATTATTTGTCAACCTTCAAGAAATAATCAAGCTCTTTTCTTCGCAGCATTAATCGATAGTTAGCAATTTAGGGAACGACAAAAATACAAGGTTATATAAAGTGCTATCTTTAGAGTTAAAAAAATCGCTTTTTCCTTTTCCACGTTTAAAAACCACAACGTAAAGGAAGAGACCCAAACACAGTGATACAAACTTTTCCTTCAGGCTTTCTCTATTCTTGGGCAAAAACATGCACAATACAAATGCATCGTTCTCCTTTTTGCAATTTTCCTTTTTACAACTAATGACATTGCAATGTCTGAAATATTAAAAGGTAAAATTTTTAATAAATAAAATCTATTTTTTTACATTATACATTACTATACTAAGATAATCTACCGTTTAAGGCAGGTTTATCTATGGACACAACTATCAAATAAATAACTTACGACTCGAAACAAAACACTAACAAGCTCTACATCAGGTCCATCTTCATCCCTGTGTACTTCCTTCCTCCCTTCATCCCATACAAAATCTATCATCATCCAGCAACCTATTCTATCTCAGGTCCCTCTTCATCTCTGTGTACTTCTTTCCTCCATTCATCCCACCCAACATCCCTATCCTGTTCCTACCCTTTCCTCGCTTGCCCAACATTCTCCCCTCTATTGCCATAAGAGTTCCACTGTCGCCAAATTAGATGCAGAGTTCCACATGCTCTTTGAATTGAGATGTCTCTTTCTTCATTTTCTTCTAAGGTTCATCATATGACATGTTGGTACTCCTTCATTAAATGTTTTATTTATATTTTTTCCTGTTAGATGGAATTTATAAAATAAGATAAACATGAAATAAATTTAAATGAATGGCGGTTATTTCATAGAATGACCTTTTCCTCAATGTCGTATAGTTGGCAGTCTTCTGGCAACCACCAGGCAAAACCCAAAACGTTCGACGGTTAAACTTATCATTACCCATTACAGACAAGCCTTCACGGAATGCAATGGTCACGCATGTAAAGGTCCGTTGAACTTCATTCATTGAACTCATTCTGGGCTACATAATCCACAATTTGTCTCAATGAATGGTTTGATAATATTTTCCAGTCAAAGGCAACATAAATAGAGCTTTGTGAATACATTCTTTTCAACGGGTATTTGGTTATTCCCTTTTCCACGGAATATTTGGTGACAGGGACTGATTTTTGAAACACTAATTTATGGGTTCTTGTGAAATTTCGTTTTTTTTGTTCACTAGTGTACATTTTTCTGGTATACATTCATGGTTTACATTCATGGTACACATACACAAGGTATACATTCATTCTGGTACACTGGCATACATTCATGATATACATGTTTATTCACATCCGTGAGACTTTCACATATGTTTTAAATATACATACATACACACGTATACATAAATACTAGACCGTTAACAAGTAATTAAATAATATTTACAACTAACTCAGGGCTTAGATGTGTACCTTCATCGAAGTACAAGAATCAGCTGACTTTAACTTTTGGATAAGATGTATGAATATTGTTGTACGCAATTTGTTTATTTATTATATATGCCCTTCAAGCCACCGTTAGGGGGTGTGGCAGGGGGTGAATACACAGCAGACTTTTTTTTACCCGAATATGGCTCTACCGCGGTCGAAAAATATTATTATGATCCCCTATCGTTCCTGGAAAAATGAAGTTTTAATCAATCTCTTGCACTCTTCATCTGTCTAATTTTAATAGCATGAGTTGAGCAGTAAAAGTGGAGGAGATAATACATTTTCAACGTCACTGCTACAGAGACCTCCTAACAATTCATATGCAGGAGATTCTGTGTGATTTAATCTCCGCTCCATCGAGTGATTCCCAGCCAAGCTGTTCTTAATATTTTGGACACAAGTTTATCACAACAACGTTACACAAATATAGCTCCAATCTACGCTACACGCGATCCAATTCGGCGATCAATCCAATTTAGTGAGGATCACATAATCAATTGCAGCGTATTCTATTAATGAGGCCTAAACAGCGAAAGGTAGCATTTCACTTTGATCTTTTCATCGCATTTACCAAGTGATCTTTTAATAAATCCTAATTTTTTGTCGGTTTGTTAACATATTCCCCATAGAATGTGTTTCACCCAGCAGAGAAAATGCATGCATGTATGTGTTTATGTGAACATGAATGTAATATAATGCGTATGTATGGCTGTTGCTCGTGATATATATTATATATATATATATATATATATATATATATATGTATTAACGTTTTGTGTTTGTTGTTTGAATATATATATAATATTTCCTGAAATAACCGTATTCTTAAGTAGGTGTACTAATAGGTTGTGTATTTTTAGGGAATACTTTTTTAGAAAAATTTGTACTTATTTTGGCATAGAAAGTATATTGTGCAAGATTTATTGAATATAAATAAATCAATAAATATTTATGTATATTTGTGTATATATATATATATATATATATATATATATATATATATATATATATATATATATATATATATATATATATATTTAAATAATGCTTTTGATTAAAAAAACAAAAGCACAAAGAAAATACGGCCGTCATCTACACAACGTTCTATATATTACTTTTTTTATATCCACATTATTTACGGGAAATTTACACTCAAGTGCTTTCTCAAAAGTCCCGAACAATCGTAAACTTCTCCTGCCGCGGAACTGAAACGCCGTAGGTATCGCCCTCCCTTATCAATTGAGACCTCCCCTATGAACTCAGCGAATCGGCGGTGGGTATAAAAGGAGGGACTGGGAATAGGAGTGTCAGAAGCTGATCGGTTCTTCGAGTTGAGCAGTAATTTGGTGAGAACAATCTTTCATTTAGCTATTATCTCCCTAAAGCGTCTAAGACCTTTTATATGTAAATGCTGGTCCTCTATTACATATATGTTCCAACGAGTTAATTTTCGGTTTCCGATGTAAATATTCAAGTCAGAGGCCAGCCGGCATATTAAGTGTTACAAATTGACTTATTTTTCATTTTGTTTTGATGGCCTATAGTTTGTTGCCCTCCAACCAGTAGATCAGGGTCAAGTATGCGGTGTCAAATGATTTCTCGTTTCAATTCTTTCCAGATTTCACACAATGAAGTTGTTTTTGATTCTTAGCGTGATCCTGGCGGGAGTGGTTCTGTCCGAGATAAACGCATTGCCAGTTCCAGGTGAGCATAAAAAAAGAACATGTTTAATTATAGACTTTAGAACACACTCACACATACAATAAATAATCATGTAGACCCTTAATTCGTTTTTCGAAAAATCGCAAATAGGACTGCAGCGCTTATTAGGCTTGAAGGCGAAAGAGGATCGGCGTGGGTTGAAAGGATTTTGATAAGATGATATCTTTGATGTTAAATGATAGAAGGAAAATTAGGGCCAACATTAAGAACATATTGGCTTTCATATCCATTGGGGAAATCCATGCGTGATGCGTGTAATTTTTGAAAGTTTAATTAAGAAATAATAAACTTGTTAAATCACATATGATTTAAGTTGCATCTCAAATTTTATAGTCAGGAATAGTCAGAGGAATCCCATATTTTCCATGTTGCAATGTTGATGAGAAATTCCGCGATCATCTTGGTAAAATGTACTCGTTTATATCCATACATTTAGGGGAATTATTACTGGAGCATTGTTATCGTTATCAGTCCTCCCGTTTAGGGTGGTTATTGCCGTATGTAACACAATACGATACAGCCTAAAATCCCATAACACAATTAATTCTTGTATCTTTGCATACTTACCATGATGTCCGGTTTGGATGAACATAAGACTGAACATCGCTACATCCCTTAGTCTCTCCCAACAAAACGCAACCCAACATCACGCTTTACAACAAGTCCTCGTTAACTCTCTGTATACGTCCTTCCTCCCTGCATCCCGTGCAACATCTCCATGCTATTCCTAACCCTTCCTCGTTTGCCTAATTATTAATTCCCCTCTATGACAGTCTTCAACTTCCCACTGCCAATCTTAATGCTTTTCATCCATATTTCCTGCCTCCTTGTGATTTCTCCCAACAATCCCCTCCCCTTCCCTCTCACCACACGTAGCACTTCCTCGTTTGTTTTCTTCTGCTAATGTGTCCATCATAAGCCTCTTTACTCTTCCCCCCCTCTTCGAAAGTCTTTTCATTTGTTTTTACTCTATTCATTTTATCTTAGCCATCATTCTTCCATAGCACCGTGTTTCCATCGCCAATCAAACCTTCTTTCCTCTGCTGCCTCCTATCATTCAAGTCACGAATCCGTAGACAAGGAGATCCCATTTCTAAGTCCCAAATAAATGCTGCCTAATTATCTATGCTAACACTCGTATTGCTTGCCGTTACTAGTTTTTTTATTCCGACCTTCTTAGCCATTCTTATTCGATTTCTCAAGACCCCTTGCCTCTTCCTGCGAAGGTGATTCTGCTCTCTGAACAGTAACGCTACTACAGTTTTTATGTATTCCAAATATTCATGGATGTATAGCCAGGAGTCTTGAAGAGGCAGAAGTGAAAATTCACGCATCCTAATATCTCGTACGAATAGCGAGATGAGAACGAAGCACCAGACTCAACGCGAAGTCTCACACGAGCGATCTCAGCCGTTGCTGGAGGGACAAGTGGACCTGTGTGCCTCGAGCTACGTGAGAGATACGTGCATGAAGGATATTGATTTTTAATGACACAAAACGAAAAAACTTAAAATTTAAAAAAGGAAATCGCAATCGGAGATCAAATTCAGAGGACATAAATGATGGCTGGTGGAACGGTTTTGATCGTGATCGGATATTTTAGTGAAGATGTCAAATCTATAAAACCTTTTAGGGAAGGAAGAGTCTTTTTCAAACAATTAGTATTGTTGCTATTTTCTTAGAAGTTGAACTTTTTAAGAAAAGAGGGTAGGCTGAAAACAATGCACACATGCTTGTAGACCACAAACAAAATTACCATCAGAAGCACTCCTGGTGGAATGTGGATGTAGCATTCCCCCTCAACACGCATGCGCATGTTTGAGGTCGTTATGTTCATTCAGTGGATTTCCAGAAACGGAGGCACGGAGGCGTGTTCTAGTGCTATGTTAACGCAAATTAAACAGCATGACTTAAAAAGTGACTCCTACTAAAATGCGTTCGTCGTTTAAAGGCTGTTTATGGTGACGTTGCTGTTGATAGGTCTGCTGTGAATCGGTGGGTAGTAAAATGTCGTTGTCGCAAGCCTGGGAAAGCCATAATTGCCATGAAACTTCTTTTGACTGTGTTTTGGGATCCTCACTGAGTTTGTATGACTGGTTTTCGGGAACGAGGGGCAACGGTAAATTCTTCTCTGAATATATACAGACTTTAAAACACCTACGACGTCGAGTTTGTCGTGTTAAAGGCAGCCTGGCGCCAATAATATTGCAACATGACAACGATCGTCCACGCACCTCGCGCGCAACTGGAGAGGCTCTGCAAAACCTGAAATTTGAACCGATTCCACACCCTCCTTATTCCCCCGATTATTCCCTCGCCTTGCGGTTTTTATTTTTTTCCTCAACTCAAGAGACATCCCACGGGTAATAATTACACCTCGAACGATGAGGTGAAGGAAGCTGTCAGTCCTCGATTTGAGAAAAGTCGGAAGAGTTTTTTAAGTGACGGAATGAAAAAACTTGTTACACGTTGGGAGAAATGTGTTAGCCTTAATGGTGACCTATTTTGAATAATAAATATATGACTTTGAAACGTAAGAATTGTACTCTAATGTAAATTTTGCCAGATGTTGCTATTTTTTTGTTTGTGGTCTACAAGCATGGGTGCATCACTTTTCAGCCTACCCTCGCATGTTATCAGATGAACACTGACAGATCACCGCTAAATTTCTTAACCTCGTCTTCCAAGACACAACCTATGACCCCAGCCTAAAGTAAAACCCTCTCCACTTCTCATACAAATTCTACCTCCACCCATTAATTTACATGCCGCAGCTCACTCCGACTTGGATTATATTACTCTCTGTATACACAAGATGTTCTACCGAGGATCACATAATCGATATTAATTTCAAATTTGATGAAGGCCGAAAATACTCCCAAATAAGGGGTTCATATCCCTCTCAATCTCCCCTCCCCCCTTTTACTACGCCTGTATTAGAAAAATAATTGCGTCATTAAAAAAAAGGACTCTCAAATGGGAGGTAATTGACGTAAGGGACGTCAAGGAAAAAAATGAGTGAAAGTATTGCGTGAAACGTATTCCTACCGTCAAGAAACTTGTTCGAGGATGAGGAAAATATGTGATAAATGGTGTCATTTGATTCTGAGGCACGCGGAGGGAGATATGAGTTGGTAGAGTGTTGAGGGGAGGCTGTCCGGGGGGATGATTCGAAAAGGACGGGGGAAATACGAGGCCTGCCCTAAAGTAGCAGTAGGACACCTGCTCCCGGGTGGACCGACGGGCGACTGGATTCTCTGGTTGGGCATTAACCGGAATGACAAGAAACGAGTATCAGCAGTCTGTATATAAAATTGTGAGTCCGGACAAAGAGCTAAACACAATTAGGGAAAAGTGGAAACGTAGATAAAAAGAGCTATGGTAAGCCGGAAACGACACAATTGGACCAGAAACTATGGAAAATAACTATCGAGCATCAAGTGTGTTTAATTCATCTTCGTTCCTTTTCTTACCGCAGCAATTAGGGCTTGAAAGATGAAACTTCTGATTTTGAAAATTGTTTTCTGTATGCCGACAAAAGCTAACGATGATCACTCATGACGTCGATTTAGTGATTACTATAAACATATGCAACAAGTGGATAACCAATCGTTAACTTTAAATTTGTTGGTGGTTGGGTTTTATGAGTGCTGATTAAATTGCTGAAGTATTGACGGAACATATGCGTACTTCTATCGTAGAGACATGAAACTAAACGATTTCCTTGTCCTAACCAAGTCATCGTTCGTTGATCTTTCAGATGAAAACGAGGCATTGGAGAAGGGTGAAGCAGACGCAGGGGTGCTGGATAGTCCAAACCCGTTGGACGACGGATACGGCAGTGACCATCACAAGAAACCTCACCACCACAGCTCCAGCCATGACAGTTCCAGTCATGACAGTGCCAGCCATCACAGTTCCAGTCATGACAGTTCCAGCCATGACAGTTCCAGTCATGACAGTTCCAGTCATGACAGTTCCAGCGAGGAGCACAAGCCCTGCAAGCCGAATAAACACTCGCACTCCCACAGCAGCAGTTCCAGTTCTCACGATTCGTCATCATCGTCATCATCATCATCAACTCACGAGTCCAGCGACTCCAGTGACAGTCACGAACACCAACACCGGCCAGCCGGAGTCTGCGGGAAGACGCACAAGTACCACGACGACGATTAGGAGGCCATTGCTCTTGAGATAGCCCTGTCCACCGAGAAGTGTCAGTCCTCCTTACCGAAGCATTTTCGGAAAGAATCTGATAGTTCAGAAAGAGAGTCACTTTAGCAATGGGTCGTCCATACTTCCAACTAGCTTTCTCAAATGGCCACTGCCTGTGTATTTCCGGAGTGATTAAATCCAGAGCAAGGCCATTAAATGAAAGCTTCTTATTATGAAGATCACCTTGCGGCAGGCGACAATATGTTGGAAGTCAGTCATGTTTGATTTCAGGTAATGCGCGCAGATTACTTGCGCCATCTACTGATCTGTTGCATCTCCAACTCTTACTGCTTCACCTTCGAAAATAAAGAGATATATTCTTTGAGATGTATTGCATCTATTTTTTCCTCGGTCCTTTTCGACGGAATATTTCTTTCAGAGGGCTCCAAATACGCCTCATAAACCCCTGAGCCTCTCTCCTTTCCGTAAAGTTCTCACAAACCTTCACGATAACACCGCAAAACATGACTTCATCATATGAGTCAAATAACCGAGGAGAAATGTCATCGGTCGATACTATGATACTCTAATGTGGAAAATATTTGTATCGAATATTGACACCGGAAAGGATTTGCGATATCCGTTAGGCAAGAGTGTGTTTCTTAAACTTTTTATCATTTAACTCGTAGGCTATTTTGAAGATCATATCCACGGCTGGTCATAAATTTGGTCTTAGATGAAAGAAATTCATGGATGACGGTACAGAGCTGGGTACTCTCGAAGAAAAATGGGAATCTATCAAGAAAGTGATATCAAAAGACGCTGAAGAAACTATAGGAACCGTAAACGGGAAAAGGATAAGGAAACCATGGGTAACGGATAACATGATTGCAAAGATTGAGGAAAAAAAGATGGAAAAATATAAACACAGAGTTAGGCAATATGAAGTACAAAGAGTTAAACAATAAATTGAGAAGGGACACAAATAAAGCCAGAGAAGAATGGTGGAAAACGCAATGCGAGGATGTGGAAAGTTTGCAGACGAAGGGTGAAATTGGTGCTCTATACAGCAAGGTTAAGTTATTATGGAGAAGAAAGTAGACAAGATCTGTGCTAACAGTTAAAGATAAGTGGAGTAAAATCATAGTTGAACCAGGAAAAATCCAAGAGAGATGGAAGGAATATATAGAAACATTGTATGGTAAAGAACTTAGGCCGACAAGGTTAGACATAGAAAAGGAACATGACGTAGAAGAAGATAGCTTAGGTCCAGGCATACTCGACGATGAAATAGAGAGGGCATTAATGGAGATGAAAGGCCATGGGGGTACACACCATTCTTGTAGGATTGTTGAAATGTTTACGAAAATGTGGGAAAGAGACTCTATATGGACTGATTCGTAGTATTTATGAGGAAGAAATCTGGCCGGAAGATTTTGTGAAACCAGTGTTAGTTCCTATTCCGAAAAAGGTAAAGGCTACCTCATGTGGGGATTACAGAACAATGAGTTTGATATCCCACGCAGCTAAAGTTATTCTCAGGATCATCAACAAAAGGATAGAGAGTAAGTCTAATGATTACTTAGGGGATGACCAGTTTGGGTTTAGGAATGGGAGAGGTACGCGCGATGCCATTGCAGTAATAAGATAACTAATTGAAAGGAATATAGAATACAATCAGGAAGTATTTGCCTGTTTTGTAGATTTCGAAAAAGCGTTTGATAGAGTGAATTGAGAAAAACTAATGAGTACATTGTAGAAAATAGGAATGGATTGGAGGGACAGGAAACTGATCCGCAACCTGTACATGTCTCAGACTGCTCAGGTGCGAGTGGGGAACGGAGAGTCCGGATGGGCAGTGTTAGGATGAGGTGTAAGGCAGGGTTGTCCATTGTCACCGGTGCTGTTCAACGTATATGTGGAGGAAATGATTAAAGAGGCAAGGGAAGAACTAGAGGTAGGAATGAAAGTCGGAGGGGAATTCGTAAATTCGGTTAGGTTTGCTGATGACCAAGCATTAGTTGCTCAGTCAGCCAAGGGGTTGCAAACATTGCTGAGTGAATTGGAGGTTCAGTGCGATAAATATGGGATGAGAAACAATATTAATAAAACAAAGGCTATGCGATCTTCCAGAAAGGAAAGGGCTAAGCTAAACATTAAAATAGGAGGGGAAAAAATAGAGCAGGTAGAGCAGTTCACATATCTCGGAAGTGTTTTGGGCCAATACGGGCAAAGTGGTAGGGACGTAAGGAGAAGAATTGCGCTAGGCAAGGAGGCTTTCTCAAGGAGGAGGGAGTTAATGACGGGGACGTTGAGTAGGGAAGTTAAGAAAAGACTCGTAAAAACTGAAATGGTGGGTAGTTATGTGCAGCGCGGAAACTTGGTCACTGAAGCAGGAGGATAGAAGCAGTTGGGAGGATTTTGAAAGTGGGTGTGGAGAAGAATAGATAAGGTGAAATGGACCGAAAGGAAAACAAATGAGGAAGTACTGGAGATGGTGGTTGAGGAGAGGGGTTTGTTGAGAGAAATCCTATGGATGCAGGCAAAATGGATGAAAGGTGTATTGGGCGGTAGTGGAATGTTGATGAAGGTAATAGAGGGGAAAATGTTGGGCAAGCGAGGAAAGGGCAGGAACAGGATAGGGATATTGGACGGGAGGAAGGGAGGAAAGAAGTACACAGAGATGAAGAGGGAATTGATGTAGAGTAACTGTAAATGTAACTAACAGTGTTTCCGATCTAGCATCCCTTCCCCCATGCGATAACCTTATAAAATTAAAATCGATGGAAATGGCATTTATATGGCTTTGGAAAACCTATCAACATCCGGGTCTCAATGTCGTTCACTAATTATAGAGGGTCGAAGTGGACAGTTGCAAATTTTTTCATGCGGGATAATAAGTTATTTTGTTTGTCCGCATACATTGTGTTATTCTTGGCCTGGGTTTTGATCTTTTGAGTCCTGATGATGACTTTGTAGGTTGGTACCTAGGTCGTAGATGTTGCAATGTCTGCGGATTGACAGTTCGTTTTCTGTACCGCTTGGGAATTATTCCCACATCCTCTCTCTCATTCCTATCCAATCTCCGCTTCCCTCTAGCCTCCCTTCTCCCTTTCCCCTTCCACAACCCTTTCGTTCACCCCTCCCCCCCACCCGTTCTCCCTTCCCCCGTCCCCTTCTCTCTCTCTCCCACATACCTTTCACCAGTCAGTCCTAATTAATCTTCCGAGGAAGACGGAGCATAATTCCATCGAAAATATCAAGAAATAACATGTGAGTAATGCATGCTTTTACAGTGCACAACAGAATAGAACATAAGAACTCAATCACAGAACCCAACATGCTTTTATATCTTCTCATATTGTGTGTTTCTGTCTAAGTTTTATATATATATATACGAATATGACAATCGTTTCTTCCGCCCCAGGGGAAGACGGAATCACCAGCCGGCAGATTAAGAATGCCCGATCTTGCCATAACGCCATCTTAAACATTTTTAATGTAATGCTAAAACTGGGCTACTACCCGCAACAGTGGTGAAAGATAACCATAGTGATGCTACCTAAACCAGGAAAGGATTCCAAGAAAGCCGAGAACTATAGGCCGATAAGCCTCACAAGTAACCTCGGCAAGTGGTTCGAGAGAATTCTAGGAGGAAGAATGAAAAACACTTCGAGAACAACGGAGTATTACCACAGGACCAATACGATTTCCGCCCAGGGAGATGCACAGTGGACCCCTTGTCACTACTCACCGCGGAGGCTGCCGTGGCCATTAACCAAAGGAAATACGTGGTGGCTCTTTTCCTGGAGGGCTTTCGACCATGTTTGGCACAGCGGGCTCTTACACAAACGGTCGGTGATGCCAGGAGTCTCCCCTGCACTCATGCGGCTCATAAACACCTTTCTTTTAAACTGAGCCGCCAAGGTGAAAATTGGTAAAGTAGTCTCAGCACCTTTTTTCCTTACAGCTGGAGTGTCTCAAGGTACCGTTCTGTCATCACTGCTCTTCGCAGCGTACTGCTGGGACATGCCGACGGACAGCAAGACAAAACGGACAGTGACTACAGCACAGAATGCGAATGACGCGGCCATCTGGGCGCCTGCACGAAATCCGGGTAGGGCGATGGCATATCTCCAAAAGCAAGCCCCAGTGCTTGAAGAGTGATTTCGCAAGTGGCGCTGCGACCCAACCCGAACGAGTCAACCCTAGCAGCACCGGATCCCGACGGCCAAATCCGTGAAACACCTCGGGATCACAAAAGACGGCCATCTTACTTTCAGCAAACACATCAGGGATGTGTGGTCGAGATGCAGCCGTCGGAGTGGCCTACTAGGAGCAGTCCGGGCGAGAGGGAGGGGGGGGGTCTCCGCCGAGTGTGGCCCACTCCTATACAAGGAGGCCTTTGTTCGCTCGGTTATGGAGTACGCCGCGCTGGCGATCCTTCCCTATGATAATAACCACATAAACGCATGAGGCGGATACTCAGACAGCTGCATCCTCTCGTACACACACACCCGAGCACAGAAGTTTACAAAATTGCTAAAATTGAACCTCTCCTTCACAGACTATGCCGCCTACGTGCTCGCGCAGCAAACCGGATTGCCAGCCACAACGAGACACTCCCGGAGGAAATAATGCCGCGTCCCAGCGCAGTCCAGGGGAAACGCCCAAAGCAAAAGCTCAGCTCCCCAGCACGCACCATACACGAGCAAGCACAGCTGTACTATCCAGACACAACATTACCACACCACCGAGTTGGCTGTCCTCTACCGGTGCCGGAGACTCTGCGCCCCAACAAAGACTACCCTCTCTTTGAAAGGAGAAGTAAAGACAAAAAAAAAGCAAGAATCGAAACAGTCCAAGATGACTTGTGCCAGTGATATAGAAAATTCTTGTCTGAAGACTATTTTATTTTATACATATATTTAATTTATCTATATATTTTACTTATATTTGTTTTCTTTTGCTGTTACTCTTACACCAGTTAAGTGACGCAAGTGAAGTGCAAAATGGACCTGTTGGTAAAAACGTTAAACGTTATACATGTTTTTGGCGGCCTGCGGAGGGTTTTTCGGGTTTTCCCTCCGCTTTGGGTGAATGCCGGGCCAATGCTATCCCGAGTAAAGAGAAAAAGTTTTTAATGCAATCGCTGAACAAAAGCAATTCGAAAGCGATCCTAGTCCCTAAAGAGGCATGTGTCTATAACGCGGCTTCCTTTATAGTTGTACGACTGTGTTCCTTTATACGAGGCTTATTCTTAAAGTAAGTACCGTTTGCTTATATTTAAATATTGGCGCTTCAGAACACAATTTTGCTCCTGCAGCGCCATCTACTGATCCATTGAGAAGCTATAGCAGCATTTGTTTTGTTTCAGAAGTCGTTTGCTTGTCCGTGCATGCAAACAACAATGTCCGCAACAATCGTTGATCCCGCCAGCTGTGAAGTGCGTTCTGTCATACGATTCTTGTATTCGCAAAAGGATTGTCGGCTGCTGAAATTCATCGGGAATTACGCCTAGTTTATAAACCTACAGTTATGAGTGAAGGAAAGGTTAGACAATGGTGCTGTGATTTTAAAAATGGACGAACAAATGTCCATGACGAAGAGCGAAGTGGTAGGCCCAGTATTCTGACCGATGAAATTGTTTCGCAAGTGGAACAAAAACCGCGATGCGATCGTCGATTGACAATTAATGGCCTGGCTGAACAATTTCCTCAACTTGGACGCACTACTGTCTACAATATTGTTACGGAAAACCTCGGATACCACACATTGCGTGCAAAGTGGGTACCGAAAATGCTCACCGACCACCACAAAGAGCAAAGAATGTCCAGTGGACGAGAGATTTTCGGTCGTTGGGAACTCTTTAAACCACCCACCGTACAGTCCTGACCTTACACCCAGCGACTGCTTCCTCTTCTTGCACTTGAAACAGTGGTTCGGTGGACAACGTTTCGAAACCGAAGAGGAACTCAAGAATGGCGTTGTCGATTGGTTCAACCCTCAGGCAGCGAGTTTCTATGCAGAGGGGTTAAAGAAGCTGGTGCAGCGGTACGAAAAATGCTTAGAAGTGAACGGCGATTATGTAGATAAGTGAAGTAGGTTTGTAGCCAACTAAAAGTGCCAATAAAATGTGTTTCATATGAGTATATTTTTTCCTGTGACCAAACGGGCCTAACTTTATGAACACGCCTCGTATCTGATGAAAATTTGTTGTACAGATGCTTTTTATTTTATGCAACACTTTCTGGATAAATTAACAACTTTTTGAATTGAATCGTTTCTTCTGAGGAACACTCATTTCATCCCAGGCCAATACCCTTCTCTATGCTGATGACTGGAATATTTACAAGCAAATTAATAATACTTCTGATTGTATTCATCTTCAACTTACATTAAATGATATTTACCTCTGGTGCGATCCCTGGAAGATTAAATTAAACCGTAGAAATTTCAGTATCAAGACTTTTCTCTAAAAAACCTCTGAAATTTAACTTCACCCTTAACTCAACTAACTTAAATAGAGTAACAACCATGAAAGACATTGGCGTTTTAGCCGACCATAGACTAAATTACTTTGACAATATTCAAGCTGTAAAAATAAAGCAAAATCCCTCTTAGGTCTTCTTTACCGCTTCACAGAACTTAAAGGTCCAATAGCACTCCACTCGTACTTCTAAACAATTTTCCTTCCCATAGTATCATCTTAATTCCCAATTGGTGAAAATCAACTAATCTAAAATCCCTCGATTGTATTTCTCACTTCTTTGCTAAAATTGTAAAAAAACCAGTCGCACATTTCCACAGGCATTATTATTTTAAGGTAATCTACCAGTTCAAGTAGATTACCTTAAAATACCAAATTAATATTTTGTGACTCCTAACAAAACACAATCGAGCAACCTAATCTACATTAGGTCCCTCTTCATCTCTGTGTACTACTTTCCTCCCTTCATCCCGTCCAACATCCCTATCCTGTTCCTGCCCTTTTCTCGTTTGCCTAACATTCTCCCCTCTATTAACTTATTCAATATCTAAGTGCCGCTCAATACGCCTTTCATCCATTTTTCCTGCCTCCATAGCATTTCTCTCAACAAACCCCTCTCCTCACCCACCATCTCTAGTACTTCCTCATTTGTTTTCCTTTCGGTCCATTTCACCTTCTCAATTCTTCTCCACACCCACATTTCAAAAGCCTCCAATCTACGTCTATCCTCCTGCTTCAGTGACCACGTTTCCGCGCCGTACATAGCTACGCTCCATATCAGAGTTTTTACGAGTCTTGTCTTAACATCCCTACTCAACGTCCCCGTCATCAACTCCCTCCTCCTTGAGAAAGCGTCCTTGCCTAGCGCAATTCTTCTCCTTACGTCCCTACTACTTTGACCGTATTGGTCCAAAACATTTACGAGATATGTAAACTGCTCTACTTTCTCTATTTTTCCCCGCCTATTTTAATATTTAGCTTAGCCTTTTTCTTTCTGGAAAATCGCATAACCTTTGTTTTATTAACATTGATTCTCATCCCATATTTATCGCACTGAACCTCCAATTCACTCAGCGATGCTTGCAAACCCTTGGCTGACTGAGCAACTAATGCTTGGTCATCAGCAATCCTAACCGATTTTACGAATTCCCCTCCGACTTTCATTCCTACCTCCAGTTCTTCCCATGCCTCTTTAATCATTTCCTCTACATATACGTTGAACAATACCGGTGACAATGGGCAGCCCTGCGTCCCTAACACTGCCCATCCGGATTCTCCGTTCCCCACTCGCACCTGAGCAGTCTGAGACATGTACAGGTTGCGGATCAGTCTCCTGTCCCTCCAATCCATTCCTATTTTCTGCAATAGACGCATTAATTTTCCCCAATTCACTCTATCAAACGCTCTTTAGAAATCGACAAAACAGGCAAATACGTCCAGATTGTATTTTATATTCCTCTCGATCAGTGATCTCATTACTGCAATGGCATCACGCGTACCTCTTCCTTTCCTAAACCCAAACTGATCATCCCCTAAGTAATCATTTGCCTTACTCTCTGTCCTTTTGTTGATGATCCTGAGAATAACTTTAGCTGCATGGGATATCAAACTTATTGTTATGTAATCCTCACATTATGTAGCCTTTACCTTTTTCGGAATAGAAACTAACACTGATTTCACAAAATCTTCCGGCCAGATTCCTTCCTCATAGATACTATGATTCAGTCCATATAGAGTCTTTTTCCATTTTCCATTTCCACAGGAATTCTATCTACCCCCACGGTCTTATTTACTTTCATCTCTTTCAATACTCTTTCTATTTCATCGTCGAGTATGCCTGGACCTAAGCTATCTTCTTCTACGTCAGATTTCCTTTTCTATGTCTAGCCTTGTCGGCCTAAGTTCTCTGCCATACAGTGTTTCTATATATTCCTTCCATCTCTCTTGGATTTTTGCTGGTTCAACTATTATCGTACCACACTTATCTTTAACTGTTAGCACAGATCTTGCCTTCTTACTTCCCGATAATAACTTAACCTTGCTGTATAGAGCACCAATTTCACCCTTCTTCTGTAAATTTTCCATATCCTCGCAATGCGTTTTCCACCATTCGTCTTTTGATTTATTTTTGGCCCTTTTCAATGTATTGTTTGGCTCTTTGTACTTTATATTGCCTAACTCTGTGTTTACATTCTTCCATCTTCTTCTCCCATCCATCTTTGCAATCATCTCTTCCGTTACCCATGATTTCTATATCCTTTTCCCGTTAACGATTCCTATAGTGTCTTCTGCGGCTTTCTAGATCACTGTCTTGATACATTTATATTTTTATTCTATAGTACTCAGCTCTTTAACCTCATCCATGATTTTCTCTACAACCTGCTGATACTCCTTCCTTGTTAATCCATTTAATACTTCCACATTGCATTTCCTAACCCGCCGCCCTATCCTTATCTTTTTGAAACGGACGTTACATTTCATAGCAACCTAATTGTGGTCTGAGTCCGCATCCGCTCCTGGGAAACTGTGCGAATTTATCACACTGTTCCTAAACCTGTGCCTAACCATAATATAATCTAACTAATACTTTTCTGAGTCACCTGGCATTTTCCATGTAAACCTACGCCTTTAGTGGTGTCTAAACGTTGTACAACCACTGTCTCCGGCAGAAATCAATTGATTTCTCCCCGCGCTCATTCCTTGTGCCTAACCCATAGTCCCCCACCTTATCACCGTCTCTTCCTTCGCCTACCATCGCATTCCAATCCCCCATCACTATCAAATGTTTCCCTGCAGGAACACACGCGATTATATGCTCTAACTCATCGTACATCCTATCGACTTCTTCCTCGTTGTTGCTTGGTGGCATGTGCACCTGAACTATGACCCAATTCGTCGATATTTCTTTAATCTCCAGTAGTACTATACTATCAGTTGCTTGCTCTATGTTGACTACGCTTCTTCCTACCCCTTTATTCAATATTACGGCAACCCCTCCTTGGCTATCGTCCTCGCCGCTGTATATTATTCTATAATTATCACTCCAGTAATTCTCGCTATCCCTCCATCTCGCCTAGCTAGACCTAAAATATGTACATTTCCTCTTTTTGTCTCTTACTTAATATTCTCTAATTTTCCTGTCTTCAACATTGTCCTGACTTTCCCTGCTTCTATTCTGACTAATTTCGTCTTCTTCTGCTGTGTCTTCTGTCGTGTTGCAGTCAGGTTTCCCCGGCAAGGGTTTCGTGGGATGAGGACCGTGAAAGCCTCGCTTCTGCCGCGGCCGGACCCGACGCACGGCCGCTTGGGCCGAGTCCCGCAGTTGTTAGGACTCAATTTCTCTATACTGTCCATCATGAAATTTTTGGGAATAATAATTGAGGTGGTTTCCCGTTGCCTTCCTCAATAGTGCTTTTAACGTGACACCATCACTTAATGGCCGCCCCACTGGGGTCAGACGCCTTTGCAGCCGCCTCACTGAGGAACAGACGCTGCGTGGACTACCTTTCGTCTGGCTCCTAACCTTCGACCTATCTGGCATGGGTGACCCTACCAAGAGCAATTTTTATTACTCCCGCCAGCACAGCTCTAGGGGTCATCGGAATGCACATGCCCTTCCACCACGTCAAGGTTGTAGTCCATGAGAGTGTAATTTTTACATTTACTTCTATTTTTTGTTGCTGTCTGAGTTTTTTATCCAACATTTTCGTGATACTTTGACGAGATAATATATATGTATTCCTCTACACTTTTTTCCCAACTACTATGCCATGACCCTGGAAGGCGTCTTAGGGGACCTCTCTCATGGTCTTTGTCATGGCTGATTGGATCTCTTCTATGAAGGAATAACGGTTTTCTTCCAAGGCAACCATAATTCGAGGGAACGAAAAGAAATCTTTTGTGGTGACGTCAGGACTGTAGAAGGGGTGGATCAGCGATGACTCATGGTGTTTGGCCAGGAATTCGAGAACTCATAGCACGTTGTGGCAAACACCTTTGGCACGAGCTTGGCGCACACCTTCCTCATCGCTAAAATCTTCAGTAGCAATGCTAAACATAACAGTAGACGACAAGTTTGGCATCCATGTTGAAACTCAATCGACGGTCGGAGTCGAGCAATTGTCGAACCCAAGTCACACTGTTGTCGGCTTTGCTGGTGGATGGCCGTTATTCATAGCGTTTACTGGGTCGTTATTCATCGTGACACTCTTCCTGACCCACCTTAGACGCCTTTAACTACCTCGAAACTCAGAGTAGTACAGAGAAGATTCCCTGTAAGCCTCACGAATCATTTTTTTAGTCTCTGCCCTTTATAAAATGTCGAACGGTTTGTATCGATACCCTTTGAAGCCAATTGTAGCCGATTGGCCATTATAGAGTCAGCAGTGAGTCCATTACGGTGGTTACCTCTTTTCCCCTCCATTCAACGGAGATAACGTAAGGTTACACGCGAATGCTTTCCCGAAATTCCCGAACAATCGTAAACTTCTCCTGCCGTGGAACTGAAACGCCGTAGGTATCGCCCTTCCTTATCAATTGAGTCCCCATAAGTCAGCGAATCGGCCATGGGTATAAAAGAAGGGACTGGGAATAGGAGTGTCAAAAGCTGATCGGTTCTTCGAGTTGAGCAGTAATTTGGTGAGAACAATCTTTCATTTAGCTATTATCTCCCTAAAGCGTCTAAGACCTTTTATATGTAAATGCTGGTCCTCTATTACATATATGTTCCAACGAGTTAATTTTCACCCTTAAAAGTAAGGCAATGGATGTAAATACTCCAGTCAGAGGCCAGCCGGCATATTGAATGATATAAATTGACTTATTTTTCCTTTTGTTTTGATGGCCTATAATTTTTTGCCCTCCAACCAGTAGATCAGGGTCAAGAATGCGGTTTAAAATGATTTCTCGTTTCAATTCTTTCCAGATTTCACACAATGAAGTTGTTTTTTATTCTTAGCGTGCTCCTGGCGGGAGTGGTTCTGTCCGAGATAAACGCATTGCCAGTTCCAGGTGAGCATAAAAAATGAACATGTTTAATTATAGACCTTAGAACACACTCACACATACAAGAAATAATCATGTAGGCCCATAAATTCGTTTTTCGGAAAATAGCAAATAGGACTGCAGCGCTTATTAGGCTTGAAGGCGAAAGAGGATCGGCGTGGGTTGAAAGGATTTTGAGATGTTTAGAAATATTGTAAGGTAGAATGGGATAAGAGCTTGATATGGAGGAGAGTGTGGGAGGAAGTGGGTCGCGGTGGTCTAGTGGGTAGAGTGTTGGACTACTGACCGGAGGGTCCCGGGTTCCATTCTCAGGCAAGGCACTCTGGGCACCTGCAGCTCCACCCAAGCTAGTTGATTTTTCGGGTAACAGATCTTCCTGGGAAACCATAACCGGCACAGGGAAAGGAACTGGCCCCCCTACCCTGATGTGAATATTCACACGCCGTCGGGCTTGGTACATGGGTGAGCTCTACCATCACCTACTAAACCGACCTTCGGGTTGATTACTGTGTTTATGGTTTTTTATGGAAGAGGGAACGTTGGGTTATTGAGGGGATATTGAAGGAAGAATTGAAGGCGGTTATTTAGAAAGTAGAAATTGAGGGAGAGACAAATATGGAGGGTATTCCTAATCTGAAAGAGAAGCTATTGGTGCCTGAGAAGAATTTGAAATCATCAAAGGAATTTAGCAGTTGGTGAGTCTTGGAAGACGTGACTATGAATAGAAGGCATCTTTGATGTTAAATGATGGTAGAATAATTACAGGAAACATTAAAAAAGCATTTTTTCCACATCAATGATGAATAAAACATTCTTGATTTAAAATAAATTCGTGTATCCTGTATGCATACTTTCTATGTCTTGTGAAACCATCGAAAATACCTATTTCCTCCTGAACACACGAGCTTTTAGCGTCAGTCCTTTCTCTAAACATTATTACTCTAACCCATTTCCTCTCTCAGAAACTCATGCATCCGTGTGTCGTGCCTTATTTGAATTACTTTAACCACCACAACAGCTGTACGGTAATGTTTACTCTGTCAAATACATACTCGTAATGTATGAATTACAGAAAAAATCAATTGTTCAAATATGTTGCCTTGTATCCGTGACCTTGTTTTAACTGTAACGACATCATGGGCACACATCTTGTTTCTAAAACCAAAAGTCATCCATGTTTGGGAAAACACATACTGGTCGGAGTCAGTAAAGATATGCCCGGGGTTCTCAGGAAGATACGATCTGTTGGAATGTAACATATGTTAGCAAATATCTGGGAACAGTTTAATCAATACGCACTGTTTCCCGGGACCTGATGCGGTTATAACATCATAATAATTTAGTCAAATTCATAAATATGTAACGTTGAAAATAGTTTTGAGTAAATTAAATTCACGAGCATTAACCGGAATGACAAGAAACGAGTATCAGCAGTCTGTATATAAAATTGTGAGTCCGGACAAAGAGCTAAATACAATTAGAGATAAGTGGAAACGTAGATAAAAAGAGTTATCGTAAGCCGGAAAAGACACTATTGGACCAGAAACTATGGAAAATAATTATCGAGCATCAAGTGTGTTTAATTCATCTTCGTTCCAATATTTACCGCAGCAATTAGGGCTTGAAAGATGAAACTTTTCAGTTTGAAAATTGTTTTCGATATGTCGATAAAAGCGAACGATAATCACACACTATGTCGGAGATTTGGTAATTACTATAAATATATACAACAAGTCGATAACCGATCGCTAACTTTAGATTTGTTGGTGGTTGGGTTTTATGAGTGCTTATTAAATTGCTGAAGTATTGACGGAACATATGCGTACTTCTATCGTAGAGACATGAAACTAAACGATTTCCTTGTCCTAACCAAGTCATCGTTCGTTGATCTTTCAGATGAAAACGAGGCATTGGAGAAGGGTGAAGCAGACGCAGGGGTGCTGGATAGTCCAAACCCGTTGGACGACGGATACGGCAGTGACCATCACAAGAAACCTTACCACCACAGCTCCAGCCATGACAGTTCCAGCGAGGAGCACAAGCCTTACAAGCCGAATAAACACTCGCACTCCCACAGCAGCAGTTCCAGTTCTCACGATTCGTCATCATCGTCATCATCTCACGAGTCCAGCGACTCCAGTGACAGTCACGAACACCCACACCGGCCAGCCGGAGTCTGCGTGAAGATGCCCAAGTACCACGACGACGACTAGGAGGCCACTGCACTCGGGATAGCCCTGTCCATCGACACGGGTCAGTTCTCCTCACCGAAGCAGTTCGGGAGGGAAATCTGATGGTTCAGCAAGAGATTCGGACAAGCTTTCTCAAATGGCCACTGCCTGTGTATTTCCGGAGTGATTAAATCCAGAGCAAGGCCATTAAATGAAAGCTTCTTATTATGAAGATCACCTTGCGGCAGGCCACAATATGTTGGAAGTCAGTCATGTTTGATTTCAGGTAATGCGCGCAGACTACTTGCGCCATCTACTGTTCTGTTGCATCTCCAACTCTTACTGCTTCACTTCCGACAATAAAGAGATATTTCTTTGGAATTTATTGCATCTATTTTTTGCTTCCAATACGCTTCAGAAACACCTGCCTATCTCCCTTTTTAGGTAAGCTATCATAAATGTTTACGGTAAGTCTCCAACAAATGTCAATATAATTTTAGTCAATGAAGCGCGGACACATGTCGTCGGACACTACTATGCTTTACTAGTGCGAGAAAATTCTTGAATAGAATATAGAGGCCCATGGCTTCATCGAATAGTGAATATATTATCAAAATAGATGTGCTGATGTGTTTGATTTTATAGATGAGGAGATGATTTTAGATGAGATGAGTTTTGGGTCGTTCCGCCAAAAGGTCAACACTATATATGTGAGTGATCTCTCTTTGCCTTTCTATGTTTATATGTCATAATCAATGTTTTTATATATTTTTGTGTTGCCTAATGGCATTCCTTATTGAAGATATTTAAATGCTTTTTGCTTTTTTAAATGCGACTCTGCAACCTACGTTACTTACTTAATCAGTCAAAAAACTATAATTTAAAAGGCCCTCAAATTAGACTCCTTTTTTGGAGAGTCCCTCTACGTTCGACGTGAACCGTTATCCACCAAGTCATTTAGTCAAATGTAAAAATAAATTCAATATTGGATATATGCGGTGAATAAATTGTATATATTAATAATTCAAATTTTAATTCCACATTGTTCGCCATCGAAGGTGTGGACCCGTGCATTCTATTGATAAAAGAGAATTCTTTATTTGCCAAATTAGCGTGCTTTGTTTTATTTCTCCACCTAACTATTGTAATATCGGAGAGTAACGCTCTTCAGTTTTCCTTTGTTTTTTTTTGCAAATAATCGATGCACATAATTCCGCGTGCACACCAATAAACTGTGGCCATAATTTCCATATTGTTCGATTTCACCGTCTTCGGATTCATCGGAGCTAGGCCGCCTTTCCATCGTTTTTTCCTTTGTCTCACGAGTATGCGTGGTAGTTTATCCATGTTTCTTCCGCAGCCTGTATCTGCATAGAAGCTCGTTGAACAAGAATGAACGGGTAATCGCCAAACCAGATTCCGAATCAGTCGCACGACCGCGTTCATTCTTCACTGAGAACAAACGCGCCACTGCACCTTGCCGAGATTTTTTCACCCTCCCTGCTTCATACATAAATAGAAGAAACACTTCCTGATAGTATGCTTTTGCCTCAGCTATTTCGCGATCGTGGATTCGTCCATCAATCCGAATCATATCGTGGATTTTTGAAAACATTTTTCAGGAAATCACTTCCACATGGATGTCCCAAACGATGCTCATTTTTTATAACCACCCGGTTCAACAAATTTACCCAATTGTAATCAGCCGCAAACACAGGAGAATTTGTGCCATAAACTACATCTAAATTAAATCTCTTTTTGTGTTAGACCTATTTAATAGAAGTTTTTCCTCGCCACACGTAAAATTATTTTTTCCATTTTTTCAAATAAAAAATGTTTCTTTCATATGACCATGAAAAGGCAACCAAGTGATAAGTAAATAGGTTAACAGGATAAATAAGTAAATTGGGATTTAACAGGAGTCTAGTACGGGACGAGGTTTGCAAATAGCAAATATTTCTTCTCCTGGCTGTTCCAGTCTTTAAACCCCATGAACCTAACCTTTACGACGTGGTGCGACGTTGCTCTCCAAGTTGTCCTCTCTCTGATCTACATCTACATAATACCCCGCAAGCCGCCGCAATTGGGTGTGGCGGGGGGTGTTAGGTCACCACCCAAAAAAGGAAAAGACTCCCTCACTGTCAGTATGAATGATATTGATGCCATCCCTTAGGCAAGCCACGGTTTGTTGACCCCCATTTACTTCCCTAACATATAGTATGACCAGAAAGCTTTGGGGTCAGTGTTCAAATACTCGCAGAGTACTTTACGTTTAAAGTCGTGTAAAGCACTACATAATTGTGTTTTGGTTTCAATTTTAGAGTATCTATACTTGTCCAAAAGCTGTTTATTATCCAAGGGTGATGAGTTCAGACCTGCTTTCTTTACCCTAGAGTGTAACATTCTCTGCTTTCGAAGGGCTTTTTTAACGCCTTTGTTGTACCACCTGGGGTCACGATTTGCTTTAACGTATTTTACAGGGATGAAATCAGTGATTCCTTTTTGCGTAATTTTGACAAACTGTGTCCAAGTTTCTTCCACGGTGGCAAGACTTAAGCGCGTTTTGAAATCGTGTAGTGAAGAGTTTAAATGGCTGGCAAAAGTTTCAAAATCTGCTTTTTGATAATTATAAATTTTTCTTTTTGGCTTAACATTCTTTTTTATTTCTACTTTCAAGTTGATAATAACTGATTTATGGACACTCATACCCTCGTCAGTTGATACACTATTAATACGTTCCGGTGTGTTCGTAAGAAATAAGTCCAATATGTTCTTTCCACGGGTGAGAGTGCGTACTGCTTGATGGAGCGAGTTTCTTTGAACCAATTTTAGTAAGAAATTGCAAGATTCGCGATCACTGGCCCGAGATTTAACGCTATTGCTGTCCCAGTCGATACCAGGGAGGTTAAAGTCACCACCAATTAAATTGATCCATTTATTATTTTCGCGTGTAAAATTATTTATTTGATCATTGAGGGTATTAAGTGTTTGAAAATCTGAGTCTGGAGGTCTATAGAAAGAGCATAAATTAATGTTGGGTTGATTGGATCGCAGTATGGTACACCAAACACTTTATAGGTTATTATTTTCAAATGCAAGTTGTCTGCTTTCAAGATTAATTTTCACAGCCACGAAAACTCCTCCTCCGTGTCTTGCACCTCTATCATGTCGGTAAACTCTTAAGTTTATTGGGAACATTTTATGGTCATTGATGTCATTACACAGCCAACTCTCTGTGCCTAATATTATATCAGCCGAATGGCATTGAATTATGTGCGCGAGATCCGCTATTTTATTTTTGAGGCTTCTGCAATTTAATACAAGTATATTTAGATTGTTTTTCTCTTGAATAGCGCCCTTGTTTGTGTCTGCCCGTAATTTACGACACGTTTTTGGAGAAGTGCATGTCAAAAGTCTTTCTACGTCAATGCCAGGGTTATCAGTTACTTTTACATGTCGGTTGTATGTAGTATTAAAACAAGTTTGTGTTTGTTCTGTTATTTTTGGGATCTGTGAGGCGTAACCTGATCTCAAGTAACAAAAAGCGCTGGATTCTACTTTATTTATCCCAATATATGACCTGCGCTCTTGCCTTCCAACTATGCTAAACCCTAGAACCGTGTTCGTGTAACCTACGCGCTACACACTGTGATGCCACGGCAGTATAATGGACCCCGGAGCGATTTAGGGGTACCCGACACGATGAGAGGACAGGCCTCAGATCAACGAAGTCCGCTCCGATTTCCCGACAGAATCCCAACAATCTCTCGTTTATACCCTCTATTCGGCTCCAAACGAGCCTTCCGCGGTCAGTACGTGACACAATACTACAAATACTTAATTTAAGAAGGGCCTTCAGCTCTGCCTCGACCCGTTTCACCTCCGAGTGCATCTCCTTAAAGGAGCGCAGGATCTCTTCAGATCCTCGTTCTGAGGCGTCGTTTGTTCCCACATGAGCCACAATGCGTAGCTTGAGCAATCCGTATTACTGACGGCCGCCTTCACCGCCTGCGTCGCCTGGGGTACCCCGCCGCCTGGTATACAGGCGCTCTCCTGCGTTCGTCCAATTCTCTTTCTGCGGGTGAAAGAGCCCGCTATCTCTTGGTCGAGGAACGAGGACATTTATTGTTCATTGACCGCCTTAGTTGCAGAAACCGGTTTATTGCCCGAACTGATTGTATTTCCTCGACAGCTCATTCGCTAGAGTAATGGCTCAGGACGTCACCCGACACATCGGAGGTCCGCGGTTCAATCCCCAGTCAAGAAGGCATTTTCCTAAACGGAATCCCAACCTCCCTCATCAAACATTCGCTCCCCCTTCATCCAAAAGTCTTTCCATCCCTTGTCCATGCCTGCCCCAATGGTGGTGGTTTATAATTCTCGGCTTCGAACGGCGGGATATGGGTTCGAATCCCACCTAAGTGGCTATTCATCCACTTAGTACATTGATATTTAGAATTTTCGAAAGCGTAATTTTTAAGGGTTATGTGTAAGAAGGGAGTACATGGTTTTAAAATCGCCTCATTTAAACTATCAAATAAATAATACATTATTTAATACATAAACTTTAGTTTTAATGTTGTGTTATTCGGCTGAGTTCTGTCTTTGGAATGTGAATGTGATCAATGTTGTTCATGACAACACGTGGCAAAAGAGTTTATTCATGTATTAGCAATAGTCCCTAAGATTTCATATTCTGATTACATTTACACGATAGCCTAATTGGTACATTTGTCGCCGGGAAAAGTTTAAGGCCAATCTATAATTTCATTTTTCAACCTTGAATGTAAAATTTTCCGAGAAAACCTTGTTTTAATATTTCCCTTTTATGATCGTCAAAATGTGTGTCTCATCCAATTTCTCTGAACCTGAATGGCAGTTTCTGGGCAATAAGTTTTCTCTGCTATTATGCTCTTCCATATACGTCTTCCTTCTCCATCAGTTGTCTCTCGTTTTATTCGTCAGCATTCTATCCCGGAACCATGTTTCGAAGGCTTTTTCTCTTTTCCCATGCCCCATTTTTCCAATCCGTGGGGTGTTATGGCCCACATGACAAACTTCTTTCCTTATTTGGAACCACGGGTGTTCTTTGTGCACAGCAATCGCCTCTTCTTGATGAACGACTTCTTGGCTTGAGCTATTCTTCACGTGATTTAAGGCGAACTTCTTCCATTTCGGGGTTCCACTGTTGCCCAAGGCGATGAGCGATTAATTCCACATGCTCTGGTTCCAATCTTTGAATTTAGGTGTCTCTTTATTCATTTTCCTTCCATGTTTATCTTACAACTTGTTGGAACTCCTTCATTAAATGTTTTATTTATATTTTTCCAGTAAAACGGATTTATTTAAAAAAAAGAGGAATTTGAAATAAATTTAAACGAATGGCGGTTATTGCTAAGAATGACCTTATTCTAAATTTTGCATAGTATGTAACCTCGTGACAACCTCCACGAACAACCCAAAACATTTAACGGTTAAACTTATCAATAGTCTTGACAGACCTTCATGGAATACAATGGTCATTCATGTATATATTTCCTTTGCACTCAATTTGGGCTGTAAAATTCACACTTTGTTTGAGTGATTGTTTTGATCATTCTTTGCCATTCAAAGGCTAAAATATACGACATATTTAAAGCAACGTGAACACATTCTTTGCAATTGGTAATCGAATATTCCCTTTTCTACGGAATATTTGGTGTCAGAGTGTTAAAATTAATTAATGGTCCTTGTAATATGTCGTAAGTAACTGTGTTAAAGTTGATTATTAAGAGGGTTATAATGATTTTCAGCTGACACTGGTGTTGACTAAAGTTTATTTAGAGCCATTTTGGACAAGAGCACACTAAGCATCGAAAATGTGGGGAGAGGGATCCGATGTAAAACATGTTTGCTGATCAGATCTGCTCCCCTCTCCCCACATCCCCTCATGGTCCCTTCACCCCGTTCCCACGCTAATTGCCTCTCGAAAAATATTATCTATCTTTTGTCGTGCAAACAATGCACTTCATTCTACATAGGCGAATGCATTACCCCCTTATCCATCCGAATGAACAATCACCGCTACCCCTGTAATCCTGCTTCACTCTCATCTCTTCCTATTCCTTTACACGCAATTTCATACAACCTATCATTCGACGAATGCTTTTCCCTAAGAATTCTAGAATCCCTACCCGATTCAGCCACCAACATAGAGGTGAGAACTCGCGGATCCGCATACATCCTATATTTCCGATCATTTAAAATCCCCACCCTTAACTTCAGAACACCCCAGTTTTATCACCTCCCAAAAATACACAAACCCAACATCCCCTGTCGCCCTATAGTTTCTAGTTTCAACTCTCCCACCGAAAGAATCTCCGCATTCCTTGACCACCACCTACAACCTATCGTACTCTCATTGCCCTCCTTCGCGAAAGACACGTATCACTTCCTCCACCGTTTAAACTCTGTCTCTATTCCCTCCACCTCCAACCTGCTTATGACCACCATCGACGTCACCTCCCTCTATACTTCTATTCCCCATGCAGAAGGCCTATCCTCCCGCCGACACTATCTTTCTCTACGCCCCCCACCCCAGTGCCACTCGACCGAATTTCTCCTCAATCTCGCCACTGTCGTCCTGACCAAAAATGCATTCTCTTTCCAAAACTGTTTTTATCTCCAAACGAAAGGCACAGCGATGGGAACGAGGATGGCGCCATCGTACGCCAATCTCTTCATGGGCCACCTTGAAGAGAATTTCCTTTCACAGCAACCCTTCCAACCTCTTTTCTGGGTCCGCTACATTGACGACATTTTTATTCTCTGGACACACGGCTCTGAGTCTCTTGACAATTTCTTATCGGCCTTAAATTCTTCTTTCACTATTAAATTCACTTCTTCCACTTCAGACTCCACCATCACCTTTCTTGACACAGATATCTCAATTCACAATAACAATTCACCACTTCAGTACACATCAAAACCGCTAATCATCAACAATATTTACACTATACTAGTAGTCATCCTTCTCACACCAAACGCTCAATTCCCAACTCTCTCTCTATCCGCGGACATCGGATTTGCAACACCACAGCTACCCTCAACAAATACCTCCACAATCTACACCATGCACTTCACAAACGCGGTTACCCAGAAAAGCTCCTACAGGATAAAATCTACCGCTCCACCCGACCACACACACCACAGATAACAACCCCACATCTGACGCTGGACTCAACCTTTGCACCACCTATTTCCCCGGATCCCACAGACTGAAAACCCTTCTCAAAGAACTTTATCCTATTTTACATGACAATGACGCGACCACATCCCTAATGCCCCAATACCCCTCTGTCGCTTACAGACGACCAGCCAATCTCAGAAACCTTCTGAGATCCACCAACCCTTTGGCACCCCGCCCTGACAAATTTCCACATATTTCCCCTACCTGCAATCGCCCCCGATGTAAAACATGTCAGCTGATCAGATTTTCTCCCCTCTCCGCACATCCCCTCATTGTCCCTTCACCCCGTTCCCACGCTAATTGCCTCTCAAAAAATATTATCTATCTTTTGTCGTGCAAACAATGCACTTCATTCTACATAGGCGAATGCATTACCCCCTTATCCATCCGAATGAACAATCACCGCTACTCCTGTAATTCTGCTTCACTCTCTTCCCTTCCTATCCCTTTACACGTAAGTTCACACAACCTATCATTCAACGAATGCTTTCCCCTAACAGTGCTAGAATCCCTACCCGATTCAGCCACCAACATAGAGGTGAGAACTCGCGAATCCGCATACTCCTATATTTCCGATCCTTTAAAATTCCCACTCTTAACCGCCATCTTTAATTTCCTTCCCAACAGTCTCTAAACCTTCCGCCCCCCCTCCCCTCCCCAGGCACTCTTCCCTCAAAACCTCTCAGTCTGACCTGAAGAAGGCCTCGGAGTAGGCCGAAAGCTCAAATCATCTACAGTGTGAGTGTCCTTTTACGTGTTATCTATTTTATCATGCGCTATATTGTGCCGTCCAAAAGTTATATTGCTCTCATGAGTACTTCCGAAGTAACCCGGAAGTGTTGAATAAAAAACTTAGACCTTAACACACAGCACGAGAACACATAAAAAGAACACTCACAATAATATCTTGATAATTTCGAAGGACTCGAACTCCGTCTTCTTCGGAAGATAAGATATGACTGACATATTACAGTCTTATCTTATCTTCCGAAGAAGACGGTGTTCGAGTCACTCGAAATTATCAAGATATTATTGTGAGTGTTGTTTTTATGTGTTCTCGTGCTGCGTGTTAAGGTCTAAGTTTTTAAAAATATATATTTATTTTTTTTGTGTGTATATATATATATGTATATATATATATATATATATATATATATATATATATATTCATATGTATATATATATATTAATTACACCTTATATTTATACATATAAATTCATATAAAAGAAGATAATCTACCGGAAAAAGCACCCATTTCATATTATTTCCTCGTATAAATTGTCGTTCTCAACAAAACACGCAAATTACACACATTTTTCTCCCACACAGCGAGGTCAATTTTCTCACCTACGCCTCGTTTGCCTACGGTGGACCAGTTCATGTAAACAATGTCCTGTATTTTGGCGGTAGTTGAATACTCCACAGGTTGCCTATGCACATAAATTAAATCAACCAGGTAATCTACCGGTTAAGGTAGGCTTTTGGATGAACACAACTACCAAATAAATATTTTGGGGCTCCTAACAAAAAAAGAGCACCATATTCCACATCAGGTCCCTCTTCATCTCTGTGTACTTCTTTCCTCCCTTCCTCCCGTCCTACATCCCTATCCTGTTCTTGTCCTTTCCTCGTTTACCCAATATTCTCCCCTCTATTACCGGCTTCAACATCCCATTGCCGATCAAAACGCCCTTCATCCATTTTTCCTGCCTCCATAGGATTTCTCCCAATAAACCCCTCTCCTCGCCCACCATCTCCAGTACTTCCTTATTTGTTTTTCTTCCGTTACATTTACCTTTTCCATTCTTCTCCACACCCACATTTCAAAAGCCTCCAATCTTTCTATCTACCTGTCCTCCTGCTTCAGTTACCACGTTTCCGCGCCGTACATAGCTACGCTGCATTACAAAGTTTTTACGAGTCTTTTCTTAAACTCCCTACTCAACGGCGCCGCCATCAACTCTCTCCTTGGGAAAGCCTCCTGGCTTAGCACAGTTCTTCTTCTCACGTTCTTACTACTTTGACCGCATTGGTCCAAAACACTTTCGATATACGTAAACTTTTCTATCTGCTCTACTTTTTTCGTCTAATATTTTTATGTTTAACTCAGCAATTTGCTTTCTGGAAAATCGCATAACCTTTGTTTTATTAAAATTAATTCTCATTCCATATATATCGCACTGAACCTCCAATTCATTCAGCAATGCTTGCCACCCCTTGGCTGACTGAGCAAGTAATGCTTGGTTATCAGCAAACCTAATCGATTTTACGAATTCCCCTCCAACTTTCATTCCTACCTCCAGTTCTTCCCATGCCTCTTTAATCATTTCCTCCACATATACGTAAAACAGTACCGGTGACAATGGGCAACCCTGCCTTACACCTCTTCCTAACACTGCCCATCCGGACTCTCCGTTCCCCACTCGCACCTGCGCAGTCTGAGACATGTACAGGTTGCGGATTAGTCTCTTGTCCATCCAATCTATTCCTATTTTCTGATGATTCTGATAGATGCGTGAGAAATCAAACTTATTGTTCTGTAGTCCTCACATAACGTAGCCTTTACCTTTTTCGGAAAGGAAACTAACACTTATATCACAAAGTCTGCCGCCCAGTTGTCTTCCTCATAGATACTACGAATCAGTCCATAAAGTCTTCCTCCTACATTTTCCAAAAATTTCAATAGTTTCACTGGAAATAATGTCAACCGCCACGGCATTATTTGGCTTCATCTCTCTTAATGCACTTTCTATTTCATCATCGAGTATGCTATCTTCCTCTATGTCATGTTCCTTTTCAATATCTAACCTTATTGGCCTACCTTTTTTCACCATATAGTGCTAAAATATATATGTATATCTACTTTTCCTTTATTTCTGGCCAGTCTCAATTTATTATTTGGCTCTTTTTACTTTATATTGCCTAACTCTGTGTTTACATTCCTCCATCTTCTTCTCTCATCCATCATTGCAAACAACTTATTCGTGACACATGGTTTCCTTATCCTTTCCCCGTTAACGGTTCCTATAGTGCCTTTTGCAGCTTTCTAGATCACTTTCTTGGTACATTCCCATTTTTCTTCGAGAGAACTCAGCTCTTTACCCTCATCCATGATTTTCTCTACAGCCTCCTGATATGACTTCCTTGTTAATCCATTAAATGCTTCTACATTCCATTTCCTAACCCGCCGCTCATGCCTTATCTTTTTGAAACGGACGTTACATTTCATAGCAACCTAATTGTGGTCTGAGTCCGCATCCGCTCCTGGGAAACCGTGCGAATTTATCACAGTGTTCCTAAACCTGTGCCTAACCATAATATAATCTAACTAATACTTTTCTGAGTCACCTGGCATTTTCCATGTAAACCTACGCCTTTAGTGGTGTCTAAACGTTGTCCAACCACTGTCTCCTGCAGAAATCAATTGATTTCTCCCCGCGCTCATTCCTTGTGCCTAACCCATAGTCCCCCACCTTATCACCGTCTCTTCCTTCGCCTACCATCGCATTCCAATCCCCCATCACTATCAAATGCTTCCCTGCAGGAACACACGCGATTATATGCTCTAACTCATCGTACATCCTATCGACTTCTTCCTCGTTGTTGCTTGGTGGCATGTGCACCTGAACTATGACCCAATTCGTCGATATTTCTTTAATCTCCAGTAGTACTATACTATCAGTTGCTTGCTCTATGTTGACTACGCTTCTTCCTACCCCTTTATTCAATATTACGGCAACCCCTCCTTGGCTATCGTCCTCGCCGCTGTATATTATTCTATAATTATCACTCCAGTAATTCTCGCTATCCCTCCATCTCGCCTAGCTAGACCTAAAATATGTACATTTCCTCTTTTTGTCTCTTACTTAATATTCTCTAATTTTCCTGTCCTCAACATTGTCCTGACTTTCCCTGCTTCTATTCTGACTAATTTCGTCTTCTTCTGCTGTGTCTTCTGTCGTGTTGCAGTCAGGTTTCCCCGGCAAGGGTTTCGTGGGATGAGGACCGTGAAAGCCTCGCTTCTGCCGCGGCCGGACCCGACGCACGGCCGCTTGGGCCGAGTCCCGCAGTTGTTAGGACTCAATTTCTCTATACTGTCCATCATGAAATTTTTGGGAATGATAATTGAGGTGGTTTCCCGTTGTCTTCCTCAATAGTGTTTTTAAAATGACACAATTACTCAATGGCCGCTCTACTGGGTTCAGACGCCTTTGCAGCCGCCTCACTGAGGAACAGACGCTGCGCAGACTACCTTTCCTTTCATCCGGATCCTAACCTTCGAACTATCTGGCATGAGTGACCCTACCAGGAGCAAATATTATTACTCCCGCCAACACAGCTCTAGGGGTCACCGAGGTCATTGAGTAATGGTGTCATGTTAAAATACTATTGTGGAAGCTACGGAAAACCAACTCACTCAACATTTGCAAGAGCCAAATAATGGAAACTATAGAGAATATGAGTCCTGGCAACTGCGGGACTCGGCCCATCGTCTGTGTTTTGTTTCCGACAGTGGGAGAGATAAGGCTTCTGTGGTCACCATCCCAGGAAGCCCTTTGCAAGGGAAATCGACAGCAGCAGGACAGAAGACGCAGAAGAAGACGACGGAATTAGTTCGAATACGAGTTATTTTAATTCTTGGTAACTGGTAGAATATAGTTACAACAAGAAATGTTATAAAAATTTTGAGGGTGGGAAAATTAGAGAATATTAAGAGAGAGTTAGAAAAAGGAAGCCTAGATATTTTAGGTTTATGCGAGGTGAGATGGAAGGATAGCAGGGATTACTGGAGTGATAATTATAGAATAACATACAGCAGCGTGTAAAAGAGCCAACAAGAGGTTGCCATAATGTTAAAAAAAGTTAGAAGAAGCGTAGTCAACATAAAACAAGCAACAGATTAAATATTACTAGTAGGGATAAAAGCAGAACTGACGATCATGGTCACTGTTCAGGTTTACAGGCCACTAAGCAATCATGAGGAGGAAGAAATCCATAGATTATCCGATCAGTTGAGAACATAATTGGATGGGGGATTGGAATGCGATAGAAGGCAAAGGAGGAGATGGTAATGAGGTGGGAGTGAACCACAAGGAGAACGGAGTTAAATTATGCAGGAGAAAGAGTTTAGTCATCACCAACACATGGCTTAGATACTACAAAAGGCGTAGGTATACATGGAAAATGCCAGGCGACTCAGAAAGGTATCAGTTAGATTATACTATGGTTAGGCACAGGTTTAGGAACAGTTTGATAAATTCGCAAAGCTTCCTGGGAGCGGATGCGGACTCTGACCACAATTTAGTAGTTATGAAATGTAGCATCCGTTTCAAAAAGATAAGGCAGGGTCAGCAGGTTGGAAAATGGAATGTAGAAGCGTTAAATGAATTTCAGAGGTGGTGGTAATTCATTATGAGTAAACAAGAAATTTACTTATAGGTATATAATTTAATTAGAGAGATATGATGTCCACAAAAGGTTTGTATGGGGTAATAACTGCATATACTAGTGAATTTATCTGAGGAAGGCTATCTTTGTAAAATCAAGTCAGATCACATTTATTAAGGAAGTAAATAGGAAGTGAAAGTATAATATTTTTTTCAAATATATTAGATAAGTACCAAGTCGCTTGTGGATTTGAAGCTTACAAAACTAAGACTGTAATGCAAAATATGATAATGAGAACTAAGAAGTAATATATACTAAATCTGTTTCCAGAACTATACAAGAGTATAGTACAGTAATAGTACATAGGAGTGTGATAGACAGCTTAACAGGAAGAAAAGTGAAATGGAATAGAGATGAAGATCAGATAAGATGTTTTGGACACATAAATTCCATTTAAGAGGTCGCTTCCAAATTCTCTAAACAGTTCACCACAGAAATCACTTGTCCGAAAGATAAATTGAGGAATTCCAACAAGTTTCGTAAATACAAAGAACAAAGTAAGTAGCATAGTAATAAATTTAGCAACAGAGGATGATATACATAGGCTTATAAACAAAATGGTTAAGAAAGCAGTTGGTAATGATGGTGTAAAAATAATGGAACTGAAAAGGTGCCCTAATATCAGTATTAAAAGGATATTGTAAATTATTCAATAAGCATTGCAACAACACCTAATGGTTTAAAACAAGCAGTCATAAGACCTATTTATAAAGGGCGATCTCATAAAGACTTGAATAATGATTGGCCAATATCAATACTGCCAGCCATGTCAAAAATCATAAAAAGACTAATGGCAGATCATGTTCTGAATTTCCTGGATAAGAATGAAATAATATCAAAATTATAATTTGGTTTCCAAAGAAATAATGGAGCCACAAAAGATATTGAATTAGTTGTTAATACAACAATTTCAAAGTGTAAAAAGCCTTGACCAGGATATTTGTTAATAGTATCAGAGATAAAATGAATGGAAGGCTTAACACTGTACTAATATTTATAGATCTCAGAAAAGCTTCGGAATCATTGATCAAAACATTAACATTGTTGACCATATTTTAAAACAAATAATGAATTAAATTAAATCCTTCGTCAAGTTTAAGCATTACTAATTTTGTAATTTGGAAAATCATCCAAAAATAGCATATTTTGCCATGGTGGAAATTATTTTAAGATATGGTATAACAGTCTGGGGATCCACAGGTTATACAAAAGTTAACATACTAAAAAATACACCACAAAATATCCTAGAGAAAATGTCTGAGGCTAGATCAAAAAGCAGAAATATTCTAGATGAAGGAAATCTCTCACAAAAATTCTGCCTGAAGACAGGCTATATAAATATCCCATCATAATAGGAAACTATTTTAATAAGAAAATATGAAATACCTGATTTATATAAAAAGGAATTCCCATTATGGCACAATATAAAGTATAAAACAGAAATAGTTCATGCAATTCAAGATAAAAGCAAACTGTAAGTTACTGTACCTCTAATTTTAAATGGGATACCTGATGATTTAAGAACATTAGAGTCAGTAAATGCCGTCAAAGGGAGAATAAAAGACTAGTTATTATACAGAATGAACTAAGGCTTGTGAAATAACATGATGCAGAATGTATGTAGCTTTCTACCTGCAACATTATAAGCTAACATATTTGTTTATTTGGCACCTCTTGCTAAGCCAGAAGTGACTGGCTTAGCAGGAACAGATTTAGTATTACATTTATAAATTTTAAATTGTAATTTATTCTGGTAAAGAAGGCTTCAGATGGACAAAACTACCAAATACATATGTGAATCAAAACAAAACACGACTAAGCAACCATCCCTCCCTCTTCATCTCTGTGCATTTATTTCCTCCCTTTATCCCATCCAACATTCTAACCTCCATTGCAGTCTTCAACATGGCGATTAACTACATATATATATGTACACAAACACATATATTATACTTATATATAAACTATAAACTATATTATATATATATATATATAGTATATATATTCATATTTGTCTCTCCCTCAATTTCTACTTTCTAAAAAACCGCCTTCAATTCTTCCTTCAATATCCCCTCAATAACCCAACGTTCCCTCCTCCATAAAAAACCATAAACACAGTAATCAACCCGAAGGTCGGTTTAGTAGGTGATGGTAGAGCTCACACATGTACCAAGCCCGACGGCATGTGAATATTCACACATCAGGGTAGGGGGGCCAGTTCCTTTCCCTGTGCCGGTTATGGTTTCCCAGGAAGATCTGGTACCCGAAAAATCAACTAGCTTGGGTGGAGCTGCAGGTGCCCAGAGTGCCTCGCTCGGGAATCGAACCCGGGACCCTCCGGTCAGTAGTCCAATGCTCTACCCACTGGACCACCGCGACCTACACACACACATATATATATATATATATATTATTCGCCATATGGCGAATAAATATTCATTCACATTGAAATAGAGATAAGGAAAATGGTAAAGGAACATGGGTGTGGGTGGCGGTATTTCGTGTTTGAATGTGTATTTGGCCAATGTGGCTCGTCTCTTCTTCTGGCTATGCGTGCCATGAAACGCACCGTTCCTATCCTTTATGATGTTGTATGCTTGCTAACCTACTATTCATTCTCCTCTTGTGTTTGTCAATTTCTCCTTTGATGGGTGTAACAGCTCCCTTACGCCATCTTCTGGGTAATGATTCGGAGCACTTTGGGGCTTTATAAGATCGCAGATTTCAGTGTAAAAGTACCCTTCCTCGATAGCTAAGGTGGTTATAGCATCCGCCCGGCAAGTGGAGAGATCCGGTGTTCAAGTCCCGGTCGAGGAAGGTATTTTTACATTCGTGATCTGCTCACATCCGCCATCCCCACCTCTCTTGTGTTCGTCCTTTATATGTTACCCTTTACCATTTTCCTTATCTCTATTTGAATATATATTATTATATATATTATGTTTATTTGATAGTTGTGTTCATCCAAAAACCTACCTTAACCGGTAGATTACCTAATAATAATATATATTATATTTTTTCTATATTTTTATATATTTATAAATAAAGCACTTATTTTTAAGTCTCATTCATGTGAATAATAATAATATAAAAAAACCGAGAACACATTAATCAACCCGAAATCAATGTCGGTTTAGTAGGTGATGGCAGAGTTGACTCAGTCCTCACCCCCACAGCTTACTACTGGGTGAACCCCGAATAGGGGGCCAGTTCCTTTCCCTGTGCCAGTTATGGATTCTTAGGAAGATCTGGTGCCCAAAAAATCACATAGGTGGAGCTGCAGGCACCCAGAGTGCCTTGGGAATACGAACCTGGGACCCACCGGTCAGCAGTCCAACGCCCTACACCTTGGACTGCCATGGCACACTAATATATATAAACATGCATATAATTTTCATTTATATATATATATATACACTTTTTTGGAAAACCCACTAACGTGTAATGTAAATTCACTGATAGTCATAACAAACACAGAAACCAAAACACACAAAAGAGGGAAAACCCACTGGTTATCGAATTTTCGGTGGTCCAACCACCTTTCTCAAGAGGAATTAGGAAGAGAACTGAGGCAGAGGAGGGCCCGAAAGCAGACTGCTTTCGGGCCCTCCGGGTGTTTGTTATGACTATCAGTGAATTTATATATATATATATATATATATATATATATATATATATATATATATATATATATATATATATATATATATATATACAATTTGCTTTAGCACTATTGGAAAAAAACAAAATCACAAATATGCACAAAAAAAGATAAACAAACTAGGTTTCGAATTTTCGATGGTCCAAGCCACCTTTCTCAAGGAAAAGAAGGACAAAACTGAGGAAAATACCAGCCTGGAAACGTCGCGCCAGAATCTGTTGAATAAATCTTACCTTACTCTATAGAAAATGTCGAATAGTTGGTAAGGATCCGCTTTGAAATCAGTTGGAGCCCATTGGCCAATAATTGGAGCCAGTAGGGGGTCCGTGAAAGAGGTTACCTCTTTTCCCCTCTCTTCAACGGAGATAAGTTAACGTTACACGCGAATGCTTTCCCAAAAGTCCCGAACAATCGTAAACTTCTCCTGCCGTGGAACTGAAACGCTTTAGGTATCGCCCTCCCTTATCAATTGAGACCTCCTCTAAGAACTCAGGGAATCGGCGGTGGGTATAAAAGGAGGGACTGGGAATGGGAGTGTCAGAAGCTGATCGGTTCTTCGAGTTGAGCAGTCATTTGGTGAGTCCAATCTTTAATATTAACTATTATCTCCCTAAAGCGTCTATGACTTTTCATATGTAAATTCTGGTCCTCTATTACATACATGTTCCAAAGAGTTAATTTTCACCCTTAAAAGTAAGGCAATGGATGTAAATTCTCCAGTGGAGAGGCCAGCCGGCATATTAAGTGTTAAAAATTGACTTATTTTTCCTTTTGTTTTGATGGCCTATAATTTGTTGCCCTCCAACCAGTAGATCAGGGTCAAGCATGCGGTGTCAAATGATTTCTCGTTTCAATTCTTTCCAGATTTCACACAATGAAGTTGTTTTTGATTCTTAGCGTGATCCTGGCGGGAGTGGTTCTGTCCGAGATAAACGCATTGCCAGTTCCAGGTGAGCATACAAAATGAACATGTTTAATTATAGACTTTAGAACACACTCACACATACAATAAATAATCATGTAGACCCTTAATTCTTTTTTCGAAAAATCGCAAATAGGACTGCAGCGCTTATTAGGCTTGAAGGGGAAAGAGAATGAGCGTGGGTTGAAACACTTGAGATGTTTAGAAATATTGAAAGGTAGAAAGGTAGATTGGCGGGAGTGGTTCTGTCGGAGATAAACGCATTGCCAGTTCCAGGCGAGCATAAAAAATTGTCGGTCGTTGTAATCTTAAAAAAATGGAGATTGTAGTAATCTTAAAAAGAGTCGTTAGACTTAGTTAAAAAAAGCCTACCTTAAAAACAGATTTTAAATATATTCTTGTACAGAAGTACAAGAATGAATTTAAAGGAGGGAACGCCGAGGTGAGGTACCACTTCCTCGGCATCTCTGACACACTTATCATTGGGTGAGAACGAAGCCATAGCATAACTAAACCATTTTCGGCCAAAATAGCACGGGCCAAAGAATTGCATTCGTTCGGCCAGATAATGCACAGCCTCAGAAAAACAAACACCTCTGGGAAGCTATGTCGCAAAGTAATATCACGTCTGAATGATAGGATTCATAGGCCTTTAGCTTGGAGACATATTGCGGGAGTCGAAGGTGAAAGAATGAGAGATGTTCTCATATTGGTGCCTGAGAAGAATTGGAAAACATTATGGGAACTTTTTGGGAAGGAGCAGTTGGCGAAGGAATACTTGAGGGAGGCCATTTTTCTTTGGATACAACGTTAAAAAAAGCATTTTTACCACATCAATGGCGAATGAAACATTCTTCATTTATTCGTATCTCGGGTGATTAACCATTCGGATACATTATTCCTTTTTGGGATTTAAGGAAATATTAAAGGAGTTGGAAGATGGAAGAATGAAACATGGTTATATCTTGGGAGTACTTAAATTGAAAGAGAAATTAATGGTGCCTGGGAAGAATTTGAAATAATTTAGGGAACCTAGCAGTGGCGAAGGAATACTTCAGAGAGGTGCAAATGGTTCTCGAAGACGTGGCTTTGATAGAAAAGGTATCTTTGATGATAGGAGGAGGATGGTTCGAGATAGGAGGGTAATTAGAGGAAACGTTAAAAAGACGTTTGTTTTGAAACCTGTGGTGGAAATCAACTCGGATAAATTCCGTCTACGAGAGATTGGAAGGAAGTGATATATCAAAGAAAGTATTTGGCCCAAGGAATTTACGGGAGTATCAGTCAAGAAATGAAAGATAATTGCATACAGTAGCCTCCAGTTGGAATGAGGGAATGGGCTTAAGAAATATCAATTTAATATCGCCTTGAATAATTTAAGTTGTATCTCGAATTTAATAGTCAAGAACGGTCAGAGCACTTCCATATATTGTATCCAGCAATGTTTATGAGGCATTCCGTAATAACCTTGGTAACTCGTACTCGTTTATTAACACATTTTGGGGAATTTTTACTGGAAACATTATCGTTAGTACACCTCTGCCATAGTTTGGTTATTGCCGTGTGTACAATTGCATAATACCTCCTAAAATTTCACATCAAATTCGTGTATCGTGTATGCATACTTTCTATGTCTTGTGAAACCACCGAAAATACCTATTTCTTCCTGAACACACCAGCTTTTACAATCAGTCCTTTCTCTAAACATTACCACTCTATCCCATTTCCTCTCTCAGAATCTCATGCATCTCCTGCCTAATTTGCATTAACCACCTCAACGTCCACGTCAGCTGTATTGTAATGTTCCTAAATTAATGCCCCGTTCACTCTGTCAAATAACCTTTTATTCTCCATGAGTTAATGTAAAACATCCAGGTTTCATAAATGTTGCCTTGTGCCTGTGACCCCGTTTTAATTGTAAATACATCATGGACCCACATCTTATTTCTAAAAGCAAAAGTCATCCATGTTTGGGAAAATACATACTATTCAGTCTCTATCCCTTTGCTGATAATCCTAGGTGATGACTCTGCCGCCTGTGTTGTCGATAGTTTGCGAGCAATAGGAGATGTATGTATGAGGAAGGAAACGACAAAAAATGTTAAAATTAAGGAACAAACACTGGCGGAAAGCAACAGATTTCTACTGGGAGGAGACGTTTTAAACATTAGGGAGAATTGGATTCAAACGTCAGAATAGGCCAAAGCACACGCAGGATATACCCGGGGTTTTAAGGAAGATACGATCTGTTGGAATGTAACATGTTTTGGCAAATATTTGGGGACAGTTTAATCAATACGCGCTGTTTCCCGGGAGTTGATGCGGACTCAGGTTATTACGTCATAATAATTTTGCCAAATTCATAAATATGTGAGGTTGAAAATAGTTTTGAGTAAATTAAATTCACGAGCATTAACCGGAATGACAAGAAACGAGTATCAGCAGTCTGTAAATAAAGTTTTGAGTCCAGACAAAGAGCTAAATACAATTACGGATAAGTGGAAGCGTAGATAAAAAGAGCTATCGTAAGCCGGAAACGACACAATTGGACCAGAAACTATGGAAAATAACTATCGAGCATCAAGTGTGTTTAATTCATCTTCGTTCCTTTTCTTACCGCAGCAATTAGGGCTTGAAAGATGAAAAGCCGACAAAAACGAACGATAATCACTCATTACGTCGTAGACTTAGTGATTATTATTAGGCAATCTACCGCTTAAGGTTGGTTGTTTTTGGATGGACACAACTGTCAAATAAATATATTTTTTAAAGCCAAAAAAAACCTAATTCGGCAACATAATCTACATCAATCGTCAATCTCTCTTCGATTCCTTGAACTTATTTCCTCCCTTCATCCCGTCCACCATTCCTATCCTGTTCCTGCCCTTTCCTCCTTTGCCTAACATTCTCCCCTTTATTACCGACTTCCGCATCCCACTGCCGCTCAATAAGTCTTTCATAAATTGTACCTGGTGCCATAGGATTTCTCCCAAAATCCCCTCTCCTCGCCCATCATGCCTATTACTTCCTCATTGGTTTTCCTTTCGGTCCAATTCACCTGTTCCATTTTTCTCCACACCTACATTTCAAAAGTCTCCAATCTACGTCTATCCTCCTGCTTCAACGACCACGTTTCCGCGCCGTACATAGCTACGCTCCATATCAGAGTTTTTACGAGTCTTGTCTTAACATTCCTACACAACGTCCCCGTCATCAACTCCCTCCTCCTTGAGAAAGCCTCCTAGTCTAGCACAATTCTTCTCCTTACGTCCCTACTATTTTGACCATGCTGGCCTAGAACAATTCCTAGTTACGTGAGCTGTTCCACTTGTTCTACTTTTTCCCCTCCTATTTTAAAGTTTATCTTATCCTCTTTCTTTCTGGATAATCGCATAACCTTTGTTTTTTTACATTAACTTTCATCCCTTATATATTTCACTGAATTTCCAATTAACTCAGCAATGCTTGCAACCCCTTGGCTGTCAGAGCAACTAATTCTTGATGATCAGTAAACCAGGAACACATAGGCCGTTCCACCACGTGAAGGTTGTAGTCCATGGGAGGGATTTAGTGATTACTATAAATATATACAACAAGTCGATAACCGATCGTTAACTTTAGATTTGTTGGTGGTTGGGTTTTATGATCGTTATTAAAGTGTTGAAGTATTGACGGAACATATGCGTACTTCTTTCGTAGAGACATGACTCTAAACGATTTCCTTGTCCTAACCAAGTCATCGTTCGTTGATCTTTCAGATGAAAACGAGGCATTGGAGAAGGGTGAAGCAGACGCAGGGGTGCTGGATAGTCCAAACCCGTTGGACGACGGATACGGCAGTGACCATCACAAGAAACCTTACCACCACAGCTCCAGCCATGACAGTTCCAGCGAGGAGCACAAGCCTTACAAGCCGAATAAACACTCGCACTCCCACAGCAGCAGTTCCAGTTCTCACGATTCGTCATCATCGTCATCATCTCACGAGTCCAGCGACTCCAGTGACAGTCACGAACACCCACACCGGCCAGCCGGAGTCTGCGTGAAGATGCCCAAGTACCACGACGACGACTAGGAGGCCACTGCACTCGGGATAGCCCTGTCCATCGACACGGGTCAGTTCTCCTCACCGAAGCAGTTCGGGAGGGAAATCTGATGGTTCAGCAAGAGATTCGGACAAGCTTTCTCAAATGGCCACTGCCTGTGTATTTCCGGAGTGATTAAATCCAGAGCAAGGCCATTAAATGAAAGCTTCTTATTATGAAGATCACTTTGCGGCAGGCCACAATATGTTGGAAGTCAGTCATGTTTGATTTCAGGTAATGCGCGCAGATTACTTGCGCCATCTACAGTTCTGTTGCATCTCCAACTCTTACTGCTTCACTTCCGACAATAAAGAGATATTTCTTTGGAATGTATTGCATCTATTTTTTCCTCGGTCCTTTTCGACGGAATATTTCTTTCAGAGGGCTCCAAATACGCCTCATAAACCCCTGACCCTCTCTCCTTTTCGTCAAGTTCTCTCAAACCTTCACGATTACACTCTGGAAAAGATGACTTCATCATATGAGTCTAAGAACCCAGGAGAAATGCCGTCGTACGTCTCCCATGCTATACCTGCGATTACATGCGATAAATACTTGTATTGAATATCGACGCCGGCGGTGTTTTATGATATCCGATATGCATGAGGTTGTTTCGTAAAATTTTCAATGATTTACGTCGTAGGCTATTGTGTTGATCATATGCCCGTCTGGTCTTACAATTAATTTCACAGGTGCTAATTAAGCTCATGCCTGTAGCACCAAACTGCTTTGTAGTATCAGTGAAAATCTTTGAATAAAATCTCCAAGACTGGTTAAGTATAAAAGTCATAGATATTGCCTTTTTCAAGAATTAAAGTGCGTATGAGCATGATGACACTTCGTCCACTTGCCAGGTTTTTACTAACCGGTAAGACGTGTTACGTTAGAAACTTAAAACGTTCGCGTGTTTAATAGGGGTTAGTCAATTACACAAGTCTAAGGGAAAGTTGATAAAAGGAACCATGACTGCTTTTCCGCCATATGAGATGAATTAATTTTTTTGGGTCTTCCTTCAGTTTAACCTCCTCATATCCATGGGCGTTTCGGTGAATGACTCTGTCATCTATGTCAGGACTTCAGAAGCCTGGAGAAGTTGACGAGCCAGTGTACTGAACATCAAAAGGCGTCGATATGCCGGGTCGATGTTTGACTAATTAAGCCATTGAGGAACCGTAATCCCTATTGTAGCAGCTTGTGCTATCAAATTCACTACGATTTAGAAAACAGGAATGACCACTAGGAGGAAGCAAAATCAGCTCTGCAGGAGACGAAATCGAATCATAGGTTGAAACAACTTAATAGATGTAGGTGTTCATGTGAAATGTGCTGACATTGAAAGAGTAATCATGTTAGACTAGTACTTGAGTATGGTGAGTTAGACAAAAATTTCATTAAGGCCATTTTGAATTTGCGCAGTTTTCGGGAGCAGATGTGGACTCAAATTATACTTTAGTGCTAATCATGTCAAACCTCAGAATAAAGGTTTTAGTTGGGGATTACGGAAGAAGAATGAGCATATATAACATTAGCCGGGGTAATAAGAATAGTGTATCAGTGAAAAGTAAAAAAATAATCCGTTGGGAAAGAAAGTTCTACACATACACAAAAGTAACCGCAAGCCGTCGCAAGGATGTGTGGCAGAGGTTGGTAGGTCACAAATAATTCTACATCCATTCATTCTATTTCCTCATGCAACTGGCACCCCGCGATCCATCAAAAATCGCTTAGAAAGGAGGCGACCGAACACCAATTATGCAACATGCCTACATATACTACGAGTATTACATGGTTAGCACCCGCTCCTACATCTACGCAAAGAGGACAAAAAATACAATAGAAAGAGGGCAGACACATATGGAATTAAGACACGTGTTACTATTTAGTATTTTACGCATGCCGAATGGACAGTTTACAACTGCAATAGCCTTTATTCACATTCGATTAGACCCTACATGCCACAAGGGCGCACGACGGGGGGCGTTAGGACACCAAATTTGGAGAGTGTTTTGCGGGAACATAGTTTAACCTATTTCGACAGTGTACAGGGTTCGTCCGGAAAATAAGTTTATGATGCTCATTGTCTTTTTTGACAAAAGGGGAGTTGTCCAATACGAATTTGTACCTGAACGGCAAACTGTAAATGCTGCATTTTACGTCCTAGTGCTCGACAGGCTTCGAAAACGAGTCGCCCGCGTCCGGCCAGCGATCAAAAACATCTGGCGGCTGCATCACGACAATGCGCCGTCTCACAGCGCGCTTGTCGTGTCGGACTTCTTGGCCAAGCACGGCGTGGCAACGCTACCGCACCCGCCCTACAGCCCGGACTTGGCACCACCGGACTTATTTCTGTTCCCGAAGATAAAGAGGAGTTTGAAAGGAACGCGATACGGGACTTTGGACGCCGTCAAAGAGGCCTTGACGACGTGTGTTGGAGAGGTTCCCGATGATGCCTTCGCGGGAGCGTTCCAGGAATGGGAACACCGCTAGAACAAGTGTATCGACTCACAAGGGTCCTATTTTGAGGAATATTAGCTTAAGATATGTGAAAGTGTGATATTTTTTTTTCCTGAGCTCAGTACACTTATTTTCCGGACGAACCCTGTATACCTATTGCTTTCTTAGGTGGTCCGGTAAACACATGGAATATATTAAAAATTCCAATTTTAATTCCACATTTCCACACAATTTTTTATTTGTCAACTTAGGTTGCTTTGTTTTATTTCTCCACCTATTTGTTGTAATATCAGGGAATAACACTCTTCAGTTTTCCTTTGTTCTTTTTGCAAATAATCGATGCACATAATTCCGCGTGCACACCAATAAACCAAGGCCATCATATCCTTAATGTTCGATTGTGCGTGGTAGTTTATCCATGTTTCTTCCGCAGCCTGTATCTGCATAGAAGCTCGTTGAACAAGAATGAACGGGTAATCGCCAAACCAGATTCCGAATCAGTCGCACGACCGCGTTCATTCTTCACTGAGAACAAATGCGCCACTGCACCTTGCCGAGATTTTTTCACCCTCCCTGCTTCATACATAAATAGAAGAAACACTTCCTGATAGTATGCTTTTGCCTCAGCTATTTCGCGATCGTGGATTCGTCCATCAATCCGAATCATATCGTGGATTTTTGAAAACATTTTTCAGGAAATCACTTCCACATGGATGTCCCAAACGATGCTCATTTTTTATAACCACCCGGTTCAACAAATTTACCCAATTGTAATCAGCCGCAAACACAGGAGAATTTGTGCCATAAACTACATCTAAATTAAATCTCTTTTTGTGTTAGACCTATTTAATAGAAGTTTTTCCTCGCCACACGTAAAATTATTTTTTCCATTTTTTCAAATAAAAAATGTTTCTTTCATATGACCATGAAAAGGCAACCAAGTGATAAGTAAATAGGTTAACAGGATAAATAAGTAAATTGGGATTTAACAGGAGTCTAGTACGGGACGAGGTTTGCAAATAGCAAATATTTCTTCTCCTGGCTGTTCCAGTCTTTAAACCCCATGAACCTACCCTTTACGATGTGGTGCGACGTTGCCCTCCTAGTTGTCGTCTCTCTCCTGCGTTCGTCCAATTCTCTTTCTGCGGGTGAAAGAGCCCGCCATCTCTTGGTCGAGGAACGAGGACATTTATTGTTGCATTGACCACCTTAGTTGCACAAACCGGTTTATTGCCCGAACTGATTGTATTTCCTCGACAGCTCATTCGCTAGAGTAATGGCTCAGGACGTCATCCGACACATCGCAGGTCCGCGGTTCAATCCCCAGTCAAGAAGGCATTTTCCTAAACGGAATCCCAACCTCCCTCATCAAACATTCGCTCCCCCTTCATCCAAAAGTCTTTCCATCCCTTGTCCATGCCTGCCCCAATGGTGGTGGTTTATAATTCTCGGCTTCGAACGGCGGGATATGGGTTCGAATCCCACCTAAGTGGCTATTCATCCACTTAGTACATTGATATTTAGAATTTTCGAAAGCGCAATTTTTAAGGGTTATGTGTAAGAAGGGAGTACATGGTTTTAAAATCGCCTCATTTAAACTATCAAATAAATAAAACATTATTTAATACATGAACATAAGTTTTAATGTTGTGTTATTCGGCTGAGTTCTGTCTTTGAAAGTGTATTTGACCAATCTTGGTAAAAGAGTTCGTACACAAATTTGATTTAATACCCACAGATTTCAAAATGTGATTACGATTGCGCGATAGCTTAATTGGCAGAGTTTCGATCGGGAATTCATGAAGGCCATTCAATTAATCGTTTTCCAACATTGAATGTGAACTTTTCCGAAAAAACCTCGTTTTAAAATAAACCATGTACGATCTTCAAGGTGTGTGTCCAAACATTTCAGCTCCTCCCTTCCTCATCGGTTGTCTCTCGATTTATTCGTCAGTATTCCACATTGGAACAATGTTTCGGAGGGTTTGTGGCTGTTCCACTCCTTTCAAATGTTCCATTTCTCTGTTCCGTGGAGTGCAATGATTCATGCGAAGGTTTTACGAACTTCTTTCCTTGTTTTGGACCTCGGGTGTTCTTTGCGCACTGCAATCGCCTCTTCTTGAGGGTAGACCTCTTGGCTTGGCCTATTCTACGCGTGATTTAAGGCGAACTTCTTCCATTTCGAGGTCCACTGTTGCCCAAGGCGATGAGCAAGTGATTCCATACGCTCTGGTTCCAATCTTTGAAGTGAGATGTCTCTGTATTCATTATCCTTCTATGTTTATCTTAGAACTTGTTGGAACTCCTTCATATGTTTTATTTATATTTTTTCCAGTTAAACGGATTCATTTAAAAACAAGAGAAGCATGGACAATTTAAATGAATGGCGGTTATTGTTTATGAATCATCTTATTCTAAATTTCGTATAGTATGCAGCTTTGTGACAACCACCAAGCATAACCCAAAACATTTCACGATGAAACTTACCATCAGCCATAACAGATTGACTTCATTGGGTGTCAGTAATGAAATTATATATGGCCATTAGAGAATGGAAAAAATGGTTTTGAAATTAAATATGTGTTGCACTCTTTTTGGGTTATCAAATGTACACTTTGCTTCAGTGATTTTTTGGTTATATTTTCCATTCAAAGGCTAAAAGTGAACGAATTATTTAAAACACAATGCATGCATTCTTTTCAACGGGTAATTTGTTTCCTTTTCAACGAAATATTTTATGTCGCCGACTAATTGAAACAATAATTTATGGGTCCTAGTAATGCGTCGTGAGTCAGTGTTGAGGTTGATTATTTAGAGGATTATTATGATACTTAGCTGGACATTGCATTGCATAAGCTTTAGATAGAACCATTTTGGACAAGCCCTCCGGTCAATATTCCAACGCTCTTGAATACTACCACCCAATTATACGTATATATATTATTAAGTAATCTAGATGATTATTTTCATAGGTATGTGTTGTGCACTACGTACCAAACTCTTTGTGTGTCGAGGTACTTCATAATAATGCTAATTTGGGTGACGTGCTAAATTAGTTCTTCAATATCATTTGCTATTTAAATGTTACTGGATTTGGTAGTGGTTGTATGTTATATATATAAAACCATAAACAGAGTAATCAACCCGAAGGTCGGTTGAGTAGGTGATGGTAGAGCTCACCCATGTACCAAGCCCGACGGCGTGTGAATATTCACACATCAGGGTATGGGGGCCAGTTCCTTTCCCTGTGCCGGTTATGGTTTCCCAGGAAGATCTGGTACCCGAAAAATCAACTACCTTGGGTGGAGCTATGGGTGCCCAGGTGCCCGGGAATCGACCCCAGGACCCTCCGGTCCAACGCTCTACCCCCTGGACTACTAAGACTCTACTGTTATGTATAGGTACAAATATAATTGACAAATGCAAATATACCTCACATTTAAATTTTCCCGGAAAAGAATTCATCATCATGTTATGTGGAATATGTAAAAAATAACTTGCGAAAGACCCTTATGTTTTATTATTTTACCTGTATCTTATGTATTTAAGTTAATTTTACTGCGTGGGATAAAAACAGACATTTCTCCTTTTCCGGAATATCTGACAGTACTTCTAAGAAGAAGAAAGTGGAGTGGAAATGATGCCCTGACTGCCGACAATCACGTTGAACAGGTGATGATGAACCTGTACTACACATGAAACAAGCACGAAAAGTGGTCAACGAACGAGCGTTGGTGTGCCAAATAGGGAACAGAAAGGATAAGACCTACACAATGAATATATAAAAGTATATATTATTATTATGATTAGGTAATCTACCGTGTAAGGCAGGTTTTTGGATGGAAACAACTATCAAATACACATTTTGTAACTCCAAACAAAACCCAATCCAACAACATACTCTTCATCAGGTCCCATCTCTATGTACTTCTTTACTCCCTTCATCCCGTCCAACATCCATATCCTGTTCCTGCCCTTTCCTCGCTTGTATAACATTCTCCCCTCTATTACCCTCTTCAAAATTCCACTACCGCTCAATACGCCTTTCATCGATTTTTCCTGCCTCCCTAGGATTTCTCTCAACAAACCCCTCTCCTCCCCCACCATCTCCAGTACTTCCTCATTTGTTTTCCTTTCGGTCCATTTCACCTTCTCCATTTTTTTCCACACCTACATTTCAAAAGCCTCCAATCTACGTCTATCCTCCTGCTTCAGTGACCACGTTTCCGCGCCGTAGATAGCTACGCTCAATATCAGAGTTTTTACGAGTCTTGTCCTAACCTCACTACTCAACGTCCCTGTCATCAACTCCCTCCTCCTTGAGAAAGCCTCCTTGCCTAGCGCAATTCTTCTCCTTACGTCCCTACCACTTTGACCGTATTGGTCTAAAAAACTTCCGAGATATGTAAACTGCTCTACTTGCTCTATTTTTTCACCGCCTGTTTTAATATTTAGCTTAGCCTTTTTCTTTCTGGAAAATCGCATAACCTTTGTTTTATTAATATTGATTCTCATCCCATATCTATCGCATTGAACCTCCAATTCACTCAGCAATGCTTGCAACCCCTTGGCTGACTGAGCAACTAATGCTTGGTCATCAGCAAACCTAACCGATTTTACGAATTCCCCTCCGACTTTCATTCCTACCTCCAGTTCTTCCGATGCCTCTTTAATCATTTCCTCTACATGTACGTTGAACAGCACCAGTGACAATGGGCAACCTCTTCCTAAAACTGCCCATCCGGACTCTCCGTTCCCCACTCGCACCTGAGCAGTCTGAGACATGTACAGGTTGCGGATCAGTCTCCTGTCCCTCCAACCCATTCCTATTTTCTGCAATACACGCATTAATTTTTCCCAATTCACTCTATCAAACCCTTTTTCGAAATCTACAAAACAGGCAAAAACGTCCTGATTGTATTCTATATTCCTCTCGATCAGTGATCTTATTACTACAATGGCATCACGCGTACCTCTTCCTTTCCTAAACCGACACTGATCATTCCCGAAGTAATCATTGGCCTTACTCTCTATCCTTTTGTTTATTCGGAGAATAACTTTAGCTGCGTGGGATATCAAACTTATTGTTCTGTACTCCTCACATGATGTAGCCTTTACCTTTTTCGGAATGGGAACTAATACTGATCTCACAAAATGTTCTTGCGAGATTCCTTCTTCATAGATACTGTGAATCAGTCCATATAAGGCCTTCTTTCCACATTTTCCTGAACATTTCAACAGTTCCACAGGAACGTTGTCCACCCTCACGGCCTTATTTGCCTTCATCTCCTTTAATGCTCTTTCTTTTTCATCGTCGAGTATGGCTGGACCAATCTATCTTCTCCTACGTCATGTTCCTTTTCTATGTCTAACCTTGTCGGCCTAAGTTCTTTCCCATGCAGTGTTTCTACATATTCCTTGCATCTCTCTGGGATTTTTCATGGTTCAACTATTATCTTACCACACTTATCTTTAACTTTTAGCAGAGTTCTTGCCTTCCGACGAACTTGATCATTGTTCAGGTATACATACTACCGAGCAACCACAAGGAGGAAGAAGTCGATAGGATGTACGATGAGTTAGAGGATATAATCGCCTGTGTTCCTGCAGGGAAACAATTGATAGTGATTGGGGATTAGAATGCGACGGTAGGCGAAGGAAGAGATGGCGGTGAGGTGGGGGACAATTAGTTAGGCACCAAGAATGAACGCGGGGAGAAAGCAATTGAATTCTGCAGGAGACAGGGGTTAGTCATCACCAACACATGGTTTAGACACCACAAAAGGCGTAGGCATTCATGGAAAATGTGAGGTGACTCAGAAAGGCATAAGTTAGATTATATTATGGTTAGGCACAGGTTTAGGAACAGTGTGATAAATTCGCAGAGTTTCCAAGGAGCGGATGCTGACTCTGACCACAATTTAGTTGTTATGAAATGTAACGTTCGTTTCAAGAAGTTAAGGCAAGGGCGGCGGGCTAGGAAATGGAACGTAGAAGCATTAAAAGGATAAACGAGGAAGGAGTATCAGCAGGCTGTAGAGAAAATGATGGATGACGGTAAAGAACTGAGTACAATTGAAGAAAAATGGGAATGTATCAAGCAAGGGATATCGGAAGGAGCAAAAGACAGTATAGGAACCATTAACGGGAAAAGAATAAGGAAACCATAAGTCACGGATGAGATGATTGCAAAGATGGATGAGAGAAGAAGATGGAAGAATGTAAACACAGAGTTAGGTCAAATGAAGTACAAAGAGTTAAACAATAAATTGAGAAGGGCCACAAATAAAACAAAAGAAGAATGGTGGAAAACGCAATGCGAGGAAATGGAAAGTTTACGGAAGGTTGAATTTGGTGCTCTTTAAAGCAAGGTTAAGTTATTATCGGGAAGTAAGAAGGCAAGATCTGTGCTAACAGTTAAAGATAAGTGGGGTTAGATAATAGTTGAACCAGAAAAAATCCAAGAGAGATGAAAGGAATATATAGAAACACTGTATCGCAAAGAACTTAGGCCGACAAGGTTAGATATAGAAAAGGAACATGACGTAGAAGAAGTTAGCTTAGGTCCAGGCATACTCGACGATAAAATAGAAAGTGCATTTAAGGAGATGAAAACAAATAAGACCGTGGGGATGGACAACATTCCTGTAGAACCTTTGAAATGTTTAGGAAAATGAGGGAAGAAGACCCTATATGGTCTGATTCGTAGTATCTATGAGGAATTAATCGGGCCGGAAGGTTTTGTGAGATCGGTGTTAGTTCCTATTCCAAAAAAGGCAAAGGCTTCGTCATGTGAGGATTACAGAACAATAAGTTTGATATCCCACGCAGCAAAAGTTATTCTCAGGATCATCAACAAAAAGATAGAGAGTAAGGCCAATGATTACATAGGGGATGATCAGTTTGGGTTTAGGAAGGAAAGAGGTACGCGTGATGCCATTGCAGTAATGAGATCACTGATCGAAAGGAATATAGAATACAATCAGGACGTTTTTGCCTGGTTTTTAGATTTCGAAAAAGCGTTTGATAGAGTGCATTGGGAAATATTAAAGCGTGTATTGCAGAAAATAGGAATGGATTGGAGGGACAGGAGACTGATCCGCAACCTGTACATGTCTCAGACTGCTCATGTGCGAGTGGGGAACGGAGAGTCCGGATTGGCAGTGTTAGGAAGAGTTGAAAGGTAGGGTTGCCCATTGTCACCGGTACTGTTCAACGTATATGTAGAGGAAATGATTTAAGAGGCATGGGAAGAACTGAAGGTAGGAATGAAAGTCGGAGAGGAATTCGTAAAATCGGTTAGGTTTGCTGACGGCCAAGAATTAGTTGCTCAGTCAGCCAAGGGGTTGCAGGCATTGCTGAGTGAATTGGAGGTCCAATGCGATAGATATGGGATGAGAATCAATATTAATAAAATAAAGGTTATGCGATTTTCCAGAAAGAAAAAGGCTAATCTAAATATTAAAATAGGCGGGGAAATAATAGGGCAGGTAGAACAGTTTACATATCTTGGAAGTGTTTCATATCATCAGTTTACATATTTTGGACCAATACGGTCAAAGTAGTAGGGACGTAAGGAGAAGAATTGCGCTAGGCAAGGAGGCTTTCTCAAAGAGGAGGGAGTTGATGACGGGGACGTTGAGTAGGGATGTTAAGACAAGACTCGTAAAAACTCTGATATTGAGCGTAGCTATGTACGGCGCGTAAACATGGTCCCTGAAGCAGGAGGATAGACGTAGATTGGAGGCTTTTGAAATGTAGGTGTGGAGAAAAATGGAGAAGGTGAAGTGGACCGAAAAGAAAACAAATGAGGAAGTACTGGAGATTGTGCGTGAGGAGAGGGGTTTGTTGAGAGAAATCATATGGAGACAGGAAAAATGCATGAAAGGCGTATTGATCGGTAGTGGAATATTGAAGAAGGTAATAGAGGGGAGAATGTTGGGCAAGCGAGGAGAGAGCAGGAACAGGATAGGGATGTTGGACGGGATGAAGAGAGGAAAGAAGTACACAGAGATGAAGAGGGACCTGTAGTAGATTAGGTTGCTAGATTGGGTTTTGTTTGGAGTTACAAAATGTTTATTTGATAGATGTGTCCATCCAAAAACCTACCTTAACCAGTAGATTACCTAATGATATATATATATATATATATATATATATATATATATATATATATATATATATATATATATATATATACATTCAAATACGAAATACCGCCATACGGCGAACAAATATTCATTCACATTGAAATAGTGATAAGGAAAATGGTAAAGAAACACACATAAAGGACGAACACAAGAGAGGTTGGGATGGCAGATCACGAATGTAAAACTATTTTCCTCGACCGGGTCTTGAACACCGGATCTCTCCACTTGCCGGGCGGAAGCTCTAACCACCTGAGCTATCGAGGAACGATACATTTACACTGAAATCTGCGATCTTATAAATCGCCAAAGTGCTCCGAATCATTGCCCAGAAGATGGCGTTAGGGAGCTGTTACACCCACCAAAGGAGAAATAGACAAACACAAGAGGAGAATGGACAGTAGGTTAGCAAGCATACAACATCACAGAAGATAGGAACTGTGTGTTTTATGGCACGCATAGTAAGAAGAAGAGGCGAGCCACATTGGCCAAATAAACATTCAAACACGAAATACCGGCATACGGCGAACAAATATTCATTCACATTGAAATAGAGATAAGGAAATTGGTAAAGAAACACTATGTCTATCTTGCTGCTTTCATCTTTATGTATTGCTCGGGAGGAATTCTCGTGGGCCTGATGGGGAATGCATTTTCTGGGTAGACCGAAACCAGGTGCAAGACACCGATAAGGTACGTGGGTGCCATGCGGAATCCAAGGATAGCGCCTATTTTGACCGCGGAAACCGACCAACACCCAACATTATCTCAATTTCAACAGCTGTCACCGATCGTACACAAAATGCTCCATCCCCTTCTCACTCTCAGTCTGCGGCCTCCGTCTCTGCAACATCACCCCCTCCTAAAAGAAATACATGGACCAGCTACACGTCTCTCTCAGAGAATGTGGGCCCCCTGAAAATCTGCTAAATAGGGAAATTCTCAAACCGTCAACCCAATACACTCTTCTCCCCAAACCAAACCGCTCAAAATGCCCTAACCTTATCACCACTTTCTTCCCTGGAACCCACAAAATTAAACATATAATCCGTGAACTCTTCCCAATTATTAGCAATAGTCAATCCACATCACTTCTATTTCCACATTGTCCCTCAGTTTCGTTTAAAAGCCCGTCAAACTTGCGAGGCATCTTCAAGTAAAAAAAAACCACCTACGAGCACCCCTGCCTCATCCCCGACCTTGTACGCACCATGCAACCGCCCACGCTGTAGATGCTGCCATGTCCTAAGACTCTTCACGTCCCTTATTACCAACTCCTAACCCAAAGCCACCGGCACCTCAAAAAACATTATATATCGCCTCTCCTGTAACTTCTGCCCTGCCTTCTACATCGGTGAATGCACGACCACCTTTCCTCCGAATGAATAACTTCACAGCACTCAGTCCTTAACTGCCATCCATGTTTTCCTCTACAGGCTGCCGATAATCCTTTTTTGTTAATCCATTTGATGCTTCTGCATTCCATTTCCTAACCCGCACCCCCTGTCTTATCTTTTTGAAACGAATGTTACCTTTCATTACAACTAAATTATGGTCCGAGTACGAATCGCTACAGGCAAAAGTCGAAGACAAGCCAAACACGGCCAAGCCAAACATTAGCTATCCACAATCAACTGAACATTTAAAATGGCCGAACTTTTCGGCATGAGTGAGAGAGATAAGTACCAACATAACGCAACAAAAAATCAAAAATTAAATATACGTATCCCGCGGAAATTCTAAATTCGCAAGAATTTTGGAACAAACCTAAAAATACGAGGTAAAGTGCCCATCATTACATTCTTGGGAATAATAATTGAGGTGGTTTCCCGTTGCCTTCCTCAGAATGCCGTTGTCGGGGAAGAGCGGAGAGGACATGTGTATATAATATAAATATATTATATAATATAATATATTTATATAATAATTAGGTAATCTACCGGTTAAGGTAGGTTTTTGGATGGACACAACTATCAAACAAACATTTTGTGACTCCCCACCTAGCAAACTAATCTATATCAGGTCCCTCTTCATCTCGGTGTACTTCTTTCCTCCCTTCATCCCGTCCAACATCCCTATCCTGTTCCTACCCTTACCTCGCTTGCCCAACATTCTCCCCTCTATTACCCTCTTCAACATTCCACTACCGCTCAATACGCCTTTCATCCATTTTTCCTGCCTCCATAGGATTTCTCTCAACAAACCCCTCTCCTCCCCCACCATTTCTAGTACTTCCTCATTTGTTCTCCTTTCGGTCCATTTCACCTTCTCCATTCTTCTCCACACCCACATTTCAAAAGCCTCCAATCTACGTCTATCCTCCTGCTTCAGTGACCACGTTTCCGCGCCGTTTTTACGAGACTTGTCCTAACATCCCTACTCAACGTCCCCGTCATCAACTCCCTCCTCCTTGAGAAAGCCTCCTTGCCTAGCGCAATTCTTCTCCTTACGTCCCTACCACTTTGACCGTGTTGGTCCAAAACACTTCCGAGATATGTAAACTGTTCTACCTGCTCTATTTTTTCCCCGCCTATTTTAATATTTAGGTTAGCCTTTTTCTTTCTGGAAAATCGCATATCCTTTGTTTTACTAATATTGATTCTCATTCCATATTTATCGCAATGAACCTCCAATTCACTCAACAATGCTTGCAACCCCTTGGCTGACTGAGCAACTAATGCTTCGTCATCAGCAAACCTAACCGATTTTACGAATTCCCCTCCAACTTTCATTCCTACCTTCAGTTCTTCCCATGCCTCTTTAATCATTTCCTCTACATATACGTTGAACAGTACCAGTGACAATGGGCAACCCTGCCTTACACCTCTTCCTAACACTGCCCATCCGGACTCTCCGTTCCCCAGTCGCACCTGAGAAGTCTGAGACATGTACAGGTTGCGGATCAGTCTCCTGTCCCTCCAATCCATTCCTATTTTCTGCAATGCACGCATTAATTTTTCCCAATTCACTCTATCAAACGCTTTTTCGAAATCTACAAAACAGGCAAATACTTCCTGATTGTATTCTATATTCCTCTCGATTAGTGATCTCATTACTGCAATGGTATCGCGCGTACCTCTCCCATTCCTAAACCCAAACTGATCATCCCCTAAGTAATCGTTTGCCTTACTCTCTATCCTTTTGTTGATGATCCTGAGAATAACTTTAGCTGCGTGGGATATCAAACTTATTGTTCTGTAATCCTCACATGACGAAGCCTTTGCCTTTTTTGGAATAGGAACTAACACCGATCTCACAAAATCTTCCGGCCAGATTCCTTTCTCATAGATTCTACAAAATCAGCCCATATATGGCCTTCTTCCCACCTTTCCCTAACCATTTCAACATTTCTACAGGAATATTGTCCACCCCCACAGCCTTATTTGCTTTCATCTCCTTTAATGCCCTTTCTATTTCATCGTCGAGTATGCCTGGACCTAAGCTGTCTTCTTCTACGTCATGTTCCTTTTCTATGTCTAACCTTGTCGGCCTAAGTTCTTTACCATACAGTGTTTCTATATATTCCTTCCATCTCTCTTGGATTTTTTCTGGTTCAACTATTATCTTACCCCATTTATCTTTAACTGTTAGCACACATCTTGCCTTCTTACTTCCCGATAATAACTTAACCTTGCTGTATGGAGCACCAATTTCACCCTTCCTCAGTAAACTTTCCATATCCTCGCGTTGCGTTTTTCACCATTCTTCTTTCGCTTTATTTGTGGCCCTTCTCAATTTGTTGTTTAACTCTGTCTACTTTATTTTACCTAACTCTGTGTTCACATTCTTCCATCTTCTTCTCTCATCCATCTTTGCAATCATCTCATCCGTTACCCATGGTTTCCTTATCCTTTTCCCGTTAACGGTTCCTATAGTGTCTTTAGCGGCTTCCAATATCCCTTTCTTGATACATTCCCATTTTTCTTCGATAGTACTCAGTTCTTTACCGTCATCCATCATTTTCTCTACAGCCTCCTGATACTCCTTCCTCGTTAATTCATTTACTGCTTCTAAATTCCATTTTTTAACCCGCCGCCCTTGCCTTATCTTCTTGAAACGAACATTACATTTCATAACAACTAAATTGTGGTCAGAGTTCGCATCCGCTCCTGGGAAACTGTGCGAATTTATCACACTGTTCCTAAACCTGTACCTAACCATAATATAATCTAACTGATACTTTTCTGAGTCACCTGGCAGTTTCCATGTATACCTATGCCTTTTGTGGTGTCTAAACCATGTGTTAGTGATGACTAACCCCTGTCTCCTGCAGAATTCAATTGCTTTCTCTCCGCGTTCATTCCTCGTGCCTAACCCATAGTCCCCCACCTCACCACCATCTCTTCCTTCGCCTACCGTCGCATTCCAATCCCCCATCACTATCAAATGTTTCCCTGCAGGAACACTTGCGACTATATCCTCTAACTCATCATACATCCTATCGACTTCTTCCTCCTTGTGGTTGCTCGGTGGCATGTATACCTGAATAATGACCAAGTTCGTCGGCTCTGCTTTAATATCTACGAGTAAAATTCTATCTGTCGCTTGCTCTATGTTGACTACGCTTCTTCCTACCCCTTTATTTAAAATTACGGCAACCCCTCGTTGGCTCTCGTCCCCGCCGCTGTATATTACTCTATAATTGTCACTCCAGTAATCCCCGCTATCCTTCCATCTCACCTCGCAGAGGCCTAAAACATCTATGTTACCTCTTTCCATCTCTCGCTTAATATTTTCTAATTTTCCTCTCCTCAACATTGTCCTGACGTTCCAGGCTCCTATTCTAACTACTTTCGCCTTCTTCTGAGTCTTCTGTCCTGCTGAAGTCATTTCTTCCCTGCAAGGGTTTCGTGGGATGACGACCGCGGAAGCCTTGCCTCTCCCGCTGCCGGGCACGACACACGGCCTCTTGGGCCGGGTCCCGTAGTTGCCAGGACTCATATTATCTATAGTGCCCATCATTATATTCTTGGGAATCATAATTGTGGTGGTTTCCCGTTGCCTTCCTCAATAGTGTTTTTAACGTGACGCCATCACTTAATGGCCGCCCCACTGGGGTCAGACGCCATTGCAGCCGCCTCACTGAGGAACAGACGCTGCGTGGACTACCTTTCGTCTGGCTCCTAACCGTCGACCTATCTGGCATGGGTGACCCTTCCAGTAGTAATTATTATTACTCCCGCCAGCACAGCTCTAGGGGTCATCGGAACACACAAGCCCTTCCACCACGACAAGGTTGTAGTCCATGGGAGGGTATATTTATATATATTCATATATATAAATATATATAAATACATATATAAAAAATATATATAGGGTACGACAGAATGTACTGTGGTGTCTAAAAATATGTCAAGACTGCGCAAGTAAATTAGCGGAGTGGAAATAGTGGCGTTATCTGAGAAAAAACGCCATTTTAGTAATTACCATGCAGTGGTCTGATAATGATCAAGGTTTTTTCGTAGAAACGTTTTTTTAAAACAGGTATACTGAGGTGGCCACGCAGAGGGCTTTTCGTTGGCGGTTTGGTTTGGCTCGTCATGACAGCGTTCGTCATGCTAACGCAGTCAGGAAATGGATTTATTAGTGCACGGGCGAGGGGATCTGCACTTCCTAAAAACAAGCTTCGAGCAACCAAGCGATCTAAGAGTGTACAGAAACCTGAAAATATCGTGGCAGTGAGAGCGTCCATTGAAAAGGCTATTTTCTTCCAAAAGCAGAGAGTATAGTGAGGAAGAAATATGGCACCGAGGCATTTTGGTTTCAACAGAATGGTGCCACGGCTCATACCGCCCGTCGTCCACGCCAAATCCTGCGAGAACAATTTCCCGCCGACCTGATCTCCTTACGAGGGGATGTTCCATAGACTCCTGATTTGAGCCCATGTGATTTTTTCCTTTGGAGACACCTCAAAGCTGAAGTTCACAAAGTTCGACCAAGCGCCATGGACGCTCTCAAGGAGGCAATTACAGATTTCATCGCTGGAATGATGAAGCATTGAATCTTCTCAACTGAGACAAGCTGAGATGAGTTTTTGAAAACATTTTTGAAGGACTCAACATGAGCATCCCTCACCAGCTTCGTCACCTGGATTAAATAATTTAATAAAACTAATGAAAATAAAATAGATGCAGTTTTCAGAAATAAAAACCTTGTAACTCAAAAAAAAAACCCAACCCAGCAACCTACTCCACCTCAGGTCCAACTTCATCTCTGTGTGTACTTCTTTCCTCCCTTCATCCCGTCCAACATCCGTATCCTGTTCCTGCCCTTTCCTCGCTTACCCAACATTCTACCCTCTATTACCTTCTTCAACATCCCACTACCGCTGAATACGCCTTTCATCCATTTTTCCTGCCTCCATAGGATTTCTCTCAACAAACCCCTCTCCTCACCTACCATCTCTAGCACTTCCTCATTTGTTTTCCTTTCGGTCCATTTCACCTTCTCCATTCTTCTCCACACCCACATTTCAAAAGCCTCCAATCTACGTCTATCCTCCTGCTTCAGTGACCATGTTTCCGCGGCGCACATAGCTACGCTCCATATCAGAGTTTTTACGAGTCCTGTCTTAACCTACCTACTCAACGTCCCCGTCATCAACTCCCTCCTCCTTGAGAAAGCCTCCTTGCCTAGCGCAATTCATCTCCTTACGTCGTTACTACAGTCACCATGCTGGTCCAGAACACTTCCGAGATATGTAAACTGTTATACATGCTATATCCCCCCCCTATTTTAATATTTAGCTTAGCATTTTTCTTTCTGGAAAATCGCATAACCTTTGTTTTATTAATATTGATTCTCATTCCTACTTCCAGTTCTTCCCATGCCTCTTTAATCATTTCCTCTACATATGCGTTGAACAGCACCGGTGACAATGGGCAACCTCTTCCTAAAACTGCCCATCCGGACTCTCCGTTCCCCACTCGCACCTGAGCAGTCTGAGACATGTACAGGTTGCGGATCAGTCTCCTGTCCCTCCAACCCATTCCTATTTTCTGCAATACACGCATTAATTTTTCCCAATTCACTCTATCAAACCCTTTTTCGAAATCTACAAAACAGGCAAAAACGTTCTGATTGTATTCAATATTCCTCTCGATTAGTGATCTCATTACTGCAATGGCATCACGCGTACCTCTTCCCTTCCTAAACCCTAACTGATCATCCCCTAAGTAATCATTGGCCTTACTCTCTGTCCTTTTGTTGATGATCCTGAGAATAACTTTAGCTGCGTGGGATATCAAACTTATTGTTCTGTAATCCTTACATTATGTAGCCTTTACCTTTTTCGGAATAGAAACTAACACTGATTTCACAAAATCTTCCGGCAGATTCCTTCCTCATAGATACTATGATTCAGTCCATATAGTCTTTTTCCATTTTCCATTTCCACAGGAATTCTATCTACCCCCACGGCCTTATTTACTTTCATCTCTTTCAATACTCTTTCTATATCATCGTCGAGTATGCCTGGACCTAAGCTACCTTCTTCTACGTCAGATTTCCTTTTCTATGTCTAGCCTTGTCGGCCTAAGTTCTCTGCCATACAGTGTTTCTATATATTCCTTTCATCTCTCTTGGATTTTTCCTGTCTCAACTATTATCTTACCCTACTTATCTTTAACTATTAGCACAGATCTTGCCTTCTTACTTCCCGATAATAACTTAACCTTGCTGTATAGAGCACCAATTTCACCCTTCTTCTGTAAACTTTCCATATCCTTGCATTGCGTTTTCCACCATTCTTCTTTTTCTTTATTTTTGGCCCTTCTCCATTTGTTGTTTAACTCTTGTTACTTCATTTTGCCTAACCCTGTGTTTACATTCTTCCATCTTCTTCTCTCATCCTTCTTTGCAATCATCTCATCCGTTAATCATGGTTTCCTTATCCTTTTCCCGTTAACGGTTCCCTTAGTTTCTTTTCCGGCTTCCGACTTCCCCTCCCATGGACTACAACATTGTCGTGGTGGAAGGGCTTGTGTAATCCGATGACCCCTAGAGCTGTGCTTGCGGGAGTAATAATAATTGCTCCTGGTAGGGTCACCCATGCCAGATAGGTCGAAGGTTAGGAGCCAGACGAAAGGTCGTGGAGGTATATTTATATATATAAATTCACTGATAGTCATAACAATCACAGAAACCAAAACACACAAAAGAGGGAAAAGTCACTGGTTCTCGAATTTTCGGTGGTCCAACCACCTTTCTCAAGAGGAATTAGGAACAGAACAGAATTCGAGAACCAGTGACTTTTCCCTCTTTTGTGTGTTTTGGTTTCTGTGTTTGTTATGACTATCAGTGAATTTACATTACACGTTTGTGGGTTTTCCAAAAAAGTGTATATATATATATATATATATATATATATATATATATATATATATATATATATATATATCGATGAAGCGGAAGTACTTACGAGAGCAATATCACTTTTGGACGGCACAATAGAACACAGAATTAAACATATAACACTTAAAAGGACACACTGAAAGAACACCTTTTACGTGTTGTCTGTTTTATTCTGTGTTCTATTGTGCCGTCCAAAATATATATCAACAAAAACATATGCATACAAATTTCTATAAACATATTAAATATATATGTTTGTGTGTGTGTGTACGCGTGAGTGTTCATGTGTGTACGTTGTGTGTAGAGAGAGATGGAAAGAGTTTCAATAAATTTTTTCTTTCGGTGTTACTTGTTGTAAATGCAGTGGAACATACAAAAACACTTAAACGTAAACAAATAATGATATGATATAATATAGACAACTCACTCAAGGAGTTAAATGCACTCGTATACCTTCATCAGGGTACGAGGAGTAGCTGACCTCAACGTTACAAGATGATGGGTTAATGGTATGGGCTTAGGATAAAAAAGGGCATACTGACATAAAAAATATGTATATATGTGTGTCTCTTGATCGTGTTATATATTAATGTCTTGTGTTTATTTCTACCGCTTTTTCAAATACCGCATGTGTGTACACAAGGTAAGTTTATGTTCGCTGGTTTTGGCGAGCGTGTGAGCGAATTTGGGTGTATTTGTAGGCATATGGTAGCACAGAGAGCCATGTCAGAGTGAATATATATTTAGTTGCATTATATTATATAAAAGCTTTCAAGAACGCTTGTCATTATACGACACCCTTGACAAGACGTGCTTATCTTCCTCCCCCCCTCTGTTTACCTCTTCATTTCTTTACTTCCTCTCTTTCTTTTGGTTTCCCATATTTCCACTCTTTGTCCCCGTCTACCATAGTACTTACCCTACTCTCCCCTCCCACATCCTCAAACAGGCATAAATATGTTGTATGACAAATTGAAACTTGTCTTTGACCTAAAAATGGTTCGATTAACTGAAACGCGTTGTGCGTTACAAATAAATCTGTAGAAAAGTGCACATCTATTTTTCTCATAATGACGAACTTCTACTGCACTTCGCCCGAATCTGTTAAATAAATCATTTACTGCACTTTAGAATATGTCGAATTGTATTTAACGATCCCCTTTGAAGTCCATTGGAAGCGATTGGCTACTAATTGGAGCCAGTAGTGAGTCCTTAACAGTGTAAAAATCTCCTTTTCCCCTCTCTTCAACGGAGATAAGTTAACGTTACTCACGAATGCTTTCCCAAAAGTCCCGAACAATCGTAAACTTCTCCTGCCGTGGAACTGAAACGCTTTAGGTATCGCCCTCCCTTATCAATTGAGACCTCCTCTAAGAACTCAGGGAATCGGCGGTGGGTATAAAAGGAGGGACTGGGAATGGGAGTGTCAGAAGCTGATCGGTTCTTCGAGTTGAGCAGTCATTTGGTGAGTCCAATCTTTAATATTAACTATTATCTCCCTAAAGCGTCTATGACTTTTCATATGTAAATTCTGGTCCTCTATTACATACATGTTCCAAAGAGTTAATTTTCACCCTTAAAAGTAAGGCAATGGATGTAAATTCTCCAGTGGAGAGGCCAGCCGGCATATTAAGTGTTAAAAATTGACTTATTTTTCCTTTTGTTTTGATGGCCTATAATTTGTTGCCCTCCAACCAGTAGATCAGGGTCAAGCATGCGGTGTCAAATGATTTCTCGTTTCAATTCTTTCCAGATTTCACACAATGAAGTTGTTTTTGATTCTTAGCGTGCTCCTGGCGGGAGTGGTTCTGTCCGAGATAAACGCATTGCCAGTTCCAGGTGAGCATAAAAAATTATATCGATCGTAGTGATCCTAAAAAATGGAGGTCGTAGTAATCTTAAAAAGAGTCGTTAGACTTAGTTGAAAAAGTCTACCGTAAAAACAGATACGACAACCTCTTTGACTTATTAATATAATGAGTCATTAACCATTCAGAAACATTCATTCAAATATATATATAAAATAACCATTTGCAATTTACGTAGCAATATATCTGTTCTTCAATACTATGTTCTCTTTAGGCATCTGCGAATTTGTCACATGATCGAGTAAGTAAATGACCGATCAGATATTCGAGTGCTCATATTCGAGGTCGGTCAGTATTATTACTCGATGACTTCCATTGAATCTTTCCGCTCACCGCAGGGCTTCTCCATTTCTGGCCATTTGTTTGCATTCCATAAATTATTTTGCATTCAGTTTTTCATATAATTCCTGCCAGAGACACAAAATCCTCCAATCGCTATCCTCTCCCCGTACCCCATCCCCAAATCAAAGGTTCACCTCCTACCAATGCCTCCCATATCCAACTACCCCTAAGTTTCTCTCCAAGTACAAGAATGTATTTAAAGGAGGGAACGCCGAGATGAGGTACCACTTCCTCGGCATCTCTGACACACTTATCATTGGGTGAGAACGAAGCCATAGCATAACTAAACCATTTTCGGCCAAAATAGCACGGGCCAAAGAATTGCATTCGTTCGGCCAGATAATGCACAGCCTCAGAAAAACAAACACCTCTGGGAAGCTATGTCGCAAAGTAATATCACGTCTGAATGATAGGATTCATAGGCCTTTAGCTTGGAGACATATTGCGGGAGTCGAAGGTGAAAGAATGAGAGATGTTCTCATATTGGTGCCTGAGAAGAATTGGAAAACATTATGGGAACTTTTTGGGAAGGAGCAGTTGGCGAAGGAATACTTGAGGGAGGCCATTTTTCTTTGGATACAACGTTAAAAAAAGCATTTTTACCACATCAATGGCGAATGAAACATTCTTCATTTATTCGTATCTCGGGTGATTAACCATTCGGATACATTATTCCTTTTTGGGATTTAAGGAAATATTAAAGGAGTTGGAAGATGGAAGAATGAAACATGGTTATATCTTGGGAGTACTTAAATTGAAAGAGAAATTAATGGTGCCTGGGAAGAATTTGAAATAATTTAGGGAACCTAGCAGTGGCGAAGGAATACTTCAGAGAGGTGCAAATGGTTCTCGAAGACGTGGCTTTGATAGAAAAGGTATCTTTGATGATAGGAGGAGGATGGTTCGAGATAGGAGGGTAATTAGAGGAAACGTTAAAAAGACGTTTGTTTTGAAACCTGTGGTGGAAATCAACTCGGATAAATTCCGTCTACGAGAGATTGGAAGGAAGTGATATATCAAAGAAAGTATTTGGCCCAAGGAATTTACGGGAGTATCAGTCAAGAAATGAAAGATAATTGCATACAGTAGCCTCCAGTTGGAATGAGGGAATGGGCTTAAGAAATATCAATTTAATATCGCCTTGAATAATTTAAGTTGTATCTCGAATTTAATAGTCAAGAACGGTCAGAGCACTTCCATATATTGTATCCAGCAATGTTTATGAGGCATTCCGTAATAACCTTGGTAACTCGTACTCGTTTATTAACACATTTTGGGGAATTTTTACTGGAAACATTATCGTTAGTACACCTCTGCCATAGTTTGGTTATTGCCGTGTGTACAATTGCATAATACCTCCTAAAATTTCACATCAAATTCGTGTATCGTGTATGCATACTTTCTATGTCTTGTGAAACCACCGAAAATACCTATTTCTTCCTGAACACACCAGCTTTTACAATCAGTCCTTTCTCTAAACATTACCACTCTATCCCATTTCCTCTCTCAGAATCTCATGCATCTCCTGCCTAATTTGCATTAACCACCTCAACGTCCACGTCAGCTGTATTGTAATGTTCCTAAATTAATGCCCCGTTCACTCTGTCAAATAACCTTTTATTCTCCATGAGTTAATGTTAAACATCCAGGTTTCCTAAATGTTGCCTTGTGCCTGTGACCTCGTTTCAATTGTCATGACATTATGCGCGCATGTTCTCTTTCTTTATCCTAAGTGATCCATGCTTAAGAACACATATACTCTGTTCTCTATCTCTTGTCAGGAAATCCTTAGTGATACCTTTGCCGAATGTGATGTAAAACTTACAAAGTACTATGGTCTCGTTAAAAAAGCTTAATTTCCCATTTTCATTGTATTTCTTAGCCTAATTTACTTTGTGTTTCTGCCTGATTCCGAGTTCACATTCTTCATTTCCCTCCTTTTTTTGTCCATATTCTCGATTACATTATCTCCATTTTTTGCAGTTTTTAAGCTTTTTAAACTTAGAGTACCTATTGTTTTGTTGGTCGATAGAGGAAAAGAAACAGAGTGTATGGTGATCAATTATTGGGCAAGATTGGGCGGGTGATTATTTGTTGGAGGAGACATTTTACGTCTAGGGCGGATTGGAACAGGGGAAGTGGGAATAGGGAGAGATAGGAGTGAGGCGGTGGATGACGGCTAACGACTGGCTACAGGTATAAATAAGGAATGAGCACGGACAGAAAGCAACGGAGTTTTTCTGGACGAAGAGAGTTCAAACATAAGATACAACTGAGTTCAGACGCACGAATAGGCGTAGGTACACGTGCTAAATTCCCGGAGTTTTCATGGAGATATGATCAGTTGAACTATGCTAGGTATAGGCACACATTTAGGAACTGAGTAATCAATTTGCAGAGTTTCCTCGGTGCGGATAACGACTCCGGTTAAAATATACTACCAATGAAGTCTGTTTCAAAAAGATAAAACGGTGAAGATAGTTTTTAGAAATGGAATTTACAAACATTAACCGGAATGACCAGAAACGAGTATCAGTTGGCAGTCGACATATTATGGGCGAGGACACAGAGCTGGATATAATGAAGGATAAGTGGAAACATGTAAAAAACGGGATATTGGAAGCACCAAAACAACAAAATGACCAGTGCATATTTATCGGCGGAGGACAAGGGGATTGCAGACGAGAAAAGGAAAAGAAACAGACAAGGCAGGCGATTCGACAGAAGGAAATACAGAGAGATTAAAAAATAAATACTTGAATTAGGAAACCATTTGGGCGGAAGAAGGGTGGGGGTTGTAGAACGCAGGGCGAGGATAATGGAAGGAAGTGTAAATTGGTGCACTGCATAGAAATTGAAGAGCACTGTGAGAAATTAGGAAGTGATAATACGTGCACACTCTTAAAGGTATGACAAGAAGTTAATTAATTGAACCAAGAAGATAGCAAGAGAGATAGAAAGAGTATATGGAGATTATAGAAAGTAAAAATAGTGGGTGAGCAAGTTAGAACAAGGAGAATATGACGTACATGTTAACTAATGTGGTGTATAGGAAAATAAAAAAGCCATGGTACATCTTTAGGAGATAACTTCCACACAGAAACAATTGAAAGTTTAGAAGAGGAGCAAGAAAAGTTTTTATTCAATTCATTCGTAGCATTTATGTCTCGGGTGTGAAGTAATGGATCCATATTTCATCCATGCTTTGTTGCCGTGAAACTTTGCTGAGCACTCAATTGAAACATCTTCACGACACTGGTTTTGCTCGAGTGTGAGCAAACGCAGCACCCATTTTGCATACAGCTTTCTCATGTCCACATTTTCCGTTAATATGCAATGTACCGCACTTTTTGAAATGCCTGTCATGTCTGCTGGCTCGCGCACTTTCAGTCGACGATCATTCAGTCACACTTTGGGGATTTTTTTCACCGTTTCTGGAGTCGTCATCTCATATGGTCGACCAATACGGTAAACGACTTGACAGTTCGTATGGCCTCGTTTAAACTCTCCTACCCATTATTTTACTCTTTTGAACAAAGGAGCAGACTCATCCAGAGTAGAATCCAGTTCAGCTTTTATATTGGTTGGGCTGAGGCCTTTCAAATAAAAGACATTGTATCACATAACGATGACCAATTTTCTCCATTTTCACAAATTCACTGAAAACGTGCACTATTGATGGCTGTCAAAGAAATACTAAACGACAAAGCGTCTTAAAAATTGAGGCATATGCTTTATAGATTGCATACTTTCTAATACAGTGATATTTTTAAAGAGATTGCTGCCATCTCTATGTCAGGCTGGTTACTTCTGGGACTTTACTCGTAGGCCATCACCAGTGTTATTCTACGAAAAAGAGGAAGGAATGGTAGAAGATGCATGAGAAGAACTGGAAATAGGAATGAAAGTCGGTTGAAAATTAATATAAACGATTAGGTTTGCGGTTGATCAATATTTAATAAGCCGGTGGCAAACTTTGCTGAATGCATTGGAAAATCGTATGGCATGGGATGGATGGAAGCAAAACCAAGGCTGTGCCGTTTTAAGAAAATGAAAAACTTGGATAACTTTTAAAATAAGACTTCTTCGTCTTTAGCAGGTGGAATAATTGACCTATATCTGAATGGTTTTTGACCTTTAGAATCATCAGAATAAAATTTGCACTAGAGAAGGAAGATTTCACACAAGGAAGAGGGAAATGATGACAGGGGCGTTGTACAAGGACGCAAAAAAAGGCTCGTTAAAAGTTTGATATGATGCGTAGTTACGTGTTGCGCGAAAGTATGTTCATTTATGTAGGCTGATAGACGTAGATTGGTGGCTTTTCAGGGATGTCGTAACGGAGAATATAAAGTGGACAGAAAGGGAAACAAATGAGGAAGAGGAATATCATAGGCATTTTGAAGGAGGTAGAATATATGCGGAATAAAATAAGACTTTAATGTAGTGCTTGGGGAGCTCAACGTTGACCGACCGCTCCATAGGGAGGCTTGTATTTAGGGCCAAAGGTTAGGGGGTTGCGTAATCACTCCTTACCACACACCCTAACGGTGACTTGTAGGGTACAATGCAATAATAATCAATGAAAAGAAGGATGGCCGGTTTTTCCAGGCACGTTCGGTTAAGCTGTATCGGTGCACGTTCTCCCATTTGAAAACCTTTCTCTTTGTGAGTGCATCGTTCGCTGCTTGGTTCAGTCCCTCTTTGACATATTCCGATCTTTGTTCTGCTGCGTCTCTATGTGTTCTCTCTGGCACCAAATTCTGTGTCCACTTTCTTCCATATTCTTTTATAATCCATCTTCATTAATCTTATGTTCTGCAATCTATAATCTTTCCAGTTACACTTCTTTTATTTCCTGAGCATTACTCCTCATTTCTCTTAAACTGCATCACCACATTCCTTCTGCAATAGCCTTCCCCCAACACTCGTCAAGAGATAAATTAATGCAATTCCCAGTAGTCCTTCATTTTCTATTTTATTCAATTCTCCACTTCCTAAGTCCCTTGAATTGCGATTCGTGAACACCAGATCTCGTGCAAACCTTTACCTGCTCACGAATAACTACGCATTTGAGTTCAACACGCTCGTCCGAAATATATGGCCGGCCCCAATGGAATCTTTTTAATATCTTATCAGATCCATCGGCATTTTCCATGCGTGCGTACGCCTATTGTGGCGTTTACACCGTTCATTAGTTGTCAATGCCCTTTATAGACTGGACAATTCTATTGTTTTTCGGCCGCGGTTATTTGCTTTTCGTAAACCTTGCTCTAATATTTTTCTTTCCACATTGCAATGTACCAGGTGAAAAAGGAGAAAATCAGATCCTGGTGGTAATGCATGACTTAGGACGAATTATTTCAAAATCATAAAGCATTATCCCTCGATACCATTTGATATTAAATCGCAGTGTTATTCTGAGAATGTAGGCCCAATTGCACTGATTTTTTCGTTCATTTAAAGAAATGATTCCACTTTCCTGAAGTGTTAACCAGGATACACTAACACTTTTTCGACACTCGACTTGAATATCTTGATTTGGCAGAGCCAAAATGGACCAATTTATATAATAAATACGTAATATGTTGCTCTAAAACGAATCTATCCTGGCAATTCCTTGATAAAGTAGAACAGTTACCTCGACACCTGGCCGGATGACCGTTGCCAATAATTCTTTTACGAACCACTTTTTTCCAAAATTCAAACAGCCATATGTCGTGCTAGTACGCATGCGCGAGTTTACTTCGGTCCTTGAATTCGTAATTGTCGTAGTTTTCTGTTTACTCACATGCAATCCACGGCGTTCGTGCAGTGCGAAACTTGGCAAATAACAACAGAGCGTCATGGGTGATAAACGCGCCTTCGGACCTATGTTTACCATAGCAATTAATCCTTAAAAGATGACAACTTCTCAATTTGACAATTGTTTGTGCTTTTCCAAAAAATGCGAACGATAATCACTCATGACGTCGATTTAGTGATTACTATAAATATATGCAACAAGTCGATAACCGATCGTTAACTTTAGATTTGTTGGTGGTTGGGTTTTATGATCGTTATTAAAGTGTTGAAGTATTGACGGAACATATGCGTACTTCTTTCGTAGAGACATGACTCTAAACGATTTCCTTGTCCTAACCAAGTCATCGTTCGTTGATCTTTCAGATGAAAACGAGGCATTGGAGAAGGGTGAAGCAGACGCAGGGGTGCTGGATAGTCCAAACCCGTTGGACGACGGATACGGCAGTGACCATCACAAGAAACCTTACCACCACAGCTCCAGCCATGACAGTTCCAGCGAGGAGCACAAGCCTTACAAGCCGAATAAACACTCGCACTCCCACAGCAGCAGTTCCAGTTCTCACGATTCGTCATCATCGTCATCATCTCACGAGTCCAGCGACTCCAGTGACAGTCACGAACACCCACACCGGCCAGCCGGAGTCTGCGTGAAGATGCCCAAGTACCACGACGACGACTAGGAGGCCACTGCACTCGGGATAGCCCTGTCCATCGACACGGGTCAGTTCTCCTCACCGAAGCAGTTCGGGAGGGAAATCTGATGGTTCAGCAAGAGATTCGGACAAGCTTTCTCAAATGGCCACTGCCTGTGTATTTCCGGAGTGATTAAATCCAGAGCAAGGCCATTAAATGAAAGCTTCTTATTATGAAGATCACCTTGCGGCAGGCCACAATATGTTGGAAGTCAGTCATGTTTGATTTCAGGTAATGCGCGCAGACTACTTGCGCCATCTACTGTTCTGTTGCATCTCCAACTCTTACTGCTTCACTTCCGACAATAAAGAGATATTTCTTTGGAATGTATTGCATCTATTTTTTCCTCGGTCCTTTTCGACGGAATATTTTTTTCATAGGGCTCCAAATACGCCTCATAAACCCCTGACCCTCTCTCCTTTTCCTCAAGTTCTCACAAACCTTCACGATAACAATCTGGAAAAGATGACTTCATCATATGAGTCGAAGAACCCAGGAGAAATGCCGTCGTACGTCTCCCATGCTATACCTGCGACTACATGCGATAAATGTTGTATTGAAAATCGACGCCGGCGGTGTTTTATGATATCCGTTAAGCATGAGTGTGTTTCTTAAAATTTTCATTATTTACGTCGTAGGCTATTGTGTAATTCATATGCCCGTCTGGTCATAAATTTGAGGTTAGATGCTAGCTAAGCACATGTTTGTAGTACCAAACTGCGTGGTGATGTCATTTGAAAATCTTTAAATAAATTCCCAAAGACTGGTTCAACATTAAATGTTAAATTCACGACAATTTGTTTTCAAATATTAAAATACCCTTCAGAAACATAACACTTCCTTACTCGCTAGATTTTAACTAAGAAGTAAAGCGCGTTACGTTAGTATCTAATAATGATCGCGCGTTGAATGGGGATTCAGTTAATTAAAAACTCAAGGAGAAAGTTGTTAAAAGTAACCATTAGTGCTTTCCCCTCATCTCTATGGTCATCATCAATGTTTAAATCATAGGATTGGTTTACTTCAGCCCTCTATTTTACTCTATTTAATGTCAATTCCCTCAATTCCTGATGCCTTCTCTGTTTTACGTCCTTCTGAATTGTCCTATGTACATACCTCCTGGTCTTCCTCGTGGAATCTTCCCTTCTGTTTTTCCTTCCATTATATTCCTAATACATTCTTTCCACCCTCCGTCGGTGCTGGTATTTTCATTATTTCCTTCTGTTTCCCTTTCGATGGCCGTGGTGAACTTTTCCCTTGTGCTCTTTTCTTCCAGTATTTTTGTGTTCCATCTGGGTTTTTGTGTCTCTTTCTTCATCTTCTTGTACCGCAGTCTGTTGAGAATGATCACTCGATTGTGAGTGTTATTTATACGCATCTGTGCCGAAGTAGCTCTTCTGCGTCTTAACTTGGTTCTTGTATGTCTTCCTGACAAGGACGTAATCAATTTGGTATCGTGCTTTGTTTCCAGGTATCTTCCACGTTCATCTCTTATTCTCGAATGTTGACCGAAGATGGTATTTTTCCACTGCAATGTTTTTCTCGATGCACAATTCCCTCAGTCTCTCACCCGCCGCGTTTCGTTTCCCCAATCCCACGCTACTTCCTTCTCGCCACTCGCCGACCACAGCGTTCAAATCACCCATCACGATTAGGTTCTCCTTCCCTTTTACTGTTCCTAGAACCTCTTCCAACCGTCGGTATCCCTCAACTCTATTTCCTCATCTGAATGGCTGGACGCCGGCACATACACCTGTAGTATCGCTGTATCCGTTTCGAGTTCTCCCTCTAACTTTATCAACCAATATTCTTTCTTTATATTGCCAGTGCGATATAATTTTCCTTGCCCATTTCTTCGTGAGTATGATGCCTACTCATGCAATCTGGTCGTCTCCTGTGTATTTCACCCGTCGCTCCAGAAGCCGTTCGCCTCCGCCCACTTAATTTCGCTCATCTCAAGATGTCTATCCATCCCAGCCATTCCATCTCTATCTTTGCATTTTCTCATTTCCTGTACACCCCTAATGATCTCACGTTCCATATCCCTTTTCTGCATTTATCCACCTTGACTGATGTTCCTCTCCCAGTAGTTCCCAACCCGGACATCCGATTGGGGTACTAGTTTACTTCCAGAGTATTTTACCGGAAGCATTGCCGTCTCGTCATATTTTTAATGCAGGGCTTTATTCGCGGCATGCGTGATGAATGAATTCTTCCCGGGTCTTCTGTCGGGTTAAACTCCCCAATTCTGTTGTCGTTTTGGCGACTGTCTCCGTCATATTCTTCATGACTTCAGAAGCCTGAAGAAGATGATCGAGCTAGCCAGCCAAACGTCGGAGCGGGTATACAACCTAAACCGGTGGAAGGCTAATAGTTCCAATGAGGACGCGTAGTACTGATAATCACCACACTCTTACACAGAATTAACATTCAGTGCATGTGTCCGCCGTGCAATGGCTGGAATAATTTCAGAAGAAAGAGCTGTTTATCTTAAGTAAACCGCGCTGAGAGGGAAAGGAAAATCGTGTTAGGCTCTCCGATATGATTTAAATTGCATAATGAATGTCCATTAATTCTTTGTAGATATTGAAATGCCTTTGGTTCCTGTCCTTTTAGGATACAACATAGAATTACTACCGATTCCATTAATGCAATGTTAATTAACCCTAATGCACGGGCGTATCTTAAACCCAGATAGTTTTAATGCCCCATTGCTATCTGCGAGAGGCTCTCAATCATTTTGTGGCCCGAATGGCGTGGGCGATTGGGAGTGGATGCATACCTATCTCTCCTTCTCCAGACCCCGCCGGGTTTTCCCAATATCGCCTATCAAGCCATAAACCGCAACTTAAATGAGGCCACTCTTCACGGCTGTTTCTAGTTGACCTCAAATTTATCTGCACCGCTCTGGTCCGCGGGCGTCTCTACTGCCAAATGAGAACAGCTGGGCAGTTTCAAAATGGCGTTGCCACCACTACCAGCTACAATACCCGTTTTCTGTCTTCCCATTTCTTGGGACTTTGAGGATATTAAATAGGAATAACCCATTGACTTATATAAAACACTCTCCACGTAGCTGTTTTCAATTGGTTATTTAATAAACAGTTTAAAACATGACTTTTGGTCAAATTAATTCCAATGCTACTTAGCACCATAGCAGGAGGTCGTTTGTCAAGGTTACATACATCAACTGGATCACTCATGGTCATTTTGAAGTGTTTGCATAAAAAGCATCGGGAAAGCTTTCATTAAAAATAGATTTCTTTCAGATATAGTCTATTAAAACGCCTCAATATCACTCAAAGTTCATCGCTTGAGAGCATCGACACACAATTTTGTCCTTGCGGCTTTTCCGTGACTCGAACACTCCCTGGTAGGCGGTAGGTCCTCCTTAAGGGTACGCGTGCAAGCTTCTTTGATGGCACTTAGGGTTCCATGGTGATGGTGTCCTTTGAGGGAAGGAGGATTTCACTTTTATAGGGACTAGGAAATAGACTGATGTTGCCAAGTCTGGAATGTAAGAGGGTTGGGGAATCGTCGCGATATCGTTACAGAAAGTCTTCATAAACAGACAGACACACTCGACCCTGCTCTTTTGGTCGTCCGTCGAAAAACCTTCGGGAGGACGAGTTTAGCGCAGATCTTTCGCACCACTACATTTTCTTCAGTGATAATGGCGTGCACTGTCATCTTATCAATGCCAATAGGATCTGCGATCATGGGAACATTTTAACCGGCGGTCTGGATTCCGCAATTCACGTACATGTTTATGAAAAATGTTCTACCGATACTTTTCCACAAACCTTGTCCATTGAAACTTAGAGTTTATCATTAGAATGAGCCTGAAGCAGGTAATGACGGGATTTTTTGAATGATTTCATGCATCAGGATCATGAATTAGCAATTTAAATCTTCTGTTCCATCCTCCTAATCTTTTATGGTGTACCGGGAGTAACTCGGTAAGAGTTTTGATTTAAATTACAACAAAGGTTAGTACTAGTCAGTTAGGTAAAGCGGACAAGCCACCCAGCCACATTGCAAATAGTTCGCGAGAATTTTTCCTTGTAAACCCTAATCTCAGAGTATTGGTCAATGATCGAATGTCAAAAGTAAAACATTTAAGGATTTTACAAGTTCCGAGGATCGGAATGGTGCGTTTTTAATGAAATACTAGCACCGCAACCTCCAGAGGGACCGGGTTCGAATCTAGGCTGGTGGGTGGATTTTTCAATGGCATCACGATCACTACTTTGGGGTTTCGAATAGGGAGAGTACTTTGAGCACGTCCATCCGTTAGGAGTTAGGTGGTAGAAAGGGCTACATAGCCTAAATGCCGTTCCAAAAGAAAGACGGCTATCTATCTATCCGTCGAATGGGACGCTACATTGCGTGTGACCGCTTGGCACCCTTCCTCCCTTCCCTGGCCATTCAATGCCTGCCAAATAACCAACCGATATCCAATGACGCAAATGACCTCAGCTAAGGGTCACCTCCCCTGAGACATGCAACTAACGCCTAATATCTCACAAGTCCAAATGGCATTCCTGTCTCTAATTCACTCTACCATTGCTCAGAGCATGGAGCGTGTAGTTAAAAATAATGCGGAGCATAGGGAGAATGAAAGATATGATTTCAACTCTGGAGTAAAAGCTATCTATTAACAGAATAAAGAAACGTACTTGGTGAAAACGCTCACTTTATGCCTTTAAATTCCCGGTTGCTTACGTTATTCCAGCATATTACCGGTTTTCCGGTCGCCAGACAGTCCCTACTTCTCGCTATATTTGTTGATGCGGTCTTCTAAAGAGACTTAATTTACTTCACCCCTTACACCGGTCCCCTTTCTCAAAAACGGATCTCAAAAATATTAAGTTGTCTATGTCTACGCAACACTTAGCAATCCGCCGCACCGCGAAAGAGTGTGCCTGGGGGTGTTTGGGCACAAGCCACAAATGCACAAACATTTGCTCAAAAATGCATTTGATTATTAATCAAAAAACTTTTGATGGAAGTTCATAAAAGTTTCAAAAAAATCACTGAGAAGTGCGCAGGTAAATTAGCGGGGTTGGAGCAGTGGCTTTAGCAGGGATAAACAACGCCATTATTAGTAGTCACCATGCAATTGTCTGTTGGTTAATTGAGGCTTTGTCGGAGAAAAGTTCTTTAAGAACAATAGTAGTGTGGTGGCGACGCAGAGGGTACTGAGCTACTCACAACACTCGAAAAATTCACTCAATTTCACCTCTTCATAGCCCCAAAGTGACAGTTTGTTGGGCTGTGTCCTGCATAGGCATTTTTGGGCCTTACTCTTTTTAATCTCGAGGTTCAAATGTTACTGTGAACTCTGTGTGCCATTATGAGATGCTGGAGAACCTATTACTCCACAAGATGGAAGAGTATGGTGAGGAATATGACACCGAAGCCTTTTGGTTTCAACAGGATGGTGCCACGGCTCATACCGCCCGTCGTCCACGCCAAATCCTGCGAGAACAATTTCCCGCCGACCTGATCTCCTTACGAGGGGATGTTCCATGGACTCCCCTGATTTGATTTCCCCATTTGATTTTTTCTTTGGAAATATCTCAAAGCTGAGGTTTACTAAGTTCAACCAAGGACCTTGGAGGCTCTTAAGGAGGCAATTACAGATTTCATCGCTGGAATGATTCAAGACAAGCTGAGAAGAGTTTTTGAAATTTTTTTTGGATAACTCAAAATGAGCCTCGCTCATTCGGCTCAAGTTCGTCACCCGGATGAAATAATTTTAAAAATCTAATTGAAATAAAATAGATGCAGTTTTCAGAAAAAAACCTTTATTAATTATTTTGGTTGATTTATTCAGAATTTACCCGTCAAATTCCATCCTCAGTCGATCCTGCTTCACCCTGTTTTTGTTGATCATCCATATGATAAATATTTGAAGAATATTTAGTCATGTGTTAATATTTATATGGATAAACTACAGGAAAAGGTTATAAACCTCTAAATATCAGTTATTTACTGTAAACTAGTTATAGCAAACTTCTGCGCGCCGCCCGTGCCAGGAAAGAGCAACCGAGCGGAAATTTCAAGTGAAATTTTTCAACGCATTGAAAATGAACCTAATTAGTATTTGGACAACGTCATCACTAGGATGAAACCTGGTTTTTGAATAAGATTTAGAAACAAAACGCCAAAGTTCTCTGAGTGGCACGCCGACCAGTCCTCCAAACGCAAAAAGGCAAGAATGAATAAATCAAAAGTGAAAACAATGCTGGCAACTCCATCACGACAACGTACTACGAGTCCGTGAGTTCGTGGCCAAATACCAGACGGCAACGCTGCCCCACTTAACCTATAGGCCTGACGTCACCCCAGCAGACTTCTTTTTGTTCCCTCGGCTTAAGGCAGCCCTGAAAGGAACCCGTTTTTCGTCCATAGAAGAGATCCAATCAGTCGTGACGAAGACCTTGCGAGAGGTCTCCGAAGGCGCCTTCCAGGGTCATGGCAGAGTAGTTGGAAAAAATGTATTAAGTGGCCTAAGGACAGTACTTGGAATAATTTTAAGTGTTTGTGCAAATCAAATCTTCAATAAATTCCTTTTTCAAGTACAAATTCAATGTTCAATAAATTACGTTTAAAATGAATACACTTTGTAACTTCCACACAATTTTTATTCGCACTACCGGTTTCAACGCTTCGGCCTCATCATCAGGTACTTTAGGAAGTTACAAAGTATATTCATTTAGAACGGAAATGAACCTCCACAAAGTTGAGCCTGAGACCATAGAATTCTTCAATAAATTACTTAATTGCATTTCTTAAAACTTAATAAACCTTAATTGCATTACTTTTGGAACGCACCCAGTATACGTATTTAAAATTATTGCTAAATAAATAATTAGTTTCAATGAAATAATTATTAAATTTAAAAAAAACTAGAATAGCCCAACCTTGAAAATTAGCTAAGCGCTCCTTCAAACTTCTGAGGTTTTGCGGAGTGTACCATTGCAGGAAAAGTTTTTACGCCTTAGGGTTTAGCGCTTACTATTTACTGTACGCGTTCGTCAGTGTTCGCGTTGGTCTTTTGTTTTTTTGTTTGTTGCATTCGTAACCTTTCAAACGTCTTAAATATCCGCCATGCTATTTCCGCCCTGGTCAAGGAGACATCGTTATCTCCCTGGTTAACTTTCATTTTTCTGTGTCAGCACTAAGAGTTTAGAATACGAAACTCTACAAGACATTACAGCCATGAAAATAAAGTGTTAAAACGAAAACATTTTCCATAAAATGACCAATGTTATAAAAAAATGGTATTGTGACCTAGTGGGCAGTATTTTCTCGTCAATGCTGACTGGTGATCCCTTCCTGGATAATGGACGCAAAAGAGCTAAATTTCACACAAAAATATTCTCTCTAATTTTAGATAAACACCGCCGAATCGCACACTTGCTCTACATATCTCTCAGCCATTAAGAATATCTGAAGGCCAAAATTTATCACAATTTTTCAAACAAAAGTAGATTTCGATTTTCTCTTAAAAATCTTCAAAGTCTAACGAGTGCAATAACAGAAAAAGGAATTGAACAATAGTAAAACAAACGAAATTAAATCTTATATAACAGTCTCCAGTCTCAAAGACTCTTAATTTTAACGACTTTTTTCATAACATCAATGTTTCGTGAAATGGAGTGTAAGTTCGATAGTTCAATTATACATTTTAGTGCAACTATTTCAGAGTGTAAAATTCATTCGTCTTGCCCGGGATTTGAACCCGGTTTCCTCGACGCCCGGCCGAGAGCTTTAGCCAGTTCAGCTACCGAGGCATCCTATAAACCCCGAAACTGCGGCATTGAAATGCATATTAGCGGATGACTCCGTTGAAAGTTACCATTTCGACATCTCCCGCAGTTTCTTGGAATTTATTTCAGTATTGAAGGTGATTGATTTCTTCCCAGATTGCCAAAATTTATAGAGACATTAATTCCCCCTCTTTTTCCATTTTTCCTGGTGGAGACTCCATAACAATCTCAGTTTTGACTTTGGATCATCGATCAATCATAGATTACATGCAGCGCAGAGGAGCTAGATTTTTGTAAACGTCGCTATGATAAACTTAGTAGCGTATCAAAATATTAGAGCAGCTATTCCGGGAATCACTCACTTGAGCTGATATTAAATTACAGATTAAGCTCTCTTTGCATATGTTTTGGAAGGAGGTCTCTTTAGTAGTGATGTTGAAAATGTATTCTTACCCCCATCGTACTACGGTAGGAGATATCTTCTCGATAAAATTAGAGAGATTGTGTAGAATAAATGAATTTAAGGTGTCATTTTTTCCACGAACGATATATGGAATCAGAATAACATTGTCCGACCGCGGTAGTGGGGGGGGATACTATTTTACCTTCTTTTCATTAAAAGTAGCCTCGTTAAGTTGTCATCGTTTCATCTAACCTCGATCATTCATCGCCCCTCTTGTAACTAATGGCTCCTTCCGTATGCGTAGGAAAGTGTATCTATGTTTATCTAAATTTGCCCAATACCCCACGGAGCCGCCTCAATAGCGGATGGCGAGGGAAGCTATGTCACCAACCGTATGAATATAAGAACCCATCCTACACTTTTCGTGAGGATGATAAATTTACCAACTATTCAAAAATAATCACTATTTTAATATGTTCAATATACTAAAAATCTTCTTTAAAAAATCCGAATAAAAAAACCTACGTAATATTACTCTTAATCTTAATCAGAAAAGTTTTCAAAAGCAGAGTCTTATAAAAAGAATGCCGATTCCATATAATTCAAATAGAAAGCTTTGCCCGACATCTTGTCTTACATGAGTTCAGGAGCAGCTTTAAAGCAGAAACACACGAAATTTATTTTATTGCTCGCACCAACAGCAATTAGCAGCAATCATATGAAGACAATGCAGATTTCCTCTAAGTTGAAAATAATGCCTTGTCTGACATCTTGTTCTCAATTAGAAATCAAATACAAGAGCCCTTAAAAGCGGAAATTCATTTTGTCCGTCAGTTCTCCCGTGAAATTGCGCAATGTGAATGATTAAAAAAACTGTGCTTACTATCTTACTTAGATACCGTAGAGTATGTTCCTGTGGTTATCACGATATGCATTATTTAAATTATTTTACATGCATACATTGTAACCTTATATTTAGAAAAGCTTAATTTTTTAATGGCGTGTCCAGTTCTGAATCATCCAATCACTCCCTGCCACACACACTAACTATACGTGACTTTCAGCGTAGAGTGCAGGACATAGAAAAAGAATTACCCCCTTTCGTCATACAGCAATTCTTGCCTGGCCCAATTACGAGTTCCTGTCACTAATTAATGAAGAGATTCGTATAGTTAGTTGTTGATAAAGACATTAAATGTTGGACAGATAGATTAAATATGTCATTTTCTCCATGAACGATTAATGGAATCATAATAACATTGTTCGACCGCGGTTGGGTCATGCTCGGGTAACATTATTCTGGTGTATATTCACCCTCTGCCACACACCCTAGCGGTGGCTTGCAGGGTAATACATAAATTATTACATTCTGCTTATAAATCTTCTATGATTCGTTGCCAACAGATATTTCGCATCGTCTTTTGCGGATATACGGACAATTGTTTTGAACGGGAAAAATGTCCCAAATCCTCGAATCAATGCTAGCAATGGCGAATGACTCAGTTGATGCCGGACCCATGCGACCTGCGGGTCCCGGCTGATCCTGGGAGTTATCGGAAGAAAGTATACGTACCCAAATGCACGATGTCTTTAAGATTCGGCTAACGCATCTTAAAATCATTAAAAATGAGGTAACTTCGACTTGTTATGTCGCTTTTTTTGCTCCATTATTACGGTGGTCTATCTGAAGAAGTAGATTTCACATTCGAATGCACATGCAAACCACCTTTACATTTCTCAATATTGCCTAACAAGGTACATGTCTCACAATGCAATAGACCCTTCTCCAATGACGTACACTCTCCTTTATCCCATCCAACATGTCCATTCTTTTCTTGTCCTGTCTCAATGAAAATGTCAGGAAAATTCTGCAGGTCGGAGGAAGTCCTCGAATCGATGTTTTGACGGGTTTCCAGCATAAATCACTCGTTCAAAGGAACGCCAGTGTGGAAACAAATTTTTAACTACTCTCAAACATTTTAGATATTGCTATTAAATGGTCATAAAGCTCTTCAAAAGTGAATAGTTTGCTAGACGGACGTTTTTGGAGAGCCACCGAGTTAGAATGAGATTATCGATCCCAATTGAAATGGCGAACGGAATAACACAAATGCGTTTTCAAGGTGTTTTCACAGACATCCAATCTATCTACGGTTTAGATTTGAATAAAATCCAACTCCTAATGAACCAAAGTGAGGGCAATTTTCTTTGGTCACTTGGTTTAATGAGATGGGAATTGGAGGCGGTATTTTCCAGCGAACAGCGAAATATACTCGTAATACGAGTGCGTGGTTGCTATGCGGAGAATACCTCCAATGCAAATACGCCGTCCGCTGGGAGAGACGTTGACTTACGTGACCCTTAGGCGCTCTTCGAGTGGGCTGACGTTCTTAGCCGGGTTTCACTCTCGACACATTCCTCACTATGGCCCTGAGTATCCAGCTCCCTCTAAATCATCCAAATCCATCCCTAATTGTGCAATTGACCTCAGCTGTCAGTCACCTCCGCTGTGATCAATATCTAGGAATATAACCCGATATTTCTTCTACACTTATTGGAAGGTTATCTAATGGTTCCGTAAGCCTATACAATAATAATACCAAGGGCAATGGTCATGTCTTATTCTTAGAACAGGCAGGTTCTTGAGGAAACCTTTGGTTGCTTTTTCGTATTTATTGGGTAAATATGAATTAGTTGCAATATTTCCAATGACTTTTTTCATCGATCTCCCTCAGTTTATTCTAAAAATAGTATTGTAACTAGACACTCATTTCGCAAGCGGATACCAGGTAAAGTTCGCCGTCAGTAACCTGGCAACTATCTTAGGATTTTATACATTTGAAAATAATAGTTTCTAACTGGTTGCCAAATGCTATTATCTCCTAACAAGGAGCTTGAATGACTGCCTTCGTTCTTCTTATGCCTAGACGATTTTGTGTAGAAGCAAAAACTAAACAAATAAAATAACAAGCAGAAATAAATAGTGTAAAAATAAATAAACATTAATTTGGTTTTTCTACCATTCGGATACATTAATGATCACTCTTTGTTATCGACCAATCCTCTACTAACACATAAATGACACCGTTATCCACAGAAAAAGGTTTGTGGTAGGGGGTGCAAGCGCCAGGGGAGCAGGGTAAGGAGGATGTGAGAGAGGAAGGGTAATGGGAAAAATATTTTGTAAAAATCTATCAAATTGCGTGCAGATTCATATACGCGATGGAGTATGACTCAATTCGAAAAATGGGTTAATTAACCTAATAAGTTGGTTATTTGTTAAGCGTAAAGAGGGAATTAAAAAGACCACGACCATTTATATGATATGCCTCCACCATAAAAAAGTCGTCATTTATGCGGTTTTTCAATTCTTAGGGACTTGGTGAGGAATTTGTTGAATATAACTTCGAGATGCCGGGCTGACGTTTGGAGCTAAATATCGAAACATCCTAACAGGTGTATTTTCGGGATCCTGAGATTTGTTGGGTTTAATCTATTTGAGCAATTTGATAATTTCTTGCTCGTCCGCTGTAACTAGCAGTACACGTTGTACATGGGAAATCTTCGGAGGCACCATCGCTCGTGAAAACGCTTTGGGAGAATGTTTTGAGAATATTAGCTTTTCGCTCACTATCAGTGTGAGCGAAGATATTACGCAGGGACATGTCCAGTTTCCTCGTATAACGAGTACAAGTATTTCGCAAGATATCAATGAAATGCAACCAAACGATTTGAAGGATAGGCGTTAGAAAGAATCCGCGGAACTTTTCGAATTTTTAGAAATTCAAAAGTTAGCGTGTCATCGCACCTGAAAGTCCATGAAGATATATTCTCTAAGCTTAAAGCGATAATTCCTCGCGCAATCTTTAGCCCTGCACATTAATGAATATCGATTAATTTTGAAAGGATTCCCATTAGGACAAGTTGGAAACGACCTGCTATGAGGGTAATGTCCCCATCACTTTTGTCCCAAATATCACCCCCGCCCCACAAAAACTCCCTCCTCCTCCCTCTAATGTCTTATGGGCGAGTTTCAAGGTAAGTTTTATTCGTAGACTTTTGTTGAACCATAAATTTTTTAGCTGTCGAATCAAAATACGCCAGGTTTTGTATTACCTTATCGAGGACAGCCAATGTGGTGGTCGAGTGAAATGAGCAAACGTATGCTGTGGTGAATATAAAAGCTCGGGCTTCGCTTGGCGAATTCAGAAGTTAATCGCTTCCCCCAAGTCGAACAGCGAGCCCATTTGGTGAGTGTTAAATTTAAAAAAAGACATCCATCAAATATATATATATATATATCAACCCCGAGGGTCGTTTCGAAAATTTACTCGTACGATGAGATAACGTCGAAAGTTGTTTGTTGGAACCTTAAAAAAAGATAATAAGATCCTTTAAGTTTTAGACGATCTTCTCGCCTCTGCTAACTTTTGGAGAATTTTAAAAATTTTCTTAATACTCTTATAAAAATACCGCATCACTCAGAAGTATCGTGTGTTCATATAAAATTTTGCTATTTCCTGCAGATAATCTCATTCCTATAAGTGCTCAATTGAGTGCTCTGTTGGATGAAGTTTTCTCGGGTCTTCCACCGGGTCGGGGGTTCCATGTTGGCCGACGTTTCTGTTCATTTCTAACTCAAGCCACGTGCGGTAATTAAGCATTGCCCGTTTGAATCAAGAAAAGTTCTAATTTCGCTAATTCGACGTCATCCACCGTAACAATCTCTCGATCGTCGCCTCGTGAGAGTGTTTTCTTTCTATTTATTCAAAAACAACTAAAGCGCGAATTTTCCACATCTAGTCGAAATACGCCTAGGATGGTTTCGACACTTTGTCAATTTGGCACCTTGATAATTGTTCCGCAATCAAGCTGCCACCCTGATAATGACACAGTACGTCCCAAGATAATGGCTTAAGTGGTTCTGAAGCCATTTTCGATACATCAATTGTGGCAATTGACTTGTTTCGTCCCTCTAATTAGCATAGCCATTATCGCGCTGGTCTCCAACATAGTGACTCATGGGGCTAAGTGTGCATTTCAAATTGTTGAAACTTTTCATTCTTTCCAGATCCAACACGATGGAGTGGTGCTTGATACTTAGCGTGCTCTTGGCAGGAGTGGCCCTGTCTGAGGTACACGCATTACCAGTCAAAGGTGAGTTTTCGTATCAAACTGCTCTACAACCAACAGAGTCGAACCACAGCTTTAACACCATTTACTACATTTATCGCTTTTCGAAAACCTACAATTGAAGTAGATCTTTAACTCGTTGAATAATCACTATTCGCTCATTGTCGTCGCTCATAATCATGATATTTTTGAAATGGTGGACAGTTGTCTCCGAATCCAAGTCACGAAGAAATTTGATGAGATTATTTGAAATATATTTCTTCACTTATTATCGCCCCGTCAAAAGAAGTTCCGGTTTGGCATTATTATATAAAACGGGTTTGTCCATGAAGAAGTGAGTGGCTTACATAACAATGGGCCTCGCGGCTATTCAGAGAGAAAATATAAATTAGTACTAGAAATATAAAATTATATATATATATATATATATATATATATATATATATATATATATATATATAGGTCCTAGGTTTCTTGTAGGCTAAGAAAAATTCATGAAAGTGTAAAACATTCGAGTACTAACGGTAACAAATGCACTTCAAATTTGCTCTTCACATTCCATTAAATTACGTCATTCGCTTGCATCGATCGCAACACTCATAAGGTCGAATTTTTCATAAATTTTCAAGAACGCCATGTCACTTGGTCGGATATGGTCATTTGGCAGCTTTGTGATAAAATATAGTCCACGGACTATTCAAGGACAACCGTTGCACCTTTCCGCTAACTACATGGTATCCACTCCAGGCCCTTTTCAATGCGTTCCCTACATTATTTCCTACTCCTTGTCCTTCATACAATTCCTGCCAGTGTCCCGAGTTTTAAGAAAACTCCATTCTCTCCCCTCCTTACACTCGGAAATCAAGCATTCTATCTCCAACATTCCAGTACCCCTCATCCTCTATCCAGTATAACGGACATTTTCCTACTAGACGCACTGCGATGGGGCACGTCTTCTTCGAAATATAGCCTAAGTCTCTGACATCACAATCCTATAAAAAGAAACGTTTCAGGGGTGATATGGTGGAATATCATGATTAATTAAAATCCTAGCTTCACTGTCCCGTTTTCAATTGTGTTAGACTGATCTAGGAGATTTTTTCTTACAAAAAATAGGAATACAAGAGGAAAAATCTACACCGTTTTACAATTATGCCTCAAAATAATATCACGGTCAAAGGATACCGTGAGTAGGCCTCAAGTCTGAAGGATTATCATTAATAAATTAATGAAGGACGGAAACAACGGGGGTGGGATGGTGAACGAATCAAAAATCATATTTTACGATCTCTTAAATCGAAAAGGGAAGCCATTGGTGCCAGAGGAGGCTAGGACTAGACTAACGATTGTCGCAGGTGTTCTTGCGAACATGTGTGGGCATTGAAACTGTTAAAAAAAGAGTCTAAGAGAATATAGCGAAAACATGAAGAAGTAAAAATGACCAGGATGGATTCAATACAATGGTTTACTTCCAAATGAATGACAGGAATCGATAGAAATAAATTGCAAGGAGCAGAGTTGATGAGCTATAGGAAGAGGTACGGAGGGGAGATATTCAAGGACTCAAGGAAATGACGAAATTATCAACTAGTCGGAAATAGAAACCTGTTTGGATTAAGCCACCGTCTGAGAGAGTCGACACTTTTAAATTGTCAACAACTTTCCCGAAGTCTTGATTTAGGCGAACAATGTCTGTGCATAGAGAATACAGCAATTGGTGACTGGTTTCTGGAATTGTTTCTACTTTGAACGAATTTTTCCCCTCCTTTCCAACCTCACGTTATTTTCTCAGGTGGTAAATTAAATCCGATTATGAAATATTCTTTTGGACCAAAAATAATATCCATAGTCTTTAACCTTTTGCAGTCTGAAAATATTAAGATTATTGGAACATCGACGCCATTAATGGTTCAACAAACTGCGGGAGATGTCGCCACAGTAACTTTTAAAGGGTTCATCCACTAAAGCGCATTACGATGCAGAAATTTCAGCGTAAAATGCATTCGCCTTTGACCTGGATCCAAACCAGACTCCCTTGATATCCGGCCGAACGCTTTAACCAGTTAAGTTACCGAGACGTCCTCCTTTGACACCCCAAAATTTTGGTATAATTTGGTATTACTTTGGTAATCTCTGAAATTTTGACCATAAATGGTATACATCCACACTTGAGCCAACATTAGTGTTCATTTGCATATAATATCCCGTTTTATCTTCCGGTATTTACCATCGAAAGGTATGCATTTCTAACACTCTTTAATTCAAAGGAATGCGCGTGAAATTCAATGAACCACATCATTCAGGAAGAATGAAATGTCAATGTATCAAGTTTTGGGTTCAAGAATAGAACACTGCATCTGCATCTACAGTCTACTCCGCATGTCACTGCAAAGAAATATGGCAGTGGATGTTGCGTAACCATTCACACTACATCTATTCCAATACTTACACAAACACATGATCCCCTAGGCATTGGTATCATTGCAATAATTTTAATCTTGCTCTGAGCCTTCGCATATCTAATTATCCCCGTCCTAGATCTTGTGATACACGACACATTGCGTTCTCTCGGACGAATTGTTCATCTGGCGGTCCTTCTTTCTATCGTACGTACATGCGCATCTACAAAGAACCTAATAGTAATGTATGATATGCAGTTAACATAGTCCAGCGCATTATTATTACGTGGAAAAACTGTGGACGAACGACAAGCAAACAGAAACATATTCTATTACTTGTGAACATTTCTTCACCAAAATGAACATCTAGTCTTGTGAGTAATCAAACCCATTTTCGCACACAATCTCATCTAAGGTAAAAGTTCAAACTGAAAGTTGGTTTGGAAAGCTAGTGTAACGCTCAAATTACATGCACACACAAATAACGGTCGTGACGAATCCAATTCAGATATTCATATCATAGGGGGTCGGGTGGCTAAGCATTGTCCAGGGACGTCACACGGAATCAAGGCCTGAACACCTGGTGAGCCGGGGGAAGACTCTACCAGCAACCATTGCTGTTGTGCCAACAGGCGCTAAACATACTCTGATCCTAGTTTTGAAAATCCTCGAGAAAAATGGATGTGGTAGCATTTTTATGTCAATAAATCGACTTTTGACCGGCCAGAGACAACTAATAAAAATCACCGCTTGTTCGAAGAACATTTATCAATTTGACCATTGTTTCTGATTAACCGACAATACGAACGATATTCATGATGACATTTTTGATTTAATGACCACAATCATCCTTAAATTCAATAATCGATGGATATAAGCTTATACTAAGAATGAAGTTTAACAATAAGTAAGTAACGATGGGCTGAAAACGTTGATGGAATTGATAGAAGAGTTGAGAACAGTTATGCCTTGCCACAGTGACGCAAAATTTATTCTCATGTCGTAATCAATTGATTATTCGTTGAACTTTCACAGGGGAGAACGAGGTCGGGGCGACTCCGGAAGCAGTTGACGAGGTACGACTCATCAACTCCGGTTCGGACATAACCAAGCGAGATGGCCAAAGCAGTGGCGTTGGGGAAGACGAAGGTCGACATTTGAATTCCCACGACTCCCACGACAGCAGTAGTTCCGAAAGTTCCGAAAGTAGCAGTTCCAGCGAGGAGCACTTCTTCCCCCATTGGCCGCACTCTCACAGCAGCCACGACTCGAGCCATCATTCGAGTGACAGCTCAACCCATGACTCCAATCATGATTCCAGTCATGATTCCAGCCCTGAATCAAGCCACGATTCAAGCTCCAGTGTTTCCAGCGATTCTAGCAGCAGTCATTCACTCAAGAACTGGCTTTTGAAGCCATTCCGTCACCATCACCACAAACATCACCACCACGACCACCACCACGACGATGAGGTGCCTGAAAACGTAAGCCCAGAGTAGGGAGCCGGGGCAGCCCAGTCCAGTCGGTGCGGGTCAGTTCTCCCGCCCGAAGCAGTTCGAGGAGCACTGTGATGGGTCAAGGAGAGAGTGACCGAAGCAATGGGGGATGTCGCCAAGATGAAGAAAGACGAGCCCCACTCTCACATCGTTACCGCCAGTATCTTTCCGGAGAAGTTCAATTTGTGGCAAAGACATTGTAAAAGATACGGGTCCGCTTGTCTTTGTTTTTTGAAGATCGTCGTGCGTGAGGTCGCAAATCAGACTGTCTTCATTTAAGGAGAGGGTACCGCTGTCAACTCATCTCTTTGACATTTATTTGTCCTCTATCGTCTTGGTCTGTAATCTCACCGGTGTCTTCCACTGCTACTTCTTAAATTCTGGCAATAAATAAATAAATCTATGAAATATATTGTATTAATTTTTTTCTAGATGCTTATCGAGGGAATATTGTCGCTAGGAGGCTCCAATAAATCACGAAAAATCCAGATTCTTTCATTTCTTTACGTTAAGTCCCATAAAATGTCCACGACAACATTCTGCAAAAGATGACATCGTACAAATGAATTAACGAAACACGAAATGTTGTTGCATCCATCATTACCATTACATCCACCATTACAAATCTCAACGCTGGAAGGATTTTAATTATCTCTGTTTTTTGCATGCCGATGTTAAAATTGTCATTACTTACGTTATGGGTTAGTAAAACTATGTGCCCATTCGGACACACAAAATGTCATTTAGCTAATAAATGTAGCCAAGGTAGGAAGTGGTGGTTTCATTAACACAAGTTAGATGAAGACCCTAGTATGGATTTGCGACTCGTAGGTTAAAATTCATATGGAAAAAGTTATTGGAATAACAATAATTATCATTACATCTTTATGAGTTACGAAGCGCAGTTAAGGAAATTCGTTCTGTAAAAAGATTACATACTCGTACATACATGGTAAGCCACCTCCAGGATGTGTGGCGGGTGATGGATACACGCCACACTACTTTTAGCACAAAATATCTTTCCCCCTCTACTGCAGTCGGACAATGCTACACTGATCCCTTTTCGTTCGAGAAAACAATCACACCCTAAATCTATCTGTTCTGCAATCAATCTTCCTAATTTTAGTGACATGATCTCTTCTACCGTAGTAGGATAGGGACAATAATACATTTTCAACATCACTGCTAAAGATAAGTCCTTCCACTTCATATGCAAAGAGATTTAATTCTGCAATTTAACCTTTACTAGATTAAGTGATTCTCAGCTTAACTGCTCTAATATTTTGGGTACGCTATTAAGTTTATCATGACAACGTTTTACAAATCTTGAGCTCCTCCACGATTCAATCAATCCAACTTCGTGAGGATCCCATAATATTATATAAATATATTTGCATAGGCAGCATACGAGGCTCCTATTCCATATGAGGCGGCCTAACTAGTGAAAGATCACTCGAACTCTTTCACCTCTTGTCTAGGTTCCGTGTATTATTTTAATAATTTTTTTTAAATAAACCTTTTGACTCCTGCGCGAGTGATGGCAAAGGAAGTGATCCAACGTATCCTCACCATTTTGGGGCTTAATATCTTTCTTTAAATTTCCTAATGAAATCTGTACGTAACACGCAACATATCTTTAATCACGTAACTTTTTCTTCTGGGCTTCTTATTTCAAACCCCTTATGCATACAAAACTTAGCATTAACTATACATACTAAAAAGAAAGGCTTGTACTTTTCCACAGATTTTTAAAATATGTGGAGAAGTATTTGGTAGACATTATAAAATTCTTTCGTTTTAGTGTTGATATTAAATACTCCCACGAAGTGAAACCTGAAACAATGGAATATGTCAGCATCAACTGCGTTGTGGTCACTAGTTACGATATGAGTTTCAATTTTTAAGATTTTTATGGAATGTTTTCGTTTCTAACAAATCAATAACATTGTCACCGTTATTTGGTGATTGGGCAATTTGTCATATGGAGTTCAACGCAAAAGGAATTTAACAGCGATTCGCTAGTATCTTATTCTTCTCCCCCATGTTTTTAAAGTGCATGTGTTCCAATCACAATATGGGGCATTGAAGTCTCCGCCGATTACTATGTCTTAATCGTAGTTTTCTTGAGGACAAGCTTTTGATTTGCCGGTATATTTCTAGTGTTGAATCATTTTTTTTGTCCGGCGACCTGCAAAATGCGCAAACATAGATTATTTCTAATTTAGGACTTTTAATTGAACACCAAACACTTAAACCGTATTCTGGAATTACCTCAGCCCTGCTGGTGCAAGAATTTTCAACTGCAGTAACACCGGGTAAATTCGTATTGAGCTATTGCAGTTCAGAAGCCGTGATGTGGTGAAACGGAGGTTGCCTGAATTGGTGACCAGTAAATCCCCTTACACGCATCATTTAAGTGGTTGCTATTTACTTTTGGAAGAATTACAATGGGTTAGATTTGGCTGATGACAAAACACCCCCTGCTACGCGTATTTGAGATAGCTTGCGGGTAGTCCATCAATTTGAATAAACGTATAAGACCACTCGACTACAGACCCTACTCGACTTATCAACTCCTTCGATCCGCGACTGTCATGACCCGTGCCTTTAAGTGATTTGCAGCAGTTTTAAAATAAGACTATTATCAACTCTGCTTTCACTCCGTTACGATAAGGTTAAAATTCAATCCAAGACGGGTTTTCAGTCTTCGATGTCTTGGGTCTTCGAGGAGATTATTTGGGGCTAAACCACTGTCGTATCACTGGTTGTCCTCCAAAGTTCCTCATTGTTTGCTTAACTACGAGTTTCAATTTATGTCTTGGGATCCAATTATAACCAACAGCACTTGGCAGTATAGCAGAAAGTGGTTTCACATTGGTAAAGAATATATTTAATTGTTCATTATTGCTTCTTGTAGATCCCAGCTTTAAATTCACCCTAAACATGGACTCACTGTATTTAATAATGTCATTTTCATGCATCACCATGGAAACCCGTAGTTGGGTACTGAGTTATCAATGAAAAGGACTTCTTCCAATGAACTCAGTACATTTGTCGATTAATTGCTCCATTTTATTTTCGCAAGGGAAGTTTCACTTTGCCTTTTGCACGATTGAGTTCACAAACTGGATAATGATGCTAATCTTATGTCCAGAGGCCTCGAAGCCTGATCAGGGTCCTTGAATGTCCCAGGATGTTCCAAAGGTTTTACCCTCTACCATGTCGGTTAAAATAAGAGTGAGGGTATTATTTTATTTTTCTTCGGTGTTTTTTAAATTCTATAATGTCACGTTTATTTTTGCAAGCATACAACACAGTGTGAATTAGTAGTCGAAGGGTGGGAGTATTTTGTAGCGAAGGGAATGGTGATAGTTATTCAGGTTAATGGGTATGTTATACTACATCTACGTGACACTGCACCGACAACCACAAATGAGGAAACGGGTTGGTGTGATTGCTTCAAGGTGGTTACAAGCGCCATGGCTTCCCACTCCGGGGTCCTTGGTTTGAATCAGAGAGGTGGTAACATTTTTCATGGAGGTATCCTAATCCCTACTTGCAGTTACTTGTGGGGAGAGCGCTTCTAGTGGAGTGCGCCGCCCGTCGGATGGGGCGTTGAATATGTGATCCCCAGGTGCCTTTATTTGAGAGTCGGTTTTCGCCAGGTATCTATCCACCCTTCCTACATTCCCTGCGCATTACAAATTACCTCACCTGTCAGTCGACTCTCCACTATGAACTACAACTACTACATAAGTTAACACTCTTCTCTTCAGCATCATTCCCGTCTGGGTGGATTTTTCTCCATTCAGGGCTTGGCTGTATGTAATTGTCCTTAATGTATGTAATGTAAGGGTTAGGTGGAAGAAGGGACTATTTAGTCTCAACCTCGCCCAATTAAGACGATAATAAATAAATAAATAAATAAATGTTTCGAAATTCCTCTCGAGTTTCCGTTATCGCTGCGATGTTATCTGCGAACCGGGGCACGTTAATTTCTTCGCCATTCACCTCGGTTCCTTTGATGCCCAATTTTTCTACTTATTTTATTGCCTCTCTTAGGCATACGTTGAATAATCCTGGCGCAAGGTCGCATCCTTGGGTTACTCCTTTGTTTCTTTAACTTATTATTCCCTTTCAATTGCATGGTTGTTATCTTTGTTCCTCTAGATTTGATACACGTAGATTATTCTTCCTCATTCGTGAAAATAAGGCATTATAGTTAGATTAAAATACAATTTCTGATTTGAATTTTCAAGGAAATTGAGTCTTTCAGCCCATAAAATCGTAGATATATCTCTCTTTTAGAATATAAAAAATAATTGAGTGATCGTCTGGTTACTCCCAAAGCCCTGCTCGCAAAAGACAGTAGGCACTAACGTTTGGAAGAACCTAGAAGAGGCAGAATTTAGACATTCAGAAGCACTATATTTGACTGGAAACCTTGAGACAATGAACCATGGGGATCGGGATGGTGCGGTGGCTAACGTACGGGCTTCCCACCGAGAGGGCCCGGGTTCGAATTCCGGCGGCGACAGATATTTTTCAGTGGTATCCCGATCCCTACTTGAGGTGCTTTGTGGAGGGCACTTCCAGTGAGTACGCCGTCCGTCGGATGGGACGTTAAGCTGCGCCTTTCGTTAAGAGCAGGCTAATGCCGACGCCAGGTTTCTCTCCACCCTTCATCCTTTCCTATCCATCCCTAATGGCGCAAATGACCTGAGCTGTCGGTCGCCTCCCCAACAATACTACTACTACGACAATGAACCATGAAGAAGACACTCTTTGAAAGGCAAATGACGTACAATTATCAGTGCAAGTAGTAGTCCGAAAGGGGCGAAAAAACGTTGTTAATGTATAAAAGGACTTTCGACCAGTGTGTCTTAATGTAGTAAGGTAAAGATAAAAGAATGACTGAATGAAGAAAGGTAGAATGTGTGCAGGATTGAAGAAGGTTCTGTTTTACTGTGAAGTACGAGGCTGTATCAGGCTGTGCCTTGCTAAGCTAGCCTTTGAATAATAGCGTTGCATAGCCTTTGCTCATTCCAACCTAGCTTAAACGGTAGACAGCAAATAAATAAAAAAGTGAATGGTTCCTTTATCATTGGGTCCTCAAAAATAAGAAGCTCAAATCATTAATCATAATTAACAATGTGGCACAATTGAAATATCCTCAGATAAAAGTATATCTTTGCAGTGTCCGTTGGATTTTTAGAATTAGTCAATGTGAGAGAAATATTAAAAAAAACCTAAAGATGGACTTTAAATTTAAAAATTCCTATGTATAGTCATTTTGAATTGTGCTATATTAATGGTTGTTATATCACAAAATTAAGGTTTGGCAACAGTGAGAGGAATGCTGTTTTAATCTTATAAGGACCATACATAAACTGGTTAATATATCTTTCACTCTTATAAGATTCCGATTTCCTCTTGTCTGTTAAGTACCTTTGGCGGTTATTAAAAGTTACTTTTTCGAGTCATTAGCTCAAACTTGCAGTTAAACAGACAATTTGGCAAATTTGAAGAACAATGACGGAAGAGGTTGTGCGACATCCAGTTCAGTCTCCATTAATCTACTTCGAACCGGTCTCCGATTAAAACGTGCGCAAGATGATATGGGTCGAGTGGTCAGCTGCAATATCTTGGAAATTCAACCTCCCCCGAAACTTCTTTGCTATCCTCAAGTCCCCCCTCCTTTTTGTCCCTAACGTCTTACCGAAGTTGCCATGCTGTCCCTGGAGGAAGAGATAGATTGGGGGCCATGGACATAAACAACAGAAGTGGTTAATTGGCAACGTAGCTATCAGAAGAAGAACAAAAAAGCGGTTTCCCTCTGGAGAATATCAACATATACACTTGTCATATGGCTCATCTACGTAGAAGCGGCAAAAAGCTTGAAGTCCACCACAGATAACAAGTGAATATGACAGCTATATCGGTCGATGCAAATGAATGGTTACGACGGTAATTTCAGAGAGATTATACAGCAGGCCACTATATTTAGAGATAGGTCTATGAGATGGAGTTAATTCAAAGAAGAAATAAGAGGAAGGACGAGGACGTTTTTACAAATCGGAGGCGAGAAGAAATCTTTGGATGAAAATCTCGAAGGAGACGAGAAGGCGAGCGAAGGTAATTTCGAGAGGTAGCGTGATGTGAAAAGTGTCGATGGAACGGAAGAATAATACGTGATAAGCTGGAAACTGGAGGGAAGGGGATCCGCATTTCAAACGGGGTGAGGAAAAATGGTAATTTAGGAACTGCTTGTAGATCAAACTAGGACTATCGTGCAGATTAGCGTAATCAATAAAACATCTGCTTCTTAAAGATCCTCCAATTTCTATTTACATATTAATCGGTATTTTAGCAATTATATGGTACAGGGTGCGTTCCAAAATCAATGCAATCAAATTTCCCGCACAGCTCCTGTTGGTCTGAGTGGGGTCAATATCCTTGAAGTAGGTGGAGTGGGGACGCCGAGCTTTCCCGCGAAGCCGGTCTTAGCGCTCTCCAAGCTGTGGAAGCGGCAGGAGGTTAGTTACTGCATGCCTCTGCGCGCCGAGCGTGTCACGAAAAAAATGGAATCGACGATCGACCAATGTTACGCGATTACTAAGTTTTGCGCTAAACTGAAAAAAAATCTCTTGAAGAGGCTAACAAAATGATTCATTACGGTTACGGGGACCCTGGTCTGTCCTAATCACAAGTTTCGAGGCGGCTGAAGCCCTTTAAGGAAGGCCGGGAAGAGGTTCTCCACGGACAACGCTCTGTGCGGCCGTCAACCAACAAAACCAGCCACAATGTAGCTCGCGTGCGGCAATTGTTGGACTCAGACCTTCGATTGAGTATCAAATGGTTGCCAATGAACTGAACTTATCGTCTACTGTTGTGTTTCGCATTACTACTGAAGATTTTAGCGATGAGGAAGGTGTGCGCCAAGCTCGTGCCCAAGGTTTTTGCCACAACGCGCTACGAGTCCGCGAGTTCCTGGCCAAGCACCAGATGCCAATGCTGCCCCACACCCCTTATAGTCCTGACGTCACCCCAGAAGACTTCTTTTTGTTCCCTCGTATTAAGGCAGCCCTGAAAGGAACCCGTTTTTCGTCCATAGAAGAGATCCAATCAGCCGTGACCTTGAGAGAGGTCTCCGAAGACGCCTTCCAGGACGCGTACCGGTCATGGCAGAGTCGCTGAAAAAAATGTGTAGAGGCCCAAGAACAGTACTTTGAAGTATTTTAAGTGTTTTTGAAAATCTGTTCAACAAATTACTTTAAAAAATATTGCATTACTTTCGGAACGCACCCTATAAATAAACAGTTTTATTGAGTCGACAGGGAGGCCTATGCCCTTATCACCAATCAGATACGGATTCCACCGTCAAGGAAGAGACTGGAAATATATAGCAATTACTACGTATACCATTTACAAAATCAATCGTATATTTCCCGCCATAGATGAGAGATTATAATAGCGTTATATGATCGCGTTAGGAGAGGAAAGGTGTTTTTTGTCAAAAGTCGTCTGGTGTTATCACTCCCTGCCATACACCCTGGCGGCGGCTTTCAGGCTACCATGTGTGCAGTAAAAATCCAAACCGTTAAATAGTAATCGTGCATGTGATGAAGTTTCCATGGAAATTTTCGTAACTCGCAGAGTTATTGGGATTATGAAAAACTTTCGGTAAAAATACTTAATCAAATCCCCGCCTGAGCATCCTAGTTTTTTTTCCTTTCCCGATTCTAATAACCCATATGTCCCATGCTACCGACGGATCATCAGAGCTTGTTGTTTTCGTTGTTTCAAAGGTTATCCGTACTAGATTTGGCCTTTATTGCCCAACCTGGACTCCAACCAAGGAATTTGAGTTGAATTGCACCTATTTCAAAGTGCAAAAAATCATTCGCCTCGACCGGGACCCAGGATTCCTCCGACATTTCGGAGTGTGAGAGGACGCCCCGCCGGTAGTTCGACTGGATAAAGCACTCAAGTCAGGAATCGAAGGATTTGGGCTCGAATCCCGATCAGGGTGAATGATTTTTTCCACCTTGAACTTGGTGCATTTAAATTCGTATTAGGGGAAGATTCCATTGTCGCAACTGGAATTTTCCGCAGTTGTTTGTAGTGGGTTAGTATGTGGTTTCGTCATCCAAAGGAATAACTTGGCTGGATCATTCATTCAAAATGTGCGAGGGCCCTCCGGCAAGTATTTCTCGTGCACCTCTGTGCTTTCCCGACGTGTATGAAGTGCTCGAGCCGCGAGTAGCCGCCGCCAAATCTCAAACGCCTTCTCCGATTAATCCGTGAGTATTTATAAATGATTACGAGAAGCAAAAACGCCACCACTCGTGAAGTTAGGACTGTGATCAGATTTCCGAATGAAATAAAATTATCACCAAGTGATATCTGTATTCACCGTCAATTGAAGGAAGCTCATGGAAACAATGTTATATAGATGAGTCGTCTGCTCGACGAACGAACATGTGATTCATTTCGAAACTTCAACTTTTGGTATGGATAACGTCCGTTCTCCTCCATTTCAATGCCAGGCCTCCAACCACGCCTGCAGAAATGGGGCAACAAAATCACCTGTTCGAACGGCAAACGTACAGCATCCACCCTACACTCCGGACATGGCTCCTTTTATAATTGAATCTCTTTACAGAACGAAAGGATGTTTTTGGACCGGAGTCCAATTTAAAATTGATGAAGGACTGGAAGAAGGGGACGACTATTATTCCCAATGGACCAGAGGCACAGGAGCACGAAGCTGGAATACAAAAAATCGTCACAAGTAATAACACAACTGTATAAATTTGGACGGTGTCCATGTGGACAAGTAGTTAAAAGGTTCTCACTTGACAAATAAAACTTTTTTTCGGGGAAATATGAATTGGTTCTTTGTTGATTCCAAAACGGGTACTGCTTTTCTGACGACACTCATAACACTGGTATCACCGTATGTTGCTGGTAACATACGGGTTGCATTAACAAGGAGATAAACTATGATTGAACCAGCACATGATTTATTCACCTGCTAAGCTCTGATATACCAGACTTTGGAAGACGTACCCACACCACGGATCATAAAATGCTGACTAAGAGATTTTCTGTCGCCTGTTAGAGTGAAGCACCATTTGTAAGATCCTGTAAAATCCAGTCAAGGCAATTGTTACGTCCCATACGGATTTCAAGAAACTGCGGGAGATGCTGCAACAGTGACTTTTAACGGAGTCATCCGCTAACAAGCATTTCATCGCAACAATTTCAGAGCGTAAAAATCATTCTCCTTGACCGGGATTCGAACCCGGATCCCTCGATGTCCGGACGAGTGCTTTAGCCAGTATCCGGGTTCGAATCCTGGTCAAGGCGAATGATTTTTACGCTCTGAAATTGTTACGATGAAATCCCAAACGGATTGTTTAACGGGGTATATTTCGAATATAACGCGACACTGTGACGGGTGAAGTGGGAAAAAACTAGGGGTTCATGTTGATGTTGAAAAATAACTAACTCGGCTTTTACATTTTTTGTAAGTTATTTAGTTGGTTTAGATATTTTTCAAACTCAATTTGAAAATTTTCCACCAAGTCACGCCAGAACCAGTTTTATTTCAAGGTTAATGTGTTTTAATGGAGTACAATTGGATCTTGGTAGCAAAATTTGGTCAATAAGCGTCCGCAAAGAATCTGACACAGAATATTTCACAAGGTATTTATTCATTTGTCAAAAGTGAAGCAATAGCAGCGGAATGGTCAACTGCGTAGCTGGTATAGATAAAAATGAATCACAACAGAGACTAAGGGATAAATGACAGCGTCATTTCATGTAGGGTACACTAGACGCTCATTCCAAATAGATTATAAGCTGAGTCTGCAACAGGATCAGTCATCAGATGATGTCGCCATGTCGGCCGTCGTCTTCGTAGTTGGTTAACCATGATCTCTCGATATCAAGAAAATGGGCTTTCAGTGCCCTTGATGTGTGCGAAACACCTCTGGAAACGCAAAGGTGACAACCATATAATTCTTAGAATCAAAATGAAGGAAAGGACTCGCTTTCGTCTGATCCTCGCAAGCCACCGCTTCGGTCAATCTCTTGCTAAAAAGATTCCACATCCCCTCCTCTCGGTTTGCCTCGGAGGAGAGAACTGGCCCATATCAACGGACTAAGGTGACCAAAAACTCGCTGGTTCCTCAGTACTGGTTGTGGTACTTGGGCATCTTCACGCAGATCTCGTACGGTTGGTGTCTGTGTCTGTGTTCGCGGCTGTAGTCGTGGCTCGAGTCGCTGGAGTCGTATGAACTCGAATGAAGGCTGGAACTGCTGCTGTAACTATGAGCAGGTTTCTTCGGCCTCCTGTAGGGCTTGCGGTGCTCCTCACTGGATCTGTATGTGTGCCGTCCCTTTGAGGGTTTCCTGTGATAGCTGTTGTAGCGGTCCTTTTCGTGGCCTCGCGAATCGTAAGGGTCGTTGTGAACGGGCGGGAACAAACTTCGAAGCTCGTCTTCTGCAGCCGGGATCAGCGCCTCGTCGTTTTCCTCTGAGAGAACAAAAGAGGGTCAATTGAGGTATCGGGTCGCGGATTTGCACACAAGTATGAAAATCAAAGCCATGGTGGATTTTAATATGTTCAAATATTAATTAAATTCATATATATGTGTTTGTATGTAAAAAATATATACATACACTATCTGTATATATATATATTTTTTTTAGGTAATCTACCGGTTAAGGAAGGTTTTTGGATGGACCCAACTATCAAATAAACATTTTGTGACTCCCCACCTAGCAAACTAATCTATATCAGGTCCCTCTTCATCTCGGTGTACTTCTTTCCTCCCTTCATCTCGTCTAACATCCCTATCCTGTTCCTACCCTTACCTCGCTTGCCCAACATTCTTCCCTCTATTACCCTCTTCAACATTCCACTACCGCTCAATACGCCCTTCATCCATTTTTCCTGCCTCCATAGGATTTCTCTCAACAAACCCCTCTCCTCCCCCACCATTTCTAGTACTTCCTATATATATAGACTATATATAGACTCTCGATCAGGTCTGACCTGAAGAAGGCCTCGGAGTAGGCCGAAAGCTTAAATCATCTACAGTGTGAGTGTCCTTTTACGTGTTATCTGTTTTATTCTGTGTCCTATTGTGCCGTCCAAAAGTTATATTGCTCTCGTGAGTACTTCCGCATCATCTATATATATATATATATATATATATATATATATATATATATATATATATATATATATATATATATATATATGTTCTGTTCTGATATATGTATAGCAGTTCTGTTCCTAATTCCTCTTGAGAAAGGTGGTTGGACCACCGAAAATTCGAGAACCAGTGAGTTTTTCCTCTTTGGTGTTTTGGTTTCTGTGTTTGTTATGACTTATCAGTGAATTTATATATATATATATATATATATATATATATATATACACAGTAATCAACCCGAAGGTCGGTTTAGTAGGTGATGGTAGAGCTCACCCATGTACCAAGCCCGACGGCGTGTGAATATTCACACATCAGGGTAGGGGGGCCAGTTCCTTTCCCTGTGCCGGTTATGGTTTCCCAGGAAGATCTGGTACCCGAAAAGTCAACTAGCTTGGGTGGAGCTGCAGGTGCCCAGAGTGCCTAGCCCGGGAATCGAACCCGGGATCCTCCGGTCAGTAGTCCAACGCTCTACCCACTAGACCACCGCGACCCGCATATATATATATATATATATATATATATATATATATATATCATTCATGTTCATGTTTCTGACAATATTTTCCTCCTGTAATTTCAGATGTTGTTGCCACCATGTGGATCGTTCTAATGCTTCTTGGCACCCTGGGAGGTGTGCTGTGTTATCCACCCTGGGGTGCTGCCCCAGTACCCCCTGAGCCAGTGCAAGTCATGACTGATGTCACCAATCACCTCGGTGTTTCACTACTGCAGGTTAGTACACAATGGATGATGGTGAAAAGAATGACCACATATTTAGAAGAATGTTTTGAAGTGGAGGAGATGTGGAACTGAATCATGTGTGACAACCAGAAAACAAAATATCTTTCTTTGTATAGGACTTTACTGTAACCAAGTTTTTGAAATGTTGCATAATATTCAGATCTGGTAATAGGAACTAAAGATTTAATTTTTTTAGCCATGAGTAATGCTCATACATAAAATAAATTTCATTCAATGTGTCCGTTGAATGAATTATACCTCAACATTCCATCGCTGATAATATAGCATCATGATCAAAAACATTTCTTTTGTTATTTGTGTTTTTTACAAAATAATTGTCTAATTTTTTTTAACTTGGCCAATTAAGATTTGAAAGAGCATAATTTTGCATTTGAAAAGTTTGATCTTTCAGCTTCTAGGAGCATTGAGGAAATTTGGGGGTTCTGGTTTTGAACCCAAGTCAAGATGAAAGATTTTTATGCAGTGAAATTTCTATACTACCTTGAACAAAAATTTCCCGGAATAACCACCGTGTGGCGCTCCCATCGTTTCGATTTGAGTTCTGTTTTTTTTGTTAAATTGGTACATCTGTTGTTGATATTCCCTTTAAATCTTAGTGTCATAACTTGACATTTGCAAAAGTTACGTAGCCAAGAGTACATCTATCTCTGTGTGTGTTGGCGATTTTTTACAATTGCAGAAATGGATTTAAATTTGCAACAACGAACTTGTATTAAATTTTGCGTAAAAAACGGATTTAGTGGCGCACGGACGTTGGAAATGTTGGAAAAGTGTTTCGGCAACGATTCTCTAAAAAAAACGGTCGTTTACCAGTGGCACGAGCGGTTCAGAAGTGGTCGTGAGTCAATCGAAGATGATGAACGCAGTGGCAGACCATCGACATCGAAAGTCGGTGAAAAAATTGATAAGGTAAAAGAAATGTTGGTCAATAACCGCAAATTAACCATCAGAGAAATAGCGGAGGGCTTGAACATTGCCTATGGATGCGCCCAAGACATTGTGGTTAATGATTTGGGTTTCCGTCGTGTAGCAGCAAAGTTGGTGCCAAAAGACCTCAATTTCATGCAAAAAAGAGACCGTGTTGACGTCGCAAAAGACATGATTTGCGAGGCTGAATCCGATCCCACATTCATCAAAAGGATCATTACTGGAGACGAGACGTGGGTTTATGAGTACGACACGCAATCCAGACATCAGGCAAGTGAATGGCGTTCACCAAATGAGCCGAGACCAAAAAAACCACGTCGTTTTCAGTCAAAAAAGAAGGCAATGCTGACGGTTTTCATGTATTACAACGGTGTAGTGCATCATGAATTTTTGCCAGAAGGCCAGACAGTAAACAAAGAGTATTATTTGGGCGTTATGAGACGTTTGCGTGAAGCAATTCGCCGAAAGAGACCAGAAATCGTCGCACAGTGCGTCGAGACCGTCGCACAGTGCTATCATTATTCGTAATTTTTTGACGAAAAATGCAACAAATACCATCCAACAGCCACCGAATTCACCTGATTTGGCTCCCTGTGACTTCTTTCTGTTCAATCGAGTTAAAAAACCATTACGGGGAACGCGTTTTAGCAGCCGAGAGGAAGTAATGGAAAAATCGCAGGAAGCACTGATGGACATACCGAAAACCGAATATAAAAAATGTTTCGAGGATTGGATCAAGCGCTGGCATAAGTGTGTTGCAGTCGATGGGGATTACTTTGAAGGGGACAATATAGATTTAGATGAATAAACGTATTTTTAATTTTTTGAATAAATTCCGGGAACTTTTTGATCAAGGTAGTATATATATATATATATATATATATATATATATATATATATATATATATATATATATATATATATATATATATATATATATATATATATATACATACATCTAGCCACTTTTATCCCGACAAAATACGGATTTTGTTTTCAAAATTATTTAATTTTACAAACCAAAGGCACAGTGATGGGAACGAGGATGGCGCCATCGTATGCCAATCTCTTAATGGGTCACCTTGAAGAGATATTCCTTTCACAGCAACCCTTGCAACTCCTTTTCTGTGTCCTCGGCATAGACGACATTTCAGACTCAACCGTCACCTTTCTTGACACAAACATCTCACTTCACAATAACAAATTCACCAGTTATCAAAACCACCAACCATCGGCAATATCTACGTACACTTCACCAGCTGTCACCCTTCTCACACCAAACGCTCGATTCCTAACTCTCTCTCCATCCGCGGACATCGGATTTGCAACACTAAAGCTACTCTCAACAAAAAACTCCACAATCTACACCATGCACTCCTCCAACGCGGTTACCACCACCGCTCCATCCGACCACACACACCACAGAATAACAACCCCACATCTGACGCTGGACTCAACCTTTGCTCAACCTATTTCCCCGGATCCCACAGACTGAAAACCATTCTCAAATAATTGTTTCCTATTTTACACGGCAGAGACGCTACCTCATCCTAACTGCCCCAATGCCCCCCTCTCGTACGCAGAGGACTCGCCAATCTCAGAAACCTTCTGAGATCCACCAACCCTTTTCCGCTCCCCACTGACAAATTTCCTCATATTTCCCCAACTTGCAAACGCCACCGTTGTAAAACATGTCTGCTCTCTTCTCCCCACATCCCCTCATTGCCCCATCACCTTATTATTACGCTAACTGCCTCCGAAAAAGAGTTGTCTATCTCTTGTCATGCGAACGATGCACTTCGTTTTAAATAGGGGAATGCATTGACCCTTTATCCAATCGAATGAATAATCACCGCTACTCCTGCACTTCGGTCTCACTCTCTTCTCTTCCTATCCCTTTATACGCAACTTCACACAAACTGTCATTCGACGAATGCTTTTCCCTAACAATTCCAGAATCCCTACCCGATTCACCCACCAACATAGAGGTGAGAACTCGCGAATTCGCATAAATACTAGTTCTCCGATCTTTTAAAATTCCCAGCCTCAACCACCATCTTTAATTCCTTTCCCAGCATACCCTGCACCTTCCCCCCCCCCAGGGTTCATAGTCTCCGTCCGAGATTTTCTAGTCTGATCTGAAGAAGGCCGAAAGTTTAAACAATCTAAAACGTGAGTGTCCTTTTACGTCGAATCTATTTTATTTTGTGTTCTATTGCGACGTCCAAATATTGTAACGCTCTGGTGAGTCTAACTACATCATTTATATACATGTATATATAAATATATATGTAGATATTTATTATATTAATATTATTATTAGGTAATCTACCAGTTAAGGCAGGTTTTTTTGGATGGACAGAACTAATACTGTCCATCATAAAAATCTTGGAAATAATAATTGAGGTGGTTTCCCGTTGCCTTTCTCAATAGTGCTTTTAGTGCCGCCCCACTAGGGTCAGACGCCTTTGCTTACTGGAATATTAATTTCATCGGAGTTTATTACATAAATATATGTACAAACACATATCTATATATGTATGTATTTTTCTAAAAATATATATATCTCTACAAACACGTGCGTTTCGAGGCACGCATAGCCAGAAGAAAGAGATGAGCCACCTTGGACATATTCAAATAAAACAAAATCAAAGAGACACATATAAATAAAAATTAAACGTATTCCAAAATTTTCGATGCGAAAACAACCATCCTCATGTTTGTCCTTCCTCCTCTCCTCTTGTAACCTACTCCTTAGCTCCTTCTCTTCCCAGAGGGAGGTGGTTGGCCTCAAAAAAATTCGGAATACGTGTAGGTTTAATTTTTGTTTTTCTATTTTTGTTAAGCTAGCGTTATCTCCCTTCGCCATTTTAATTATCCGAGAGGTTTTCTTGTCCGAGAGGTTTTCTACATCATCATTTATCATCATCATTCATGAGGGGTTTGTTGGGAGATATACTATGGAGGCAGGAAAAATGGATGAAAGGCGTACTGAGCGGCAGTGGGACGTTGAAGAAGGTAATAGAGGGGAGAATGTTATGCAAGCGATGAAAGGGCAGGAACAGGATAGGGATGTTGGATGGGATGAAGGGAGGAAAGAAGTACACAAAGAGATGAAGTTGGACCTGATGTTGAGTAGGTTACTAGATTGGGTTTTGTTTGGAGGTACAAAATATTTATTTGTTAGTTGTGTACATCCAAAAACCTACCTTAACCGATGGATTAACTAATAATCATAATATTTGTATATTGTCGATGATGTAGCACACACGAGAGCAGTGTAACACTTGGACGGCAAAGTGCATACAGAACACAAAAATATTCATGGAAAAGAGTAATATGACTCTCACATTTGAGATAATTTGAGCTTTCGTCATTCTCTGTGTGTGTGTTTCTGTGAGTGGTTATGTGTGCAAACACGACTAATTGCTATGGAAATTTCTTTTGGCAAAAGGACAGAATTGTATACAGCTTGCAAATCATGGGCGAAAGATATATGTGCAAATAAATACCTAAAATGCCTAGCGTTGAAATTACTGTCCAGAATAATTTACATTATATATCCCTTTATGTGTTTTTGTATTATTTGTTGCTGTGAAAGTTTTTATTCTACACTTTTGTTATTCTTCGACGTTATCAATCATATATATATATATATATATATATATATATATATATATATATATATATATATATATATATATATATATATATATATATATATATATGATTGATAACGTCGAAGAATAACAAAAGTGTAGAATAAAAACTTTCACAGCAACAAATAATACAAAAACACATAAAGGGAACACTCAACATTATTTCTTGATAATTTCAACGGAAGTGAGGTCCGTTTCATCAGAAGATTCGCGAGGAGTGCGTCTCGCGGTTCCGAAGAACATATACATTAAATATATATTATTTCAAATATATATTATATACATGCATTGTATGTGTATATATTATATATTTTTAAGTTAATCAACCGGTTAAGGTAGGTATTTGGGTGGACACAACTATGAAATAAATATTTTGTGACTCCCAACATAACCAAATCCAGCAACCTACTCGACATCAGGTCCCTCTTCATCTTTGTGTGCTGCCCTCCTCCCTCCATCCCGTCCAATATCCCTATACTATTCCAGCCCTTTCCTCGTTGGCCTAACATTTGGCTGTCTCCATAGGATTTCTCAACGTCCCCGTCATCAACTCCCTCCTCCTTGAGAAAGCTTCCTTGCCTAGCGCAATTCTTCTCCTTACGTCCCTACCACTTTGACCGTATTGGTCCAAAACACTTCCGAGATATGTAAACTGCTCTGCCTACTTTCTCCCCTCCTATTTTAATGTTTACCTTAGCCTTTTTCTTTCTGGAAAATCGCATAACCTTTGTTTTATTAATATTGATTATCATCCCATATTTATCGCACTGAATCTCCAATTCACTCAGCAATGCTTGCAACCCCTTGGCCGACTGAGCAACTAAAGCTTGGTCATCAGCAAACCTAACTAATTTTATGAATTCCCCTCCGACTTTCATTCCTACCTACAGTTCTCCCCATGCCTCTTTAATCATTTCCTCTACATATACTTTGAACAGCACCGGTGACAATGGGAAACCCTGCCACACACCTCTTCCTAACACTGCCCATCCGGACTCTCCGTTCCCCACTCGCACCTGAGCAGTCTGAGATATGTACAGGTTGCGGATGAGTCTCCTGTCCCTCCAATCCATTCCTATTTTCTGCAATGCACGCATTAATTTTTCCCAATTCACTCTATCAAACGCTTTTTCGAAATCTACAAAACAGGCAAATACTTCCTGATTGTATTCTATATTCCTCTCGATTAGTGATCTCATTACTGCAATGGTATCGCGCGTACCTCTCCCATTCCTAAACCCAAACTGATCATCCCCTAAGTAATCGTTTGTCTTACTCTCTATCCTTTTGTTGATGATCCTGAGAATAACTTTAGCTGCGTGGGATATCAAACTTATTGTTCTGTAATCCTCACATGACGAAGCCTTTGCCTTTTTTGGAATAGGAACTAACACTGATCTCACAAAATTTTCCGGCCAGATTCCTTCCTCATAGATACTACCAATCAGCCCATATACTATATAGGAAGTAACATTGATCTCACAAAATTCGTGTCCCGCAGTTTCCAGGACTCAATTTCTCTCTAGTGTCCATCATAATGTATATTATTTTTTATATAAACACACACACACACATATATATATGTATATATATGTATATATATATATATAATAAGTGTGTACTGGAGTATCAAAAAAAGAGTGATATTATGGGAGAGGGCAGAGTATAAATGAATCCTACATGTTAAGTAAAAAGCGGTTATCCCTCTACTAATAGGCTAAAGGTTGATTCCTTATCATTGGTGGAAAAATGGCATCTTAAATTTATCTGTTTATCTTTATCTTAGTTTCTCTTATTTTATTGACATGATCTCACCTACCGCAGTACGAGGACTCATTTTCAACATCATTGTCAAAGATGCAATCATCATTTCCAATTACGGAAGAGTTTCAATCTGTGTTATTAAACTTTCGCTCCATTGAGTGCTTCCCAGCCTAGCTGCTCTAATATGTTGGATGCGTCACTAAGTTTATCATGACAACGTTTTACAAATCTAGCCCCTCTACGCTGCCTGCGATCCAATTAGCCAATCCATCCAACTTCGTGAGGATCCCATATACTTGAAGTACATTCTAATTTTGACCTAACCAGTGGAAGATGGGAATTTGACTCTTTGATGTTTTCATCACATTTATGCATCAACCTTCTAGTAAATCCTAATTTTATGTTAGCCTGTCCACATATTTCCGACATAAAAGGTTTGTATAAAAAGTATCGGTAACAATTTTTTCTGACGTGCATTGTGTGAATTGCTGAATTCAGACCATTGTTGGTTAAGTGTGCGCATGGTCGCAGATCGTATACTTGGCATCGATAAGATGACAGTTTACACACCATTATATTATTGACAATGCTAAATCTCCATGCTAAATTCGTCCTCCCTAAGATCTTGAGCGCTTGAGCCAAGGTAACCGACTGCTTGACGAAACACGGTATCGCAACAATTCCCCAACCCCCTTGTAGACCCGACTTGGTACCGACAGACTCCAATCGACATATTCTATAATATATAAAACAAAGTCGTTAATCGTGTTAGTATCACCATTTATAACGGCTGCACAGATTTTAATGATGCTTGGTTTTTCCGATACGACTCAGCTCAGAATAACAGAATAACCATTAAAATAACGTAAAGGTATCGTATCGTATTGCTTAATGGAAGAAATTTCTAAATCGAAAGCAAGGCGACACGGTTGTCCATTAAAATATCGTAAAAGTGTCGCATCGTAATATTGTATCGTAAATATCGTACGATTCATCGAAGAAATTTCAACGTCCGAAGAAAGGCTTCCTGTCATTTGGGTCACAACAATGGCTGAAGCAACTATTTCTGCATATCTAAGTCAGATACGCGCATTATTTGCTATAATCCTTAAGACATACCTCCCATCTAATCCACGTGACCTGTGGAAGAAATACAAGGATAACATGTCAGAAGACACATTACATCGAATTCGTGTAAGTTCAAGAAATCTCGATTGAAGACATTTTTTACCATGTAGTTGAAGTGTGGCAGGTTATCAGTGAAGTTAGGAATGCCAGCGCCAAATCGAGGAATGAACGACGCATTTAATTGAGAATTGGACATGAACGTGAATATGATCGACATAAATTAGACCAATTAGTTCAAACGATTGTACCCCTGCTGAACCCCCAACAGAAGGAAGTTTATTAAACATTGATGAAGGCAATTGATGATGGAAATGGTGGCTTATTTTTCCTGGATGTCCCTGGTGGAATTGGGAAGACATTCCTCATATCATTGCTTTTGGCCACTGTTCGTGTGAGAACGGGCATTGCGGTAGCAGGTGCTTCTTCTGGCATAGCGGCCACATTATTGAAACGGCTCATTCAGCGTTGAAGTTGCCGTTAAACCTACAAAAATCCGAACAAGTGACATGTTACATTTCGAAGCAGTCCGCAATGGCCAAAATTTAAACAGCATCTAAAATCATCACATGGGACGAATGCATGATGGCGCACAAACTCGCATTGGAAGCACTTGACCGGACATCGAAAGATCTGCGCAATGACTCGAGATACTTGGTGGCGCAATGATTTTACTGTCTGACGATTTCCGCCAAACACTGCCAGTCATTCCAAAATCGACTGCTGTCGATAAAATAAAAACTTGCCTCAAATCGTCAAATCTGTGGCGCCTTGTGAAGAAACTTCAACTGAAACATGAGAGTTGCATTGCTGAACGATCCATCCCTTGAGCATTTCTCCAAGGAACTGTTGGCTATCGGTAATGGCCGTGTTCCCCTCGACGAATCGAGCGGATTGATTTCATTCCCTCGGAATTTTCGCACTTTTGTTTCATCGAAAGATGAGCTCATCAAAAAGGTGTTCCCGAACATCATTCATAACAACAAAAATCACAGGTGGCTGAGTGAGAGCGAGCAATTATGGCAGCTAAGAGCAAAGATGAGCATGACTAATACTTCGTAATTCATAAACAAATCGTTGGTACTCTGCATTCATTCAAATCTATTGACTGTGTAACGAACGAAGACGAAGTCACCAACTATCCATCTGATTTTTTAAACTCCTTGGATGTGCCTGCCTTACCACCGCACAATTTACAGCTTCAAGTTGGCTCGGTGGTCATGATGCTTCGAAATGTAAATCAACCAAAACTCTGCAATTGAACGCGTTTAGTGATTAAAAAAACTGATGATCAATGCGATTTACGTGACTTTACTCAAAGGAAAATTCAAGGATGAGGAAGTTCTTATTTCGAGGATTCCCATGAATCCTACCGATAAGCCCTTTGAGTTTAAACGAATTCCTTCTCCAATTCGTGTTGCATTCGCGAATACGATTAACAAATCAAAAGGCCAATCGTTGAGTGTTTGTGGTCCGTATCTAGAAAACCCATGTTTTTACATGGTCAATTACATGAGGCATGTTTACGTGTTGATTAACTGTCCGCTTTATTTGTTCTTGCGCCGGATCAGGAAACAAAAGATGTTGTGTATCAGAAGGTGCTTGACTCAAGAGAATGAACCCGAATTGATTGAAGAAAACTACGTCTTTCTGATAATCCAATATTATACCTATTTTTGTAGTTTTATTGAATTGAATTTTTTTCCTTATGTTATTATAACAAGTGAAATATGATTGAAATCGGAACAGCCGCTCTTCATTTATATATCATGTAACTAAACTGCTTATTGATGTTTAGACGGTACGAAGTTCGCCAGGTCAGCTAGCTCCCTATAAAAGCGCAACCCCCCCTCAAAGGACACCACCATAATGGGACCGTAAACTGCCCTCAAACAAGCTTGTCGGCATATTCTTATGAACCCACCGGAATCCGTCTCCCAGAGAGCCTTTGAGTCGTGGAAAAGACTCGAGGGCAAAAGGGCGAGTCGACGCTTTCAAGAGATGTACACTTTTAAAAGAATTCGGAAGCATCGTAAGAATATCTGACATAAATCCATTTGTCTGGATCTTTTCCCGTTCTTTTTATACAGGTCACATACGTTTCACCAAGGAGAGATCGTGAGTGAGGGAAACGCCTAAGTGTTTAATCGAGTCTCCTGCCATTAATTTATTCAAATTTCGTGGCATTATTTGCAACGACACCAGCAACATACAGAGGTCAAGTTGTTGAATTAAGGGATACGCAAATATATATCTAGTAAGGTAAAAATAGATGGAAATATGAGTCACTATTATTACGAATAGATAGTGGCAATTGATTAACAGAAGGGTATGATTGTTGATCATGATGTTAAGTCACTCTTGTGTTGAAACATCAACCCGGGATCAAAACTACTAATCATACTGACACCATTAGATTCTCTAACACTAGAATTTGATACCCTGTGATCGAAGACCAATTATCCTACAGTCACTGATCGACCTTCAAAACAGAATAACAAATTGCTTTCTGAGCCAATTGCAAAGGACGCAGTAAGAAATAGTGAAAAACATTGAGCAATATACTTGTACGAAAACACTTGTAAGAAACCATTTCTAAGATGGATGTGACGTACATTATCGTATGGCATACCCCTCTTGGTATATTTTCACGATGAAGTATATCATTTACCTTCAACACTTACTTATGCTGCTATTCGTTACAAAGTTTAGTTGACGCGCCTCAACTTACCTGATTTTAATCTAAATTTCTCTTTTATACCTATAAAAACTATTAAAACTTTTTAATTATATGCGGGATTAAAATGTTTAATGGATACGCCATTGCACGCCATCGAAACCCATCGCTTGACGGTTACTATTCCAATGTCTCTGGTTGAAAGTGGCATTAAAATACTGAGAAGGAAACTCTCGGAACATTTTAACCAGTTGAAAATATAATCAACGTGTACCCACTTCTGTAACTCAAACGAAAATAGGTTAAGAATAAGGCTGTTTTTCCCTCATTAAAAGTTTATGACGAGACGTACATTTAAAAGCCATGATCGTTTTGAACAACTTCTGGGACACAATGAATTCCCTGAAGTTGGTGAGACCCGTGTTCCCTCTTTCGAACATGAAGAGAAAATCATTGAACGTATTAATTTTTGTTTTTCACCTTCGGATATTCCCCACCCAATAAAGGACCAAGCGGATATTCACTAAACATTTGCTGAGGCACTGTGATGAGGTTACTTCGTCGCAAATCAGTACGGCATAGGGTTATGTGCATCGATTGCAAAATCCAGGAAACTTGCACTGTAAGGCCTCGTAAAAATAACAAATTAAAGAAAATTCCAATGTATTCATAATAATTGAGCACCGATCAACCCAAAAAAGAAACTATACATTGCCGTGATGGTATTTTGGGAAGTGAAACTCCACGACAGTGACCAACCACAACCTCACAACCAGAACATCCTCCTGTGGTAGTTTTCGGGAATGCTACCACTTCCTCGCCAGTGACCAACCACAGACACACACACGCGCATTCAACCCAATAATGGGATCTTTCGCAGGGGTAAACGGGACTCCGTTAGGGATGCCTGGGTTACTGAACAGATACGCACTATCCGTGACTGTTTACGGGAATAAATTCCGCGCCAGGGACGAACGCAGATTTGACGCACGCTCACGAGCACTCAGGAAATAACTCACACATTCATAAAAGGAGGGCCTCAATAATAGGGAGAATATTACTCAAAATTGAGCGACCTCAAGCGAGATAAACAACAAGGAGGAGACGAAAGACGAGGAAGTGCGTCAGATACGCGTATTTCGGCAACAGAAAGTTGCATGTATTAGTTTCCTTTACGAGACGATCGGTGGTAACTTATTACGTCTGTAAAAGTTTTCATTTAATTCGTTATTAATTGCAATTTTAAAGGTTTACCACCCGTAAAAATTTCTATTTCTATTTTTGTTGTAACAGTGCTTTAAAAACCGCGAATAGAAATATGTGTATTCAGGCCAACAATTCCGATTAATTTAACAACAACCTAAACAGAACACAGCGTTTTGTTGGCTAACTGCCGACTTTGATTCAGTTTTAAAATCATTAAAACTTTCTTTCAAAGGATGGAAAATTCACTTTCCACTGATCAATTGGTGAGTCAATGCATTGTTTTCAATAAAGGACAGTATGAGGAGTTTAACGTCGAAGCTGTTCAATTTGATACTCACCTGGAACTGGTAATGCGTATATCTCAGCCAGAGCCACCACAGCCAAGAGCACCCCAAGCACCAAGTACCACTTCATCGTTTGAAATCTGGAAAGAATAAAATCGTGCAACCAATTAATTCGCGCTCTTGACCGCCAAGTCACTCAATTTCAGATCCAGGAATCGAAGTCTTTTTCTATAAAACTTAAAATAAGTCTATCTTTACACTTAATACACCGACTGCAATATTTAAAATAGTTTTTGTTCACGGTGTTTCCGTAAAGACAGTATTCTTAAGAACCATCGCTCATCGAAAGGAGATTTCTGCGCGAGTTAAAACTTTCGATATTTCATTTAATGCCCTTTGACTGTGCTCGTGGCGTTGAGCGCGTTTGAAACTTAGCGAATTTGACGACAAATAATAATAGCAAAATCACAGTTTGCAAAATGTAATGTGGCCCACTGTCCTCATTTGAGTGAAAATGGGATTTTCCAGCATCCCTGAATTCTTTCCCGGTTCAGCTGAATCTGAGGATGAAATCATCGCTGTGTTCTTTAGCCTGGGCGACTTCACCTTTCGAATTTGAAGTGTGTGACTCTGCAGCACTTGAAATCGCCTTCCGAAAGCTATGTTGGTCTAAATTTGGAATCGCCGAATGCCTGCACAATCCGAGTGACCGATCAACTTCTGACACTGCCATCCGTGGTCCCAGCTTTTTATACCCGCCCTAAACTTCGCCGCTGGCTTCAGGAAGGGCTCTCTTGATAAAAGCAGACGAAACATGTCACCTTTAATTTCTACAGGGAAAGCATTTTACGATGTTCAGAAAATTCAGGGAATAATCAGCAGCCTTAATCACGTCGTTATCAAGCTCGAGGACAGTCGAGGAAGGGAAGGGTCAATGTTGCGGGGATAAGAGCAGCGGTCAACTCGCAGTCGGCGTGGGAATCCTGGCAAATCTTTGAGAAGCCTATCGATGTACGCAGCCAGACCTTAAGGGAAAGCAGCCGAGTTCAAAGGGGGTGGGGTTATGCATACTATATCCGGAGAGCATCAAAATATTTGAATCGAGAGACAGACGTGAACAAATATTAACTTGGATTGAGGCATGACATCTTTCTTAAAAATGTTTTTTTGCATAAAATGCTTTTTAATGAAATTTATCAACGTACGCAACTTAATGCACGCAAAATGCTGAAATAAGTACACCTGTGGCAAATTTAGCCACGTGAAACAAAAGAATCTACAGTTCGTGAGTCGTGCAGAAATAAATAATAGTGCCTGCATTTTGTCTCACGCTGAAGTATCGCATTTGATGCAATACTTCGATGCATTTCGGAATGAAATGTACTTTGGATGATGACCAGTTTTACTCAATTAACTTGAACACGCGAGTCATAGGGAATATCAATAGTAATTAGAAATATCTCGTTCTTGATAGAAAAGTGTACGTTGACGGACATTCACACACAACAAACGCCGCGAATGTCTAGATCCGTCGGTGATACCTGTAAATCACCGTAGATTCGGCAATGCATGGTGATAGTACGCGCCCTCATTCCACTAATCAGTCGGAATGCGGGCGCGCAGCCATAGGGCGACCGAATGACACCTTTAGGAAATTGAACTAACGTGCAGAAGTTGATGAAGTCGCTTTGGAGCGCGGGGCTCAAATATCGCCTCTCTCCCTAATTGCTGTGTCAGATCCCCGTGTTGGATAGCGCGCAGTTTTAGACACGCAGGTGTAAATTAGTTAAAAATCAATAAAAACCATAATTTAGGCACGAAGGAATTTGTTGAGCCTCGCCTAACAAACCACGGAATTGACACCGCGTACACCACAGGTAAAAACATTCTATCCGCATACATCCCTCCTCCTCCCTTCATTCCGTCCAACACACTCGCCCTTTCCTATACCTGCCCCTTCATCGCGTCCATAACATTCTCCCCTCTTAACGTAGCATTAATTCATTCAAACATATAATATTTGTGCATCGCCGAAGAGCGTTCTATTTCGAAAAAAATATATATATGTTCATTATACATATATATACACACACATATACATATATACATTATAGTACTATGTATATATGTATACATTAATACATATACGCATCGATGTTGTAGCAGCATTCACGAAAGGGGTATAGAAGTCTAACCTAAAGAAGGTCTCAGAGAAGGACGAAAGCCTAAACTTTATTAGATGTAAAGTCTTCCAATTATATTTTGTGTTGCCCGGTGCCGTCTAAGGGTTATTTACATATTTTTGTCAACGAAGGAGGGAGATATCGCTAGTCTACAAAAACACGGAGAGACACATATAAATGACACGAAATTCCAATTTTTCATTGGCCAAGCCACCTTCCTCTGGGGAAAAGAGGAATTCATCTTGAAAGAAGGAGGAAGGTGGTGAGGTTTCTGAAAATAAATTTTGAATACATCTGAGTGTCATTCGCATGTGTTCCTCTGTGTTTTTGTCCACCAGCGATGTCCATCGTGGTATTCAAGAGGGAGTCCGATTCTCTTTGCTGGAAATGCGGAACTTCTTTCCTATTACAAGAAATTGTACGGAATGGCTAGAATCGTTGTTTAAGTAATAGCACCCTGATATACAGAATGATCTACACGAATTTGGCATTACCAATAGTTTATACGGCGTTGTATGATTTTAAAGGATGCAAACAGTTACTGAATGGCTTCTATGATTTGGTGAGCATAACACTTAATTGCTTGAAAACAAGCATTAAAACGAACGAATTCTCAACTCTGCAAATATTTGAACGCCCAAGGCATGTCGTCTGACATGTTCTCTAATTCTCTAGTCCGCCTTCCATGTCCTAGCATCTAACATCCACCTCTCGATCAACATTTTCAAAACTCCACTGCCTCTCAATATCTCCCAACATTTCTCAACTTTGCCAATTTACAATTCTTCTTTTAATGTCCCTTCCAGTTTCCCCATTTTCGTCTAAAATATTTTAGAAATAAGAGAAGTATTTTTCTCTTCGAATTATTTTTTTTCTAATTCTATCTCTAAAATTAGGCTTCGAATTCCTTTAGAATCCCATTGCCCTCGTTTACTTAAGATTGATGATTCTTCACCAAAGTCACTATCACACTGAGTGCGTTATGCACTCCGTGCCAGCATTTGCTGCACTAAGTACTCTAGTATGTCTCACGAACTAGCTTATACGATTGGTATTGTGAGCAGACTGTTTTTTTCTATACTTTGCTCACTCTGCCAACTGTTAAAATGGAATGCACATGCAGTAGACAATCACAGCGCGAGTTCTGTGATTAGGTTTTACTGGAAAGGAGGCTGACACAAGCCGATTGAAATTCACAGGCAACTTTGTGAAGTACACGAGGAGATGGAATGAGTGAAGGCGGAGTGAGGCAGTGGTGCATTCAGTTTTAAAATGGTCACAGCACAAATATTCAAGACGATAGGACACCGCAGTGGTCGGCATAGCCCTGTGGTGACAGGCGGCAGATGGCTTTAGAGACGGAATTGAGAGGCTTCTGTATCATTATGGTAAAAGCCTCGATTCGAATGAAAGACTCCTCGGGGAAAATAGTTTAAGACTGTGCCTTTCAAATTTAATACATAACAAAACTTTGTCTTGTAACTAGGTTTATATTTTATTTTTCAAAACGTAAGTTACTTTCTGGGCAACTCTCGTATGTTGACCATTAGAAAAATCTGGTTTAACCAGCTCCGTCCAGACCCTTCATTCCTACGACCTGTCGTTTCAGTGCGTGACGCGAATAGTCATTTCAGCGCAAACATTTGTAAATGATGATAATGAGAGACAGCTTTTTATTAATCTCTTGCCTGGGATTGCCCACCTTGATTCACCATCCGATAACACTTTCTTTGCATTCCAAATGCTTCAAATAACTCGCCTATCCTTCCAGTCTGCTGCTTTCGTCTCAAGAGTGTCTATTATTAATTTCCAATGCACTCTTTGGAACATCTTATTGAAATCCAAAGAAAATGACTTCATGAGAGTCATCTTATTTTTCTCCATCAATAATATCATTATTGCTACGATACCATGCTCTCAATCAAAATCCTTCCCATTCTAGACACGCACTTATTTCCCCGTAAATAATCATTGATGTCATGCATTACGTACTTTTCCCTAAGTACTATTTTGCTGCCTACTATATCAGACTCATACCATCTTCAGAAGTTGCCGATTTCACAAATAATGAAATTGGAGTTTTTCTCATTAAATAATTTTCCCGGCCGTTTTCTTCTCTGATGTAATCGTCATATGTTTCCATAAAAAAATATTTTACCCAATTCTTCTAAAAGTCTCCAATCTCTCTAAAGAGATATCCATCCGTCCCCACGGTCCTTGCTGTTTCCATAAAAGAAATTAATTTTTGGCCTTTGCAATCAATTGTACTTACTCCCGAGATTTCAATATCATATTTCCCTCTCCTTGTTCAAACACACCGATTATATATCTTAACGGTATAGTTTTTCTACCTATTCTCTCCAGATTTAATCTTCTGGTTTGGTTATCGGCTCATATATATTTTTACTGCGCTGTTTACGGATTAATATTTCATTAATTTCGATATCCTTCCTGTTTCCCACATTAGGTTCTCATTTACGTGTTTCTGTCGCCCGGACCTTTCCAATTTCGCTCTCCATCCTTATCATCCCAGTTAATGTTTCTTTTTTTTCCATTTTTCCCTACTCTTTTCCTTTTCAACTCTCCCGGATTTGAGGTAACACATCATGAGTGATAAATTACACCAATTCTCATTCCCTCCACGCAATAGTGCAACTCATATCACCTTTTTATCCTCCGGCAATTCGCACCTGTACCAACATGCCTTGTGGTACCAAAATAAGGTGTTCTTTCCACTTCAGTAATTTTTTTCGCGCAAAACTCATTGTTTTCTCTCCTCGGGAATTGTAATGTTCGTTACTAAAAAGCCTTAACTCACGTTCATCCTTCATCCACAAATGTATCAAATTCCTTGTGCTTAAAATGCATGAGGGAAACTTACAAAATAATCCTCGTGAGATTAAGCATTTCATTTTAAATAAATTTGTTTTCACGTTTTTAATCTCATTTCAAAATTTATTTCTCTCCGAAAGTGCTCGCGACAACTCATTTTCTCCTTCCTTTCCTTTAATTAGCCGACTCGCTTTATTTTTACTGCGCGATGCTATCTGTTGTTCTCACGACGTCCATAAGCGCTGTGATTAGAAGAACATTAAGGGAAATTAAATTAAAAAGGCTGAGGTGATCGACAATATTTCCCGCAAAACTAATTTAAGTTTTTGGTCAGTTCGTTCGAAAATATATTATGATAAGACTGGTGGGAACTTGCTAATACCGAGCGTGGTTTTGTGCGATTCTGGTATACTGATAGATGACACACAACAAAGGACAGGGCGATATCTACTCAATCTTTGTCAGGAAAAACATACAAGAACCAAGGTTAACCAAATAAGGGTATCGCCGGCGCGGGTATAAATGTTGATGACAAGAATAGGGATGTTGTCATGGAGAGCCGACTGAGATCCAAGATGATGTAGAAGGGGATACAGGAAAAGAGATGGTACGAATGCAAAGTAACCGGTGGAAAAATAGCAAGAGAAAAGTTCACCACGGCAGATAAGCAGAAAAATAGACGGAATTAATGAGACTTGTTGGACCACAGAAGGAAATAATATAATAGCCGAAGTAGCAGATGAGTAACTCGTAAGGAATGCTGTCATTCCTTGTACCTAAACCTTTGTCCCCCAACTCATCCCCATCTCTTCCTTCGCCTACCGTCACATTCCAATCCCCCATTACTATCAAATGTTTCCCTGCAGGAACACTCGCGATGATTTCCTTTAACTCATCGTACATCCCATCAACTTCTTCCTCCTTGTGGTTGCTCGGTGGCATGTATACCTGAACAATGACCAAGTTAGTGGGCTCTGCTTTAATCTCTACGAGTAAGATTCTATCCGTTGCTTGCTCCACGTTGACTACGCTTCTTCCTTCCCTTTTATATAATATAACGGCAACCCCTCGTTGGCTCTCGTCCCCGCCGCTGTATATCACTCTATAATTGTCACTCCAGTAATCCCCGATATCCTCTCATCTCTCGCTCAATATTCTCTAATTTGCCTGTCCTCGACATTGTCCGAACAGTCCAAGTTCCTATTCTAACTAATTCTATCCTCTTCTTCTTCGAATTCCGTTCTGCTGCAGTCAGTTTTCCTTTGCAAGGATTTCGTGAGATGACGACCACGGAAGCATTTTTTCTCCCACTTGTGTTATTGATAAACTTGAACGGTAGGGATAGTTAATTTATCACACAAGATTGAAGCTTAAGCCATAAAAAGGGCCAGGGTAGAAATTACACCGTGTTTTTCCGAATGTAAACTCTTAAAACAATGGAAAGGAAAATCCTTTAAATACATGCAGGAGATTGAATCTGCAATTTAAACTTCGCTCCGCGAGTGATTCCTAAGCTAGATCATCTAATGATTTTGATATGCTACATAATTCATCGTGAGAACTTTTTTAATTTTGGTGATCCGTAGGCTGGAACGAATCGGTAAGCTATAATTTAAGAGATTGAATATAACATTGGTGAAGATACTTTGAAATTAGGAATTTAATAATTTGTCCTTTTCCAAGCTGCTGGTTACTCGCCCGTCTTTATCATTTTCGAGACAGCTAAATTTTTTCTTGTTTCCCTAAGCCTCTCTGACGTACGACCGAAACGATTGTGGATTCTTGTTTAAATTTTCAGGTAATCAATTTTTGTTTTGAATTCGCTAAACGCCTTTCAGAATCCTATCTGAGCATTTTCCCATGATATCTTGCAATATGATGTTGCTAGAGGTGTCATTCCGAATAGAAAGCGTCGATCTATCACTGGATATCATGAGCTGGGCGCTATCAAAAGAACGTACGTCGCTTGAGCGACCCATACTATACGATATAAATCCTTCAAGTTCAATGTGGATGCGGAGTTAATTTACTTGCGTTACAAATGCTGGCAGTCGGGGCAGCCACGACTGTCATCTTCAGAAAGACGATTGTCGGACACGCGACTCCTAGGAAGAATTGCTACGTCGTTCAAATCGTGTGTGGGGAAGAAACGCGGTTTAGGACTTCACAATCACCTCTCGAAATTAAGATACTCGACGCTATCATTAATTGCTCTCAATTTCGGGTGAGACAATGGCTTCATCCACATTTCCACTTTTACGACCTGCGGGATGAAACTAGAGCTGCTATCATAATTTCTTAAGGTAATATTTCAGGCAAAAAAAAACCAACCGGAAATAAAATAATATCTTTCTGGAAGTGCATATGCTAATTTCCGCCTCCGTTAACAAAAGCGTAATTATCAATTTTTTTACCCTGTTAAAAAGTCGACTTAATGCCGGATGCCTGAATGACTGCTTGAAAGGTGAAAATTATCGAATTGAAATTCAGATTGATACAATTCGCATTTTCGTAAGGCTGCTTTCCCTACCAAGATTATTCTTGTCCATAAAATATATCGGCAAAGACATTGGGGGAGTCATTGCAAAAACAGGTTGTTTACCTTCTGGTTTGCCAATTCCATAGTTCCTTCACTTGCTGAATTTGTAAAAAAAAACTCCGATATTGAAAGTAGACTGTTCAGAGTCACTGTTTTTAAAACAGAGGACGATGTGCGACAGATGTCACTAGCACCATTTTCTGGTGCTCATGTCCTTTTGCATTTTGTTTTGAATAAACTTTAGTATTTTTTTAAAGTTTTGACGGCCGAGGTGAGATTTTTAAATTGTTATCAGCTGCGAAGAGCCGCAAATTTGTTTGAAAACGAACTAGGGAATTAACAAGAGCGTGCATTGTGTTCAATTACGAGGCATGTACATAAGGTAAGGGCCGTTTGGTCACAGGAAAAAATATATTCATATGAAACACATTTTATTGGCACTTTTAGTTAGCTACAAACCTACTTCACTTATCTACATAATCGCCGTTCACCTCTAAGCATTTTTAGTACCGCTGCACCAGCTTCTTTAACCCCTCTGCATAGAAACTCGCCGCCTGAGAGTTAAACCAATTCATAACGCCGCTCTTGAGTTCCTTTTCGGTTTCGAAACGTTGTCCACCAAGCCACTGTTTCCAGTTCAAGAAGAGGAAGTAGTCCCTAAGAGCACGGTCTCACCATCTCGTGGACATTCCTTGCTCTTTGTGGTGGTCGGTGAGCATTTTCGGTACCCACCTTGCACAAAATTTGCGGTATCCGAGGTTTTCCGTAATAATATTGTAGACAGCAGTGAGTCAAAATTAAGGAAATTGTTCTGCCAGGCCATTAATCGTCAATCTATGATCACATCACAGTTTTTGTTCCACTTGCGAAACAATTTCATAGAATTCAGAATATTTCAGAATACAGAGGTGTGTTCAAAACATAACTAGAATTTTCTCATTTCGCGGGCTTGGATAGTCCGATTGTCAAACTTTTTTTATTATGTTGGTATACACGCCCCTGAAGTATGATAAAACTTTCAGCTGTTTTCATTGTGGACTTTGTCTGTGACAGCCACTAAGGTTAGACGTGTTTTATGAGCTCGGCGATTTACGTTTGTTAAAAAAAAGGATCAAAGAGTTTGTTTCAAACTTTACGTAAAAAATGAAAATAAAGCGTAACAGTGTGTGAAATGTTAACAAAGGCCTATGGTGAGTCTGCTGTGAGTAAATCAAGAGTTTACGAGTGGTATAAGCCTTTCCAAGAAGGTCGTGAAGACCTTGAAGATGACGAACGCCCTGGACGCCCCAGCACATCAATAATCGATGAAAACGTGGAAAAAGTGAAATAAACGGTTATGAACGATCGCCGAATCACAATTTGAGAGGTCGCTGATAATGTTGACATATCGATTGGATCATGTCATGACATTTTTTCCAATTTTTGGGGTATGAAACGCGTGGCAGCAAAATTCGTTCCAAAATGGCTTTTGCACCACGATAATGCACCGACTCACACTTCATTGCTTGTGCGTAAATTTTTGGCCAAAAACAATACTTTAACGATGCCCCAGCCTCAATATTCGCCAGATATGGCTCGGTGTGACTTTTTCCTATTTCTAAAAATTAAGAGAACCTTGAAGGGCCGTCGTTTTACAGCCGTAGATGATATTAAAAGCGCATCGCTGAAAGAACTAAAGGCTATCTCAAAGATCGAGATTGAGAAGTGTTTCGGGTATTGGAAGAAGCGCTGGCACAAGTGCATAATCTCCAATGGGGACTAATTTGAAGGTGACAACATCAATGTATAATAATAAATAAATATTATTGTCCGAAAAAATAAGATTCTCATTATTTTTTGAACACACCTCGTAATAGGCCTACCACTTCGCTCTTCGTCATGGACATTTCTTCGTCCATTTTTAAAATTATGGCACCATTGTCTAACCTTTCTTTCACTCATAACTGTAGGTCCATAAACTAGAAATGTCCAACTAGAAAGGTCCAGAAACTCCCGATGAATTTCAGCAGCCGATACTTTCTTAACATACAAGAATCGTATGAAAGAACGCACTTCACAGCTGGCGGGATCAACGATTGTCACGGAAATTGTTGTTTGCATGCACGGACGAGCAAACGACTTCTGAAACAAAACAATGCTGCTATAGCTTCTCAATGAATTAGTAGATGGCGCTGCAGGAGTAAAAGTGCGTTCTGAAGCGTCAATATTTAAATATAAGCAAACGGCTCTTATTTAATGAATATGCCTCGTATTTTCAGAGAGCAACCATAAATCTGGTTTTAAATTCTTATTTTGTCCAGATTTTTAATGGTAAAACAATTTTTTTTAGGTGTTGTGGGGCCATTTTGATCATCTCGTATTCACAATGCAAAGCAGTGTACGAGGTTAGTTAATGAATTAAAAGCATGAAAGTAAAATTATTTAGTTATGTTATTTTATTTAAAACATATTTTAAGTATGAGTTAAAGAATTTAAAGTATGAAGTGTAAATGAAGTTAAGGTAAGGTGCAGGATAATTTACGAATTAAGTTATTATTTATTATTAAGTAATCTACCGTTTAAGGTAGGTTTTTGGATGGACACAACGATCAAATAAACATTTTGTGAATCCCCACCTAGCAAACTAATCTATATCATGTCTCTCTTCATCTCTGTGTACTTCTTTCCTCCCTTCATCCCGTCCAACATCCCTATCCTGTTCCTGCCCTTTCCTCGCTTGCCCAACATTCTCCCCTCTATTACCCTCTTCAACATTCCACTACCGCTCAATCCGCCTTTCATCCATTTTTCCTGCCTCCATAGGATTTCTCTCAACAAACCCCTCTCCTCCCCCACCATCCCTAGTACTTCCTCATTTGTGTTCCTTTCGGTCCATTTCACCTTCTCCATTCTTCTCCACACTCACATTTCAAAAGCCTCCAATCTACGTCTATCCTCCTGGTTCAGTGGCCACGTTTGCGCGCCGTACATAGCCACGCTCCATATCAGAGTTTTTACCAGTCATGTCTTAACATTCCTACACAACGTCCCCGTCATCAACTCCCTCCTCCTTGAGAAAGCCTCCTTGCCTAGCGCAATTCTTCTACTTACGTCCCTACCACTTTGACCGTATTGGTCCAAAACACTTCCGAGATACGTAAACTGTTCTACCTGGTCCATTTTTTTCCACCTATTTTAATATTTAGTTTAGCCTTATTCTTTCTGGAAAATCGCATTACCTTTGTTTTATTAATATTGATTCTCATCCTATAACTATCGAACTGAACATCCAATTCACTCAGCAATGTTTGCAACCCCTTGGCTGACTGAGCAACTAATGCTTGGTCATCAGCAAATCTAACCGATTTTACCAATTCCCCTCCGACTTTCATTCCTACCTCCACTTCTCCCCATGCCTCTTTAATCATTTCCTCCACATATACGTTGAACAGCACCGGTGACAATGGGCAACTTTGCCTTACTCCTCTTCCTAACACTGCCCATCCGGACTCTCCATTCCCCACTCGCACCTGAGCAGTCTGAAACATGTACAGGTTGCGGATCAGTCTCCTTTCCCTCCAATCCATTCCTATTTTCTGCAATACACGCATTAATTTTTCCCAATTCACTCTATCAAACGCTTTATCGAAATCTACAAAACAGGCAAAAACGTCCTGATTGTATTCTATATTCCTCTCGACTAGTGATCTCATTACTGCAATGACATCACGCGTACCTCTTCCTTTCCTGAACCCAAACTGATCCTCCCCTAAGTAATCATTTGCCTTACTCTCTATCCTTTTGTTGATGATCCTGAGAATAACTTTTGCTGCGTGGGATATCAAACTTATTGTTCTGTAATCCTCACATGACGTAGCCTTTGCCTTTTTTGGAATCGGAACTAAGACCGTTCTCACAAAACCTTCCGGCCAGATTCCTTCTTCATAGATACTACGAATCAGTTCATATAGGGCCTTCTTCCCGCATTTTCCTAAACATTTCAACAGTTCTACAGGGATGTTGTCCACCCCCACGGCCATATTTGTTTTCATCTCCTATAATGCCCTTTCTATTTCATGGTTGAGTATGCCTGGACCTAAGCTATCTTCTTCTACGTCATGTTCCTTTTCTATGTCTAACCTTGTCGGCCTAAGTTCTTTACCGAACAATGTTTCCGTATATTCCTTCCATCTATCTTGGATTTTTCCTGTCTCAACTATTATCTTACCATACTTATCTTTAACTATTAGCACAGATCTTGCCTTCTTACTTCCCGATAATAAGTTAAACTTGCTGTATATCGCACCAATTTCACCCTTCTTCTGTAGACTTTTCATATCCTCGAATTGCGTTTTCCACCATTCTTCTTTTGCTTACTTTGTGGCCCTTCTCAATTTATTGTTTAACTCTTTGTACTTCATTTTTCCTAACTCTGTGTTTACTATTTTCCATCTTCTTCTCTCATCCATCTTTGCAATCATCTCATCAGTTACCCATGGTTTCCTTATCCTTTTCCCGTTAACGGTTCCTATGGTGTCTTTTGCGGCTTCCGTTATCCCTTGCTTGATACATTCCCATTTTTCTTCGATCGTACTCAGTTCTTTACCGTCATCCATCATTTTCTCTACAGCCTGCTGATACTCCTTCCTCGTCAATCCATTTACTGCTTCTAAATTCCATTTCCTAACCCGCCGCCCTTGCCTTATCCTCTTGAAACGGACGTTACATTTCATAACAACTAAATTGTGGTCAAAGTCCGTATCCGCTCCTTGGAAACTCTGCGAATTTATCACACTGTTCCTAAACCTATGCCTAACCATAATACAATCTAACTGATACCTTTCTGAGTCACCTGGCATTTTCCATGTATACCTACGCCTTTTCGTGATGTCTAAACCATGTGTTGGTGATGACTAACCCCTGTCTCTTGCAGAATTCAATCGCTTTCTCCCCGCGTTCATTCCTCATGCCTAACCCATAGTCCCCCACCTCACCACCCTCTCTTCCTTCGCTACCGTCGCATTCCAATCCCGCATCACTGTCAAATGGTTCCATGCAGGAACGCTCGCGACTATATCCTCTAACTCATCATACATCCTATCGACTTCTTCCTCCTTGTGGTTGCTCGGTGGCATGTATACCTGAACAATGACCAAGTTCGTCGGCTCTGCTTTAATCTCTACGAGTAAAATTCTATCAGTTGCTTGCTCTATGTTGACTACGCTTCTTCCTACTCCTTTATTTAATATTACGGCAACCCCGGAATTAAGTTAATAATTAAGGAAATAATTAAGGTACGGAATTAAGGTTATAATCTTGAAAATAATATTGCTAACCCGAATTAAAATCAAGCCTAGAATAGAGAGATTAATTATCACCTGCAGGTTAGGAGTCCTACATCGGGGTTATTGGCTCTCTTTTAAGCACCTGCGCAGATAAATTTTAACCGTGCCACTACACCTTATTTGCGCATATTTTTATCTGCAGAATTCAGGAAACACAAATACATAAACAGGCGATTATACTGGGGGATATCATTAGCAATCTAGTGTTAATGGAAACACTCTTTTAAATATATGGATACGTTAACGTCCGGGGTATTCTCAATTTAAAAGATACTTTGCAATAATTACCCCGAAGTTTTCTAATAAAATACAACCTTCAGTAAAAGACCATCGAAGTGTATTCACCTTCCTAAATAGAGTTTCTCTATGCCGTTTTCTTGTCGCACCACGGTGAGGGCATGTTTAAGGGTAAGTACTAATTATTCTGATATGTTCCCGTTTTTAATTGTCAAAAAAATATATACGTATTAACTCTAAAATCATTGCATTTGGCACATTTGAAGATCCTTTTTCATTTAATTTGCGTATTCATCTATAATTATCTCTGGTATTGCATTCGTGCTTGAGATGTTGCCTACATCAAATTTTATCAGTGGCAACAATTGCGATGGTAGCGAGGTAATAGTTTCGTAGTGCGAAACTCGGTTGGTCACCATTAACTTCAAGAATACTCCTTCAAAGTAAACAGTATAACTATGATAGTGCGCTAATTACTAAATACGGTCGTTGAGCGCGCAAAAAAGGAATAGCAAGATTGGGCACAAAGCGCATTTAGCTACAACTATTAAGTTTCAAAATAATATATTTATTTTTTATCCGTCATTCCCAACGTGTAACAAATTTCTTCATTCCGTCGCTGAAAAAATCTTCCGACTTTTCTCGAATCCAGGACTTGACAGCAGCCTTCACCTCATCGTCCGAGGTGTAATGGTTACCCTTGAGGTGTCTCTTGAATTGAGTAAAAAAATAAACATCGTAAGGCGCAAGATCAGGGAATAAGGAGGGTGTGAAATCGATTCAAGTTCAAGGTTTCGCAGAGCCTCTCTAGTTGCGCGCAAGGACGAGCGTTCTCATCTTGCAAGTTTATCGTCGCCAGACTGCCCGACAAACTCAACGCCGGCGGTATTTCAGAGTCAATATATACCGGTGAGGATTTACCGTAGCCCCTCCTTCTAGAAATTTGGTTACATAAACTGGGTGAGCATCACAAAACACAGTCAAAAGACGTTTCATCAACAATTATGGCTTCTTCAGTCTCGCACCGACGAAATTTAACTGCCCATCGATTTGCAGCAGACCAATCAACAGCATCGTCAATCATAAAAAGCTTTTAAACTACGATGAATCTCAGTAGGAGTCACTTTTTCAGCAATTAAAAATTCCATAAGAGCACTCGCGTTGACATAGCACTACAACACGTCTCCATACTTCCGCTTCTCAAAATACACTGGACGAATGTAACGACCTCAAACCTGCGCATGCGTGTTGAGGAAATGTTACTTCCACATGCCACCAGTAGTGCTTCTGAAGGTAATTTTATTTGTGGTCTACAAGCATGTGTGTCCATTAGTTTTCAGCCTACACTCGAATTTACCTTCTGGCAGAATTTTAAATGCTTGGTTTTTATATAAATATTTCACATGTGTTCAATATGAAAGTGATAAAATTTTAAAATAGGAACGAAAAACTGCAATGAAATCTATGGCGAAGTGGCTAGGAACTAGAGCTATAAATGCGGTATCCCATAGACAAAATTTCAATCTATTAGGCTATTCCAAATGCATTAGCTTTAAAATACAAAAACAAAAAATGGAAACACAAAAAAATCATTTAAAAGTTTCCCTATTGCTAGAAGAGATATCAGCGAGCGGATTAAACAGCTGCAATGCTTCAATTGGGATCTTCAAATACGGTGAATGTCGAAATTGTTAATCGTCAACAGAATATTTTTTTTATTCCGCCATCGCAGAGTATCGACAATAAAAAACTCCTCCCTTATTAATGCAAATGCGGCAGAACAATGGAACAGAGGACTTGAGTTTGGAATCTCGCCGGTAGACTTTGTGAGATCAGTGTTAGTTCTTATTCCGAAAAAGGTAAAGGCTATGTCATGTGAGGACTACAGAACTATAAGTTTGATATCTCACGCAGCTAAAGTTATTCTCAGGATCATCAACAAAAGGATAGAGATTAAGGCAAATGAGTACTTGGGGGATGATCAGTTTGGGTTTCGGAAGGGAAGAGGTACACGTGATGCCATTGCAGTAATGAGATCGAGGATGAGGAAGTGGAGAAGAATCTAAAAGATGAAATGGTCCGGAAGTACTAGGGATGGTGAGAAGATGGCGAGAAGAGGTGTTTGTTGGAAGATATCCTATGGATGCAGGCAAAATGAATGAAAGGGGTACTGAGCGGCAGTGGGATGTTGACGGTAATCGAGGGGAGAATGTTTGGCAAGCGAGGAAAGGGCAGGAACAGAATAGGGATGTTGGACGGGATGAAGGGAGGAAAGAAAAACACAGAGTTGAAGAGGGACCTGATGCAGAGTAGGTTCCTGGATTGTGTTTTGTTTGGAGTCATAATAATGCAACCATTTCAGAGAGTAAAAATCATTCGCCTTGACCGGGATCCCGGTCAAGGCGAATGATTTTTACTCGCTGAAATGGTTGCATTATAATGCACACATAGCGGGTGACTCCGTTAAAGTTACTATTACAGTTTCTTGAAATTTGTCTAAGGTATGAACAGCCTAAGTGTTTGAAATTGGCTTTATTAACATCGTGGACTGTGGCGCGTCGCGCACGACTACGAATGCCTGTGACATTGTATGTACGGTATTTCGTCATAACATCTTGTTCCTTTAAAGCCCCCAAAATTTCAGAGTGTAACAGGACGTCTCGGTAGCTTAATTGGTTAAAGCACTCGGCCGGATATCGAGGGATCCGGGTTCGGATCCCGGTCAAGGCGAATGATTTTTACTCTCTGAAATGGTTGCATTATAATGCACACATAGCGGGTGACTCCGTTAAAGTTACTATTACAGTTTCTTGAAATTTGGAGTCATAAAATATTTATTTGATAGTTGTGTCCATCCAAAAGCCTACCTTAAACAGTAAATTACCTAATTTTATAAAAAATATAATTATATGTATTGCTAAGGTCTGTAAAATCAGGTCTTTTTTTAAATATATTGGCCATAGGTTCTATAAAGTCGGATATGACTAACAAATGGCTCGGGAAACGTGAAGCCTCTCTTTTTATTTCTTATAATTTTCGATAAAGCATCGAAAGAGAAAAGTGGGACTAACCCATACAATACGCTCCCTCTAAAATGTAAAATCTCTGCTCGGTTTAATTTTGTTTCATACCATAGAGATCTTAGAATACTTTTACACTATTCCCTAGAGTAAGACGGGGTTGGGGGATCCAATGAGACTTATTCTCTGAGACTTAAAGACAACTCTAGGCGTATTCACTCAGAAATGCCCTTCCATTTATCAATGTAATGCATTAATTTCCTTTATTATAAATATCTCAGTTTTGATTAGTTTTTGGGAATTATTTTTTCCAAACAATAACATTAAGGTTCAATAAACCGTGTCTAATTTAATTTATATGATTATCACCGTCATAAAATGTTTTCACAAAAAAACTCTTTATTGATGACTTTCGTCATTTCTTCCCTTCATTTTCCACCGAAATCTCAACAAACGCCTTCGTGTCATCCAGTATGCATGGACGGAGTACGGGACACTCGACAATTTGGCGTTGCACCAATTGCACTAATATGGAGATGGGCCCCTCGCATTTGGTATCCCATGAATCTCACCTTTACACCACACATTTTTAACGAGTCAAGAGGGAATTCACCCCTCTTATTTTTGCATATTCCAAGCAAAACCAATGTCCTAGATTTCGCAGAACTAGTCTTTGGATATAAAGGATACTCTTCAACGTTTTCCGTCAAAAAATAATATCCTCTTCACTAATCGTTGGCTTGGCTCGATACGCGCCAGGTAGGTTAAGTATGAGACCCATTTATTTTGACATCCTTTGGAAACCGTAAAACGGCGTCATTCTAGCGTGGATGGGGTGACCTCAGGGTGAACAAATTGATTCTTTCCTGCTCATCAAAAAGTAAATCACCCAAATATTTTCTTTCTAGAGGATAATTAGGTAGGCATAATTTTTTACCACACCATCTCTGCTGCCTTTGCTAAAAATTGCCCGTGACTATACCATTGTCTTATTTTTAATGGTGCGAATCACTTATTATGTTGTCCGGTGTTATACGTCAATGACCAATGAATGCTGACGTTTTCCTGGCGCACGAGACGTAATGCTTGAGATATTCGAGTTTTTTTCACCAATGCCAAATCCGACCAGTGTTTTAGGGTATTTTTGTGACTTCGGTGTTAATTATGAATCGATTCAAGGTATATTACCCATTAAAAGACTAAGTTTAGGACGGTTACTAACTGCTATTTACTTCAAAGTATTGCGAGAACTTCCTCTTTACTTCCCCTGAATTCTTTCTGCATGTCTTCATCCTTGACTGTTGACTGCCTTCACACCACCCTCCTTCCTCCACTCCGCTTACCCGCAGTTCCGCCTTTGTGTTCTTATCAACATCGCCGCCGCCAATATTTCATTCGTCCTCTTTCCCTCTTCCTCTCCACGCCTTTGAGACCTCGCCTTTTGCCTTCCTCTCTGTCCGACTTATCTCACGGAAATTCTCCACCGAACCGAAACCTCTCGGTCGCCTTTTAATCTGCGCTCCTCTCAATTGCCTCAAATTCCAAGGTCTCACAGCCATAAAGCACTTAGCCGCAAAATTTAAAGCCTTTATTTATCGCTTCTTCATATCCCAAAGGTACCTTAGTCAATTTCCTTCTTTTTGCAAAAAATTTTTTGCTTAAATGACTCTTCTCCTAATGTTCAAAAAATTTTAGGAATCCTATATATACCCTGCAAGTCACCGTTAGGGTGTGTAGCAGGGGGTGATTACATACCAGACTACTCTTGATTCCTTTCCCTCCTACCGCAGTCTGATTCAATTATTCTGATTCCTTATCGCTTTTCGGAAAAATGACATTTTCAATCTATTTTTTCTTCACTTAATCGCTCTAATTTAATTGGCATGATCTCACCTACCGTGGTATGATGGGGGTAATAATACATTTTAAACATCACTGCTAAAGAGACCTCCTTCCAATTCATATGCAAAAATTTAATCTGTGTGATTTAACCTTCGCTCCATTGAGTGATTCCCAGCCTAGCTGCTCTAATACATTGGATACGCTACTAAGTTTATCACAACAACATTTTACAAATCTAAATCCTACTTACCCCGTACTCTTCTTATAAATCCTAATTTTTTGTTAGGTTTTCCACGTATTCCCCGTATGTGTTTGACCCAGGAGAGAGTTTTTACTGCTGTTTCTACTCAATCATAGACGGGGTTTGCTTAAATGCAGTTGAAGTTACTTCATGTGTTCCCCAGGGAATTGGATCGCGGCGTGAAGCGTAGATTGGAGCTAGGTTTGTAAAACGTTGTTATGATAAACTTTTTAAACATCCGAAATATTAGAGCAGCTTGGCAGGGAATCACTTAATGGAGGGAAGGTTAAATGACAGATTGAAGCTTTCGCATATGAATTGGAATGGGAGGGCCGTCTCTTTAGCGGTGATCTTAAGAGGGTATAATGACCCCCATCGTACTACGATATGAGAGATCATGTCAATAAAAATCACAGTGATTATGCGTAGACCAAATAGATTTGGAGATTTATTTTTTTCCACGGACGATGGGGAATCATAATTACATTGTCCGACCGCGGAAAGGTCATGTTCAAGTAAAATTATTCTGGTGTGAATTCACCCCTTGCCACACACCCTAGCGGTGGTTTAAAGGGTATATACGAGGCGTGTTCATAAAGTAAGGCCCGTTTGGTCACAGGAAAAAATATACTCATATGAAACACATTTTGTTGGCACTTTTAGTTAGCTACAAACCTACTTCACTTATCTACATAATCGCCGTTCACTTCTAAGCATTTTTCGTACCGCTGCATCGGCTTCTTTAACCCCTCTGCATAGAAACTCGCCGCCTGAGAGTTGAACCAATCGACAACGCCATTCTTGAGTTCCTCTTCGGTTTCGAAACGTTGTCCACCGAACCACTCTTTCAAGTGCAAGAAGAGGAAGCAGTCGCTGGGTGTAAGGTCAGGACTGTACGGTGGGTGGTTTAAAGAGTTCCCAACGACCCAAATACTCTCGTCCACTGGACATTCTTTGCTCTTTGTGGTGGTCGGTGAGCATTTTCGGTACCCACCTTGCACGCAATGTGTGGTATCCGAGGTTTTTCGTAACAATATTGTAGACAGTAGTGCGTCCAAATTGAGGAAATTGTTCAGCCAGGCCATTAATTGTCAATCGACGATCACATCGCAGTTTTTGTTCCACTTGCGAAACAATTTCATCGGTCAGAATACTGGGCCTACCACTTCGCTCTTCGTCATGGACATTTGTTCGTCCATTTTTAAAATCACAGCACCATTGTCTAACCTTTCCTTCACTCATAACTGTAGGTTTATAAACTAGGCGTAATTCCCGATGAATTTCAGCAGCCGACAATCCTTTTGCGAATACAAGAATCGTATGACAGAACGCACTTCACACCTGGCGGGATCAACGATTGTCGCGGACATTGTTGTTTGCATGCACGGACAAGCAAACGCCTTCTGAAACAAAACAAATGCTGCTATAGATTCTCAATGGATCAGTAGATGGCGCTGCAGGAGCAAAACTGTGTTCTGAAGGGCCAATATTTAAATATAAGCAAACGGTACTTAGTTTAAGAATAGGCCTCGTATAAATAAATAAATGGCAAGAGGCTACACACGTAGGTATTGAAGATTGACATTTAATGCTCAATGAATAACTCGGACTCGGTCATTTAAAAAAATGATGTCCATGCATTCACCACCTCTATTTTATTTCCCCCTACTAATAAGAGCTGTCCCGACAGGTTTCGGTCTATTTTGGCAGTGATGGGTTGGGCTAGAGTCACCATCTTGGTGTCTAAACGTCCCTAAAATAAGTACTACGCATCCTGCGTGTACGTCCACTAAGTACTACGCTGTGATACCGTGAGCAGAGTGTGGTTCTTCTATACTTTGCGAACTGTTAAAATGGAAAGCAATGCAATAAAAAATCCCATCTGACTTTCCTCTAAGCCTATGACAATGCACTCTTGGATCGTGCCTTAATTCTGGAAGTGACATGGGCACGCATGTCAATTGTGAACCAAAAAGGCAATTTATGGAACGGGAGCACTGAAGTTTTCACAGGTAACAGTGAAAATTTTTGCAAACTTTGATAGCCAGAAATATCATTGCAACTGTTTCTTGAGACGCTGAGGGTGTGTGCTGCTGGTCGATTTCCTTGAACGTTGCGCAACAATTAACTCGGATAGATATCTAGACCAGACCAATGATGAACTACGCCGGTTCTTCATCTGCTTGCCGATTCTCGGCTGCTGCTGATTAACGGTGCTTGGATATTTGTTGAATGTTTAGGGCGTGTCATGAGATTAAAGATGTATAAATAGAGAGTGAGTGTGTTTGACTGTCGTTTGTCATGAAGGAGAATTTAGGGCGTTTGTGTTTTGAAAGCGGAGGTTCTTGCCGAATGACCATAGATTTTCTGAGGGGGTTTTTGTGCGTTCTTAGGATTTGAAAAAGGAGACGGCAGTGATTCGGAGGTCTGTTCTAATGTCTGGTAGCTTTCGGCTATTTTGAAGGGAGTCATTGCGGATAAACCAGGGAGCTTTTAGGATTTTTCGAATTGTTTTATTTTGGAATATTCGGATTTTGTTTATATGGATCGCTGCAATGCCCCCCCTATCTGGATAACCGTATGTGAGGGTTTGTCGGATCGTGGACTTGTATAATGTGATTTTAGTATTTAGGTTAAGGAGGCTGTCGTGTTTAAGTAGAGGAAATACTGAGATGGAAGCTTCATTTCCCTTATTTATACAGGGAAGAATAAACAGTATGGTCGTGGCATTTAAGTTTCCGATCTAGGATAACATCAAGAAACAGCAGAATTTTTGAGGGATTTGGGCGTTCCCGTAAAAGATTTCCATTTCCGGGCAAAATTAACTATTTTTTGGGTTTATGGTTAACTTCCAGGAGTCCATCCATTCCTCCACAATAACAAAGCCAATCGTACCAGAGAGCTGTTGGATGGATTCGGATGAGAGGTGCTTGATCGGCCGCCGTGCAGTCCAGATCTGGCGCCGAGCCATTACCGTCTCTTTTTTTAGCGATGAAGGCGTGGCTTGCAACGCTGCGATTTGACAATGACATAGAATACATGCACGTTGCAGCATATAAAAATGGTAAAAATGAAAGCTGGCTTCGGTTTTCTTCAGAGACGGAATTGAAGGGCTCGTGTATCGTTACAATGAATAATTCCATTTGAGTGGGGACTGTAGAGAAATATAACTTCAGAATATCCCTTTCAAATTCTACAAAATATATCTTTGTATTGTCACCATGTTCATATTATATTTCAAAACGTAAGTTTTTTTCTGGAGAGGCCTCGTGCAACGTTTGTCTTAGCCTCTCCATTTCTTGAGAATATCATTACTTTCGGTTTCTAACTATCTCTTCTTCGTTCACTTCAAACTCATTTCAACAGTTCCCCGCCTACTTTTATTTCTAACTCCAACAATTCCCATGCCTCCATTATCTCCTCGTTAATATTGAAAATTGGAGATAGTAATGGATATCTCCGTGTTAATCCCGTGCCTAGATCTGCAGATCCATAGACTGCATTCGCTATTCGCACCTGTTCACTCCATTCTACTGCTGCCTTTTGCAAACTGTCCATCCATTGCGAACAGTTTATTTCCTCGAATTCCTTCGCAGGATTCACAGATCATTCAGATTCGTAGTCTTCACATAAAATGGTTTGCATAAAAAGTATCGGTAACAATTTTTCCTTGACGTGCTGAATTCAGACCGGCGTCGGTTAAGCGTGCGCATGATTGCAGATCGTATTATTGGCATTGATAAGATGAAAAAGCACATGCCATTATATCACTGAAAATTTGGCAATTCTTAAAGTTCTGCGCTAAACTGGTCCTCCCGAAGGACTTTGGACGGACGATCAAGAGAGCAAAGAGTCGAGTGTCTCTGCTTACGAAGACCTTCTGCATATGGCTTTTGCTAAAGACTTTTGTACCGCGACGATTCCCCAACCCATTTATGTCCCTACCTCCTCCCGACTTGGCGTCAGCAGGGTATTAAACCTATTCCCTATTACGGTAAAATCCTCCCTCCCTCAAAGTACCCCACCATGGGGCCTTCCGTGCCGTCAAAGAAGCTTGCTCACGCACCCTTAAGGACCTCCTTCCAGAATCCGCCCACCAGGGAACCTTCGCGTAGAGTGGAAAAGCCGCTCTGGCGAAAGTGTGTGTAGACGCTCTCAAGGGTTTTGAAGAATTTTGAGAATCATTGTAGCAATGTCTTAAATATATGTTTCCGAAACTTTTCCCGATAACCTTGATACAGACCCTTTGGTTTTCTTCTCCTTTTCTTTCGATGGCAACTATCACTGTTCTTCCATCCTAATTCTTCCTTAATAAATGCTACGCGTTAGTCCATTAGTGCACTCTTCCTTTCCCATTTTCCTTAAGTGTTTTAATCAAAGAGTAGTTCTGTAAGATTTTTTCCTATTCCCACAGACTTCTTCGATTGACCTCTATTGGTTTTTAATCTAGCAGTGAAGTATTCCTTGTCCTACGCTATCCTTATTGACATGATTTCCACCCTCACTACTACTTGCTATTATATTATAAAATTGCGATTTATCGCTCAAGTGATGGGGGCATTCATGAAATCGGACTAGGCGCTCTTGTAAATGTGACAAAGACGCGAGCGTGATATTATATGACCTAATTGTCCTCAATTTAACTTTGAAGAAATTGGTCGGGTTCTCCGGAGCGTTCCACATTCCCAAATCAATTTTATATATTTGAAAAAGTATTGGCTACGTGGATATAACTATTGATCGCCATTGTCATAAATAGCGAGGAACTATTGGTAGCCCCATTTTGATATCAACATATAATTATGCCCTGCCTTGAGTCGTGATTGGATGTTTGAGTGTAGGCAGGGCATTTCTTAATTTCAATCGTATTAAAAATTAATAATTCTCATAGATCATTAGAGAGTTTCAAAATCACGAACAAGCACACGAAAATCAACTAAAAGCTATTGGAGGAACGGTAAACAGGATGCAACAGTCATCGTAGTCAAATTATACCCAAGAGAAACCTTCAAGTTCTAAGCCATCCCCATTTTTTCTCAGAAATGAGAGATAGACTCATAGATGACTCCACCGTATAGGACATAGGGCTCGCATAGCTTCCGTTAGTGTGAGAAGTGTTTTCAGAAATTAAAATAGGTGTCGCTGTGTGCACAAGAATGGCCTGTAATCTACGAGTACCTTTCATCCACAATAGCGTGGTCTAAAAAAATAATCGTAATTCGTTGTCAATTAAATGAGAGACTTTCGGTGTTTCTTTAGGCATTTTAGTGCCCTGCAAGCCACCGCTAGGGATTTTGGCAGGGGGTGAATACACACTGGACTAATTTTGACCCAAATGTGACCCTACCGCGGTCGGAAAATGTTATTCTGATCCCTTATCGTGACAATGAACCCCAGAAACAAGCCTAAGGGATACGGATCAGCTGGTTTATCCAGTGGGAAAATGTGACCTCCACGATGAGAATTCTCGGCGACCATGGAATAATTCCGTTGATAGCATGAACGCAAATGCAAGTCTGAAGGGGGTATTATGTCAAGAGGCAACGGAGGTATTAACTCACTGTTGTAAGTTTGTGACTGAAATATTACGATATCCCAGAATTTGAAGGGACCTTGTGCGCATATTTCAATAGAAAGGAACATGAAATGAAAAAATGGAAAGAAAAAACTTCAGGCACTTATATGTGCTTCAATAAATCAATCGCTTAAACCTTAAAAAAAAAGTCAACCTCAATGAATTGTCTCTCGACGGGAATGGGGTCAAGCAGGGCCAAGGACTGGCGGGGAACTTCATTATGCCAAATACTGTTTTTCGCAGGAGATTCGGGTATTCCCCTCAGATTTCCCAGAAGAAATAAATACCTCGAGTTTTTTGCCGGATAGCATACCTCCCGTCATAAGCAGTATTGCACGTTTTTGCATAAAATGGGGCCCACACGTAAAAAGGTAATCTTCAAAAACGAAAGATGAGATAAATCCATGGCAAAATTGTACCCTTTTATATTCTGTAGGCGCTTCTATTCAGAGATAGTTCGCCATTAACGGGTGGTTCGAATCAAGTTAATTGCCTTCAAGTTGCTCCATTAACCCCAGAAAATATTTTAAATTTCCTGTTTTCTGGGACCTTGGAAAGAAGTGGATATGCTTAAGCTTGTAGATAACAATGAAACTAGCACCGAAAAAAGATATTATGTAACCCTGGGATATTCAAAAACTTATTGGATGCGTACGTATGCGACTTAATGCGTTTATCTCCTCGAGCCCACTCTTTAACTTCCCCAAAAGTGGAGCGCAAAATGTGAATGGACGGAAAAAAGGGAAAAGATCGAGAGGAAATGTTTTAAGAAGACGGTGACAACGTTAATTCATTAATAGGCGAGTTAGGCGTCATGAGTATAAATCTTTGGCAGCCTACGAAGCCCGAAGGATGAATCCATTACTTGAAAGCGCAGTAAGGACATAAGGAATAGGTATTATGTAAATTTTCCGGCCAAAAAAAACTCTTTCAAACAGCCAATGGCCCAAGTCTGTATTACGTTGTATGTCAAGTGCTTTGGGTTGGATTGCCTTCGAATTCCCCTGTTGAATATTCCTCTTAAAAATTATATGATATAAGGACATAGAGTTGCCGTAGTCTGAAATATACAATTATCTTCTCTGATTTAAGTAAAACTATACATGTGTGCCATTATAAAAAAATTAATATATTTAAATACATACATGTGTGAAAACGAGATAGCCGAGACCGTACATTTGATTGGCACTAAGTTTGTAAAGGCATTCTCCATTCCTCCCCTCTTCCACTCCCACCGACCCATTCGGAGTCCTCATTCTTCTCTGAAGAGGCCAGATTTGCAGGCGAAACGCCAGGTGTCAGGTTTTCTCTAGGCGGTTATCTTCCCCCAATACTTATTTCCCTGTTTTTTGTTTGTATTTGTGTGATTGACAGGTCCCTGGCATAGGAGGAATCCTTGCAAACCCTGAACGAGTGAATACTTGTGAATCGCAAAGGTCTCTGTGTTTAAACACACCCGAGTGATTGCGAGTGTGAACTAGGGCCTTTTTCTTTCTGTTATTTTTCAATTCGTGTTTCATTCCTTTGTGAGTACAACGGGTCCCTGGCATAGGAGATATCCTTGCAAACCCTGAGTGTGTATGTGAATGTGATTCACGAGAGTGACTGTTATTCCTTAAACACACCCTAGTGATCGAGTGGTTGTTTGTTTTATTTTTTACTATTAATATTGTTTTTTGTGTGATTGAGATGTACGTGGGTCACTGTTTCCCAAACACCCAAGTGACCCAGTGTGTGTTTCCCATCTTTCCCCTTACTTTTACCTTTGTTTTATCTCCCCTCCCCCTTCAATCCAGTGCCAATCAAGTTTACGGTCTCGACTATCTCGTTTTCATTACTCCACGACCGCAGATACGTTCATTTTATATGTACATACATATATGTACCCTAAATTTGTCGATTTGATAATGTGTAAAACTCAGGGAACATCTAATTCGGCAAGGCTCAACTGGTTTGTATTCATATAGCATTGCAATAGTCTACAATAAATTAAGATAATCTCAAGATATTGCAACGTGACCGTTTAGCTTCTAGTGACTTTTAGAAAGACCTGTTGTTCATAGGAAATGTCCGCCTTTTAACCTTCAAACCAAAACTAAGTGTATGTTTCTAAAAGCATACAGTAAGCGAGAGCGGTTAACATAACTACAGTACTCAACTCGATTGTCGGTTTTGATAGGTTAGGGCAGATTTCACGTCAGCACAGCGGCCTGTAATGTTCACACATCAGAGCAGGGGGTGAGAGGAGGGCAGTTCCTAACACTGTACCGGCTACGATTTCAGAGTGAAAAATCATTCATCTTGGCCGGGATTCGAACCAGGATCCCACATGTCCGGCCGAGTGCTTCAGCCAGTTAAGCTACCGAGGCGTCCTTAGCTGGAATAGATTAACTGGCTAAAGCACTCGGCCGGACATCGATGGATCCTGGTTCGAATCCAGGTCAAGGCGAATGATTTTTCACCATGAAAGTATTGTATTGAAATCATATTAGCAGATGACTCCATTAAAAGTCACTGTTGCTTGGAACCTATACCGGCTGTGGTATGAATTTGTGGTTTCTCAAAAATCATATAGAATATAGGTCTAGGGAATATCATATAGAATAGGAATAAGTTATATGACTGCGGTGCTCAAAGGTCGTCGGTTCGATCCTGCGCACTTCTAATTCCTTTTTTTCATTTCTTCATCCAAAAGTTTTACCTTTTTTCTTGATACTATTCAAGTGTTAATTTAAATTAGTTGTCAATCGTTTGTATAAATATTACTTTTCCACTGCTATTTATTTCCCTTAATTCAAGACGAATTTCCTATGCTGTTAAATAGTCATAGGAAGAACTGGAGGTAGAAATGAAAATCGGCGGGAATTCGTAAAATAGGTTAGGTTTGCTGATGACCAAACTTTAGTTTGTTAGTCAGCCAATAAGGGGTTGCAAGCATTGCTGAGTGAATTGGAGGTTCAGTACGATAGGAATGGGATGACAATCAATATTAATAAAACAAAGGTTATTAGATTTTCCAGAATGGAAAAGGACAACGTTAACGTTAGAATAAGAGGGCAATAACTAGAGCAGGTGGAACAGTTTTCGTATCTCGGAAGTGTTTTGGACCAACACGGTCAAAGTAGTAGGGACATAAAGAGAAGAATTGCGCTAGGCAAGGAGGCTTTCTCATGGAGGAAGGAGTTGATGACGGGGACGTTGAGTAGGGATGTTAAGACAAGACTCGTAAAATCTCTGATATGAAGGGTAGCTTTGCTCGGCGCAGAAACGTGGTCGCTGAAGCAGGAGGACAGACGTAGATTGGAGGCTTTTGAGATGTGGGTGTGGAGAAGAATGGAGAAGGTGAAATGGACAGAAAGGAAAACAAATGAGGAAGTACTAGAGATGGTGGGTGAGGAGAGGGGTTTGTTGAGAGAAATCCTATGGAGGCAGGAAAAATGGATGAAAGGCGTATTGAGCGGTAGTGGAATGTTGAAGAGGGTAATAGAGGGGAGAATGTTGGGCAAGCGAGGTAAGGGTAGGAATACGAGGATACGGATGTTGGATGGGCTGAAGGGAGGGAGGAAGTACACATAGATGGAGAGGGACTTATCGTAGAATAGGATGTTGGGGGTGTGTTTTGTTAGGAGATATTTATTTGCTAGTGGTATACATCCAAAACCGGTAGATTACCTAAATGATAAGCCACGTTTTAGATGTGAGGTAATGACAATCGTTGATCTAGATGTGATGCATGTGATTAATATTCAAGGAGCTTATAATTGCTCTTCGATTAGGCTTTTATTCGAGGGTATTTCCCTCGAAAATGCAGTCCACGTACGATTTCCTGAAGAGGGCACTCTGAGAAAAACCATAGCTCAAGACAAGAGTGATATAACGTATTTAAACGCCGAAATAAAAATGTCCATATAAGTACACTACTTGCGAAGTTAAACAACTGTAATAAATGCTGTTTGGTCACCGTGTGAAAACACTTGTAAGCATATACGAGTGCCACTACTAATTTATATGTACCCTGCAAGCCACCGATAGGGTGTGTGGCAGGGGTTGAATTCGCACCAGAAAAATTTTACCCGAATATGACCCTACCGCAATCGGACAATGTTATTATGATCCCCTATCGTTCGTGGAAAAAATGACACCTTAAAACTATTTTTTATACACTTGATCTCTCTAATTTTATTGAAATTATCTCTCCTACCGTGTTACGATCGGGGTAATAATGCATTTTAAAAATTATTGCTAAAGACACCTCCTTCCAATTTATGCAAGAGCTTCAATCTGTAATTTAACCTTTACTCTGTGAGCGATCTGCTTCTATCAATTAAAATAAATTAAAAGCAAATAAAATAAATACTGATGAGCACCAAACGCTCTCCAGGCGTTCCAAAGAGACTTATTTAAACAGTTTTTGGAGAACGGATTTAACATATGTGTCGGGGACAGCCATCTTCAAGGAGACTGATAAACTTCTATTTGCGTGAAATAATATTCAAGTAGTTGACATGAGCACGGGAGACAATCTTTAGATAAAAGAAAATAAGTATCATATTTTCAAGAGAATTTCTTTCTAGAGTTTTCAGATAAAGAATATTCATCAGTTTTAGTGCCGACTCACACTTCGTATAAAGGCCTGACACCATGCGTCCTTAAAATTATGCGAAGAACTCACGCTAAAAGCAATGATTTAAGAAGGAAATGCTCTCATAATTTTAAGTTGCTGTTATTATTTCCCTTATCTTTATAAATAGAAAGGATCTCTCTTGCTGTAAGTATTCTAAAGCATAACGTCATGAACATCAACTTTACTAAGCTGTCATCACACATTATAATAAGGGCTAAAATTAACAAAAATAGTTCCATTTCACACCAGATGAAATGAAACCATTGAAAGGGCTTCGAAAGAGCAGGAGATCACTCTCGTGGACACACTACTCACCCTGATGATTGGCTCTTTCCCTTGATTGCGAGGAGTACTTTACAGAGGTACTACTCATCATGACAGATTGTTGTGCCGAAACGATCACATAATGATAATATATTGACCATAACTTTGTTGCATTCGCGATAGTAAAAATCTGTGCCCTTAAATTAACCAAAAATTTGATTTTTTCTTGCTTGTGAGACAATGCTTGTGATTCGAGACTATTTTCGGCGTTTAAATAAGAAAACTTATTACAATGCAACAATTTCAGAGCCCCCTATGACATTTTGGGGGCTTTAAAGGAACTGGATGTTGTGACCAAAGTTATTGTCGCGGCATTAACCGTTAAAAGTTATTGTCACGGAAGTTCCCGCAGTTTCTTGGAATTTATCAAAGGTAAAAAAACATTGGGTTTCAAGCTGGCTTTTATCTCGTGGACTGTGTCGCTTCGCGCACGACTACGAATGCCTGTGTGACATTATACGTAGTATGTATAATGTTTCGTCACAACATTTGTCCCTCTTAAGCCCTCAAAATCTCGGGATGTAAGTAGACTAAGCAAGAGGTTAAGAGGAGGTAGCTTAACTGATTAAGGAACAGGGCTTAACATCCAGGGATTCGGGTTTTAATCTCGGTCAAGGCGAATGTTTTTAACACTCTGGAATAGTCGCACTGTGATGCATACTTGACGTGTTATCACTCCGTTAAAAGTTACTGTCGCCACATCTACCGGCAGTTCCATTGAGTGAGAATTCATTAAAATCATGACGTAGGAAACTAAATGCTAATGGGAAGCATTCGGAGATATTTTCTCGGGATACCAACTGAGCAACGTATTTGAATAGGATCTCAATAATATTTCAAAAGTTGATGACGGATCGCATCTTGCCTGTAAAATTTTAAGAGCCTCGGCAAATCAAGAGTAACATTTTCATTCGACGACCTTCTACTTTTTTACACAATTGACCTATTTCTATAACAGTTTTCACACATCAGGCTAAATAACAACGCAAATCGGCAGTTTAATATTTTTTTAATCACCTTTCAGAATTGAACGCATAAAAACTGAATAAAATAATTAAATTGTGACAAAAAATACAAGTCGAAAAACACAAAAAACGTAAATTTTAACATACTTTTGCTTACTTCTTTACCGGCTGCCATCCCATTGGTCAATCCCGCCTTGCTCGTGGATCGTCCACGTGCGAAGGACGAGAGTTCCCAACTCAATTCATCAACATTCATTTCACACTATAATTACAATCCAACAAACAAATTCAACCAAAGTAACCTAATGATATTCGCTTTTTTTTAATATCGCCAATAATATCTCTTTGCGAGTTTCTTTCAATATTGGCGCTGTTCACACATTGCTGACAAATTTCTGTCTGGAAATGCCATGAGGGGAGTACAAATCGTTGGCAATAATCACTCTAAAATATGAACCCCAAATCTCTTTGTGATTTCGATTGGGGGACGTTCATTTCAATTTCGTGGCTCCCTTTCTTTAAATTCAAATACCAGCCAATTATCGAGGGTTGCTGACTGGCAGCGACGAACAGTACTTCTCACGCAAAGAGATAAAACTGTTTTTTTTCAAATCCCTGTCACGGAACCAGTTGTGATATCCCTAACTTGGGGCAGCACTTTGAAGGACGAACACGGACGAAAATGAACTGCCCCGAAGCAGCTGTTATCGACTCTCCTTTCAGAAATGCAGTTCCCTCGCGTTCAACCGACTCAATTGTGACGAGCGCTAAGAGGGAGGGACGCTGACAACTAATACGCTTCTATACTCTGCGACGAGGAATACTCTTTCAGGGAGGTATACTCCGGTCTTCGGTGAGTTTTTAAAGCAGCTGACAGTAATATTAAATTGGTATTCTCTTAGTAAGTCCCAGATCAGCATATTAGAAAATAAAAGCACGGCCGAAGAGAGGGAGAAGATGGTTAACAAACTCTTGGATAATCTTGGACTAAAAGATTTGGTATTTTCCCGGCGTATCAGCAGTGTAAATCCACCCGATTGAGGACCCGAGAGGAATTTACACAATCTTGGGAATGTAAAAATGTTTGATAATGACTGCATGGGACAATTTACCAGCATAACTAATGCAATAATGACATAATAATAAGTAAAAACACTGAAAACGTCCATAATGCGTAGTACGTAAACATATTTTTTCGTGAATATGGAGTTTGAAGCGCTCTACATGGTCTGTATATAAGAGCTATCGGAAAAGTATCGGAAACATATATTTAAGACATTGCTACAATGCCTCAAAATACTTCAAAGTACTTCTTTCCTTGAGACCGTCTACACACTTTAGCCAGAGCGGCTTTTCCACTCTACGCGAAGGTTCCCTGGTGGGCGGATTCTGGAAGGAGGTCCTTAAGGGTGCGCGAGCAAGCTTCTTTGACGGCACGGAAGGCCCCATGGTGGGGTACTTTGAGGGAGGGAGGATTTTACCGTAATAGGGAATAGGTTTAATACCTTGCTGACGCCAAGTCGGGACGGGGGAGGGACATAAATGGGTTGGGGAATCGTCGCGGTACAGAAGTCTTTAGCAAAAGCCATATGCAGAAGGTCATCGTAAGCAGGAGACACTCGACTCTTTGCTCTCTTGATCGTCCGTTCGAAAGTCCTTCGGGAGGACCAGTTTAGCGCAGATCTTTAAGAATTGCCAAAATATCAGTGCAAATAGTGTGCACTGCCATCTTATCAATGCCAATACGTTCTGTGGCCATGCGCACATTTATCGACAACGATCTGAATTCAGCAAATCGGTGCATAATGAATTTGTGCTGCCTACATGTATTTGTGTGCACGTATGCATGTATATTATAAATGTTATGTCTAATATAATATGTATGTATATGACGATGGTTAAATGGAAGAAGGAACCATTCGGTCACAATTTCGCCCAAATAAAGACCTCAAACTATCCATCTATATCAATGTATGCTATTATTTTTTTAGTCTTCCTTTACTCCTTGAATTCGACAAATATTTTTTTGTATTAATCATTGGTAATCGACCTGTCAAGTGCGTATGCGTTTTAAACACCAGTGATTGCCTCTTTTCTCATTATGTTAGGAAGAGTGGTAAAAGTACACAACGCGACATCATAACACTTTCCAGGGTTTTCAGAGGCCATCTAAATTTGGTCCATTTGCAGTCATTAAAAATATGAGCAATGATGGCTTCTGTGGCCCATAGCATTTACTTAACTCATTAGGACTTAGATCCTTAATGTATTCAACGCAACTTACTTGAGTTTCATCTCAGGAACCTGTATGATGTAATCCAAACACAGCTCCACTACACTACCTCCAACCTTTAGTTCGCTCGTTACCCTTGAGACTCGTTACTGGGTTGAAAGAAAGGGATGTGGAAGGGAGAAGGTTGTCTAGAGGAGAGCGGAGATGGGATGTAATGAGAGGGAGTATGTGGATATAATTCCCGAACGGCACAGAAAAAAATCAATTCATCCACAGATACTACCACCCATCTACAGCCAGGTGTCAAATTGCAAAGTCATCATCAGGACTTAACTAGTCACTACCAAGGCAAAAAATAACAAAATACATTCGGATGAGCAAAATATATTACTATCCCGTTTTGGAACAATTTCACACCTATCCACTTCAACCCTTCATAATTAGTGAACGACATTGAGACCCAGATGTTGATAGGATTTGCAAAGCCATTTAATGCCATTTCCATCGTTTTTTATTTAATAGGGTTATGGGAAGGGGGAAGGGATGCTAGAAAGGAAACACTGTAACACTGGTTGAAGGGGGTTTTGTGGTGGGAGGCATGTTTTGGAATGGGAACACCCGCGGATGGGGAAGAGGGATTGCATGAGACGCGATGATTGTTTATCCTGAGTTTCAGGGGTGTGGAGCACTGGCCTATGTAAAAGGCTGGGCAGAATTTGTATGTCAGAAGATAGACTACATTCTGAGATGTGCATGAGAAGTAGGGGAAGGGCGGGAGAGAGTTAAAGGTGGAATTGAGAAGGGTGGAGTGATGAAAATAGGATAAGTTTTGCATCTTGCTCGCTAGCAAGGAGTGGGTGTGATTCTGGGGGTGGGAGGGGATTTGGAAAGAGGCTTGGTGGATTTAAGGAGGTCTGATAGGGTTGGCGGGCCGTTTGAAGGTAACAGAAGGGCATACAGGAAGAAGGTTGGACGAAACGTTGTGGTTTTGGAGGATGGGGTACAGGTCTTTGAGGATGAATTGAGGGACTGAATGCCAGGGAAGTAGGTGGTACACATTTGAAAGAGGGTGGAAATCTGTGGTTGAGTGAGGATTGGGGGTGTTGGAGAGAATCTGGGTATCCCCGTTGGAGCAGGGAGTGGTGAAGATTGTTGAGGTATTTGTTGAGGGATTCGAGATGGTTGCAAATGCAGTGCCCGCGGATAGAGAGGGGAGTAAGGGAAGGAGTGTTTGGTATGGTAGGGATGGCAGCTGTTGAAATGAAGGTATTGTTTTTTATTAGTAGGTTTAAAGGTGTACCGAGGTCAGAAATTTGTTATTGGTTAGGGAAATAAAAACATCAAGGAAGGGGAATCTGAGAGATGTTGGAAGTGAAAGAAAGAGATGAGGAATAATTGAGTTGGGAGATTATGGAATTGAGGGTAGTATATGTTATTTGGCCAGAGTAGATAAATGTCATCAATATAACGAAGGCACAGAAGGGGTTTTAGAGAGGGTAACAGGAAAGGAACTTCTCTTCCAGGACACCGAGGTGGAGGTTAGCGTCTGAGGGGCTGAATCTACTTCCCATGGCATAGCCCTTGATTTGGAGGTAAAAGTTGTATTAAAAGAAAAGGGGTTACGGGTGAGAATGAAATTAGACAGGTCAATGGGAAAATCGGTGCTTGGAGTTTGAGGGCTAGGGCGTTTGGAGAGGAAGTGGCGTAGGGAAGCAAGGCCTTCTTCGTGAGGAATGGAGGTGTATAGGGATGTGACGTCAATTGTGGCCATAATGATCTTGGTGTCAGAAGGGAGGGAAATTGAGTGGAGCAGATTGAGGAAGTGGTGAATATAGTTTCTAGCGACACAGAAAATAAATAATTCATCCCACAGATATCACAACATCCACGACCCATGTGTCAACCCACAAAGTTATCATCAGGACCTGACCAGTCAAAACCCAGGCCAAGAATGACAAAATATATGCGGATGAACAAAATATCCCACTAACCCGCATGAAACAAATCCACACCTATCCACTTCAACCCTCCATCATTAGTAAACGACATTGAGACCCGGATGTTAATAGGCTTTGCACAGCCATAGAAATGCCATTTCCATGTTAAAGTGGATAGGTGTTGATTTCTTTAATGCGGGTTAGTGGGATATTTTATTCATCCGCATATATTTTGTCATTATTGGCCTAGGTTTTGATTGGTCAGGTCCTGATGATGACTTTGTGGGTTGACACCTGGGTCGGGGATGTTGTGATATCTGTGGATGAATTATTTATTTTTTGTGTCGCTTGGAACTATTTCCACATCCTCCCTCTCATTACCATCCCATCTCCCTTCCCTCTGGCCTGCTTTCTCCCTTTCCCCCTCCACAACCCCTACTTTCACCCCTCCCCCACCACCTGTTTTCCCCTTCCCTCGTCCCCTTCCCTAGTCCCCTTCCCTCTCTGTCTCACATACCTCTCGCCAGTCAATCTTAACTAGTCTTCCGAGGAAGACGAAGTTTGATTCGGTAGAAATTATCAAGAAATAACGTGTCAGTGTTCCTTTTATGTATTCTCATGTTGCGTGTTGATGTATAAATTTTCTTATTTAACACTTCCGTGTTACTTCGAAGAAATCATCTACACACACACACACACACACACACACACACACACACACACACATATATATATATATATATATATATATATATATATATATATATATACACATATACATATACAATAAACTATTATATGTATATATAATATTTCTACAATACACTCTTACATATTTAATGGTCACAAGCCAAATGAGGCCTTCATCTGGCCTATAATATTTGGTCTTCCCTCGGTTCTTAAAAATTAAACCTTGTATCACAAAAAATATTTTGCAAAAACCTTGATATTTTTTAGCTTTTCCTAATAGTGTCAAAATTAAAAATGCAAAAATTTGTTTACTTCAGGTCCAAAGATGAAGTCTATCCCGACCCTCTTTGCGACATGTCTCCTGGCCATTGCCTTCGCTGGTGTGGCATCGTACGTTTCTGTCAAAGGTTCGTGATTCATCTTGAGAGGCATTGTCTCCCTCTTAAGAGGAGCTTTTGGAAAAGTATGGCAAGGTATTGCAGTCGAGTGTGATGGCACGCCGGAAAATACAGCAAAATTGTGCATGACAGTGATTAACTTTTAAGAGTAAACCACGGTGCTACAACTACTTCAATAGATTATAATAAAAAAAAGTGTTAGGATGATCGTTTTGTATTGGAGTCATTGTGTAAGAAATATGTGAATGGGATAAAGGAAATGCCCGATTTTGGTTGGGAGAGCTGAGTTCTAAAGTTAAAGTGTGGTCCAATAGAATACATCTCCAAAACTTCCTGGACCCTCAGCTCCCTGCTTTTTACATTAATGTCAATTCGTACCCTTCCCATGGACTACAATCTTGATGTGATGACAGGGATTGTGCATTCTGATGGCCCCTTAGAGCTGCTGGGAGAGCAATAGCAATTACTCTCCTGGTGGGGTAAACCTCACACGTCGAACGTTCTGAGTCGGTCCATGCAGCGTCTGTTCCTCACTGAGGTGGCTGCCAATATGTCTGATCCCAAAGATCGGCCATTCGGTTGATTATGTTACGTCAGATTCACTTTCGAGGAAGGTAATGGCAAATAAGTTCAATTATTTATCCCATGAAAAACGATGGACATAGATCATGGTATTAGTCTTGGCAACTATAGAACTCAGCTCGGAGGGCCATGTGTCGTGCCCGAAGGTGGGGGAGGCTAGGCAATGTCTTCATCTCGCAAACTTCTTGCAAAAGCGAATCAACAACGTCAGCACAGCAGTCAGCACCAAGCCAGTTAGAAGAGGGTCTAGGAATGCTAGGACAGCGTTCGAGGAAAATTGGAGACAATTAAGCAAGATATTGAGAGGGGAATTATGGGTATCATAGAGGTATCGTAGAGATCATAGACCGGTGACATTAAAGGATAGCTGAGATTATTGGAATGAGGGTATTTCTAGACATAGAATTACAGTTATCATTATTATTTGTTTGGTAAGGTAAATTAAATGTAGAGACAATAGGAGAGCCATATTCCAATTCCAGGTTCAGTTACTATAAACTGCTTTATTAATAATGAAAACCACTTTAAAAGAGACATCCTATTGTGCGCATCCGTTTACAGACTGAAAACAAATAGCGACTGAATTCTTATCAATTCCTCAAACACAATAATATCGTTCGTCCCGGGAATAGCTAACAAAACAACATTTATTTCGCAAAATTCATTTTAATTCATCACCATTCTCGCCTTCAAGAGCTATGGTACAATCATTACAACGCTTTTGAGGGAGATTGTCACTTTAATAGGGAATAGGAAATAATAGTTAGCAGGTATCGTTTCAAGACTCTAAGGGGGCTGGGGAATCGTCGCGATACCGTTTCAGGTCTTCGCAACCAGATACTCGACTCCGCTCGTTTGGTTGTTCATCAGAAGACATTAGGGATAAAGAGTTTAGGGCAGAACTTTCGCATTGCCAAATTTTCAGTGACTCAATGGTGCGTGCTTGTCCTCAAAATATCCAAACCAATAATACGATTTGCGATCATGCGCACACTTAACCAAAGACGGTCTGAATTCAGCACTTCATGCGATTCACGTCATGAAAAAATTGTTACCGATTCTCTTCTTGCGAACCTTGTATGTTTGACAGGCATTCTCCATATTTGCTCCACCATGTAATGCAAATCGCGATATTTTCGGCAACGTACGTAATTCCCATGGGTTTAACCAAATAGTTCAGCCTTTCCTCTCATTCCCTCAATGGGGCCGCTGGCACTGACGTCATTAGAACAATGTAACGCTTTATTTTCTGCGCTAAATGGGAATAAATGAGAATGGTTCGGCATTGCAAGAATCTTGAGAATAGCTACAAGAACGACCAGCACGACCGGAACGTATGGAAAGGGAAAATGAGGGAAAGAGGACATTGATGCCTTACCGTGTGCCATAGGGAACCATTTTATTAATTTTAGTGCCCTGCAAGTCACTGATAGGGTGCGTGACAGTGGGTGATTTCACATCAGGATACCCCTGACCCAAAACACCTTTCCCTCTCACTGCGGTCGGACAAACGTCTTTTATTCTGATTCCTTATTGTTCGTGGAAAAAATTACATAAATAAATCTATATGTTCTACACTTAATCTCTCTAATTTTATTGACATGATCCCTCCTACCGTAGTACGATTGAGCTAATAAAACATTTTCAATATCACTGCTAAAGAGATGTCCTTTCAATTCATATGCAGGAGATTCTATCTGTGTGATTTAACCTCCGCTCCATTGAGTGATTCCCAGCCTAGCTGCTCTAATATTTTGGATACACTACTAAGTTTATCATTACAATGTTTTACAAATCTGGCTCCTATTTATGCTGCACGCGATCCAATTCGGAAATCAATCCAACTTCGTGAGGATCCCATAATATACTTGCAGCATATTCTATAAATGTGGCCTAACCAACGAGAGATAACATTTCTCAGGGACCTTTTCATCGCATTTACCAAGCACTCTTCTAATAAATCCTAATGTTTTGTTGGCTTGTCCATATATTCCCCATAGTATGTGTTTCACCCAGGAGAGATCGTGAGTAAGGGTAACGCCTTAAAGTATTTGAGTCTGTATTTTCCATTTCGGTGTTCCCGATGCAGTAGGCGCTCGGGTGGGAATTGCTCTTTTTCCGAAAATGTATGACTACGCACTTTTTACGTTTGATTCTATTCGCCAGGTGCCGTGTCATATTAATGTCATGTGACAAATCTGCTTTGCCCACGGATGTCACGGTAAACCACTGCACCATCGGCAAAGACATGTATCTTACTAGTGACTACGGAGTCAAAGTCGAGCCTTTACCGTTAGTAGAAATAAAAGAAGTCCGATAACACTACCCTGGGGAACACCTGAAGTAACGTCTACTGCATCCCGGCTAACTCCATCTATCACTACCCTTTGTTGATTATCCCATTACTGTTCTAAAGAAAAGACGATCATTCGTCTTCGCAAAGGGATGGTCCTTTGAGAGGGTCTTTGCGTTTTAGACTACGATGCCTGGTTATTTGCTGCCGATAAAAATGTACGCAAATTTTAACATCAGGCCCCAGTCACTACGAAACATCGAAGAATCAATGAAACAGCAATTAAGGGCTCGATAAAAGTAAAACAGGGGGGGAAAACTGGCTGAAATGGATGAAGTAAAGTTCTTTTGACTTCAAAATCCAAAGGCTTATTGATTCACTGCATTTAATGCCAAAATTTAACTCGAAAAATTTTCTCTGCGCATATAAGGCATTTACTACGAGCCTTAGTAATATATTTAAGTACAAGAAGCACAGTACCTGGGAATATGGTAGTTATTTTCAGTATTACAAAGATCAGTATTTCTTATATTTTTTAAAAATTTAGGTTGGCATGTTTGAAAAACGATTGCGATCATTTGTGTGATGAGGGGCAAGTATCTTCATAAAATGTTCAACCTATTTTTATAAACTTCCTGAAAATTAACGACATTTCTGGCATGCACTCTCAAAATGAATATGCGTCGTCTGTGTTCGAAACCTCTGTTTAATGGTCTTTTGAGCCGTATGTGCTGCTTCACTTCCCCTCTCTTGTTCCCTGTTATTCTTTCATTCCTGGAGAACTGCCTAATTCTAATTGTTTGTCGATTATGGCATGTTTAGCCTACTAAGAGGAAGGAGAATTTCTAGGCACAGGAATCTTCCTCCTTCACATAATTCAGGAAAAGAGATTTTCTTCCTGAATGCCCCCAAAAGAACGTATTCTCTCAATTCTGAATAAAAACTCGTCCCCATGCTACCAAAATCCCCACAGTAATTTCGAGAAGGAGTTTGTTTCTCCGAACCAACACACTGGTGCCCCTCGAATCTTGGTGACGAGTTAAACCAAGTGTATGAGATAGGTCTGTGACAAGCACGGTCGTCGCCTTCACGGGAAAAAGTTTTTGCCCTGCCACAAAATGGCTGCGTGAGCTTCGAGAGAAGGGGAGCTCGCCTCACGACAGACCTATCTCCCTTTCATGGTATAGTCTTAGTAATGGAACCAAACTTCTTTCTTGAAGTCTATGGTGTCGATCATTTGGTTTCCCAGTCGATTGCCATCTCTAGCTCATATCTTCTCAGTTCTCAACTTTCGCTAAGACTCCACGATCGGATACGATCAATCAATCATTGGCGGATTTAGTTAGGAACCATCCATTTCTCCCCAGTGGCTTCCACTTCACCTGGAGAGAGAGAGAGAGAGGGATAGCTCATTTCGGGAATCATGCTCGTGCCGATTCTGATTCTTATAGTTCGACAATTTCTTGTCCAGTTATGACCCAGCTGAAAGATAATTCAGGCAACCCTAACACGATACATCTACATCTATTCCCTCCGAACCATCAAAAAGGTGTGTGGCAGGGGGTGCAGCACCAGGAGGAAAAGGTAAGGGATGCGAGGGGTGGGGTTTTTCAAAGAATGGGGGAATGTGGGGGGAGCCTATTTATAAAAATATAAATACATATATAACCACGCACTTGAAGTAGAAAGAGATAGCTTAGGTCCAGACATACTCGACGATGAAATAGAAAGGGCATTAAAGGAGATGAAAGCAAATAAGGCCGTGGGAGTAGACAACATTCCTGTGGAACTGTTGAAATGTTTAGAAAAATGTGGGAAGGAGACTCTATATGGACTGATTCGTAGTATCTATGAGGAAGGAATCTGGCCGGAATATTTTGTGAGATCAGTGTTAGTTCCTATTCCGAAAAAGGTAAACGCTACATCATTTGAGGAGTACAGAACAATAAGTTTGATATCCCACGCAGCTAAAGTTATTCTCAGGATCATCAACAAAAGGATAGAGAGTAAGGCAAATGATTTCTTAGGGATGATCAGTTTGGATTTAGAAAAGGAAGAGGTACGCGTGATGCCATTGCAGTTATGAGATCACTAATCGAGAGGAATATAGAATACAATCAGGACGTATTTGCCTGTTCTGTAGATTTGGAAAAAGCGTTTGATAGAGTGAATTGGGAAAAATTAATGCGTGTATTGCAGAGAATAGGAATGGATTGGAGGGACAGGAGACTGATCCGTAACCTGTACATGTCTCAGACTGCTCAGGTGCGAGTGGGGAACGGAGAGTCCGGATGGGCAGTGTAAGGCAGGGTTGCCCATTGTCACCGGTGCTGTTCAACGTACTACCTTGATCAAAAAGTTCCCGGAATTTATTCAGAAAATTAAAAATACAAGTTTATTCATCTAAATCTATATTGTCCCCTTCAAAGTAATCCCCATCGACTGCAACACACTTATGCCAGCGCTTGATCCAATCCTCGAAACATTTTTTATATTCGGTTTTCAGTATGTCCATCAGTGCTTCCTGCGATTTTTCCATTACTTCCTCTCGGCTGCTAAAACGCGTTCCCCGTAATGGTTTTTTAATTCGATTGAACAGAAAGAAGTCACAGGGAGCCAAATCAGGTGAATTCGGTGGCTGTTGGATGGTATTTGTTGCATTTTTCGTCAAAAAATTACGAATAATGATAGCACTGTGCGACGGTCTCGACGCACTGTGCGACGATTTCTGGTCTCTTTCGGCGAATTGCTTCACGCAAACGTCTCATAACGCCCAAATAATACTCTTTGTTTAATGTCTGGCCTTCTGGCAAAAATTCATGATGCACTACACCGTTGTAATCCATGAAAACCGTCAGCATTGCCTTCTTTTTTGACTGAAAACGACGTGGTTTTTTTGATCTCGGCTCATTTGGTGAACGCCATTCACTTGCTTGATGTCTGGATTGCGTGTCGTACTCATAAACCCACGTCTCGTCTCCAGTAATGATCCTTTTGATGAATGTGGGATCGGATTCAGCCTCGCAAATCATGTCTTTTGCGACGTCAACACGGTCTCTTTTTTGCATGAAATTGAGGTATTTTGGCACCAACTTTGCTGCTACACGACGGAAACCCAAATCATTAACCACAATGTCTTGGGCGGATCCATAGGCAATGTTCAAGTCCTCCGCTATTTCTCTGATGGTTAATTTGCGGTTATTGACCAACATTTCTTTTACTTTATCAATTTTTTCACCGACTTTCGATGTCGATGGTCTGCCACTGCGTTCATCATCTTCGATTGACTCACGACCCCTTCTGAACCGCTCGTGCCACTGGTAAACGACCGTTTTTTTTAGAGAATCGTTGCCGAAACACTTTTCCAACATTTCCAACGTCCGTGCGTCACTAAATCCGTTTTTTACGCAAAATTTAATACAAGTTCGTTGTTGCAAATTTAAATCCATTTCTGCAATTGTAAAAAATCGCCAACACACACAGAGATGGATGCACTCTTGGCTACGTAACTTTTGCAAATGTCAAGTTATGACACTAAGATTTAAAGGGAATATCAACAACAGATGTACCAATTTAACAAAAAAAAACAGAACTCAAATCGGAACAATGGGAGCGCCACACGGTGGTTATTCCGGGAACTTTTTGTTCAAGGCAGTATATGTGGAGGAAATGATTAAAGAGGCATGGGAAGAACTGCAGGTAGGAATGAAAGTCGGGAGAAATCAGATTTGCTGATGTCCAAGCTTTAGTTTGCCAGTCAGCCAAGGGGTTGCAAGCATTGCTGAGTGAATTGGAGGTTCAGTGCGATAAATATGGGATGAGAATCAATATTAATAAAACAAAGGTTATGCGATTTTCCAGAAAGAAAAAGGCTAAGCTAAATATTAAAATAGGCGGGTAAAAAATAGAGCAGTTTACATATCTTGGAAGTGTTTTGTACCAATACGGTCAAAGTGGTAGGGACATAAGGAGAAGAATTGCGCTAGGCAAGGAGGCTTTCTCAAGGAGGGAGTTGATGACGGGGACGTTGAGTAGGAATGTTAAGACAAGACTCGTAAAAACTCTGATATGGAGCGTAGCTATGTATGGTGCGGAAACGTGGTCGCTGAAGCAGGAGGATAGACGTAGATTGGAGGCTTTTGAAATGTGGATGTGGAGAAGAATGGAGAAGGTGAAATGGACCGAAAGGAAAACAAATGAGGAATTACTGGAGATGGTGGGTGAGGAGAGGGATTTGTTGAGAGAAATCCTATGGAGGCAGGAAAAATGGATGAAAGGCGTATTGAGCGGCAGTGGAATGTTGAAGAAGGTAATAGAGGGGAAAATGTTGGGCAAGCGAGGAAAGGGCTGGAAAAGGATAGGGATGTTGGACGGGATGAAGGGAGGAAAGACGTACGCAGAGATGAAGGAGGGACCTGATGTAGATTAGGTTGCTGGATTGAGTTTTGTTTGGAATTACAAAATATTTATTTATTTGATAGTTGTGTCCATCCAAAACCTACTTCAATCGGTAGATTACATAATAAAAATGACAATACAGCCACACAGTCCCTACCTTCTAGGTCATTACTTATTGTGTTGAACTGACTCCCAGGGGATGTCGACTACAAGCATTCTAGTCTCTTATCTTTCTTGGAAAAAATTATATTTTAAATCGGTCAGTCTAGCAGTTTATCCCTCTAATTTTATATTGGTGATTCCTCAGACCATAATACGCGGTAAGTTCTACTCTGTCCAATGAATACGCGAACTGAGGCCATAAAAACTTTATTTTGCAAAATTTAGCCTACATCGATTTTGTCTCCTTCAAAGTACTCTCCATGCCTTCTTATTCCATCTTCTCTCTCATTGTTGTTAAAGCACCCTTGAAGTCCTCGGCAGTTAGGCTTTTTATCTTCCCCATCGTTTCTTGCTTTATAGTCTCCACATATTCCCAGTGATTTCCCCTCATCACATTTTTGCCTTTTGTGAATAGAAAAAAGTTTCCAGGGGCGAGATCTGGTGAATAAGGATGGTGGTTGAATTTTTTGCCAAAAACTGATGAAAAATCAATACTGAATGTGCAGGTGCATTGTCATGCTGAAGGATCCATCCACCATGCTCGGTTAAAATAGTGTTCTCTGATGATTTTCCTAAATTCAGTTTATCAGCCATCATTCGGACAGTTTTTCGACGATTGTTAAAGACAAGGGACCGCACACGATCAATGTTGTCGTCAACACAGGTGGTTTTAGATTGTCCCGGCCTTGCATCATCCGTGGCATCTTGTCGGCCATCTTTAAAACTTAATCCACTTGAAAACGGATGTCTCCTTCAGAGCTTTATCACCGTAAACAGCTGTCAACATGTCAGTAATTTCTTCATAACTTTTACCCCACTTCACCAAAACACTGGATGTTCATTCGTTGTTCCGTGATTTCGTCAATTTCTATTTTCGAAAAACAGTAAAAACAAGGACAACAGAAACTAATTTAACTTGCACCATTCGCACAGCTCGACGATCCGCCAAGCACAGACGGCTCATTGGGTCAAAGGCAACTGGCGCCGCTAGTGGGCTTAAGGGGGGGGGGCGGCCATGCTACTATACTCAGCGTCATGGTCGCCAGATTTCACCAGTTCGCTCATTTATTGCACAGACCACGTATTTAAAAATTCTCATGGCCGTTTCAGGTATCACCTCATAAAAGTTGCACATATTCATGGCATCAGAAAGAGCCACTTTCCCACAGAATTAATTCTATGAGTAGTTACATTATTCCTGCATATCATATGGTTCTCAACCATTAGCCTAGCCCTGGTGTTTACCATTTTTAGCATAAGAGTTTGGTTCCTCTGCCTAGAACGTGTTCCAAGGGTCACTGCAAAAACTAGGCATCTCTAATTAGACTCGACTTAGTTCAAATACTCGCATCGTCAGCAATTATTTACATCTAACCAAGCCATGCAATTTGAAAATGCTTCCGTTCTCTTTAGTTTGACAATTATAAATACTCCCTTCTGTTGCAATCCAAACCAAAATCGGCGCAGTTAAAATATTCGCGTCGTTAACAATGAATCTGTATGCACAGACAAGGTCATCCAATCAGAAAAAATTACACTACTGTTACGCGAGCCAATTGGAAACACTTCCGTTTGTTGCTTTCATGCTTCGTTCTGTAATCCGACGCTGAATTGTGTTAAGCGCAACGCCCTTCCAATTAAATTCCTCCACTCCACATTTCGCGAAAGCTATGCCATGGGCACAAATTATGGGGGTGGTCGCCCCCGGAGCGGCACCAATCGCTGTTGCCGATCTGTTCCGTAAGTCGAAGCTAATTTTCTCGAGCCAAACGTTGCAAGTTACCCGTTTTGGGTTTGCCCAAATACTCCGATAATAACTCCGATTAACTGAGTGGTCAATCCGGTAGAGAGTAGAGTGGGGTGTGCTGACTGATTTTGAACACCGAATACAACGATGCGTAAAAAAAATTAATATTCAAAGAAAAGAGCGACGGGCGTTCATCAAATCTCTCGATACTGCATTTCAGAGTGGCCCGAACTCGAGGAGACGGGCATCTTGTTCCTCACCAACAGCGACATCGAGAGGGCCAACGAGGAGGAGTACCTGAGGGAGCAGAGAGGGGTGGATGCAAGCAGGAGCGATGGCGACAATGGCGCCGGACGCATCCGCACCCCCGCTGGCCAGAACCACCGGCACAGTGGCCGGGCCTGGCGCAACCGCCGGGAACAGGGCCCGATTCGACGCCCGCCCCTTCGCCGCGGCAGTCGGATTAAGCGCAGTCGTCACAATATCTAGGCTCTCGAAACTACAGGAACTTGTAAGACGCACTCCCGCTTCAAGTCGGCGCTACGCACAAGACGGACGCAACACAAGGCGAGAAGGACCAACGCAAAAATACATATGCTAGAACATCTTTAACGAAAAAATTATGCACATACGAGGTGGTATTTTTTTAGTCCTGAATTTTTCCACTTCGGTGTTGATGCAGTTCTCAACTTTCACTCGGCGAAACTATCTTCAATGAAATTTCTTTTTCGACACTCGTCGACTACTTAATGCCTAACATTTCCTCGAAAAATTACTGTCGTTTATATGAACACACTAGCATTCAATGTTTTCGAATTGTTGATATGCTTAAACTTTCCGTTTAATGGAAGAAATTCACATTTGACATACAATACGTCCATTTTCGTTAAGAAATACGTCAACCACGTGGAAAGAAATTGTGTCGATCTCTGCCAATTATTTATTTTTTTAATTAAATGCCCCTTCATTGATTATCGAAAAGCAATGGAATTCACGAAAAACATCGAGGAATATACATATTTTTTAATCCTTACCAATCAATTTAGTTGAATATTCAGTTCTCAAAGACAGGTTTCGGAATTGATGACGCAACGGAGAAATGGCAACAGTGTAGATTAATTAGGAATCAGAGCAGTCTATAAGTTCCAATTCCACGTATTTTGTTATAAACAACGTGCAACAGATGGAAATGAAAATAGTGTTGCCAACTCTCCTGATGTGCTTTTCATTGCAAAAATCATCAGGATTTTAGGAAAATTCCAGTGCTGTTCAAAAATTTATGATATTAGTTGAATATATTTGTATGAGTTGAACATTTTGATTGTAATTAAATCATTGATGCTAAAATATTAGTTTTCTCCCGCTCACTAAGCAAAAGCGTAATTATTTATAATTTATATATTGAATGTTACACATTTGCTAGCTAAAACTTGGACACACGTAACTTACACGAGTGTATTTTTTAAATTTTTATTAAATTATTTGTACGCTTAGCGATGAGTCTTTCTAAAAATTCCATTAATAATTTTCAATAACTTAAGTTTTATTTCATAGCTCTTGTCTCCCTTCAACTGCTCGAAGTTAGCAACTGCCACAGACGCAAAGTCTCGTCTCCAATATTTTGGCGGTATTATTTGTTGTCCTGATTTCGTCTTGTCAACTTGGATGTAGCTCATTCACTTCTCAATTTCTTCAACTTCACTTCCTTTCAATTTCTATTAGGTAAAAGTTAAAAAAATAAGCTTGGTATGCAACTCTGTCGGGTTAGAAAACTACAGGAATTACAGTTCTTCACAGATGTTTATTTTGGGAATGGCGCTCACAGCAAAAGCACATTTGAGCTACTTACGTTGGATTGGTCAGCTGATCTGAGAATCGATGCACAATTCACATAATGTCAGACAAACGATACTGAGTATTTGTTAATAGCATTGCAACTGCCCTGTAGTTATTCCTTATCAGAACTCTTCTTGAATAAATGTTATAGCATACAACTACTGTTTGTTTCATTTAATCTCAATATTAACTCCCATTCTCATGTTAGCTACTTGGGTTGGCTACTCGTAACTAAGTACTTAACATATAAAAAATATAAGTTGACAGTCCTCTGTCAAAGATAAAAATCTGAAGTTGAGATGGATTCAGGAAAGCCACAACAGTGACCATCAACACTGCATGCAAGGTTTCTATAAAAAATATCAGGCAAATTTTGGAAAAATAGATTGTTTCAGATGTTGCTACAATGCCTCAATATTCTTCAGAGTACATCCCAACACAATTTTGCTAGAGCGGCTTTTCCACGACTCGAAGGCTCCCTGGTAGGCTTTGTATTCCGGAAGGTCCTTAAGGGTACGCGTGCAAGTTTCTTTGACGGCACTTAGGGTCCCATGGTGATGTCCTTTGCGGGAGAATTTCACTTTAATAGGGAATAGGAAATAGTCTATTGGTGCCAATTTGAGACTAAGGGGGTTGGGGAATCGTCGAGATGCCGTTTTTCGTCGGGTAGTCTTGGAGCAGGTGTGGCTGGATCCACTGGGTGTCGGGGTGGGTGAGTTTAGCGCAGGCCTTTAGTATAGCTTAATTATCAATGATAATGGTGTGAACTTTCACCTAATCAATGCCAATAATACGATCTGCGATCATGCGATCTGAATACAGCGCTTCACTCAAACGCGTCACGTTGCCGTCGGTTCTTGACGTCGACCGCCGTCGAGCGCTGGGTTCGTCCTCCACACTCTCTCGGCCATCTTGGAAGAACTTTTGCCGCTAAAAAACTACGGCTTTTAGACATGCTTTCCTTCTTGAACACTGGGTGAATCACGTTCAACGTCTCCGCACCCAATTTCTCCAGCCCAACACAACATTTGATGGCGTCCCGCTGTTCAGTCGTTCGCTGCACTTTGCGCTGGCACCGAGTCACTCGACAAGGGTCCACTAAAAACACGATCTAGTCTGAACGCTCGCAGACTGTTGAAGTCTGACTGTCGCAACTTTGTTGAAGGTAAAACCCTCGACAATCGAGTCCGCTCGGTGTGAGCGAACTGCGCCGCAGGAAAAAAATGTTCACGATACATTTTATCCAAATCATGCACGCTCACAGTGCAGTGGGACCTTCACACGGTACCTTTTATGTCGCATTGTAATTGTAGTGTTACTGCCCCTGGACCCAACAAATTTAGGGCTCTGAAGAGTATTACAACCTAAATAACAATGGCGGCCCGAGCTTGCCAGCGTCACTCCTCGGGAATACGGTGAGCATTATTTTGCGTTTGATTCGAATCGAAACTATCCATTTCAATTCCGGAAACATGATAGACATGTCCGGAAAAATCCCCGAATGCCGAGAGCTAAATATTTTTATTGGAACATGCTTTTGTCACTGCCTACCAGTGCTTTTTCACGTTTTTGACTGATGATTGCATAGTTCTAATTATACGAAGTTTATTTATGTTGTAATTCAACGTTGTACTCGAAGATTATCATGGGGAAAACGAACCCAGCCATTCCCTTCGTAATGCATTGGTTTATCGCACGTGTATTTACTTTTAAGTGGGCAGTGTTCCTTTATCGGTGATAATTATCTTCAAATATCTATCGCCAGGTATTTCATTTGGCCTTCATCTTGAGATTTCATCGTGTTCCGACTAAGTCTTATTTTCATGTAGACGTTATGGATTGCAATTCATTATTTTTAACGAAGCAATGAAACCAACCTCCGAATACCCTTCTGATTCTTTTCTATTTTCTCTAGGTGTCTTCTCAGTATTGATCACCTATTTTATTTCTATTAATTTTTAACGATTACTAGAGACAGTGATTTAATTATGGACACTTTTTCATTAATAATGTTTTAAATGAATTTCAAATCACATTTATCATGATGAAGTAATGATTTTGCGTCTTTCTTCATGTATATCCATTTCATTTTTCAAGTTTATTCATTTTTTACGGAAAAATCATTGGTTAACTTCATTTTACCGTGCAAAATAACTCAAGTCATATACTTAGTATTTAACATAGTATTTAATCGCTTCAATTATTTTTCAGCATTGCATGCTGCAAGTATGGGGTTGCCTTACAGGTCACTTTACGTAAATACAGTACTATCCCTAGCAAGCCAATCGGAATATATTCCCTGATTATATTTTCTGAAATTCGTAAGTCCCACGAATATGTATAATTAAGGATTTACGGGATTAGACTGAGGTTTTCGTACCAGATTCCAAAAACAAGCATACATAAATCGACTTATAAAAACTAATAAACGATGCTGTGCAATGCAGATATTTTCATACAGACTTGATTTGATCTTTCCTACAGACACATCAACGGTGTCGATTACAAGCTATATTAGAATAGAAAAGAGCTGATCTCTCTTGGATGTCTCGTCGATCGAGGAAAAAAAGTTTAACTTGGAAAGCATCGAACAAAAATTAATATTGCTTACTATGCGCTTCTTCCAATCACCGAAACACTTCTCAATCTCGATCTTTGAGATAGCCTTTAGTTCTTTCAGCGATGCGCTTCTCATGTCATCTACGGCTGTAAAACGACGGTCCTTCAAGTTTCTCTTAAATTTGGAAATAGGAAAAAGTCATATAGTACGGAGCCATATCTGGCGAATATGGTGGCTGGGGCATCGTTACAGTATTGTTTTTGGCCAAAAATTCACGAGCAAGCAATGAAGTGTAAGCTGGTGCATTATCGTGGTGCAAAAGCCATGAATTGTTTTTTTCGGATTGGCGAACGGTGTTGAACTTGTAAGTAGGACTTCTTGTCGACCGGTTGACCTGGTGGCAGGAATTCATGATGCGCTATGCCATTAAAATCGAAGAACACATTGAGCATAACCTTCACGTTCGACCGCACTTGTCGAGCCTTTTTCGGTCTTGGCGAGCCAGAATGCCTCCACTGGGATGATTGAGCATTAGTTTCAACGTCATATGCATTAATCCATGATCGTCACCTTTTATAATACGTTTCAGTAATTCTGAATCGTCGTTTACTTCATTTAGTGACTCCTGAGCAACTTACATTCGCCGCTGTTTCTGTTCAAAATTCAACAATTTTGGAACCAATTTTGCTGCCACGCGTTTCACACCCAAAAAATTGGAAAAAATGTCATGACATGATCCAATCGATATGCCAACATCATCAGCGACCTCTCTAAATGTGATTCGGCGATCGTTAATAACCATTTCTTTCACTTTTTCCCCGTTTTCATCGATTGTTGTGTTGTGCTGGGGCATTCAGGGCGTTTGTCATCTTCAAGGTCTTCACAGCCTTCTTGGAAACGCTTATACCCCTCGTAAACTCTTGATTTACTCATAGAAGACTCACCATAGGCCTTTGTTAACATTTCACACACTTTCTTACACTTTATTTTATTTTTTACGCAAAATTTGAACCAAACTCTTTGATCCATTTCTTTTAACAAACGAAAATCGCCGAGCTCATAAAACACGTCCCTTAGTGGCCGTCACAGACAAAGTCCACAATTAAAACATCTGAATGTTTTATCAAACTTCAGGAGCATGTATACCAACATAATAAAAAAGGTTTGACAATCGGACTCTCCAAGGCCGGGAAATGAAAAAATTCCCGTTAATTTTGGAACACATCTCGCATGTTCAAACCCAAAGATTGTCGAAAACTTTGATCGCTAAATGACGTGTTACATTTCGAGAAAGTATTTGATAGGGTTAAGTGGGTATTTAATGAATATATTGCATAAAATAGGAGTAGATTGGAGAGATACAGGATGTGTTCCAAAAGTAATGCAATTGAATTTCCCTCCCAGCTCCTATTGATTGAAGTGGAATCGAATCATTTGGAGTAGTTGGGGAACCGCTAAGCTTTCCCGCGAAGCCGGTCTTAGTGCTTTCCAAGTGCTGTGGATGCGGCAGGACGTCAAGTTACCGCAAACCTCTACGCGCCGACCGTATCACGAAAAAAATGGAATCTACAATGGAGCAACGTTACGCGATTGCTAACTTTTGCGCTAAACTGAAAAAATCTCTTGCGGAGACTAACAAAATGATTGGTGAGGCTCTTGGGGACCCTAGTCTGTCCTACTCACAAGTTTCGAGGTGGCTGAAGCCCTTTCAGGACGGCCGGGAAGAGGTTCCCGACGATCAACGCTCTGGGCGGCCGTCAACCAGAAAACCTATAACATGGTGGCTCGTTATTAAAACCACAGGTATTGCAATTTTCCACTAGATATTTTATTTCGACACTACCGGTTTCGATGTTTTCACATCATCATCAGGTGTGAGCACAAGTGCGTATCTTCTTCCCCAAAAAGCCCCCCCCCCCAAAAACCTCCACCCCCACCCCTTGGATTTCCCACTGTTCCTCCCCGCCTCTTTGACTCCTCCTTTCAACCTTCCCCTCATGGAATTCCCCTGTCTCCTTTTCCTCCCTTTCTCCCCCCCTTTTTTTCCCTCCTTCAACCCCCCCCACCCCTTGTTGCAACTATATATGTGAAGAAGATACGCACTTGTGCTCACACCTGATGATGATGTGAAAACATCGAAACCGGTAGTGTCGAAATAAAATATCTAGTGGAAAATTGCAATACCTGTGGTTTTAATATGTTACGCTTCCACCACATCACGCCTGAGACCTCATCATTCGATGGTGGCTCGTGTTCGACAATTGTTAGACTCTCTTAGACAATTGCTAGACTGTCGATTGAGTATCAAGCTGGATGCCAATGAACTGAACTTTCTGTCTACTGTTGTGTATCGCATTACTACTGAAGATTTAGCGATGAGGAAAGTGTGCGCCAAGCTCGTGCCCAAGGTTTTTGCTACAAAGCGCTATGAGTCCGCGAGTTCCTGGCAAAACACTAGGTGCCAACGCTGATCCGCCCCCCTTAAATTCATGACGTCGCCCCAGCACACTTCCTGTTGTTCCCTCGAATTAAGGCCGCCCTGAAAGGAACCCGTTTTTCGTCCATAGAAGAAATCCAATCAGTCGTGACGAAGATCTTGCGAGAGGTCCCCGAAGACGCGTTTCAGGTCATGGCAGAGCCGCGGTAAATAATTTGTAGAGGCCCAAGTAGAGCACTTTGAAGAATTTTAAGTGTTTGTACAAATATATTCGATAAATTACTGAAAAAATAATTGCATTACCCTTGGAACGCACCCTGTAGGAGGCTACTTATGCGCAATACGTACGAGACTGCCGAGATGCGAATGGCGGATGGAGAGTCCTGATGGGAAGTGTTAAGAAGAAGAGTGAGGAAGGGTTGTCCATTATCATCGATGTTGTTCAACGAATATCTGAAGGAAAGGATCAAATAGGTATTAAGGGAAGAACTGGAGATAGGAATGAAAGTCGGAGGGGAATTCGTAAAGTCAGTTAGGTTTGCTGATGACCAAGCTTTAGTTTGCCAGTCAGCCAAGGGGTTGCAAGCATTGCTAGGTGAATTGGAGGTTCAGTGCGATAAATATGGGATGAGAATCAATATTAATAAAACAAAGGTTATGCGATTTTCCAGAAAAAAAGGCTAAGCTAAATATTAAAATAGGCGGGGAAAAAATAGAGAAGGCAGAACGGAAGTGTTTTGGACCAACACGGTCAGAGTAATAGGAACGTAAGCAGAATAATTAAGCTAGGCATAGAGGGTTTCACAAGAAAGATGGAGTTGATGACAGGAACGTTGTATAAGGGCGTTAAAAAAAGGCTCGTTAAAATTTTGATATGGAGGATAGTTATATACGGCTCGGAAACTTAGTTAATGAAGCAGGATGATAGTCGTAGATTGCAGGCTTTTGAAATGCGGGTGAGGAGAAGAATAGAGAAGGTGCAATGGACCGAAAGGAAAACAAATGAGGAAGTACTAGAGATGGTGGGTGAGGAGAGGGGTTTGTTGAGAGAAATCCTATGGAGGCAGGAAAAATGGATGAAAGGCGTATTGAGCGGTAGTGGGATGTTAAAGTCTGTGGCACACAGGGAAAAACTTTTATTTGAACGAGTTTTGGGCAGGAGGAGGATAGGGATGGTTCAATGAATGAAGGAAGATTTGGAATGAAGAAATTGAAGAAGGGTTTGTATTAGTGTGGAGTTAGGTTGTCTTTTTTTCTTATGACCGTGCTACTTTGAATAATTTGATTAAAACACTTCCAAGTTTAGTGAACTAAACCTCTTTAAGACGTGAGTAAATGTGCAAATGATTAATTCAGAAGGAGATTACGGATGTGAGGATTTTTAATATGCTCATTTTGTAAATCCAAAAAGATTGACTATTTGTGTAAAATAGGGTCACTATCCTTCGGCGTCTTTTTATAAACATTTTTGATCGGCAATGGAATGTTGATGCCTGTGATGTACATACACAGGGGCAAAAATTGGGCAGGCTAGAAAGGGGAAGAATAAAATAGACGTGTTGGTCACAGAATGAAGGGAGGTAGAAATCAGTACGCTTAATTGAAGGAGAGTGTCGTTGTCGTATTGGGTATCAGGGATTACCTTGTTAGGCGATGAATTAAAACGAACGGTGACCATGGCCGTATGAATATAATGGGAAGAATCAACCCCAACTGTACTCTTAAATTATTAAGATAATTCTTCCCATAATATTCATGTGGCTGTAGTCACCGTTCCTTCTAATTCATTTTCATAGCTAAGTCAACAGGACGGAATCGCTTTCATTGTCTCATAACTAATATCAGCTTCATTTCCTCAGACATCACCTTTCTTAAAACTTGTAAAAAACATAATATTCTGCCCAAATTCATCGCTTCGGCAAAAATTCTTAAGGATCAATTCACACGATATGATACTTAGTTTAAATCACAGATTCTTAAGTCCGAAATCCAATACCTCTGCTCAAAAAGTGCCAAACTACAACTGGAATCCTACCAACTAAACCTGAAACTAACAAAAGGTCTTAACAACCGGGAATTTTCAGACTTGACTGGAATTTGAAAGGAATGTACATGTTGTAAAGAAACCTAAATACCGTAACAAATCCTTCTGTCTTTCTGGAAAAATCCAAGCAATTTCGCCAAAAAACGAAAACACTTCTTCTCCCGATGACAACTCTATTCAGTTTGTCATTAACTGAAAACCTCCGATTTCTCGAAAGTCGATTTATCTCCTCTAAACCACGGTCTCAATTTCAACATCTGTCCAAACAGCCGACCCATTAAAAAAAACTTATTTCTCAGGCAGAACATTCCATTAAATTCCTGTTCATCGATTCGAGAGCCCAAGTCCTTAAAAACTGCGAAAGCGCCATCAAGTCCAACCTTACTGAAATCGACCACAACGAAAATAAGGATTCTCACTACTTCACCCTTCACTACGCTCCCTCCGAAACCACGATTGCTTCTCCCTAAAGGCAGACAAAGGAAATATATGGTTATTATAGACAAGGATACCTACTCTCAAAACACCCTCATTGACAATAGAACATACACCAATGTCTCTAGAAATTCACTCAACAAAATGGTCCAAGATACCAAATCCCCGATCGCCAATTGCAAGCTCCCTATTGACAAAGGTCTTAAACTGTCCACACTAATCCAATCCTCCCACACCTGTATGGCCTTCCCAAGGCACATAAAAAAGATTGTCCTCTGCGTCCCATCGTTTCCGCGATCATTCCACAAACATACAATATTTCGCAATGGCTCACTCATCGTTTAACCAATCTCGGTGCCCGGAGTACATCGAATGTTAAAAATAGCCTTCATTTTAATCATATTACCAAAGACATCACTCTAAAAGACTCCGATATCTTAGTTTCCTTTGAGGTCGAGGGGAGTAGCAAAGAAAAGTTAGATTTCTTGTTACGCGAGGCTAAGGGAAGTACAATCTGTGCCCATTCAAATGCTACTCACAATTATTATAAGGTAATCTAACGGTTAAGGTAGGTTTTCGGATGGACACAACTATCAAATAAACATTTTGTGACTCCCCACCTAGCAAACTAATCTATATCAGGTCCCTCTTCATCTCGGTGTACTTCTTTCCTCCCTTCATCCCGTCCAACATCCATATCCTGTTCCTGCCCTTTCCTCGCTTGTATAACATTCTCCCTTCTATTACCCTCTTCAACATTCCACTACCGCTCAATACGCCTTTCATCCATCTTTCCTGCCTCCATAGGATTTCTCTCAACAAACCCCTCTCCTCCCCCACCATTTCTAGTACTTCCTCATTTGTTTTCCTTTCGGTCCATTTCACCTTCTCCATTCTTCTCCACACCCACATTTCAAAAGCCGCCAATCTGCGTCTATCCTCCAGCTTCAGCGACCACGTTTCCGCGCCGTACATAGCTACGCTCCATATCAAAGTTTTTACGAGTCTTGTCTTAACATCCCTACTCAACGTCCCCGTCATCAACTCCCTCCTCCTTGAGAAAGCCTCCTTGCCTAGCGCAATTTTTCTCCTTACGTCCCTACCACTTTGACCGTGTTGGTCCAACACACTTCCGAGATATGTAAACTGCTCTACCTGCTCTATTTTTTCCCCGCCTATTTTAATATTTAGCTTAGCCTTTTTCTTTCTGGAAAATCGCATAACCTTTGTTTTATTAATATTTATTCTCATCCCATATTTATCGCACTGAACCTCCAATTCACTCAACAATGCTTGCAACCCCTTGGCTGACTGAGCAACTAATGCTTGGTCATCAGCAAACCTAACCGATTTTACGAATTCCCCTCCGACTTTCATTCCTACCTCCAGTTCTTCCCATGCCTCTTTAATCATTTCCTCTACATATACGTTGAACAGTACCGGTGACAATGGGCAACCCTGCCTTACACCTCTTCCTAACACTGCCCATCCGGACTCTCCGTTCCCCACTCGCACCTGAGCAGTCTGAGACATGTACAGGTTGCGGATCAGTCTCCTGTCCCTCCAATCCATTCCTATTTTCCCCAATACACGCATTAATTTTTCCCAATTCACTCTATCAAACGCTTTTTCGAAATATACAAAACAGGCAAAAACGTCCTGATTGTATTCTATATTCCTCTCGACTAGTGATCTCATTACTGCAATGGCATCACGCGTACCTCTTCCTTTCCTGAACCCAAACTGATCATCCCCTAAGTAATCATTTGCCTTACTCTCTATCCTTTTGTTGATGATCCTGAGAATAACTTTAGCTGCGTGGGATATCAAACTTATTGTTCTGTAATCCTCACATGACGAGGCCTTTGCCTTTTTTGGAATAGGAACTAACACCGATCTCACAAAATCTTCCGGCCAGATTCCTTCCTCATAGATACTACGAATCAGTCCATATATGGCCTTCTTCCCACCTTTCCCTGACCATTTCAACATTTCTACAGGAATATTGTCCACCCCCACTGCCTTATTTGCTTTCATCTCCTTTAATGCCCTTTCTATTTCATCGTCGAGTATGCCTGGACCTAAGCTATCTTCTTCTACGTCATGTTCCTTTTCTATGTCTAACCTTGTCGGCCTAAGTTCTTTACCATAGGGTGTTTCTATATATTCCTTCCATCTCTCTTGGATTTTTCCATGTTCAACTATTATCTTACCCCATTTATCTTTAACTGTTAGCACAGAACTTGCCTTCTTACCTCCCGATAATAACTTAACCTTGCTGTATAGAGCACCAATTTCACCCTTCTTCTGTAAACTTTCCATATCCTCGCATTGCGTTTTCCACCATTCTTCTTTTGCTTTATTTGTGGCCCTACTCAATTTA